>JAUAME010000001.1:43900000-44500000 GCA_030820535.1 Quercus parvula
TTCCAGATTTTGTCTTTCAAAAAAGAGAATGTGGAATACTTGGCCCTCCCAATTAGAGTTGGTAGACCAAGGTAGGATTCAAACCGGTCCACCTTTTGCACTCCCAAAGCTTCCAAGATCTGACCCTTCTGCCTTTCTGAAGTATTGCTGCTAAAATAAACTGAAGACTTTTCCAAATTAATACTTTGCCCCGAAGCTCTTTCATAAGTTTGAAGGATTTTTGCTATGGTTTCCCATTCATCTCGAGATGCCTGGCAAAATAGCAAGGAGTCATCAGCAAACATAAGGTTCGTGACCTTTGGTGCCCCTCTGCAGATGGAAATTCCCTTAATCCGTCCTTCTGATTCTGCTTTGTTCAGTAGTGCAGTAAAACCTTCTGCACACAATAAGAACAGGTATGGTGATAATGGATCACCTTGGCGGATTCCTCTAGAAGGATGGATCATGCCAAATGGCTTCCCATTAATTAGGATAGAGAAGGATGGTGTTGTCACACAGTTCATCACCCTATCTATCCAATTAACCGGGAACCCCAACTTCTCCATAATCCTTTGAAGGAAGTGCCACTCCACACGGTCATAGGCTTTACTGATATCTAGCTTCAATGCCATAGAACCCTTCTTCCCTTTCTTCCTGGAATGTATGGTATGGAGAGTCTCATATGCCACTAACACATTATCAGTGATCAACCTCCCCAAAAGCACTCTGAGTGGGTGATATGATCTGGGGCAGTACCTGTTTCAACCTGTTTGCCAACACCTTGGAAATAATTTTATAAATAACATTACACAGGCTTATGGGTCTAAACTCAGACATTCTCTCCGGATTTTTCACTTTAGGGATAAGCACAATATTTGTATGGTTAATATCAGGTAGCATATTACCATTATTTAGAAAGTCTAAAACAGCTAGAACTACATTATTCCCTACAACATGCTAAAATTTTTGATAAAAAAGGGCATTCATACCATTGGGTCTCGGAGCTTTTATTGGTCCCATTTGAAACAGAGCCACCTTCACTTCTTCAGCAGTAAATTCAGAAGAGAGAAATTCTTGCATATCATCAGTCACCTTACATTGCACTGCATTTAGACACTCCTCCATCTGATCCTCTGCTCCTGCTTGGAAGAGATTATCAAAGTAGGCTGAAGCTACCCCAACCACCTCCTCTAACTCTTCCACCCACTGCCCATGAGTATTCTGGATACCCCTGATATGATTTCTCCTTCTTCTTTGTGTTGCTCTGGCATGGAAAAATTTAGTGTTCCTATCCCTATGTTTTAGCCAATTTAATCTAGACTGCTGGGCCCAGAAAATTTCTTGCTTCTGTAGAAGTTCATCCATCTTTTTACTCAACTCCAAAAATTCAGCTTTTGCTTCTTCAGTCAATTTGGCCTCATTCAGTCTGTCAAGCTGTTTCTGAATTTCTTTAATAGCAATGGTATCTGGATCAGTAATAGGGGAACCCCAGGCCAAAAGCTCTGCTCCACAGACCTTTATTTTTTCCTGTATTGCTGCCAAACCTGTCCTTTCCTCACCGGCCTTCCCCCAAGCCTCCTGAACAATCTCTTCACAGTCAGTGCGGAGCAACCAAGATTCCTCAAACTTGAAGCTTCTCCCACGTTGCTGCCTCGGTTGTGAAAAGGATTGAACATGTAATAAAATGGGTAAGTGATCTGAAGCATGAGTTGACAGATGTACAAGTTTACTTAGCTAAAATCTATCTGTCCATTCTTTATTTGCAACACCTCTATCAAGTCGTATCTTGGTATTAGCTACACCGGGTCTCTTATTACTCCAAGTGTAAGGATACCCTATATATCCTAGGTCTTGAAGATGATAAGAATTCAAAGCCTCCCTAAAGGCTTCAATCTGAGCAAACTGTGGCTGCCTAGCACTCTTCTTTTCTGAAGCTTGTAAATAAGCATTAAAATCACCAATGACCACCCATGGTCCCACTACAAAGGATTGTAAATACTTCAACAACCTCCACAAATTTTCTTTTTGTTGTGCTTCCGGCCACCCATAGAACCTCGTTAAGAACCATACGAACCCATCTTCTTCCGTGACTTTTGCCAAGACATGGTTAATAGTGAAATTAATTACCTCCAACCTAACTTCATTCTTCCATAGAAAGGCTAACCCTCCTCCAGAATCCGGATGCTTAACTATGATTTTATTCTGAAACGGTAAATTTTCATACAAATTATCAAACCCATCTTTATCAAGTCTTGTCTCCATTAGAAAACATACCGTGGGAACTTGCTCCCTCACAATCTTGCGAAGGCTTTGACCTGTCCAAGGGTTCCCAAGCCCTTGGCAGTTCCAGCTTAACAGCCTCATTGCTCCCGGCATGGGTGGCTCTCCACCCCCGCCGATACATCGTCATTGGTTTCCTCCTCAATACTTAGTCTACCTTTCTTCAAAATCTGCTCTTCAATCTGCATCCCCTGTATTTCACGTGCATCTCTTTTGCCCAAGCCAGGTAGTGTAATGGACTTAGTGAAACCACTTAAACCAAAATCCATTCTGTTCATCCGGGTCCATGTATTTTTGGGCTTGAGGTGAATAGGCCCAATTTGGTCCGGGGTTGAAAAGAGAGTTCCAGCTTTGGAATTCTGGTCTTCTAATGAGATAGGCTTCACGTGAACTCCACCAGTTTTATTTTTGATCCAACCCGTTTCCTCTGCTTCAGTAAAATCAGTGTCTAGTTGATCAACCAGCTGAATTTTAGGCCCGGTTTCCTTCAATGCAGATTTTGTATCCGTAACGTGTGCATGGGCATTACTTTTTGAGCTGTCAATGTGCGCAAGTTCATCCCTTTTTCCTTGAATCACGGCATTATCCTTATCCGTTACACTAGGGTTTTCATGACTGAAAACATGCGCCTCCATCGTCCCCACCGGCCCTCCTTGCTCCGCCTGAACTGCTTTCTTCTCTGCCTCACAGCCCTTCCCTTCCTTGGAGACAAAGGTTGGACCTGTTTCTTTACTACCTTGCGCTCTTGGACGACCCCCCACTGCCCTTAGGAAGTCCCCATACTGATATTCTATCCGTCCTCCTGTTTTCTCCACAGCATAATGGGCAGCACAATGCTTCAGATCATGGCCTAATATTCCACAGTAGTGACAAAATATGGGCAGCCGCTCATACTTAAAAGAAACCCAAGACTTCCCACCATCTGAACCAGCTATATAACCACCCCGTCGGATAGGTTTTGAGATTGGTAAGGCCACACGGACTCGCATAAACATGCTGAAATCATCCTTTTTCTTCCTCCATTCCACCTCCTCCACCTCCCCCAGTCGGCTCCCAACTTCCTTCGCCACTTGAGGGGAAACCATATCAAAAGGTGCCCCCTAAATTTGGACCCAAAGTGATGCAGCCTCTAGTCAAATATTTCCCACAGTCATACCTTTATTCCATCGTTTCAGTAATAGTAGCTGATTATCAAAAGTCCAAGGGCCTCCTCTAAAAATCCGATCCAAATCAAACTCCGATTGAAATTTGAACTGGAAGAGGTTCAGCCCTACTTCAAGGATTTGCATTGATTCATTCAATCCCCATGCTCTCCTTATGGTGTTCTTTGCAGCCAGTTTATTATAAGACTTGCATGTAAGGAATTTACCAATCAAACTTAGATGACAACTTTCAATGGCTTCCTTTCTTCCTTCATCAGAGATAGCGATAGTTTCTTCCTCTTCTGCTATTAATTTCATCTTGTCGAGACAATCACACACCTCGTCCTCCATTCTTTCTTAGTAAATTGAAAAAAGTTACCCTTCGCGCACAGCCAAGGGAGAGAGTACTCGTACTAGTACGAGAGGGAGAGCTCCACAAGAGGGAGAGATGATTATCCTAAAAAGTTAAATAAATGTTTAGTTAAAAAAATCACTAATAAGGTGGAAAATCACTTATAATAATGGTGTATGTTAAAGAATCAATATATCATTAAAGAAAATAATAAATTTGAAATAATTTTTTTGGTAGATATAAATTTGACATAATCTATATATATATAAAACTGAAACTTTTGAAACTCCCACAATTTTCCACATCATCATTATTTAAAAAAAAAAAAATTTTAAATAATGATGACAAGGACATGGGCTTGTCATCATTATTTAAAAAAAAAAAATTTAAAACGTAAGTATTATTAAAAACATCAGTATTATAAAAAAAAAATTTCCCAGTCCACGTCATAATTATTTTTAAAATATCAGTATTATTAAAAAAAAAAACACCTAAAAAAAAACTATTTCTATTTCCCGGTGAAGAATCAAACCCGATACCTATTAGTCTATTACCCAAAAATTATCTTCTCCTTCCCCAAAACCCAACTCTGAACGCCATTCCCCTTCACCTATTTGTTCTCTATTTCTTTCCCTCATCTCTCTTCTCTACCCTTTCAGCATCATTTGATTTGTTTTTCAATCAAACCCGATAAAACCCTAAACTTCTTCAAGAACTGACCACCACCGACTTTCACCGTTACAGTTTGCACACCTAGGCCAGGCCCCAATATGTGTAAAGACATTCTCTTTGATTCGATACCCAAAAGTGAGTGTTGCCCTAAAATCTCCTGGTTCAATTTCTCAAGAACTCCTTGGTAAGATCACCTTTTGTCCTCAATCTTCCCTTTCTTCTTCCTTTTTTGTTGCTGTTGTCCTAATCTATTTGCTTATGAATAATTTGTGGTTTTTGTTTCCATAGTATCCGAACATTCTTGAATTAGGACAAAATCAAAATGACTTTGAGGCTCAAGGACATTGGGAAAACTACTAAATTTTTGATTTGGGGTTTTTATTAGTTTTGGGATTTTGGGGTTCCTAATTAGGGTTTGCTACAATTATAGATTTCAATTGCTAATATTTTCCCTCTCTATTCTTTTTTGTTTTTCCCAGGGAAACACCATAGAAGATCAAATTCTACCTAGGCTTTGTCTCTTGGCATTTTAAGGAATAGTTAGTAATGTTTTTAATTTAATTTAGTATTTCCTCCCTAACCCGTTCTCTTTATTTATTTGTTAGTAGGAGTGAAATTGTGGTTTTTGGGTCCAGTTTAACATTTTGGTTTACTAATTTGTGTTGTTTGATAAGTGATATGTATTTCTATATATGAATATATGTGTAAAGCTTGATATTACTAGGAAGAATATCCTCCTAACAAAAAATTTAAACTCTTTGTAGCAAGATGTTGTTGTTTACTGGTGCACACAATAGTCATAGCTTCCCCCAGTGTGGTGGTTTTGGTGTAGGTATGCTTGCTTTTCATTGCAAGATATTTTGGTCTTCCTCAATGATACAAGGTTGCTTATTCTGTTCTCTTAATGCTTTTGTCTCTCCTTAACTTCTGTTCATATAATGTTTATTTTTTACTGTAGGGAAAATGTCATATCTCAATTAGGAGAGGTTGAGGAAGAATAGGGTCACTGATGAGGTAGATATTTACTATTTAAATTAGAAAAAAAAAAGGCTTGGGAGAGGTGGGTTAAGGCTGATTTCAAGACTCAAACTTGGAACACATTGCTTTAGGCAGACATAACTTGCTATCGCAATGTCTTTTATTTTAATTTTCTTTGTAATTTGTAGGACTAGTCTTGATTCTATAGGTTCCTTACAAATAGAATTTGAGGAATTGTTACCCTTAAAACATATATTCTAATGCTTTCAAGTGATCATGTTTGACAACCTACATAGTTATTAACCTTTTTGTCTCCTTCAACTTATAACTTTCATTTGCGTTTGCATTTGTGTACAAAGAAGTTCTTGTGTCCACACCGATGCCAAATGGTGCAGTTTTAAAAAGAAAAGAGGGTATATTCTTGATGATGTGTTATTCTATTTAATGGTATTTTGTTGTATATTTGCTTCTCATAGTGCTTATTACAAGTGGCTATATTGGATATTGAATGATAGTGGTAATGTTTTTTAGAGACTTTTAATTATTGATTTCGTCCTTTTAAATGTTTGGCTTTTCTGGGTTTTGCATGTAATGCTATTCTTAAAATTTTATTTGATAATTTGTTTGAGTGATGAAGGGGAAAATCAAACGCCTTGATTTGAATTATATGGAGTAGCAAGTATGGTTAATCTATATATAGGTAAATCATTCCAAATTTTGTAGCATTCCCTGTTATAATGTTTTGAAGATTAAATGTTAACTATAGTCTTTCTTTTTATAAAAAAATATTATGCAGAGGGTTGTAATTTAGTGCTTGAGTTTTCTAATCACATTTATGATGAGTATTTTTGCTATATGTTATGTATATTAAGCAATTTTTGGGGTGATATTGTCAAATTTACATCTTGTGAACTTTAAAATCTTTGTGAACATGTTTTTTTTTTTTTTTGTGTTCTGCCTCCTATCCATGGCTATGGCATGTTCTTTTGATTTTAGGGTAATTCTATAGATTTCTTAGAGTAATGCAGGATGGAGGTTGTCTAATCTTGGCTTTTGAGTAAAATTTGATGGCCAAAATTGCACCATATTTGTCACAAATAAAAAGATATATGTTGCAAGTAACAATGGCAAAATTGCTAATTGATGTGCAGTCATTAAAATGTTGAATTTTGGTTAAAAGGTTGGTATCATCCTAATTTTTAGCATCTTTCACAATTTTAAGTGAATACATGTAAATTTGGTCAAATGTTAATTTTTATGCCTTATAGGGCTTTGAGGAGTACATAAATTTGATTTTGGAAGATGTTGGAAAAGTCAACATCAAGAGGGAGAGAAAAAAACTTTAGGTGGGTTCATTTTTTCATTTTCCTTTACTTTTAATCTCCCAAATGTGCATACTCTAAATGTGGTACATCTATTTTGTTATTTGTCGATTACATATAAAAAAAAAAACAATGTACAGGGTAGATTCTTCTTAAGAGATGCAACGTAACAACCACCTCTCTCTCTCTCTCTCTCTCTCTCTCTCTCTCAATAGTGGAGATAATGATTTCAGAAATTGTGTAAATTGGCATTATGTTGCCTTGCCAATCCCATTGAGGTCTAGCATCTTTGTTTACTGGTAATGTTATAATTTAGATACATCTTGGACATCAAGAATGATTAATGTAATTTATGAAGGATATTTGATTGAATGAGTATGAAATTAACTATATTTGTGTAAGTATTGGAGTGTACTTATATTAGTTATATTTTCTAAATATGATCTCAAGCTCTTGGTTATCATGATATCTCATTGTATGTGATAGATTTTATTGGTTTGGTATATAATTTATACCATGATATGATTTTATTTTTTATTTTTTTTTCATATTAGGAAAGTTATTAATAGTTTTCCCGTGCATCACATGGGTTAGCGACTAGTATACATAATAACTAAGATAAGAAGAACTACAAATTGTTTTATATTTTTCAAAACAAAATACTTATAGAATGCCAAGTATTATATTTACTACTCTTACTTTGTTTTTAACTTTATCTTATTTTTTGTAGGAGAGGAGAAGTCCTAAAATAAAGTTAAAAACAAATGGTATTCTATCAAGGAAGCATGCAAAAACGAGGCACCACAGTAGAAAATTCATATCCCATTGATACTCCCACGAACCCACTATCCCCACCCACCCTGCCTTCTAATTCACTTTTCCTTCTTCTCTTTTAACTTTTGTTTCATTCTCTCCTTCGAAAATCTGCCCTTTCTCCTCAGCTTCATCGGAATTTCTTTTTTGCAAATCTGTAAAACATCAATGGCAAAGCTAAAGTGTAAACTTCCTTTATTGCAAGCACGCAGGTAGTAGTATCATTATTGTGGGTCTAATTTTTGGTTATATTCTTTGTAAAATCTGTCTCTTTCTTCTCCTAAACTCAAAGAAGAGATTAAAACTAGGCATTTGTTGTTTTTTATTTTATTTGAGCCCAAGTAGTCATCTGTTAGCCCGAAGATATTGGCAAGAAATTGGGATCATGTGGGATCGTTTGGATGTATGAACTTACCAATCCCACCGATCTTAAACGATCCTAGTACCACTCCTTGAATATGAACAATCTTGAAATGATCAGGATCTTTTTGGTAGGTAAGATCGTAAGATCATAGGATCGTACAATCCAGATCCCGATTTTAACAATCATGATTACAACAACGTAGGTTTAGATCCATCAGTCAATTGGTGTTGGTTGAAGTTAGACAGCATACAAGGCTTCTAGTAGCTTTGCAGTGTAAGTTAGAAGCTAATTTAGTGTGTTCTGAGCCCTTTGCTGACTTTGTTCTACACTTCTACTTTGTAGAAATTGATCTCCATATACATCAGTAAAATTTCGTTGCTAATAGATTTAAGCAACCAATGTGACCTAATAGGGTTTTTTGACCTAATTGAGTTTGTGAATTGTGTAAAATTATATTAATATATCCACTTTATTAACTCTTTTACTATTTAAATGTGTGATAATATAATCTATATATATCAAGGAAGTCAATATCGTGCCGGAGGTTGTATCGGTTTGGCCACCGGTACGATATATTTCAGATACCGGTCAGTACCGGTGTACCGTTTCGGGTTTACTGTTATTTTATATATTACACACAAAAAAGAGAAAACAGTTAATGATATTGTCAGTACAACAAGAATCATGTCTACCAAACTAACATTTAGAGCCACGTTGCCATTCCAGATATTGAGTACGTGTAGAAAAGAAAGGAAAAAGCCCAACACTTTTTTTATTCTAGTTTTCCCTTCTCTTGTCCCACGTTTATTTTATTCTTTCATTTATTTTTTTCCACTGTTGCATGCCTAAAGCTACTTGCCTGCCAACCTATCATTCCTATTTCCAAGTTCTAACACATCATAGCTTCACACACTATCTCTTTACAACCAGACATTACCTCTTCCTCTTTCAAATTAATTTTGTCTTCACTCTTCACTTTTTATTTCATTTCTTCCCCATTAGTTATAGATCTATTTCTCTCTCTCTCTCTCTCTCTCTCTCTCTCTCTCTCTCTCAGTATCACTTGATTCACACCAGTCTAACTCTTTTAGCATTAGTTCAGTCTATTTTTTTCTTCACTTCAAACCGATTTCCAGTGTATGAATCACTTACGCCTTTCCTCACCACCAATCGGTATTTCGTCATCACTGGTGTGATAATGAGGAGGCAAAGAGAGATAGAAGTTTAGTGTGGTGTGAGAAAAGGTACTGGTTCGGTATCCACTAATTGGCTGAAACAGCTGGATTTCGCCGGTACGGCCAGTATTTTTTCTGGTACGAAACAAGGGGGGTATTTGTACTGGTGCACTGGCCGGTACGGTATATACCGGCTGGTACGGTACATAATTGACTTCCTTGATATATATATATATATATATATATATATATATATATATATATATATATATATTTATATCATATACTATATATAATAGCAAAAGCTGAGAGAAAGTTGATTCCTACAATTAAAGAGGTGTTGCCATATAGGAAAAGTGCCTATCTAAAATTCAGACACGTATACAGTTTAATCTTTAAAAAATCACACGGAGCATCGTTTGGAGAGGCTTCCTATCACAGAGTTAAAAAAGTCTGATGGTCTCTGAGTATAAATACAACACTAACTGCTTAAATGGGTAAATTACATTCAAAAGGCTTGCCCGTATTCAGAGAAAGAGAGAGAACAGAGTTGTTCGTCGAACCCCAATAGAAATAGAGAATATCGAAGGCCGACGATTGTTCGTTCCCTGGCCAAACTTAGACCATCGGAACAGCAAGCATAGAAAGAAACTGTTAGGCCATATATCAACCACCCGAATCATCGGATTCGGCACCAGTAACTTTTTTTTTTTCCATTTTTTTAGATCTAGGTATGAAATTTTACTTTGAATTGAGTTTTTTTTTTTGGATAGATTTAGATTTGATTCATTTTTGTTTTAGGTTTTAGGGTTTTCTATCAAAATGTTTGTAGATATTTGCTTTTGTTTTGAGAAAAAAGAGAATCGTTTCCTAGTTCCTTTCAAAAATTCTTCCTTCTTCTTCTAACTTTTTGATTAAAAATGCCTCCAACGAGTCCCTATTCTTTCTCTGACTTTTTTTTCCCACCAAATTTAAAGTTAAATTAGTTTTTCTATATGTTTTTCACTTATACAATCGCAGTTAGATTTTGGTTCCAAGAATTAGGGTTAAGGAAATCAGAATTATGATATGTGACTATTTTTTGTTAAATATTTTCAGTAATGGATTTGTTTAAATTCTTCTCTTTTGGGTTTAAATCATTCAATTTCTTTCTTTGCAGAAATGAAGTGGAATCTTTCTACAATCTAGAGTATCTAATTTAATCAAAGCAAATTTTTCGGTTAAGGTTTGTTGGAACCGCAAGCACAGAGAGACATGCCGTTAAGCCGTAATCGGTAAAGGTTTTTTTCATTTAATAAATCTGGGGATTGAATATGATTTAGGTTTGAATTTCTTGGTTGGGTTGGTTTAGATATTGTTATTTGTGTTAGGCTTCCATTAACAATGCTTTCTAAAGTATAATACTATAATACCAATTTTAATATAATATATTTTTAGATATCCAGTAAGTTAGCGCTTATCTTGGAGAGTTTGCAATCATCACAAAAAATAAAAAAATATTTGTACTATGTACATATTACCTATTTGATAAATGTTTTATAGACGTGTTTATTATTGGTATGATTTATTTTTTTGGGGTTTGTTGCTATTCTCATCAAATTCAAGTTCTTTGAATGTATTAGTCATTGAAGGTAAAAAATAACATTTTTCTTATGCCCATTTTAATTATAGTTATCTAAACTAATGAACATTCTCTGCCTATCACATTCAGTATATGAATTATATAATCTCTCTAATGGATAATACTGTGTTATTGAACATCAGATTTTTTAAATCAAATTATCCTATGTTATCGAACATCAGATTTTTTAAATTAAATAATGATGCTTGCTGTTTGGGAAGACAAGAAAGCTGGTGTATATGTTATTCATTGGTATTAGAAGGGAAAGCACATTACAGATTGAGTCATACAAATCATTCACTTTTAGCCTTTTGAAGATAAATAAGTATATGTTGGTAGTCCTCCAAAAAACTCTCTGCCATTTCCTCACCAATCATTGACCCAACTGTATGTAACTGATGGTCTCCATGTTAGAAAGATTCCACTAATGGTAATGGTAATGGTAACTACATTTTAGTAATATGCTCACAAATTGTTTCATAAAATTCTGCTGTTGTTTTTTATTCTAAAATTTATTTTTATTATTTATAATTTAAAGTTTTATGATGTGTATAATTCTCCCAATAGTACCTAAATGACCTGATTACCTAAAGTGTTCACTATCTACATTGGCCATGGTCAATATTTCAAATCATTGGCTTCTTTCTCCTTCGGGTTTGTATCA
The DNA here is from genome assembly GCA_030820535.1 of Quercus parvula. Taxonomy (NCBI): domain Eukaryota; kingdom Viridiplantae; phylum Streptophyta; class Magnoliopsida; order Fagales; family Fagaceae; genus Quercus; species Quercus parvula. Next base: position 43,911,363 of record JAUAME010000001.1, read on the forward strand.
GTTTATTTTTGTTTGTATGGAATCAGTAATTTACTTCTTATTATATGATAATTGTGTTAATTTTATAATCATTGTGAAATTGAGGGTAGGAGAGAGGGATTTACTCTTAATGTGATATAGGTCAAAGCTTAATGAAAGGTTTGGCAATGATGGAGTTATCTTTAGAAAGAGCATGTAATTCAGCAACATATCTCTACATTTACTTTGCTAATTGTAGATTACTTTTGATATTTAAATACCATGAAATTTCAATAAGGTGAGGAGACAAGTAGATAATATGTCAAGTAGTTGAAACTGCTATAGGTAAAGTTTTTTTTATTCGTTCTAAATTACGCTATAAATTTATTTTTATGTTTAGTCATTTGGTTGGATATGTTTGGATTTATGTATTTGAGTTAGATTTGGATTTGGCTATAGTAATTGGATTTAAGTCAAATCATCTTTGAAATGTAAGTGAGAGGGAGTGTGTATGGTACTTTGTTGTAACTTTATTCAGTGTTATTTACTAATGCTAAGGTTATTAAGATCTTACATCAAGTGAGTTTAGTCAATGAATGAAATTTAATAGTTAGGTTTAACTAAGAGGACATGTTAGCTATTAGTGAAGAAAAACTAAGTTGCATAATTTGGTAATTTTTTCGTTTCTGTGAACAATCATTAACTTTGTATAATTCAATTGAGTATTTTTAATTACTATATTTCAAAAGTCTGAATTCTAATTTGTGATTTTTTTGTTTTTCTATTTATTTAATTATTTAATTACATGTGATTTCTTTTGTTGGAGCCTCTAGACTGTGTGGAATTATAAGGGTGTGGACATAGGTTATTTTAAATTGGCATTACCAACAAAGGATGCAATTACCTTTACCAACGTTGTACACATACATATCATTATATACCATTTAAAAAAAAAAAAAAATTTACAAAGGTACGTTGCATGTTTTCCACAGCTTTTCCTCTTACATACTTTATAATTATTAATATTTTCCTCTTATTGTCTCGGGCTTCATCATGTAAGAATTCCATAATTACTAATTACTGTTAGGACATATGTGATTCACTTGTTAGGAACATATGTCACTATTTTATGTAATTAGCTAATCCTTTGACAAAACGCACTTTACTTGTATTTGGGTAGATTTAGGATGTGTTTAATACTTCAAGAAACAAGGTTTCAAGTTCAAGTGTTAAAGCCATGCAAGTCTGTCCAAGATTCAAGTGAGAAAAGTGCTGTTCATTAAAGCTTGACAGCTAACTCGACAACTAGCAATCTATCGAGCCTTGAAGAGCTGTTCCAATAACTCGACAGATAGGTATCTGTTGAGGTTTATGAAAGTCAGTTTTTCAGGACTGTTTTTCATTTAATCCATGATTATATGTTTGAGTTTTCTTTTCTCACAACCCTAGACATATAAAAGTATTATTTTAAGGGCCATCAAAGATGACACAAGTTGCACAAGTGTTAAGCAAAGTTTGTTCAAGGAAATTGTGACTGGAGATAGAATTTACCCTAGTTCATCTTTCTTGTGAAGAAGCTGCTGTGTTTGTGCATCGTAGGGTTTTGTTACCAAGGAGCTTCTCGATCTTCATCGTGTGATGAACAGATGAACTTTGCAACCAACAACTTTCTCTAGTTGGTGATTGAAGTCGTGTACTGGGATTCGCACAATTGGTTAGTCATGTACTGGGAGTCGTGCATTAGAAGGAGAGATTGTCACTACAGAACAAGTCCAATTGGGTATTGGGGGTAAGGGTTCAATTGTAGGTTGGTATAAGGTACTGGGATTCCTTTACTTATAACTGCTTGTTTTGATAATAGTGGATTCTCGGGAGTGGTGACCTTAAAATCACCTTGTGGGGTTTTTGCCGTGTTGGTTTTCTCCATTCGTAAACAAATTACCTGTGTCAAATTTATTTTTCGTTGCATTTAGTTTAATTGGTGATTTGTTTGTGTTACCACGCATCTTGCATGTTAATTTAATTAATTAACAAACTTGGCTAATTAATCAATTAATTTATCACAAGGGGTTGATTCATTTTTGGTCTATCAATTACAATTTCAAAACAAAATTGTATATTTGGTTTGTGGTCTTTAGCATTTTTTTAGTTTTTCTTATGATTTTCATGAATGTTGCTACGTTAGGATATTGTACTGTGAAATTTCTCCAACGTAGTCTTTCCTAACACAGTAATTGCATCCTATAATATTTCAACCTTACACACACTCAATAAAAAGGACCCCGTTATAATCTTGATATGATTGCTCGATTAACAGTAGAATACAATTACAAAAGTGAATGGTTAGAACTTAAAGTAAATTATTAATTAGAATGAAGACATGAATGTGAATGAAAATGTAGAAATTTACTTGAAATTGTGGGTTAAAGAAATACTTATTTTTTATTGAAGACAATAATATATCCAATATGGTTTACATATTATATCTTAAAATTGAGGTTTACATACTTTGATTGATTTGGCACATTACTATTTATTATTGAAGAGAAATTTCAATTTTGAAAATTTCTTAAAATTAGATAAATTTTCATTAGAATACTCAAGATATTTGAGAATTTCTAGCTTGCAAGGTCAGTATAGTACTATGAATGCAATAAACTTATTAAAAAAAAAAAAAAAACTAATGTTACAGGTTATGATGTATGTATGTATACTTAGCTATATTTATGACTGTGTGTAAACAAAAATTGAAGTTGGATGTAAATGTCCTACCAAGGGAGATTCAGAATATAGTTGGCAACGAATATTACTTCCAAACATGTTCTAGGGATTCAGAAAATTAGAATGTTTTCAGTTAAATAGACTAATTATTTGTGCCACACTCATATTTTTAGCAGCATTTCTATTGGAAATTCCTAATTTGCACATTATATAATATGCATTATTTTTATTTCCTTTCATGCATGTTTTGATCTCATGTTGGATCGATGCAGAGTTGTTACTTTATATTTGATTGCATTTATTTTTAAATGATTTTCCTTTTTGTTTGTTATTGCTTAACTAAAAAAAAAAAAAGTCCGTATGATGTGTTTATTTTTAATTGAATTTCTTCTTGCCATCATCATGCTAGAACCACTATCAATATGTTTTTCTTTTTTTCAGTTCGTTCATTAAATATTATCAAAATTTGATATCTTATTTGGAGTTTTGATTTAGGTCTTTAACTTGAAGTTATGTTTTTCTATTAGCTTTTCAATTTGTGCTTTAAATAGGATCAAGTTTTTTATATTTGTTTGGATTGGTTTCATTTTAGGTCTTTATGTTATATTTGGTTATGATTAAGTTATTTGGGTTAAATTTGTTCATGTTTATCTATCTATGTTGTCTGGGTTAATACACAGAGGAACAGATTTAAAGAACTTAAAAATGTCTCAGTCTCTTTTGGACAATTTGAATGTCGAAATAGAGCAGGAGATTATTCTAGACAAAGTTAAAAACAATACGAACCAAGTTGGAATGAAAAAGTAAATTGAGAGTTTTCCTTTAATCCAAATCCTATAGAAGTAGTAACATGAATCTCTATGAAGGGAAGACTTTTCAATTCCTTCAATTTTTTATTCTATTGAAGAATGAAAGAATAAAGTGATGAATTCAGAGGGGTATGGGTCATATTTTGTTGAGTTCATTTTTTATTGCCAATTAATTACGTATGGTACAATCTTGGTATTATAGAAAAAATAATAATGTCTTACCTTAAATATGGCTTCATGAGTGAGTAAGATGTGTATTTAAATGATGAAACTTGGTGATCAATTTTTATTCTAATCATACACCACAAATGTGTAATACTAATATCCATATTCCCAAGTCCCAAGAGGATTGATTTTTTACCTTTTGTGGCTACTTTGCTTTAAGTGGATGTGGTTTAAGACTAATTGTGAGAGTTAACACAAATCTATCTTTTGAGAAAGGAATATATTTATCTTAGAAAGGAAGATAATCAGATAACTTACTAGATAGGACTGCTTCATTAATAAAAAAAATAGTCCCTAGAGCCAAAATAAATTTGGAAAAAATCAGTGAAACTTGAATGGAAAGAATTGCAACTTAGATTTATGGGAGAATCCATATTTCATTTTTGTTTAATATAGTAAAAGTCTTGGAGGTGGTAAATGTTTGTTTGTCAAGGCAAGTGTGTGGTATGGAATCTACTCCGGGTCAACCCTCTCTTTAATGCAATTATTTGGTTCTCTTTTAGAATAAGTTTTTGTTACTACCAATTGGATTTTCTTTCATGTTTTCTATTAAAATTTTTTATTGCCTTTCACTCTATTTGCATAATAACCAGGATTAGGTACTTTAAACTTTTGTTTTAATGACAGACAATTGTGGACAATGTGTTTTGTTATTGTACTTTTATGGTTGCTGGTGTGTGAATTGCATTAACAAAGCTAACAATGAGTGTTTGCTATTAAGTTTGCAGGTTTGCATGTAATTCATTTAGTAGACCATGTTTGGTTGGAGGGCACCTTGTATTCTTTGAGGTTCACACTGTAGAATACATTCAATCATAATCAAAATTTTCGGATAGTTTACATTAAAAAAAATTGTAGAGATGCTCTATATATGTACTTCTTTTATACAGAATAGGTACAATATTATTCTAATAATTATTGTTTTGTTCCTTAAGCTCATTGGCATATCCGATTGAATTCCAATGAGCCAGAAAATTGTATTTCCTAACAGCTTTGAAGTCGTGGAAGCCTTGGCTGCAAAGGGACTGTGATATTATTTGAGATAGTTGTGGATATAGTGCCACCACCACTGTTGAGCCAACTTTCTACCAATGTCCGGTTTCCTGCCACCATCTTACCACCAAGATTGCAAAGAGAAACCCCTTAAGGCAGACATTGAGAGAGAGAGAGAGAGAGAGAGAGAGAGAGATCTTAAGACTGCCTACCACCATGCTCTCCATCTATTGGCTCCCCCCCCCCCCCCCCCTCCATAAAACAATCTTAGATGCTACTTAAGCCAGTTATGGTCCTAAGGTGAGTTTTTCTTTGATTATTATTAGAGTATTATTTGAACATTTTTCCAGTGAATTTATGTTGGTTTGTGGTTGGTATACTTTGGGTAGTTGTGGGTTTGTGTTTGGGTGTTAGGACATTGGTTTGTTGGGGGTGTTAGGACATTTGTTTGTTGCAAATGAGGCAATTAAAATCATGATGATATTTGGGAAATATAAAACGTGATAATTTACCTATTGTCAAATTGGATAAGTGGGCAAGAAAATGAGTACAAGCTACATTTAATGCTTGCCATAAAAATAAATTTTTTTTTTTAGAGATTTTTATTAGATGGGTTTAAAGGAAAAAGAAATGATAAGCTATCTAACACTGATTCATATGATTTAGATTTTAGATGGTAGAACTAATTTTCATTTGTATGTGTTATTCGTTTGGAATCAATTTAACATATTTTTTTGGAAACTTCTAATATATCCAAGTATGCAAAAAGATCACCCATGGCTTGGATGCTCACAACATTAGACCCATAAGACTTTTAATAGAGAAAGCATGAAGTCCATAAATAAGTTGTTAAACTATTTGACTTTTGGTTTATTTTAGGATTGTAAATGTTATTTTGAGCTATGAATCTAAATTTGTATGATGTTATGAAGAAAGGTATTTGTTTTTCCACTACTGTAAGTTTAATTTTTTCCCCTTATTTAAAGTGTGTTAATATATGTTACTATCATGAAGTATGATTTGATTTATTTTTGATGATGTTAAATAAGAAAGAAAAATACTTTTGAGATGCTATAAAAATACAACAACAAAATTATAAAAAATTATAAATAAAAATCATGTGCATTTGTACAAGTTAAAAGCTAGTATATATAAAACCGAAGCCTCTGAAACTTCCACAATTTTTCACGTCACTACTATTTCTTTTTCTTTTTCTTTTAGGTTTTACATCTTATATATTTGTTATTTCTCTTCAACGTGTAATTATCTTATCAAGTGTTACAATAGTTTAGTTTAAGTAAAACTCTATTAGATATATGTTTCAAGAGTTTGAAAATTCTACTTCAACTAAAATTCTATAACAAAAATTTCAACAAATATAAACCGTGAAGTTTTGCCTCTTTTTCTATAGTATTAATATTCTCAATGGAGTGTGATTATAGAAAATTCCTTTACAACTTTCATTTGACTTTTCTGTGCATCGCATGGGTCAGCGACTAGTAATTTAAATAAGAGAAGACCTAAAAAAATTCAAAAAAAGCATTGTTCCTTGCACCCTACCATACTATCACATCACTTTTTAGTTTTCACAATTCTCAAAACCAGAAAGGCTATTGCTACGGGTTGCTGTGCATAATTTTTTTAATGCTTTGAAGTTTGAAGTTAGAATAGCCTGTACATATGACCATAATACCATATAACTTTATGCCACTGCCACCATCTTCTTTTGATTAGGTTTTTATTTATTTATTTATTTTTATACTTTATTTCTTGATTGCTTTTTAGTTTAATCATCTTTTGTTTAATTTCTTGTTTTTGTCAAGTACAGTGTGAGTTTGTGACATTGTTTCTTCGTGTACAGTGTAATTGGCAATTGTTACTTACTGCTTTCTATGTATGTTTGTTATTTATTACTATAAGTTATTTGATAGTGATAGGCCAAGAATGTATTGACCCCTTATGATGAATTAACAAATTAATTAGCCAAGTTAATTAATTAATTCAATTAGCATACAATACGTATGGTAGCACAAACAAATCACCAATTAACTAATTGCAGTGGAAATTAAATTGACACGGTAATTTGTTTACGAATGGGAAAAACTTACACAGCAAAAATCCCACCGGGTGATTTTAAGGTCACCACTCTTAATAATTCACTATTATCACAACAAGCGGTTACAAGTAAAGGAATCTTAGTACCTTTTACCAACCTACAGTTGAACCCTCACCCCATTACCCAATTGGATTTGTTTTATAGTGACAATCTCTCCTTTCAATGCATGGCTCTCAGTATGTGACTAATCAATTCGATGCGCGGATCTCAGTACGTGGCTTACTCACCAACTTGAGAAAGATGTTGGCTGCAAAGTTCTTCAGTTCATCACACGATGAAGATCATGAAACTCCTTGGTTATAAAACCCCACGGTGAACAAACACAGCAGCTTCTTCAATAGAAAGATAAACTAAGGCAAATTCTGTCTCCGATCACAATTTGCATGAACACAACTTTACTTCAGACTTGCGCAACTCTTGACGGCCTTTAAAACAATCCTTATATATGTTTAGGGTTGTGAGAAAAGAAAGCCTAAACATGTATTCATAGATTGGATTGAAATCAGCTTTGAAAAACTGAACTTCATAAACCTCGATAGATAGCTTATTTGTCGAGCTAGCTATTGAGCATTGGGATTCAGCAGCTTTTTAAACCTTGATAGATACTAGCTGTCGAGCTTTAAAATCCAGCTCTTCTTCACTTGTTTTTTGGACAGACTTGCATGGTTTTAACACTTAATCTTGAAACCTTGTTCCTTGAAGCATTAAACATATCCTAGATTTACCCAAATACAAGTAAAGTGCTTTTTGTTAAAGGATTAGTCAATTCTATATTGACATATGTTCCTAACATTAAATCACATATGTCCTAAAAAATAGTATAAAATATGGAATATTTGTAGTGTTTACAACAGTTTAAATGTCAGACCCTATGACACAATCAACAATTGATGTTACACCAAATTCATCTCCTCCAAAAAATGTTGCTAGAGGACAGACTGATTCAGCTTGTGTAGGGAATAAACCTGAATTCCCAACCTGTGAGAAACAAAAAATAGAGAAAACACACGCCAAAGATAAACAATTACACGCACAAGACAGTATTTACATGGTTTAGCAATTTGCTTACGTCCATGGAGTTGTAGGAATTTCACTATTATCAGGGAAAAGTACAAAGTGCGGCTACAATTTTTCTTCACCCTCAAAAAACATGGCAACCCCAAACCCTAATCACTAAATAGCGTTTCCTACACAAAACAGGCTAAATTTTTTTTTTCCCGGGGTCGTTGCCCTCGGACCCCCAGGAGGCTTGTCCATGAGTGCTCCGACTTGGGTCTATCGACCTAAGCCTCCGCTCCATTGACTAAGTCTCAGAAAATCTCTCATTAAAAACCACGCAACATTATTTTGGTTGGGTCGAGTTATCAAACCAGATCAAACAAAACTAGGCTGCACAAAGCCCAACAAATCTCCCACTTGGAGACTAGTTTAATCACCAACATCAAATTGCAATCCTCCAAAAACAATCCCTCATCCCTGCAACTCATCCTCCAGTCCTCAAGCTAGAAGGCCAATTGAAACTGCACACAGCTTTAGCTTCTCAATGGTGACATCCTTAGTCAACATATCTGCCGAGTTCTTAGATCCACAAATCTTCTCAAGTATTACCAGCTTATCTTCAACAAGGTAACAGATAAAGTGGTATTTTGTCTATATATGCTTCAACTTTGAATGAAAAGCCGAATTTTTGGCGAGAAAGATTGCACTCTAATGATTCTCATACCAAGGATTTGCTTTGCAGCTCCTAAATCCTTCATTGCAAACTATTCGGACAATTGCTTCTTTAGATTATTAATCTCCTTAATGCTAGACCCTGCAATAAGCATATCATCCATATACAACAGTAATATGGTGTAAGAATTGTCAAAAGACTTAACATAGCAATAGTGATCAGCTTCACATCTCTTAAACCCAATTCTATGCATAAAACTGTCAAATTTCTTGTACCACTGTCTATGCATAAAACAGTGCTCTCAGTTTGCAGACTAGATTCTCTTGTCCTTGAACAATGAACCCTTCTGGCTGAATCATGTAAAGGTCTTCCTTCAAGTCACCATGAAGGAATTCCGTCTTCACATCTAACTGCTCAAGATGTAAATTTTCTGCAGCCACCATTCTAGTACCAGTCTAATTGTTAACATCTTCACAACTGGAGAAAATATCTCTGTGTAGTCAATGCCTTCCTTCTACTGGAACCCTTTAACAACTAATCTGGCCTTGTAACGTTTGCTACCATCATGCTCATTCTTTATTCTATATACCCACTTGTTGTGCAAAGCTTTCTTTCCTACTGGCAATTCAGTCAGTTCCCATGTTTGATTCCCTAACAAGGAATCCATCTCATCCTTCATGGCTAACTCCCACTTGCTTGAATTCTCATCTTGCAAGGCTTCATCATAACACTCTGGCTTACCACTATCAGTCAACAGGAGATAATTTAAAGCAAGTGAATAACGTTGTGGAGGTCTAATGTTCCTGGAAGATCTGCGAACTTCAGCTACAAGTGTACTCTGATCTATCTGTGTATTTATATTCTCCTTATCTTTTTCACCCCTTTTCTGGACAGTACTTTCAGTCAATTCATCTAAGTTGACAAACTCAGATTTCCTTTGATCTATTTTTGCAACATCTGATACTACAGTTGACCTGTCCTTGTACATAACCTATTCATTAAATATCACATTTCTACTTTTGATGATTTTCCTATTTTGTTCATCCCAAAACCTATAGCCAAATTTCTCATCACCATAGCCAATGAAAAAACATATTTTAGACTTTGCATCAAGTTTACTATGAGCATCAGAATCAATATGAACATAAGGAACACAACCAAAAACTTTTAAGTGTGAAAACTTTACCTCTTTACCGCTCCAAACCTCCTCAAGAAGTCTGAACTTCATAGGAACTGATGGTCCTCGGTTTATCAGGTAAGCTGCAGTGCTAACATCATCAACTCAGAAAGTTTTTGGTAGTCTAGCATGCAACCTCATACTCCTAGCACGCTTATTGAGAGTTCTGTTCATGCGCTCAGTCACACCATTCTGATGTGGTGTCCCAGGAATGGTCTTCTCCATCTTAATTCCTGGTGCAGCACAATACTCACTAAACCCTCCATCTATATACTCTCCTCCATTATCTGACCTTAAACATTTTACTTTCAAACCTGTTTCTGTCTCAACCATGGCTTTCCACTTCTTAAAAGTTTCAAATACATCAGATTTATTTTTCAGAAAATAAACCCATACCTTTTTGCTTGAGTCATCAATGAAAGTGATGTAGTACCTTGAACCTCTAAGGGATGCAACCAGAGAAGGACCCTACAAATCAGTGTGTACTAACTCCAATTTTTTAGCCTTCGGTGTCCTGCTAGTTTTCAAGAAGCTCACATTTTTCTGCTTTCCTAAAATGCAGCTTTCACACATGTCAAAATCAATGGACTTCAATTCTGGTAGTTTTCCTCTTGACAGCAGCATCTTCATCCCTTTCTCACTCATGTGACCAAGTCTGCGGTGCCAAAGGCTTGTATCAGTACTTGCATCAGCAACTGCAATTGTGTCTCTTGGACTTGAGGTCATATATAGAGTACCAGTTTTTTTTCCATGAGCCAATACCCTACCTCCCTTTGTAACCTTCCAAGTACCACCAACAAATAGTATTGCATGCCATTCATCATCAAGTTGTCCAACAGAAATCAGATTCCTCCTCAGGTCAAGAATATGTCAAACATTCTCCAGTAACCAAACAGACCCATTGGGCAACAATATCCGGACGTCTCCCATACCCACAACATCCAAGGCTGAACCATCAGCCAAATACGCCTTACCAAAATCACCTGCACCATAATTCTGTATGATTTCTTGGTGTGGAGTGGTATGAAACAAAGCTCCTAAATTCAAAACCCAATCATCAAGTGGACTGCCTACTGCAAGAAGTAATACATCCTGTACTTCTTCTGTTACAGCATTAGCAGAATCATCTTCATTATTCTTTTTAGGACTTTTGCATTGCCTCCTAAAGTGACCTGTTTTCCCACAGTTCTAGCATTGTACTTGTTGGCCTGATCTAGATTTGCTTATATTCCGATTAGAATTTCTGGATTTTGATTTGCCCCGGTTTGAATTTCTGTCATTATCTCTGCCTCTTGTCTCAAGGTTTAGGGCAGAACTAGATCCTGAGGTTTTGCCCGTATCTCTTCTACGAATCTCCTCAGTCAGAATTAAATCTCGTATGTCATTGTACTTCAGCTTTTCTTTTCCTGTAGAATTGCTTACTGCCATCCTCATTGCCTCCCGTCTGTTTGGCAAAGAAGCCGAAACGACCAGAGCACGAATCTCATCAACAAAATCAATTTCTACAAACGACAATTGATTTGTGATAGTATTAAATTCGTTCAGATGTTGTGCTATTGATGCATTATCTGCCATCTGCAAATTGAACAATTTCTTCATTAGATGCACCTTATTGTTTGCGGACGGCTTTTCATACATATCGGACAAAGCCTTTATCAGATTTGTTGCGGTCTTCTCCTTTACAACATTATGTGTAATAGACCTAGACAGAGTTAATCTGATAACTCCCAGTACCTGTCTGTCAAGAAGAGCCAATTCCTCATCCTTCATAGCCTCAGGTTTTGTCCCCAAAAGAGGCAAATGCAATTTCCTCCCATATAGATAATCTTCAATTTGCATCCTCCAACACGCAAAGTCTGTGCCATCAAACTTTTCTATTCCAAACGCCTTTCCTGCTTCCTCTGCCATTGCTCCCACTCAAGCCTAACCCTAGGCTCTGATACCAATTGTAGGGAATAAACCCGAATTTCCAACCTGTGAGAAACAAAAAATAGAGAAAACACACGCCAAAGAAAAACAATCACACGCACAAGACAGTATTTACGTGGTTCGGCAATTTGCCTATGTCCACAGAGTTGCAGGGATTTAACTATTATCAGGGAAAAGCACAAAGTGCGGCTACAATTTTTCTTCACCCTCAAAAAACACGGCAACCCCAAACCCTAATCACTAAATAGCGTTTTCTACACAAAACGGGCCAAAATTTTTTTTCCCAGGGTCGTTGCCCCCAGACCCCCAAGAGGCTTGTCCATAAATGCTCCGACTTGGGCAATTATTCGGGTCGGGTTGGGTCATCAAACCGGATCAAACAAAACTAGGCTCCACAAAACCCAACAGCTTGGGGTCATTGCAAGCATTTAGAGTTAGACACAAATGGAAGAGGACAATCGATGTGTTTGTACTGTAATAAAGTTTTTAAAGGTGGCGGTATTAATCGATTTAAAAAACATCTAGCTGGGATAAGAGGAGAAACTGAAAGTTGTAAAAAAGTACCTACAGATGTTCGCTTTCAAATGTTACAAAATATGGAAGGTCATGTTGCAAAAAAAGGAAGTCACAACAAGAGTATAAGGAACACAACCAATATAGACCAGGTCTCGAGGATCAAGGAGAGCAAATTTATGTGGATGATGATGATATTCAAGAAATTACCCGCTCTTCTATGCCCCCACCTAGCTCTATAGGAAAGGGAAAAGGTATTTCAAGTAGGGGAAGTCTAGGCGAAGGGAAACACACTTTAGCTGAGAGGAAAGGGAAAGCACCAGGTGGTATTGGAGGTTATTTTATGCCAAGAACAACTCCTGGAGCTCAGCCTACTCTTAAAAGTTACAAGTGTGTTGTAAAGTAAGGAAGCAGTAAAAAGATGTGATTTTGCTATATCAAACTGGATGATTGATGCTTGTATTGCATTCAATGCAGTTAGTTCCAAGTATTATCCACAAATGATTGATGCTATTGCTAGTATGGTCCTAGTTATAAGGGCCCTGGATTTTATGCTTTTCGTGGTTGTTTATTGGCCAAGAATATTGAGGAGGTCAAAAATTTTGTGGATAGTTATCGTGTAACATGGAAGGAGACTGGTTGCACTATTATGGCTGATGGCTGGACAGATCGATGTAGGAGAACTCTTATTAATTTTCTAGTATATTGTCCAAGGGGTATTGTGACTGATAATGCTGCAAATTACGTTGCTGCTAGGAGGTTGTTGGAGCAAGAATTCCGTACACTTCATTGGTCTCCTTGTACAGCCCACTGCTTAAATTTGATGTTACAAAATATAGGGAAGTTAGATGAAGTAAATGATGTTGTACTTCATGCTGCAGAAATTACAAAGTATATATATAACCATTGTTATGCATTGCATTTGATGAGAAAAAACACAGGTGAAAGGGAGATACTTCGACCTGCTCCAACCCGTTTTGCCACAAATTTTATTGCATTACAGAGTATTTTGGCTCAAAAGGATGCACTAAGAGCTATGGTAACATCTAGAGAGTGGACAATTTCAGCATATGCTAAAGAAAGCAAGGGAAAAAAAAATTTGTGGATAATGTTTTGAATTCTACATTTTGGTAGGAATGTACAGTCATTGTACAAGTCACTGAGCCACTTGTTCGTGTCTTGCGCATAGTTGATAGTGATGATAGACCTGCTATAGGATATTTGTATGCAGCTATGCATAAAGCTAGGCAGGAGATTATCAGGAGGTTCCAGAGGAGAAAGAAAAGAATTGAACCTTACTTGAGAATTGTACAGTCTTGTTAGGATAGACAACTATACAAAAATCTTCATGCTACTGGTTATTGGTTAAATCCTAGTAACCAATTCAGTGTCACTGAAATGGCAAAACATAAGCAAACCATATCTGGGCTCTTAGATGTCATTGAGAGGTATTCCTATGGAAATTCTACATTACAAAGTAAGTTGACAAGTGAGATGAAATTGTTTAGAAATGCAGAAGGTGACTTTGGACGAAAGTCTGCAGTTATTGACCGTGAAGTCATGTTACCTGGTAAGGATACTACTTTAATTTTTTGGTTAGTTGAATTTTCTTAATTGCTTTTATCTTTTCATTTAGTCTATATTGCATAAATACTGATTGTCTTTATTTAACAATTTGTGTATAATTTTATATAGATGAGTGGTGGATATCCTATGGATCTAGTGCACCAAACCTACAAAAACCAGCAATTTGTGTTCTAAGCCAAACATGAAGCTCTTCTGGTTGTGAGCGCAATTGGAGTATTTTTTAACACATTCACTCAAAAAAAGAAAAAGAAAAAAAGAAATAGATTGGAACATCAACGCCTTAATGATCTAGTCTATGTCCATTATAATTTAAGATTACAGCAAAGGTAATAATCATTGTTATTTACATGCAACTCTTTAATTGTTAAATTACTTCTTTCCGATCTCCACTACTTTTAAATTCTAACTTTTAACACGAGTATAATAAATTTGTGTAGAAATTACTTCAAGCGTGGAAACTGTGATCCTATTAACTTTGAAGCTTTTCATGAGAATGCAAATTGGGTATTAGAGGATGAGCCAACAAATTTGACAATGGAGGAATTGGAGACCTTCCAAAATGAATTAGCAGCTTGTACAATCCAAGACAACGAAAATGATATTGGTTAGTTTGTTACATTAATTACAGAATTCACTTATTCTGGTGCATGTATTTTCTTTTTATTTCATTTGTGGCCTTATACAAGAGTTTAAACGTATGTAGATAACTTGAACTTGGAAGAGTTGGTCGAAGATGATGACAATGATGATGGAGATCCTAATAACTAATATGAAGCTAGGAGTGAGGAGCCTAATGAAAACATAGAATCTAATAATGAGGCTGATGTTGGAGTTTTCAATGAAGATAGAGCTTTAAGTTTTAGCCCAAGTCGTAATCCATGGGATTGGAGTAATTGGAATAACTAGCAAGAGACTGGGAGAAATTAGCATTAGAGTTTGAGTTATAGAATTTTTCCTTGTGAATTTTATAGAATTTCTAATGTTATTGCTTAGGAAACATTGATTTTGAATTATAATGACGAGTTTAATTTAGGCATATGCCTTTTTTTTTTTTTTTTAATTTACATATTCAAGTTATGATTTCTCAAACTTAATTTTATAAATATTTAATTTTTAAATTTTTTTTTATTTGACCCTGCGATTTGACCGATGACCCATTGGTTGAACCAGTGACCCAGCTCCTAGACAGGGTCAATGTCCAAGCTGGGTTTAATAACTATTCTCTCATGTAAGCTTCAACCCATTTCATTTTTTTAGCATACATTTCATGCAATCATTCATGGTTATGTAAATTGTGTTTGTCGACCATTTTCTTCCACATGTCTTTAAATTCATTTGGTGTAACATACTATACCATACACTTGATTAAACTTTCATACACTTCCTATACTTTCATATACTTCCTTATTATGTAGATTTGCAAAAGCATTCATTTCAAGATGCCACACACATAGATGATGTCAAGACTCTGGAAAAAATGTTTTAATAGTTTTACTCATTGCTTTGTCCCATATGTCACGACTGCAATATAAGTCTTATTATTCATTAGTACAAGCATATTTTGCAACACCTAAGTATATGTTTCAATGGTCTCATCAACCAATAGTCAATAACCAAATACTATGGTCAGATAGTGGCTGTTAGCTCCTACCAATATAACAAGGGGATTTTTGTATACATTCATCTTATATGTTGTATCAAATGCGACTACATCTCCAAAACATGCATAATCTAAACGACTTTGAGATTTTTCCAAAACAGATTGGCCAAACAGATTTCTTTGTCAATAGTGTACTTAAAAAAAAAAAAATGATGAGTCCATACTTGCTTTGGCTTGTAAATATGCCATAGCACATTTAGCATCACCATCACGCATATCGGAATTGCAATCTGCCACTATATGGTTCTTGTATCCTCCAGCTTGTTGGATCAAATGGTCCATGATTTGACCCTAATATTATGCAATGATATAATCTAAGCTTTATTGAAATCCTTAATAGCCCAATGGGAACAAAGAAATTGATTCTCGAATTGAGTAACTAAGTTGTGATTATGCTCCCTTTCAAACTCTCCTACAACCCATTTATTTGATTTACGATCAAACCTAATACAAAAAGCGGCCTTGTAACCACTTCTTGTTATTGGTCTTGCCTCTCGCATGAAATTTAACTTTACATAATTTTTTCTTGTTTGCAATCTTTTTTTTTTTTGTGTGCACAAACCCATCTTCAAGAGGTCACGATGTTATCTTTATTATGCTTTATCTCATCTTTGTGAATACTAAAGCCAACCAACTATGCATATGTGTTATAAAATCCTCCACCATCATCTAGGGAATTGAATTTCAAACCAGTTATTTGGGCATTAGTCAGTTGATCTATACCTTGGTCGAGAATAGTGCTCTAGTGTTTTTCCAAATTTTGAGTAGAATCACCACTGCCTTTTTGTACCATATCTCATTCATTATTTATTATATTATTACCATCCTTGCCAGCATCATCATTAAAATCAACGAACACAGTTTTCCCATTGTTCTTTGTATTATGATCCATGTGTACAAATATATTATTTCTAAAAAGAATGATCCTTCCTTGCCAGCATCATATATTATTTCAAACTCATAACTTATTAGCTAGTAGCCATATATGTAGCTTTATGTGAAACAAATTCCCTTACCAAAATAATAAGAAGGTATGGACCTTGCTAGCTTTTGTTTGATTTATATTAATGACGTGATTATTCAAGGGGGAAAAAACATTAAAAGAATCAAAGTTTGACCAAGACCATCATTTTGGATCCTTTAAGGATATCACTTTATCATGTATAAGAATCCTTAGAGGTATAAAACAACTTCATCAAGAAATACAAGAGTAATATTATATCTGAATTATCTCTTCTCAAGTATTCATTCACCACATCATATTATTTATGATATTTATGATACTAATACATATATCTTTCTCTATACTATTGATGTTTCTCTATTTCTTAGTGTCCATTCCAATAAGAGCTTATACTCACACACACACACACACACACACACACACATATGTAGAGAGAGAGACAGAGAGAGAGAGAGAGAGAGAGAGAGAGAGAGAGAGAGAGAGAAGCAACTAAAATAAGACAAGACCATAAATTAGATGGCTTAGTTTCAACTCCTAGTAAATAGGTCTTGCTTACAATATGGAATTATGGTGGGTTGCTATTAGCTGACCATGTGAATGAACAAAGTAGAGAGAGATGCAAATTGACCTTTTAACAACTATTTATGTTAAAACTGGACTTTCCAATATGTTCTAGGAACAAATACCTTAAAACTTGAGAACGAAGAGTTTGTAGAAACAAGATAAATGGATGAAAAGGAATTTATTGTGGTTTTGTATGTATATAGTAGTAGGTCAGTTTGCAACTCTCCTTTAAGACTATGGATTTGGTAGATTTATTTACCAACTTGCACACAACACCCAAATTAAATTGATTTGGAATTAGCTATATGTACTTGGAAAACAAATAGAATAACAAAAGAATTAGAAATAGAATAATAAGTGGTGAGACTAGATGCAAAGATGTTATGGTGAAACGATAAACTAAGAAC
The DNA here is from genome assembly GCA_030820535.1 of Quercus parvula. Classification (NCBI taxonomy): domain Eukaryota; kingdom Viridiplantae; phylum Streptophyta; class Magnoliopsida; order Fagales; family Fagaceae; genus Quercus; species Quercus parvula. Next base: position 43,928,658 of record JAUAME010000001.1, read on the forward strand.
AGAGAGAGAGAGAGAGAGAGAGAATCGTGTCTTTAAAGGGAATTGAAGGGTCTAAGGATTTTAGTGATTTAATAAATAAACAAAATTGTGTGCGATAGCTCTGGCCTCTAGCATTGGTACTTAACTGCTAAAGGGTTTTTTATTTGTTTGTGTTCTTTATATGTGCATCTCCTTTTTGGTAAGGACAAATTTATTTTGTTTAAAATTTTCTAAAGGGCTAGGTTGTTTGTTTTTGGTAAAATTGGTTAATTGAGCTTAATTGTTTTTAGTTTTACTATTGGTAATTACTGTTGTTAGGCTAATTTTTTTGGGATGGTATATTTTTTTTTTTAAATTTTAGATCTATAATTTTTTTTTTATAACTTTTAAAAGGAGGAGCATGCAAGAGTTACAATATATATATTTTTTATATATTTTATTTTTTTTACAAATTGCTGTTGTGGTAAGTGACTATTAGTAAGTAAAAAAGTGATGTAAGTGGTGAGCCCAAATGGAAACCAATAAAAATTTGTATTAGATCTTTCGTAAAATTGTTGTAGAAAAGTTTGTGGCTATAGAAAATAATTCACATCTCATTATAAGACTTTTAATCAATTTCAGTTTTACCTGCATTAAATTAATACAACGTAGTTATTAAAGGGTGCAAATCAATCAAGCCATGGATTGGGCCTGAGCCCATCTTGCCTAAGACTGGGTCTATGTAGTCTGGAAGACTCTATTCTAGCCCGGTTTATAAGGACAATTTAAAACTGAAAGTGGAGGTAACATTTAAGATTACTATTAATCTTTCATGTGATGCCAGTTGATGTTGGGGTCCTTTACATACCTATGGAGCAAACTAAGATCTGTACATAAAATCTGGACATAAAATATTTGCACAAATGTGTGAATGATAATGAGTATTTTTGCTAACTACTTGATAGAGCAAGAATATGCATAGCGTGTGTGCTAATGAATTTTTTAGGGGCTCTTTTTATTATTATTTATTTTTATCACATCATATGACTCAAAAAATGCGAAGTTTATATGTATTTCTCAATAATGGACAAAGTTTACCACAAGTGAACCATATCACTAGGACAGTCTAGACTCTAGAGTAGCAAATTCATTGCAAGTTGTGTCAAGGCCAAGTTCATATATATCCCTCTAAAATCGTAACCAACTTTGAATTGAATGATTACTGTGCGTATCATCAAAAGAAGCACCTGGTCCTAAGGCCAAATTAAAATGCCAATCTTCAATCATATGATGACACATGTTGTGAGCTATTTGAGAAAACATAAACGTGTCAATTAGTGGATTGGTTTGAAAATCCTATAAATTTTGCCTCACATTTGTTTGTAGAATCACCCAAGTTGAATTTCAGAGCCTGAATTACATTGTGAGTGTTTGTGTTCCAAGCAGATACTGAAGATGGACAAATCCCAGAATGCAAGTTACCAAGCTGGCGAGGCCAAGGGCCAAGTTCAGGTGAGTTTCTATCCATCCTATTTACATCTATTAGCATAGTAGCATACATCTAGTAAGCACGGATACTCCAGTTTAGCTCATATATTTGTATCTGGTACCGGATATCTCTAGGATACTCCTGTATGCGTACCCTGATTTTTTATTTTAAGTGCCAATATGTCCAAGATACGCCTATGATACGGTTCTTCTTAGGCAAACTGCATCTAAAAGGATTTACATAGGCATGGATGGATGTTTCATGCATGAACACTGTACACGTTGACATTTTAAATGTTGATTATAACGTGTTGTTCTTTTTTGGTTTAGGAAAAGGCGGGCAACATGGCGGACAAGGCGAGCAATGCTGCTCAATCTGCCAAGGAATCATGCCAAGAGGTTCAACGTTTTTACTAAGTTAGAAAATTACATACAAACATAACAAAATACTTCGATCTCAAGTAATACTGCCCTACATCATTGTCAATTGCTTACATATGGAGTTCTAAATATTGCAGGCTGGCCAGCAGATGAAGGATAAGGCACAAGGGGCTTGTGGTGCTGTTAAGGATAAAGTTGGAGCAAACAAATGAAAATCATATTGGACCTCATCGTTCGAGCAAGCACTCCCAATTAAATTTTGTGCTTATTAAATTTTAATTTATGAATTTTGTTTTCTTCTACTTTGTACTCTCTTTTGATCTTGCTTTCATTAAGTTGGTCGAATTTGTCATTTGAATTAACAAGGGAACTCCTTTATTGAGTTTTTATCCATACATTCGTATTAGATTATGCTCAAGGTTTCATTATATCTATGTTTACAATTCAAAATACTTCTCTATTGCAATCGAAAATAGACTTGTTAAACAATGCAATCCAATTAAAGCAGATCATTCAATACAGATGAACAAAAAGTCTACTGATTTTTTGTAGCCCTAGGCATTTTGGACCCAATGGGTTCGTTTGGATTAAACTTATTATTGCTGAAACTGAAAACACCGTAGCCAAATAATTTTTAAATATGTGAATAGTTCTGTAGAACCCAGTTTTAATGAAAAAGTTGCTGAAAAGTGATATTTATGGGACCATGCACAGTGCTGTGGATCCACTGATGTGATAAAAGTGACGAAAAAGTAGGACAAGTGCGGCTACTGTTCATGAATAGTAGCCGTTGTCCCCTACTGCAGCTGACCAAAAAAAAAAAAAAAAAAGAGAAAACGCAACGCAAAACGCAGACGTGAGATTCATTGCTATGCAAACGACCTCATTGTTAGGCAGATTCTGAAGTACAATTACTTTTGACAATATTAAAAAAAAAAAAAAGAAAAAAAAAAGAAAGAAAGAAAGAAGAAGAAAGTGAAATAATTTCAATGCTTCAACATTTTTCATAATTTTGGTTTAACATTACAATTCTTCCATTAAACTTGACATGTAAACTTAGGTACAATACTTAAGTGCTGTTTCTTAGGTATCTTTTATGATTTTGCTATGTTGATTTTTTCACATTAGATAGAAGTGTATTTTTTAGTTAAATAGACACATAACTAAATCTTGAGAGGAGAACCTAATGAACAGTACCTAAGGTATTGTACCTAATATTTGTCATTTTTTTTTTAAATATTAAAAAATATATTCCACGCTCTACACATATTTTAGCTTTTTCTTAATAAAATTTTGTAAAGACAACTTACGTTTCAATAATTGTGGCTATTATGAAGCTAACACTTGATCTTTAGAATTTAAAGTATCTAAATGCCATTTAAATTAAGGACATGCCCTATATGTATGAGAAATCATCCATAGATTTTCTTCACAAATCGAAGAAGAGACCAAAACATTATATCTCTACGAAAGTGAGTTATAATGCTTCTAGAATTTCTGACCTTCAGCAGCCAACTTTACTGAGATGGTTCACCACATTATATATCAACATAATAACAGGATGGGTTTAATAGGAACCCTATGCATTTTTTAAACAACATAATAATTCTAAGACGGCAACCACACAAACCCAAGCATTCTTCAAAAAACCTCCTAATTTGTACATAATTTTCCGTTAACATAGATTCCCACAAACCCAAAGAAGAGGAATACATATTGAAATGCATCAAGTATCATGAAATTTAGTGTTAGAAATAAGAACTTGAGCCACCTTTCTTATAATACTAGTAAGTTAACCGTGTAATGCATGGATAATGTTGTAATGTTTTATGTAAGATGGTTTTGGTGAATGTTGTGTAGGTATTATAGCATAATTGTTATAGAACTTTATTTGTAATGAGTTCATCATAAAAAGCAACAATTGTAAATTGTACAAACATATCCATTATAATTATTCAATTGAAGTGATGAGAAATAAAAAATTAAAAAAAAAACTTTGGAGGAATATTATAAAATAAAAGCTGATATAAAATTTGTCTTTCTCTTTCTCCATAATTCTAAAACAAAATACACATCCAAAACACTCACAGTCAATCACATCATTTACGAACGTAACAAAACCCATAAATCCACAACGTCCTACCTTAACATCAAATTAGTAATTGTCGTTGTAACTCAATATAAAATGCAAGCTCCCCTTCTTTGTTTGAAGCCAACTCATACGGAATAGGATTAGATACAACAACAATGTTAGGGCTTGAAAGATTGAAGGTAAATGACATCATTTTTGGTCTGTGTATTTGATAGAGGATGGTATGAAGGGTTATGGATAATTATATATAAAGGGATAGAAGTGTAAGAGGTGAAAATGGTGAATTAAAAGCATCTTGAATTTTAGTGTTAGAACTTGAGCCACCTTACTTATAATATTCTCTATCGCCTATTCTTTTTAAATTTATTTGCATTGCTTTTATGAATAAAAGTATGGCAACATATTGGTAGCACCATCATCTCCAATGTAGTTACCTAGAATCTTTTTGTTGAGAACTATCACTTCTACTTCTTGGAAAAGTTACTTTTGATGAAATAGTGCCAGAAGAATTGCAAGCTTGCTTTTAATCATTATTTGCTATCTTCATGCATAAAAGAACAGTGAACTCAGGCTACAAAAGAAGTTCATGGAATTAAAAAAATAAAATAAAATCTGCCCAATTATTGGTAGTAAGTTTTGAAGGCCAAGATGATAACATTAACTACAAGGTGTATCTAAAATTATATCCAATCATCAATCAATATATTACTAAAAGCTGAAGCGTAGCTTTTAATTCTGCTGCTCCCACATTGCGCCACATCAGCTGCCACGTCATTCTCTTTATAAAAAAAATTATTTTCCCTTCAATTTTTAAATGGTTTTTATAATTTACAACCCTATAAATCCCAGTCCACTACTTCTTTATTTACTCCCACTATCACCCTATAATAAATTTATATCATTAATCCAGCCCACCTTTTATTTATTTAGTTCCACTATTAAGCCCAATCCAAAACCTTTTCAGTTCAGCTTAAAGGGGAAAAAAAAAATCTATATATTACTAAAACCTGAAGCGTAGCATTTAATGTTGCTACGCTCATGTTAAGCCACATCAGCAGTTATGTCATTTCCATCATCTCTCTTTTTTTTTTTTTTTTTTTCCTACAAATTAAAAAAGTTTTTACACCTTTTAAAATACTAATAATCTCCACCATAAATTTAAAATAGTTTTGATACATTTTAAAATACTAATAATCTCCCCATTTCCACCATAAAAGCCCATTTCTTATGCATTTAATTTCACCATAAAACCCAAACCTAAAGCCTTTTCAACTTTAGACCCATTGTGAAAACTTTCAGAAACATGGTTACAAAATTTGTCACGCAAAACCCTTCCCCTTCCCCTTCCCCTTCCCACGTTTTCTTTCTCCATGTTTTGCTCCTCTAAAACATGGTTACAAATTTTTTCACGCAAAACCCTTTCCTTCCCCTTCCCCACGTTTTCTTTCTCCATGTTTTTTTTCCTCCCCACGTTTCTATTCTAAGGTTTCACATTTACTACACGATTTCAGATTCCTTCCCCTTCCCCTTCCCCTTCCCCACGTTTCTGTTAAACCACTTCTTTCTTCTCTTTGTACATTATTCTCCCTCTCTCCTCTGCTCTCGTCACTCTATTTCCTACATCAATTTTGAGACAATTTTTCCATACAAGTTATTTGCAAGCAAAGCCCCAAAAGCTAGAATGTTGTCAGGCTAGCACCCACCTTCAACGGCATCCCACCACCGTAACACCGCCGGCACCACATCGATAAAGGTATTTTCTTATATACACAAATTTTGGCAGTTATTATGATTTAGGTTTGATTGTTTTGGACTACTTAGTTTTGATTTACGTAGCAGGCCTAGATTTGGTTTTGATTAAGGTTTGAAATTTGGAATTGGTTTGAGAGAGTTAGAGAGATGAGAAAGAGAAGGGCACCATTGGAGGGCTTTGAAACACCAAAGAATGAAACATACAAGGTATTTTTGTCTTTGTTTTTTTTTTTCCCCATAAAAAGCATTAGGATGGATAAGCTGTGTAGATTTTTTTTTTTTTTTTTGGTGGGGTTTAGAATAAGTCCATGGACACTTGCTTCTGCGTCTTGCTGTACCAGGTTGTAAGCGACGAAATTAAAGTGATGTTTGTTGTCTCTCCTTTACTATGTGTTCTCTCCAAAGTGAGGCTAAATTTATAAAATACACCCTATAACGTTTTTATAAAATTCAATTTAGTCCCTTAACTTCAGTTTCGTATATTCAGCCCTCACCCCTCTTAAGTTTCAAGTATTTTCAATTTAGGACTCCCATCCACTACTATCAGATGGGTTGCGTCTCAAAACAATGTTATTTAGGGTATCGTTTAGGGGTCTTTAACAAAATTTTTATTTCACGGAGACTAACAAGAAGCGTGAATTGAATAAACTTGAAAGTTATAGGATTGAATTGAATGAAAGTGGAGTTAGATAATTGAATTGAATTTTAAGCAAAATTAGAAGTGCAATTTGTAATTTAGAAAAAAAGTTATGTATATAGCATTTTTATTTTTTATTTTGACAGCTACGACTCTAATGATTGCTCTAAACTATATAATTAGGTGTTTTTTTTATTTTTTTTATTTTTTTATTTTAAGTCACCCAAGCTGTTTAATCAATTAAAAAACAAAAAAATAAAAACAAAATCTTTATCAGTGGAACTTATCTTACCAGCAATTTGTAGCATTAATGAAAGTAGCAAAATTCTTTGTGCATCAAACTGTATCTTATGCAGTCAAAATAATGAACAAAAATTTTTGGTGTGGTGACCCACATTGATACCACTTGCTCCCATGATGCTAAGGATTGCAAAAGTCTAATGATTCTGATTTAAAAATAATAATAAAAAATAAATTATCAAAGTGGTAATCAGTCTGTGCTGAATCCAGGCTTAGCTCATTTATGGAACAGAACTGGGTTATGTTTTGTTAAAACCAATTAGCTGCAATTTTGTTTATTGTTAGTTTTTGCTTTTAGTGCTTGTAATTCATTCTGTTTTCAATTACAAGATTTAGGTGACACCTACTTTAACCCATGATAGAACCATGACATTATTGTTCTCAATTGAAATCCAGAGGATTGCTGATATTTATGTCTCCTTGTGAAAAGTGAAATTGTTGTAGTGTTAAGACCTGATAAACTCTCAGAAGCCGAGCATCCTATGGCACTAAGGTTTCTTCAACTCAACTCATAAATGCTTTTTTATTGTGTGTTTGTGTGTGGGGTGCTCTGTAGACAATATATATATATATATATAGAGAGAGAGAGAGAGAGAGGCCATCTATCTATTCATTGCATGTACTTGCTATATTTATTTTTTCATGTTTGTGGTTGTACATGATTAAGATAGGGTTACATATTATTTTTGCTTTATTGATTTTTTTTTTTTTTGTAATAAGCTTAATTTAATTGCTCTATTTGAATTTTTTTTCTCCTTTGTTTTTATTAATTTTTATTTTATATGTTGTTTTTAATTAGCACCAAAAGAATGTACTGCTATGTATGTACTTTACCAAAAGGTATAATTTGGTTTAATGAAAGAATTTTGATATATTGTGAGCAAGTCATTGGGGGTTTAATACATAAATTTTGAAGTTAGAATAGTGTGTTGAATTTGGCAAATTTACGGTAATGGAATAGTGTGAAAATTTTAGAAACTTCTCTGTGCAGGAAGCCAACTTGAGTCTAGCGATAAGGCCATGAACATCTAGGTAGTCTCTTTGCATGTCTTTTTTTTTCAATTCTTTTCCTTCCTGTAATATAGTTTTGTTGTTTAATTTATCAGTTGAAATTGAAAAAAAAAAAATTCCTTATTCTAGATGGAATTGTTTATGAGTTTGTATTTTGTGACCGTGTTTAGTCTTTTTATGTGGGGACAATTTTGGGTTTTTTAATTTGAATGATGTAGGGCCCTAAGTTGCCAATGGTTTCTACAATTTTGATGAGCACCTTTTGGGAATCTAGGCTTTTACTTTGGCTAATTGTTTTCTTTTTTCATTTTTAATTTCAATTGTCATAATTCTTAACTAATAGCATCATTGAATTTTGTGCATACATGTTCTCCTGTTTGAAAATGTAAAACACCCTGTCTTCATCTTGCGTTTTTTAGTTCATAGCCTATCATTAATATTGGGCTAGAATTTGTTGGTTTAGGCTTGGTTACATTTACATTTGTTAATCTTTTTCTCATGAGATGATAGGATACAAAAATGGGGTTATGTACCTCTTGCAATATTTAAGCATGTGTTGGAGGTTATGTTCTATATAATTGCATGTTTTTAGTACATGATTTTTGTTCATATTCATTGTAGCATAATAGTCTCCTACTTTTTCCCCTCTCCAATCTATAGTTCCTTGAGTTATTGATCTTTTTGGTGAATAATTATCTTTGATATTGTCAGATCCTTCGCATGTGGTCTTCTAGGGTAAATATGAAGGTGAATTTTAATGATTCAAACAAATTTATTGACTTAACTATTCAATTATATAAGTTAGATTTTATTTCGTTTTGTTGTCTTATGCTTCTTCTCCTCTTTATTTTATTTTTATTTTTATTTTTTTTAAAGAAAGTAAATATGTGTGTAGGGTGGTATACCTTTGTTTAACAATTTTTCTTTGGAGTAGCTTTGTGAATTCCGAAGGAGGAAGGTCGTGGATACTTTGCTCATGCTTGCTATACATAGGGCTAAACTAGGACATTGATGTTGAAATATATCCGAGGAACTTCATCTTTGAGACTTATCAAGTTTTTATGTCTCTCCTCTTTCGGATAATGATTCAAAGTAATTGTTTATTCAAGTAACTACAAGTAATTGTGATTTAAATGCAAAGTCCACTTGACACTTTTCTTAGTGTTCTTTGATTCAACGTTTCTGTGCTGCTCACAATTTGGATGTTATGGAATCAATGATTCCCTTATTTTGGGTTGGTACTATTTTTAGTTTAGAAAGAAAAGAAAAAGGTTTATGGGTTTTTATTTGTACAATTAGTATTTTATTTGTAGTTTCCAATGCAACTAATATCAATTCAGTATACATACATGAAGGTGGAAATGACAGTGCTTGATGATCATTTTTTTTTTTATATAATTTTTCCGTGCATCGCACGGGTTAGCGACTAGTATTATATAAAAGCAAAGACCTCATGTAAGAAAGTATGAGGTTTTGTCAAGTGGCGCATTTTCGTGCAAAGAGAATTGAAATATTCTCAAGTGCCACATTGGAGATAAGACAAATTAAATATTGTAAAATTTTGATTTACAACTATGTTTCATGTTAGCTTTATTCCATGACAAAAAGTATTGTAATTGCATTAAATTATTTCTTTGTATTTTATGGGATTCTACTGTATTGGGTTTACTATTAAGTTAGTGAAGAATCGAGCCTGAAATGAAGATCAGTGCAATTTCGTGAGTAGCTCGCAAGAAGTTTGCAAGTAAAGGTTCTCGCGAAAAGGCCATATGAGAAACACTTGCTGGAAGTTGAAGAGTCAAGTGTCGGGCAGCATTTTGTGAGTACTTCGTGAGACAGGCCATCTCGCGAGGTACTCGCGAAACTCTCTGCCTGAAGGATTTTAAGTGTGACTTTCTTACTCTTCATCCATACAATATATACTTTCATTACCCACAAAAAGAGAAGAATTCAATATTCAGAGAGAAAAACCCTAGATAGGTTTCTACAACACAACACACTCACCTTTTAGAGAGAGATCTATTCATCCTTTAGAGAGAAATCATTGTGGTCTCTTCTCCTTCCCTCTAATATTATCAAACATTGAGAGGAGATTTGTACCCAAACACAACCCACACTTATTCAGAGTGTAGAGAGTGTTTTGGAGCTTGGGAAGTTTTGGGGATTTGCCAAGAGAAGCTGGTGAGACCTGACGGATGCAATCGGGCGTATTGCGGGATCTAGAAAACTAGTGAAGACAAGACTCTGAGAAATCCATTGGTAGCAGAAACTTGGAGGGCTTAAGTATATTGGGTAGACTAGGCTTTGAGGGTTTTTTGTTTTTCATGTACTCCAACTTATTCACTATAGGATCGATTTCGACTTGGAGGGTCGCAGAGAGATTTTCACTGAGTTCTTCGGTTTCCTCTTCGATAACACGTCTTGGTGTTATCTTGTGTTTGCATCTCTCTTCCCTTACTCTTGTACTTTATATTTATTGCTTATTGTTCATATTTATGCACAAGAGTAGTTTCAGTGATTGCGCTTCTTTTACTCCTGTTTCGCACTTAGATATGTTAGGGTAAAAACAATCTAGCCGTAATTTTAAAATTGGGGTCTTAACAAGCTTGTGTGTTTTAGCAAAAATCTGAGCTTTCAAATCTTGACTTTTTGTTTCATTTAGTTCAATGTTTCAAGATTTTTCATTTGTCACACATACACACAAAACTCTTTGCATTTTAATTCACCATTTTTATCTCTTGCACTTCTACCCCTTTATATATACTTACCCATAGCCCTGTATGCCATCCCATGTCTGATACACATAAACCAAAAACGATGTCATTTACCTTCAATCTTTCGACGACACCTACCTAGTTCTAACATTGTTGTTTCATCTAATTCTAACCCGTATGAGTTGGCTACAACCAAAAAAGGAGACTTTGCATTTTATATTGGGTGTCAACGGCAATTACGATTTTCATATTAAGGTCGGGCTTTGTAGATTTGTGGGTTTTGTAAATGATGTGACCAACTGTGGGTGTTTGGGATACGTATTTTGTTTTAGAATTAAAGAGAAAGAAAAAGACATATTCTATATCAAATTTAATTCTATAATATTCCTCCAATTTTTTTTTTCTCATTCCTTCAATTGAATAATTATAATGAATATATGTGTACAATTTATAATTGTTGCTTTTTATGATGAATTTATTACTAATAAAGTTTTATAACAATTATGCTATAATACATATACAACATTCTTCAAAACAATCTTACATAAAACATTATAACATTATTCGCGCATCGCACGGATAACTTACTAGTAATATATAAAAGCAAAAGTTCAAAGACTATTCAATTTTGAATTGAATCAATTGATTCACATTATGTAAAGCGGCATAGCTAGCTTTTTATACACACACACACACACACACATATTTGATAGGAAACTTGAAACTTTCATCAATGCTCTGTTTGTTTTAGCATTAACATTTTTTAGAAAATTTTTCGTTTTCTAGAGAGCATTTTTTGGAAAACTATCTCATTTTCCGGTGTTTGGTGACAGCCTTGAAAATGGACTTAAGAACGTTTTATGGTGCTTGGTATCCATAATTTTTTTAACATTTCTTGTATAATTTAAAACATGTATAATATGTGTATTGTGTAAATCCACCTAATGTAATCAATAAAAATAAATAATAAAAAAACCAAGTATGAATTGGTTTTCAAACTAAAATTTTGACAACGAAAACAATCAAAATTAGCTGTCAAATTTTCATGATCTCAAATACTCATCTTGTTCATGTATAGGAATAATAACGTGTATATATATATATATATATATATATTTATATATACTAACCATACTTCTCATAATTCAAAATAATCATTATACCCATAAGTTTCATTTTAAATAGTTCAAAATGCCACATAGGTCAGATAGTTTTACTAGCAAACTAATCCAGTACAAATAGTTTGATAAATACTAAAAATTGTTATAGAACTATAGGAGAAAAAAAAAAAAAAACCTTATTAAATAACGGTGTTATAGAGAGGAGAAGAAATAGGGAGAAAAAAGAAAAGAGAGGCAGATAGAGAGAGAAATCTGTGGGAAGCGAAGAGGCCTGAGAAGAGAGAAAAAAACAAAGAGAAGAGAAGAAGTGAGAGAGTTTATTGTGAGAAAGGCTGAATGAGCAAAAGAAAATATTGTTTCCTAAATTAGAAGAATTTAATATGTATAGGAGTTAAGTGGTGGCCTAATTAATGAATATTAGTGTTCGTCTAATATGTTTCTTGGATATAATCGTAATTTAAAAGCATTCCTGAATAGTACTACATGTTCTCCAATGAAGTAACTATGCAATGGATCCTACTATGGTTGATGATTCTAATAGATCTATGAGGATCTGAGTAATATCCAATTGTTTGATTTCGCCATTCTAATTCAATAATACCGTTTCTTATTTAACGTTAATAGAGTTTTTTTTTTTTTTTTTTGCTGAATTTGTGGTACATGGATGTGTGGACATCACCTGTATATTTGAGTGGCACTGCTATCTTCCCATCCTTTGTAAAACTTGCAAGTATAAAATTTTCCCTTAAAAATGTCGCGGTTTGTTAAATTGCTGTAAGTTTACAAATAATATGAACTGCTTGCTGGAGAACAACATGTTTTACTACTGAATGTGAAAATAATTTGATGTTATTTGTGAAGACCCCTGGTTCAGTAAAATTTAGCTTCTTTCATATAATTATTATCAAGCATTAAAAATATTAATACATAACCATTCTCTTTCATTGATTATGTATAAGTTTTGTATAACTTCAAGCAATTCACTTACACTATAGAAATCATAAATAAGCAATTTGAATCTTTCTCACTCTGACATCATGGACAATGAATTTTACATAAGGATTTAAAAAGAAACAAAGCTTCTTACTTAAGTTAACGTTTAATGATGATGAATCCAATATTGTACTTCAAGCTGATACTCATAACAAGCCCATAAAAAAATGATAACTTAGATAGAATGTGCAGGTATATGACTATTATAAATTAAAATTCTTTATCTTCACCCCCATCTGACTAAAAATAAATAAATAAGCAATAAACCAACACTATTTTTACTACTGAACAAATTTACTTATTTACAATTTAGGAATAAAATTCATGAATTTGCATTACACAATGAAACACTTCACAAAGAGGGGATCAATAAAATCATTAACCAACACCGCAACATAGATAATCATAGAAGTTTCGTAGTTTAAGTATATACAATTACTTATTCTCTCACCTGCTAGGAACCAAAAGGAATAATAGAAGAATTGATGGGTTATGTTCCTAGCAACCTTGCGATGCCAAAAGGAAACCAATAACGAAACAAAATAAAAACCAATTTTGCAATAAAGGGACCAAATAGAAATTATAAAAAGACAAATGGAAAAAAGAAGGAAAAGGATAAGACCTACTGAGATTTATAGGCAAGAGATGGCAGAGATTGCGAAAGGGAGGGGGGAAACTGTGTCCTTTATCACTAACATCGAAGGAAAGAAGTTTTGGAGATAAGTTAAGGATATTTTTTTTTTTTTTTTGGGGGATTGGGTTTGTGGGCTTTTCTACGTATGGACCCTGCAAAAAAATAAAACCTCAAATTCAAAACAATAAAATTGTAATGGTTCAGGTCAGTGCTAAGATTCAAACCAGGTATGTGTTTGGCAAAAACATGTGTATTACCACGAAGTTAATGCCGCTAAGAAGTTCTAAAATATATATTAAAAAAATATAGAAATAAATAAATAATCAATCTTATGCATTAATGTTAATTAGAAAAAGATAAACATCAAGAAAGTAACCTCAACTATGTTATTTTAGAGGGAGATATGCCATGAACATGATGGGAGCTATCAAGGGAAATACATTGGAAGTTAATTGGTCTATTCAAAGGTTCATGGAAGAAATCAAGATAATTCTAGTTGATACATATATATATATATATATATATATATATTGGTGGATTTTGTTTTTAGAAAGCATTTGGACACAACTTTAAAGTGGTCAACTATGATTAGTGGAGAAAAAAATGATGAATTCATTTGAAAGTAATTGTACATCACTTATAGCCGACTACTTCATCAAATTATGCTAAAAGTTGTGGCCTTAGAAGAACCGTTATGTTTTTGTTTCAAACTCATAACTTATTAGCTAGTAGCCATATATCTAGATTTATGTGAAACAAATTCCCTTACCAAAAGAATGAGAAGGTATGGACCTTGCTAGCTTTTGTTTGATTCAAATTAATGACGTGATTATTCAAGGGGAAAAACATTAAAAGAATCAAAGTTTGACCAAGACCATCATCTTGAATCGTTTAAGGATATCACTTTATCATGTATAAGAATCCTTAGAGTTATAAAACAACTTCATCAAGAAATACGAGAGTAATATTATATCTGAATTATCTCTTTTCAAGTATTTATTCACCACATCATATTATTTATGATACTGATACCTATATCTTTCACTATACTATCAATTTTTCTCTATTTCTTAGTGTCCATTCAAATAAGAGCTTATACTCTCTCACACACACACATATATATGTGGAGAGAGAGAGAGAGAGGAAACTAGAAGAAGACAAGGCCATAAATTAGATGGCTTAGTTTCAACTCATAGTAAATAGGTCTTGCTTACACTATGGAATTATGGTGGGCTGCTATCAGTTGTCCATGTGAATGAACAAAGTAGAGAGAGATGAAAATTGACCTTTTAACAACTATTTATGTTAAAGTTGGACTTTCCAATATGTTCTAGGAACAAATACCTTAAGACTTGAGAACGAAGAGTTTGTAGAAACAAGATAAATGGATGAAAAGGAATTTATTGTGGCTTTGTATGTATATAGTTGTAGGTCAGTTTGCAACTCTCCTTTAAGACTATGGATTTGGTAGATTTATTTACCAACTTGCACACAACACCCAAATTAAATTGATTTGGAATTACCTATATGTACTTGGAAAACAAATAGAATAACAAAAGAATTAGAAATAGAATAACAAGAGGTGAGACTAGATGCAAAGATGTTATGGTGAAACGATAAATTAAGAAAAGGGAGAGAGAGAGAGAGAGAGAGAGAGAGAGAACCGTGTCTTTAAAGGAAATTGAAGGGTCTAAGGATTTTAGTGATTTAATAAATATACAAAATTGTGTGCGACAGCTCTGGCCTCTAGCATTGGTACTTAACTGCTAAAGGATATTTTATTTGTTTGTGTTTTTTATATGTGCATCTCCTTTCTGGTAAGGACAAATTTTTTTTTTTAAAATTTTTTAAAGGGCCGGGTTGTTTGTTTGTGGAAAAATTGGTTAATTGAGCTTAATTTTTTTATTTTTATTATTGATAATTATTGTTTTTGGGCTAATTTTTTTGGAATTGTATATTTTGTTTTAAATTTTAGATCTATAATTTTTTTTATAACTTTTAAAAGGAGGAGAATGCAAGAGTTACAATATATATATATATATATATATATATATATATTTTTTTTTTTTTTACAAATTGCTATTGTGGTAAGTGGCTATTAGTAAGTAGAAAAGTAATATAACTGGTGAGCCCAAATGCAAAGCAATAATAATTTACAACATTAAAATCTTTGTAAAATTGTTGTAGAAAAGTTTATGGCTATAGGAAATAATTCACATCTCATTATAAGACTTTTAATCAATTTCAATTTTACCTAAATTAAATTAATACAACGTAGTTATTAAAGGGTGCAAATTAATCAAGCCCATGGATTAGGCCTGAGTCCATCTAGCCTAGGACTGGGTCTATGTAGTCTGGAAGACTCTATTTTGGCCCAGTTTATAAGGACAATCTAACACTGAAGGTGGAGGTAACATTTAAGATTACTATTAATCTTTCATGTGATGCTAGTTGTGATGGGGTCCTTTACGTACCTATGGAGCAAACTATGATTTGTACATAAAATCTGGACATGAAATATTTGCACAAATGTGTGATTGATAATGAGTGTTTTTGCTTACTACTTGATAGAGCAAGAATATGCATAGCGTGTGTGCTAATGAATTTTTTAGGGGCTCTTTTTATTATTATTTATTTTTATCACATCATATGACTCAAAAAATGCAAAGTTTATATGTATTTCTCAATAATGGACAAAGTTTACCACAAGTGATCTATATCACTAGGACAGTCTAGACTCTAGAGTAGCGAATTCATTGCAAGTAGTGTCAAGGCCAAGTTCATATATATCCCTCTAAAATCGTAACCAACTTTGAATTGAATGATTACTGTGCGTATCATCAAAAGAAGCACCAGGTCCTAAGGCCTAATTAAAATGCCAAACTTCAATCATATGATGACACATGTTGCGAGCATATTTGAGAAAACATAAACGTGTCAATTAGTGGATTGGTTTGAAAATCCTATAAATTTTGCCTCACATTTGTTTGTAGAATCACCTAAGTTGAATTTCAGAGCCTGAATTACATTGTGAGTGTTTGTGTCCCAAGCAGAAACTGAAGATGGACAAATCCCAGAATGCAAGTTACCAAGCTGGCGAGGCCAAGGGCCAAGTTCAGGTGAGTTTCTATCCATCTTATTTACATCTATTAGCATAGTAGCATACATCTAGTAAGCACGGATACTCCAGTTTAGCTCATATATTAGTATCCGGTACCGGATATCTCTGGGATACTCCTGTATGCGCTTAAGATACGCCTATGATACGGTTCTTCTTAGGCAAACTGCATCTAAAAGGATTTACATAGGCATGGATGGATGTTTCATGCATGAACACTTTGCATGTTGACATTTTAAATGTTGATTATAATGTGTTGTTCTTTTTTGGTTTAGGAAAAGGCGGGCAACATGGCTGACAAGGCGAGCAATGCTGCTCAATCTGCCAAGGAATCATGCCAAGAGGTTCAACAAAGTTTTTACTAAATTTGAAAATTACATACAAACATAACAAAATACTTCGATCTCAAGTAATACTGCCCTACATCATTGTTAATTGCTTACATATGGAGTTCTATATATTGCAGGCTGGCCAGCAGTTGAAGGATAAGGCACAAGGGGCTTGTGATGCTGTTAAGGATAAAGTTGGAGCAAACAAATGAAAATCATATTGGACCTCGTCGTTCGAGCAAGCCCCCCCAATTAAATTTTGTGCTTACTAAATTTTAATTTATGAATTTTGTTTTCTTCTACTTTGTACTTTCTTTTGATCTTGCTCTCACTAAGTTGATCGAATTTGTCATTTGAATTAACAGGGGAACTCCTTTATTGAGTTTTTATCCATACATTCGCATTAGATCATCCTCAAGGTTTCATTATATCTATGTTTGCAATTCAAAATACTTCTCTCTTGCAATCGAAAATAGACTTGTTAAACAATGCAATCCAATTAAAGCAGATCATTCAGTACAGATGAGCAAAAAGTCTACTGGTTTTATGTAGCCGTAGGCATTTTGTGTCCAATTATTGTTAGGCAGATTCTAAAGTACAATTAATTTTGACAATATAAATAAAAAAGAAGTAAAATAATTTCAATGCTTCAACATTTTTTATAATTTTGGTTCAACATTACAATTCTTCCGTTAAACTTGGCATGTAATCAGAGACTTGTGAGTCTGATTGCTTAACAACATTTTTGGAGCTTCCCACCATTCTTTTGTGAGCAAGACTTAAGTACAGTACTTAAGTGTTGTTTCTTAGGTTCTCCTTTTAAAATTTTGCCATGTTGATTTTTTCTCATGGGGTAGAAGTGTATTTTTTAGTTAAATAAACACATAGCTGAATCTTAAGAGGTGAACCTAAGGACTAAGGCACTGTACCTAATTTTTGTCATTTTTTAAATATTAAAAAATTATATTCCACACTCTACACATATTTTAGCTTTTTCTTAATAAAATTTTGTAAAGACAACTTACGTTTCAATAATTGTGGCTGTTATGAAGCTAACACTTGATCTTAGAATTTAAAGTATGTAAATGCCCTTTAAATTAAGGACATGCCCAATATGTATGAGAAATCATCGATAGATTTTCTTCACAAGTTGAAGAAGAGACCAAAGCATTATATCTCTACGAAAGTGAGTTATAATGCTTCTAGAATTTCTGGCCTTCAGCAGCCAACTTTACTGAAATGGTTCACCACATTATATATCAACATAATAACAGGATGAGTTTAATAGGAACCCTATAAAGAATTTAGAGAACTCTGTCTCACGGTTGAGGCAGAGAGATTTCTTGTATTTACTTATATAGATAAAATGTTACAAGGTGGGATCTGTACAACATAACTGATGTAAATGTAATAAGAGATATATTAGGAAAGAATAAAGAAAATATGGAGGAGAGCACGCCTATCCCTGCTAGGCATGTTTGAATTTATTTGAAATTCTACCACTGTTACTCTGTTGCTGATATCTTGCTGTTCTGCTGAAACCAAGGGAGGAAACTATGGAGAAGATCATGCTATATCCTTGCTCTGCAGAAACTAAGGGTGCCAGCTGTGGTCTTGAATCTTTGTTGTTATCACCCTATGCATTTTTTAAACAACTTAATAATTCTAAGACTGCAACCACACAAACCCAAGCATTCTTCAAAAAACCTCCTAATTTGTACATAATTTTCCGTTAACATAGATTCCCACAAACCCAAAGAAGAGGAAAACATAATGAAATTCATCAAGCATCATGAATTTTAGTGTTAGAACTAAGAACTTGAGCCACCTTTCTTATAATATTAGTATGTTACCCGTGTGATGCACAGATAATGTTGTAATGTTTTCTGTAAGATGGTTTTGGAGAATGTTGTGTAGGTATTATAGCATAATTGTTATAGAACTTTATTTGTAATGAGTTCATCATAAAAAGTAACAATTATAAATTGTATACACATATTCATTATAATTATTCAATTGAAGAGATGAGAAATAAAAAAATTAAAAAAAAAAAAAACTTTGGAGGAATATTATAAAATAAAAGCTGATATAAAATTTGTCTCTCTTTCTCCTTAATTCTAAAACAAAATACACATTCTAAACACTCACAATCAATCACATTATTTACAAAAGTAAAAAAACCCATAAATCCACAACGTCCAACCTTAACATCACTTTCTCAACCAAAAAAAAAAACCTTAACATCAAAATAGTAATTGTCGTTGTAACTCAATATAAAATGCAAGCCCCCCTTCTTTGGTTGTAGCCAACTCATACGGAGTAGGATTAGATAAAACAACAATGTTAGGGCTCAAAAAATTGAAGGTAAATGACATCGTTTTTGGTCTGTGTATTTGACATAGGATGGTATGAAGGGTTATGGATAATTATATATAAAGTGATAGAAGTGTAAGAGGTGAAAATGGTGAATTAAAAGCATCTTGAATTTTAGTGTTAGAACTTGAGCCACCTTTCTTATAATATTATCTATCGCCTATTCTTTTTAAATTTATCTGCATTGCTCTAACGAATAAAAGTATGGCCACATATTTGGTAGCACCATCATCTCCAATGTAGTTTCCTAGAATCTTTTTGTTGAGTGATGTGCATGAAATATATACAATAAAGTACTCACATATCTACATATTTAGTCTTACTTTTATGTTATTTTGTGTTTGATTATATAATATTTTTGTGTTGCAGGTAACAAGGACTTTATATGCAAAGTGGTGCTAGGCCAATTGAATCAAGCCAACTTAAATCCAGCTAGGCATGAATTCAAGAGAAGACCAACCCAATTAAATTTAAGTCCAATTGGAGCAAGGAATCAAAGGAAATTTACACCAAATCCAAGTCCAATTCGGATTAGGATTCCAGCCTGCACATCAGTTAGTATTTTCGGCATAACTTTCGGCTCAGATGTCCAATTGAGGTGATTCAAGTTGGGCTGGAAAGTTAACTTAAAGGGCTACAACTTTGTAGTTTACCAAAAGTCCGAATTCTGAAGTTAAATGGGCCAAAACCGTCGGTTAAGTGAAGCCTAAAAATCTGGGATTTTCTCCAAACGGGAATTCAACTTGTAATAGGATTCCTTTACCTATTTAAAGGCTCTTTAGGGCAAAATTCAAGGAGGCCAGTGCTAGGGCTGGGGGCTGAATGTATAGAGAGCTGCGGCTACCTCTTCTATGATAGTTAGTTCTATTTTATTTTCCTAGTTTAATGTTTAGTGTGGGAACCTAAGATGTGTAGGCTTGCTTGGCAACTCCTAGGCATGCTTGGCAACGTCCTCGGCCTCCCCGGCATGCTTCGCAACGTCCTAGGCATGCTTTGCAACGTCCTAGGCATGCTTGCAACGTCCTCGGCCTCCTCGGCATGCTTCCCGCAAGGTCCTAGGAGTCCCACATCGAAGATAAAACCCCCCACTTGCTTCCTTATAAGCTGTGAAGCCAAGGGAGTAGTGTACCACCAAGCTCTCATTGAAAGCTTGGTGGTACACTACTCCCTTGGCTTCACAGCTTATAAGGAAGCAAGTGGGGGGTTTTATCTTCGATGTGGGACTCCTAGGACCTTGCGGGAAGCATGCCGAGGAGGCCGAGGACGTTGCAAGCATGCCTAGGACGTTGCAAAGCATGCCTAGGACGTTGCGAAGCATGCCGAGGAGGCCGAGGACGTTGCCAAGCATGCCTAGGAGTTGCCAAGCAAGCCTACACATCTTAGGTTCCCACATTTAGTATTTTATTTTTGTGTTTTCTTTCAATTACTATGAGTAGCTAAATTTATAATTAGGGTTGAGGATGAAACCTTGTTAAGGATTATTAGTAATATTTATGTGATTTGATTTTTCCCACAATAGTTATTCTTTAATGATTTGAGTTGTTCTTGCTTCATATCAATTGACTAAGATGAGATTCTAGATATGAGTTCAATCATGTTTTTCTCATGATTTAGGATTTGTCTTAATTAATTGAATGCTTGGTTTATTAATTATTGATTATAAAATTGGATATCGCTTGTGATTTGTCGGTCAATGGATACAATTTATGATTTGATTTTTAGAATTGGATATATCTTGTGATTTGTTTGGCTACAGATACAATTGATGATTTGGTTTTATACTTAAAAAGCGAAGAAGAACATGCTTTAGATTTTTAAACATTAGTTTTAATGATGATATTTTCCATGATAGCAAGATTGATTTCTAGATTATCATGTAGTGAGTTGGGAAAAATTAATGATCATAAATATATGCTGATATGACTTACAAGGCGGATTCCAAAACCTTAATTCCTTTCTCTTGCTTGTTTACATCTTTTTATTGCTTTATATCTTTGCTTAGATTAATTAGTTTTTTTAGTTTATTTAATTTCAAAACAACCAATTTTTATTAAACTAGATTATGATTAATTTGGTTAAGATTTGATTTAATTTTCCTACGTTCATTCCAGTCCCTGTGGGTTCGACCTCGTTCTTGTCCAACTATACTTCGGTACGGTTCGTACACTTGTGAATATTTTAAAATTTCACAACAAGTTTTTGGCACCGTTGCCGGGGACTTGGTTAGGAAAATAAATTAGTTCTTAATTGAATTTTTCCTTCTACTAGTTGTAGTTATTTTTTTTTTTTTTTAAATTAAAAAAAAAACAAACAAAAAAATTCTTTGTGCTTGGTGTATGAGAACTTGGATACGTGATAAAGAAAATTGTCTTGTTAGTTTTGATTATTCATCCACAATGGGAGAAATAGGAGATGATTCAAAAACTCTTTGGGAGTTGTTCTCACCCATAACCACCAACCCTCCATCTTGCATAGTATTACCTGCAACCACTGCTACACATTTTGAGTTGAAGCCACAGATAATACACCTTCTTCCTACTTTTCATGGATTGGATAGAGAAGACCCTTATATGCATGTGAAGGATTTTCTTGAGATTTGTGCTACTTGTAAGTTCCAGAATTTCACTGATGACTCTGTTCGCTTGCGTTTATTCCCTTTTTCCTTGAAGGATAAGGCAAAAGCATGGCTTAATTCTTTGTCACCTAGATCTATCACTTCATGGGAACTGTTGGTCACAAAATTCCTCTCTAAATTTTTCCCAATGGCCAAGACCAATGCTTTAAGGAGAGAAATTGCAGATTTTTATCAAGATGAACAAGAGAAATTTTATGAGAGTTGGGAGAGATTTAAGGACTTGATCTTAAAGTGTCCTCATCATGGTTTTGAAACATGGAGACTAGTACAATATTTTTATAATGGTTTGACTCAAACAAATCGTAACATGATTGAATCCATGAATGGTGGTGGATTTTTGAGTCTTGTAGATGATGAGGCATACAAATTTCTTGAGAATCTATCTGAAAGCTCACAACAATGGGATTTTTCCAATCATAGAGAGAGATCTGCCCCTACAATTAAGAAAGGAGGATTGTATGAAGTCAGTGAAGATTTAGATATAAAAGCTAGGTTGGACTATCTCACTCGTAAGGTTGAAGCTTTAGCTTTGGGTAGAGGAATGAATTATGTCAATCAAGTTCAAAGTGAAACATGCTCTATTTGTGCAAGTCCTATGCATACAACACAAATGTGTCCTTCTGCAGCTGGGTACCCTGATTTTTATACTGAGCAAGCAAATGCACTGAATAATTATGAAAAACCATTTGCTAGTCCATTTTCAGAGACATACAATCCAAATTGGAGGAACCATCCTAATTTCTCATGGAGGCAAAATCAGCCTCCCATAAATGTAGGTGGACAACAAGTGCATCAACAAAGTCAATTTCGTCCACCTACTCAAGCATTTCCTCCCATTCCTCAATCAACTCCTCAATTTATGGTACCACCAAGGCAACAATCATCTTTGGAGGAGTCTCTCAAAACTTTCATGCAATCAACTAGCCAAGCCATTCAAGAGATAAAAAGTTCCACCCATTTGAATACTCAAGCTATTTCAAAGTTGGAAAATCAAGTTGGCCAGTTAGCAACCCAAGTTGGAGAGAGGGAAAAAGGAAAGTTTCCTAGTCAACCTATACCTAACCCAAAAGGGCAGTATGCAATTAATGGTTCTTCTAGTTCTACTCATGCACATGAATCTGTTCAGTCTATTACTACCCTTAGGTCTGGTAAGCAAGTTGATAATCAAGTGAAAATGCCAGAAGTGGAGGATAATGAAAATACTGTGTTATAGGAAAAAGGAGTTCACGGTTCATAGGATGATCATAAAGAAAAGAAGGGCAACTCAACCTCAATTCCAATTCAGGATCTTAGTTCTTCCCCTCTTGATAAAAAGTATGTTCCTAAAGCTCCATTCCCTCAAAGTTTAATCAGTCCTAAAAAAAATGCACAATTTGGAGATATTTTAGAGGTTTTTAAGCAAGTGCAAATAAATATTCCATTTCTTGATGCAATTCAGCAAGTTCCTGCTTATGCTAAGTTTCTAAAAGATCTTGTGACAATGAAGAGAAAGACAAATGTCCCTAAAAAGGCATTTTTGACAGAGCAAGTTAGTTCAATCATTCAGAATAAATATCCAGTGAAATGTAAGGACCCTGGATCTCCTACAATTTCATGCAGGATTGGGGATCATCTCATTGAGCGAGCTTTGCTAGATTTGGGGGCAAGTGTGAACCTAATGCCATATTCAGTATACTTACAGCTAGGTTTGGGGGAGTTGAAACCCACAACCATGACACTTCAATTAGCTGATAGGTCTGTGAAAATCCCTAGAGGTATTGTAGAGGATGTGCTAATTAAGGTGGATGCATTCTATTTTCCTGTTGATTTTGTTGTGTTAGACACTGAGCCTGCACTAAATGCCAGTATACAAATCCATGTCATTTTGGGTCGCCCTTTCTTAGCCACATCCAATGCTTTGATCAATTGTCGAAGTGGTGTGATGAAGATTTCTTTTGGGAATATGACTGTCGAGCTTAATATCTTTGACATAAGCAAGCAAGTACTAGATAATGAGGATATATGTGAGGTTAACATGATTGGGAGCCTAGTCCATGATACTTTCCTACAATCAAGTTGTGAGGATCCCCCAAAGGCTAGCTTAACCTGTTTTGATGGCAATTTGGATACTGAAAAATCAATGGAGGAGGTCAATGCATTGTTGGATTCTGTTCCTCTCTTAAGTATTGATAGCTGGCAACCAAAAGTGGTCCCTTGTCCACTTTCTTCATCCCCATTCCCATCTATTGTAGAACCACCGAAGTTGGATGACTTTTGGGAACACCAATTGATAAGTATACTTCAAGAGCATAAGGAAGCTATAGGTTGGAGAATTACTGATATTAAGGGTATTAGTGCTTCTGTGGTTATGCAAAGAATTCACTTGGAAGACACTGATAAAGCTTCTCAACATGTTTTTGACCCAGGTAAGTTACAATCTCATTGGACTAGTCCATTCATAATATGCATTATTTATCTCCATGGTTTTGTTGAGGTTTGGATGGTCCTGTTTATCAGGATTGATCTCTAGTTGTGTTAAATCTTTTTGCAAAAAAAAAAAAAAAAAAAATGTTTATTTTCTGATTTTAGATTAATCTTTGTGTTTATTTTCTTGTTTCATTTTATTTGTTTTTTTTCTAGCTGATATTTGACAGAAATTAAAATTTATACCAATCAGCTTGATCAAGGTACGTTTCCTCCTTCTCCTTACCTTACTTGTCTCTACTTGGTTCTCATGTTGCATATTCATATTTTGCTCTCTTTTCATTCAAGACATGTATTTGAGAGTATCATTTTTAACATTGAGGACAATGTTTGGTTTAGGTTTGGGGGGGACGTATATAGATTTCTATCTTTTTGTTTTGTTTAATGTTAAAAAGAAAAAAAAAAAAATCTTTTGCCTAGCTTGAGGTTTATGTTTTGAGTTCGTTATACTACTCTTGCTTAAAGAATTTCATTGCTTTCATGCTCAATTCATTGCACATGCATGTAGCCACTCAGACACAACTTATTGTTGAAGGATAAAAATGATTAGAGATCTTGATGATAACAATGTGGAGACTGTAACCCCTATGAGTTTTGAGCCAATCATTATTTTTGGAGGGTTATTAATTGTTTCTAAGCTTAAAGTTCATTCGAAAGTGCGTAACATATTTCCCTTGTTGTAGTCTCATTGTTCTTTCTTTTGGCCAAGAAAAAAAAATGTGATTTTATGCCACACTTGAATCTTTTGAAGTCATTGATGTTGAATGAACTATACTAGTCTTTGAGAGATGAGATTAGGCCATTTTTGTCTACTTTGAGCCATATATGTGTTGATTTTTTATCTTTCTTGATACATTATCGCTAGTCACCCCATTGAGCCTTTTAATTGGCCTTTCTTTCTTAAAGCCCTTATCCATAGTGTTTCAAGATGGAATTTGATTAGTTTGTTTTAATGTGGTGGTTTGTGCAAGAATTCAAAAAAGAAAGAAAAAAATAAAAGAATTGAAAAAAATAAAAATAAAAAAAATAAAAAGGGTTCTCATCAAATTTTGAGAAGTGAAATGGAAGGAAGGAGTACTGCTTTGAAGAAGAAGAGGTGAAAAAAAAAAATAGTTGAATGGAAATTCAAAAAGAGTTGACATTCCGACAAATCTTGAAAACACTTCTTATATTTACCTTCACCCATTTTTATTTTATTCCTTTTACTTTTACCCTACATTACGTCCTAATAAAGTCCTTATTTGATCTTGAAGATTGTGTAGTTCAAATATTGATATGACTGAGAAGAAAAAGGTGTGGTGTGAATATTTTTGGCATCCTTTCATGAGACTACTTGTTCTTTCTTTATTAAGCGTTTTTCATGTAATTTATATGTGAGGTGTTTGATTTTGCTTATATTATTCCACTCACATATATTGTTGAGAGTGTTATACCCCATTTCAGAGTGATTTCATTTGTTGAGTGATAACACCAGAAAGATTTGAGTTGAAGCATACTTTCAAATAGAGATTCGAGTCAAGTTTATTCTAAAACTAAGAGTATGTTTGGGCTGGCTACCACTTTTCACTCACATTGAGTTTTGATGGCATGAGAAATTTCTTTAGCATTTGCAGTGTTTTTGAACTTGAACTAATCCTCTTTGCAAAAGGCAATTAAAAAAAAAAAAAAAGATTTTCTTTGTTTTGTTTATTTTAGTATTCATTCTCAGAATTTTGTGGGTATATTCCCTGCAAACCCTCACGAGACTTCAACTCGTCCACTAGTGTAAGTTAGGGGTTTAAAGGCTTGTTGCATACGCTAAATGCAATCGAAAATTCCAGCGAAAGTGGATTAGTTTGGATTTTCTTTTACTTTGTTTTTAATTTCTTTGTTTTGTTTTACTCTTTATCTGTTTTGCTCGAGGACTAGCAAAATGTAGGTTTGGGGGTATTTGATGTGCATGAAATATATACAATAAAGTACTCACATATCTACATATTTAGTCTTACTTTTATGTTATTTTGTGTTTGATTATATAATATTTTTGTGTTGTAGGTAACAAGGACTTTATATGCAAAGTGGGGCTAGGCCAATTGAATCAAGCCAACTTAAATCTAGCTAGGCATGAATTCAAGAGAAGACCAACCCAATTAAATTTAAGTCCAATTGGAGCAAGGAATCAAAGGAAGTTTACACCAAATCCAAGTCCAATTCGGATTAGGATTCCAGCCTGCATATCAGTTAGTATTTTCGGCATAACTTTCGGCTCAGATGTTCAATTGAGGTGATTCAAGTTGGGCTGGAAATTTAACTTAAAGGGCTACAACTTTGTAGTTTACCAAAAGTCCGAATTCTGAAGCTAAATGGGCCAAAACCGTTGGTTAAGTGAAGCCTAAAAATCTGGGATTTTCTCCAAACGGGAATTCAACTTGTAATAGGATTCCTTTACCTATTTAAAGGCTCTTTAGGGCAAAATTCAAGGAGGCCAGTGCTAGGGCTGGGGGCTGAATGTATAGAGAGCTGCGGCTACCTCTTCTATGACAGTTAGTTCTATTTTATTTGCCTAGTTTAATGTTTAGTATTTTATTTTTGTGTTTTCTTTCAATTACTATGAGTAGCTAAATTTATAATTAGGGTTGAGGATGAAACCTTGTTAAGGATTATCAGTAATATTTATGTGATTTGATTTTTCCCACAATAGTTATTCTTTAATGATTTGAATTGTTCTTGCTTCATATCAATTGACTAAGATGAGATTCTAGATATGAGTTCAATCATGTTTTTCTCATGATTTAGGATTTGTCTTAATTAATTGAATGCTTGGTTTATTAATTATTGATTATAAAATTGGATATCGCTTGTGATTTGTCGGTCAATGGATACAATTTATGATTTGATTTTTAGAATTGGATATATCTTGTGATTTGTTTGGCTACAGATACAATTGATGATTTGGTTTTATACTTAAAAAGCGAAGAAGAACATGCTTTAGATTTTTAAACATTAGTTTTAATGATGATATTTTCCACGATAGCAAGATTGATTTCTAGATTATCATGTAGTGAGTTGGGAAAAATTAATGATCATAAATATATGCTGATATGACTTACAAGGCGGATTCCAAAACCTTAATTCCTTTCTCTTGATTGTTTACATCTTTTTATTGCTTTATATCTTTGCTTAGATTAATTAGTTTTTTTAGTTTATTTAATTTCAAAACAACCAATTTTTATTAAACTAGATTATGATTAATTTGGTTAAGATTTGATTTAATTTTCCTACGTTCATTCAAGTCCCTGTGGGTTCGACCTCGTTCTTGTCCAACTATACTTCGGTACGGTTCGTACACTTGCGAGTATTTTAAAATTTCACAACATTGAGAACTATCACTTCTACTTCTAGGAAAAGTTACTTTTGATGAAATAGTGCCCGAAGAATTTCAAGCTTGCTATTGATCATTATCTGCTATCTTCATGCATAAAAGAACAGTGAATTCAGGCTACAAAAGAAGTTCATGGAATTAAAAAAATAAAATAAAATCTGTCCAATTATTGGTAGTAAGTTTCGAAGGCCAAGATGATAACATTAACTACAAGCTGCATCTAATCTGATATCCAATCATCAATATTATATAAAAGCAGAGACATCATGTGAGAAAGTATGAGGTTCTGTCAAGTGGCGCATTTTTGTGCAAAGAGAATTGAAATATTCTCAAGTGCCACATCGGAGATAAGACAAATTAAATATTGTAAAATTGTGATTTACAACTATATTTTATGTTGGCTTTATTCCATGAAAAAAAGTATTGTAATTGCATCAAATTATTTTCTTGTATTTTGTGGGATTCTACTATATTTGGTTTAGTATTAAGTTAGTGAAGAATCGAGCATGAAATGAAGATCAGTGCAATTTCGTGACTAGCTCGCAGGAAGCTTGCGAGTAAAGGTTCCCGCGAAAAGGCCACGTGAGAAGCACATGCTGGAAATTGAAGAGTCAAGTGTCAGGCTACATTTTGTGAGTACTTTGCGAGAGAGGCCATCTTGCGAGGTACTCACGAAACTCTACGCCTGAAGGATTTTAAGTGTGACTTTCTTACCTTTCACCCATACTATATATACTTTCATTACCCACAAAAGAAAAGAATGCTATATTTAGAGAGAGAAAACCCTAGATAGGTCTCTACAATACAACACACTCACTTTTTAGAGAAAGAGCTACTCATCCTTTAGAGAAAAATCATTGTAGTCTTTTCTCTTTCCTTCTCCTATTGTCATACCTCAAGAGGAGATTTGTACCCAATCGTAATCCATACCTATTCAGAGTGTAGAGAGTGTTTTAGAGCTTGGGAAGTTTTGGGGATTTGCCAAGAGAAGCTGGTGAGGCTTGGCGGATGCAATCGGGCGTATTGCAGGATCCAGAAAACTAGTGAAGACAAGACCTCGAGAAATCCGTTGGTAGCAGAAACTTAGAGGGCTCAAGTACATTGGGTAGACTAGGCTTTGGGGATCTTTTGTTATTCATGTACTCCAATTTATTCACTAAAGGATCAATTTCAACTTGGAAGGTCGTGGAGAGGTTTTTCGTCGAATTTTTCGGTTTCCTCTGTAATAACACATCTTGGTATTATCTTGTGTTTGCATCTCTCTTCCCTTACTCTTGTGCTTTATATTTATTGCTTAGTTTTCATATTTATGCACAAGAATAGTTTCAGTGATTGCACTTCTTTTACTCTTGTTCCGCACTTAACAAGCTTGTGTGTTTTAGCACAAATTTGAGCTTTCAAATATTGACTTTTTGTTTCATTTAATTCAATGCTTCAAGACTTTTCATTCCTTACACATACACACAAAACTCTTTGCATTTTAATTCACCATTTTTATCTCTTGCACTTCTACCCCTTTATATATACTTACCCATAACCCTTTATGCCATCCCATGTCAGATACACACAAACCAAAAACGATGTCATTTACCTTCAATCTTTTGACGACACCTACCTAGTTCTAACATTGTTGTTTCATCTAATCGTAACCTGTATGAGTTGGCTACAACCAAAGAAGGAGACTTTGCATTTTATATTGGGTGTCAACGGCAATTATGATTTTCATATTAAGGTCGGACTTTGTAAATTTGTGGGTTTTGTAAATGATGTGATCAACTGCGGGTGTTTGGGATATGTATTTTGTTTTAGAATTAAGGAGAAAGAAAAAGACACATTCTATATCAAATTTAATTCTATAATATTCCTCCAAAATTTTTTTTTCTCATTCCTTCAATTGAATAATTATAATGAATATATGTGTACAATTTATAATTGTTGCTTTTTATGATGAATTTATTACTAATAAAGTTCTATAACAATTATGCTATAATACATATACAAGATTCTTCAAAACAATCTTACATAAAACATTACAACATTATTCGCGCATCGTACAAATAACTTACTAGTAATATATAAAAGCAAAAGTTCAAAGACTACTCAATTTTGAATTGAATCAATTGATTCACATTATGTCAAGTGGCATAGCTAGCTTTGTACACACACACAGATATATATATATATATATATATATATATTTGATAGGAAACTTGAAACTTTCATCAACGCTCTGTTTATTTTAGCATTAACATTTTTTAGAAAATTTTTCATTTTCTAGAGAACATTTTCTGGAAAACTATCTCATTTTCCGGTGTTTGGTTACAACCTTGAAAATGGACTTGGGAACGTTTTATGGTGTTTGCACAATTTTTATAACATTTCTTGTAGAATTTAAAACATGTATAATATGTGTATTGTGTAAACCCACCTAATGTAATCAATATAAATAAACAATAAAAAAACCAAGAATGAATTGGTTTTCAAACTAAAATTTTGATAACAGATACAATCAAAATTAGCTATCAAATTTTTATGATCTCAAATACTCATCTTGTTCTTCATGTATAGGAACAATAACGTACAATATATATATATATTTATATATATATATATATTAACCATACTTCTCATAATTCGAAATAATCATTATACCCATAAGTTTCATTTTAAATAGTTCAAAATGCCACATATGTCAGATAGTTTTACCAGCAAACTAATCCAGTAGAAATAGTTTGATAAATACTAAAAATTGTTATAGAACTGTTGACCGATCTGTGAGGGGAAAAAAAAAAAAACTTACTAAAGAACGGTGTTATAGAGGGGAGAAGAAATAGGGAGAAAAAAGATAAGAGAGGCAGAGAGAGAGAGAGAGAGAGAGAGAGAGAGAGAGAGAGAGAGAGAGAGAGAGAGAGAAATCTATGGGAAGAGAAGAGGCCAGAGGGGGTGATAGTGAGGGTGTGAGAAGAGAGAAAAAAACAAAGAGAAGAGAAGAAGTGAGAGAGTTTATTGTGAGAAATAATGAATGAGCGAAAGAAAATATTGTTTCCTGAATCAGAAGAATATAATATGTATAGGAGTTAAATGGTGGCCTAATTAATGAATATCAGTGTTTTTCTAATATGTTTCTTGGATGTAATCATAATTTAAAAGCATTCCTGAAGAGTACTACATGTTCTCCAATGAAGTAACTATGCCATGGATCCTACTATGATTGATGATTCTAATAGATTTATGAGGATCTGAGTAATATCCAATTGTTTGATTTCACCATTCTAATTCAATAATTCCGTTTCTTGTCTAACGTTAAAAGAGTTTCTTTTTTTTTTTGGCTGAATTTGTGGTACATGGATGTGTGGACATCACCTGTATATTTGAGTGGCCTTGTTATCTTCCTATCCATTGTAAAACTTGCAAGTATAAAATTTTCCCTTAAAAATGTCGTGGTTTGTTAAATTGCTGGAAGTTTACAAATAATATGAACTGTTTGCTGGAGAACAACATTTTTACTACTGAATGTGAAAATAATTTGATGTTATTTGTGAAGCGCCTAGTTCAGTAAAATTTAGCTTCTTTCATATAATTATTGTCAAGCATTAAAAATATTAATACATAACCATTCTCTTTCATTGAATATGTATATGTAAAGTTGTAATTTACAACTACGTGTTTTGTTGGCTTTAATTCCATGCCAAAATTTGATTGTAATTTTATTCAATCTTTTATACCCTGTATTTATTGTGGAATTTAATTGTAAGGGTTGTGTGATATTGAGAGAGTATGTGAAGACTCAAGCAATTGAAGACAGAAGAGTTTTTACAGGTAGCTCGCGAAATGATGCATGTGCCCTGCACATGACTGGAATGTGAAGAGTCAGGACAGATGGAGACAGCTGTGTTTTGCGAGTAGCACGCAGGTAAGGCCTTCCCGCGAGACACCTGCAAAACATTTTGTTTTACCAATCTGTCATTTTTGATACACACTTTCTGTGCCTACACTATTTATATACACATTACCCACAGATGTTGAGGAGTGCTTTTGAGAGAAAACCCTAGCCATAAACCTTAAGAGTTAAAGATTGTTATACCCACATATCTCTACACATTTGCTTGTGGATTTTCCTCAACTCCTACCTCTCCATTTCCATACCATTGAGAGGTTGATAGCCCAAACACTTACCACACCCTTTCAGGATGTTCAGTGAGGTTTTGGTGCTGCTGGGAAGTATTGGAAGAAGCCAAGGATGGCAGATGCAACATGGAGCTTGTTGTGGGATCTAGAGAGCTAGACAAGACAAAGGTTCGGCGTAACCTCGTTAGAGTAAGAGCTTGGAGGGTTTAGGTACAGCGGGTAGATTAGGTTTGGAGGGTCTCTTGCTAACCTTTGTATCCCAAATGATTGTCTAGTGGCTCGATTACCGCTTGAAGGGCGGCAGAGAGGTTTTATGTCGAGAACTTCGGTTTCCTCTTCGATAACACATCGCTGTGTTGTCTTTGTGTTTGCATTCTTCCCTACTCTTTTAGCTTTCATATTACTGCTGTGTTATATTGAATATGGCTTAGAGTATTTTATTTGTTCATCTGCTTGCTTTTACTCTATTCCACACTTAATATAAGTTAGAGTAAAATCTATCGAGCCGTAATTTTTAATTTGGGGTCTAAACAGCTCTTGTGTTTTCACACATCTTAGAGCATTTAGTATAAGTTTTGTATAACTTTAAGCAATTCACTATTTCACTTTCACTACAGAAATCATAAATAAGCAATTTGAATCTTTCTCACTCTGAAATCATGGACAATGAATTTTACATAAGGATTTAAAAAGAAACAAAGCTTCTTACTTAAGTTAATGTTTAATGATGATGAATCCAATAATGTACTTCAAGCTGATACTCATAACAAGCCCATAAAAAAATGATAACTTAGATAGAATGTGCAGGTATATGACTATTATAAATTAAAATTCTCTATCTTCACCCCCATCCCACTAAAAATAAATAAATAAGCAATAAACCAACGCTATTTTTACTACTAAACAAATTTACTTATTTATAATTTAGGAATAAAATTCATGAATTTGCATTACATAATGAAACACTTCACAAAGAGGGGATCAATAAAATCATTAACCAACACCGCAACATAGATAATCATAGAAGTTTCATAGTTTAAGTATATACAATTACTTATTCTCTCACCTGCTAGGAACCAAAAGGAATAATAGAAGAATTGATGGGTTGTGTTCCTAGCAACCCTGTGATGCCAAAAGAAATCAATAACAAAACAAAATAAAAAACAATTTAGCAATAAAGGGGCCAAACAAAAATAATAAAAGGCCAGATGGAAAAAAGACGGAAAAGGATGAGACCTATTGAGATTTAGAGGGGGAGAGATGGCAGAGACTGCGAACAAAGAGAAAGGCACATGGAGAGGGGAAACTGTGTCCTTTATCACTAACATCGAAGGAAAGAAGTTTTGGAGATAGGTTAAGGATTTTTTTTTTTTTTTTTTTATAATTATATTTTTGGATTGGGTTTGTGGGCTTTTCTACGTATGGACCCTACAAAAAAATAAAACTTCAAATTCAAAACAATAAAATTGTAATGGTTCAGGTCAGTGCTAAGATTCGAACCAGGTATGTGTTTGGCAAAAACATGTGTGTATTACCACCAAGTTAATGCCACTAAGATGTTCTAAAATATATCTTAAAAAAATATAGAAATAAATAATTAATTAATCTTATGCATTAATGTTAATTAGAAAAAGATAAACATCAAAGGTTCATGGAAGATATGCCTTGAACGTGATGGGAGCTATCAAGGGAAATACGTTGGAAGTTAATTGGTCCAGTCAAAGGTTCATGGAAGAAACCAAGATAATTCTAGAAGTTTTTTTATTTGGTGGATTTTGTTTTTAGAAAGCATTTGGACACAACTTTAAAGTGGTCAACTATGATTAGTGGAGAAAAAAAATGATGAATTCATTTGAAAGTAATTGTACATCACTTATAGTCGACTACTTCATCAAATTATGCTAAAAGTTGTGGCCTTAGAAGAACCGTTATGTTTTTGTTTCAAACTCATAACTTATTAGCTAGTAGCCATATATGTAGCTTTATGTGAAACAAATTCCCTTACCAAAAGAATGAGAAGGTATGGACCTTGCTAACTTTTGTTTGATTCATATTAATGACGTGATTATTCAAGCGAAAAAAATATTAAAAGAATCAAAGTTAGACCAATACCATAATTTTGAATCCTTTAAGGATATCACTTTATCATGTATAAGAATCCTTAGAGTTATAAAACAACTTCATCAAGAAATATGTGAGTAATATTATATCTGAATTACCTCTTCTCAAGTATTTTATTCACCACATCATATTATTTATGATACTGATATATATATATATATATATATTTCTCTATACTATCGGTGCTTCTCTATTTCTTAGTGTCCATTCCAATAAGAGCTTATACTCACACACACACATATATGGAGAGAGAGAGAGAGAGAGAGAGAGAGAGAGAGAGAGAGAGAGAGAGAGAGAGAGAGAGAGAGAGAAGCAACTAAAAGAAGACAAGGCCATAAGTTAGATGGCTTAGTTTCAACTCCTAGTAAATAGGTCTTGCTTACACTATGGAATTATGGTGGGTTGCTATCAGTTGCCCATGTGAATGAACAAAGTAGAGAGAGATGCAAATTGACCTTTTAACAACTATTTATGTTAAAGTTGGACTTTCCAATATGTTCTAGGAACAAATACCTTAAGACTTGAGAACGAAGAGTTTGTAGAAACAACATAAATGGATGAAAAGGAATTTATTGTGGTTTTGTATGTATATAGTAGTAGGTCAGTTTGCAACTCTCCTTTAAGACTACAGATTTGGTAGATTTATTTACCAACTTGCACACAACACCCAAATTAAATTGATTTGGAATTTCCTATATGTACTTGGAAAGCAAATAGAATTACAAAAGAATTAGAAATAGAATAACAAGAGGTGAGACTAGATGCAAAGATGTTATGGTGAAACGATAAACTAAGAGAGAGAGAGAGAGAGAGCTGTTTCTTTAAAGGGAATTGAAGGGTCTAAGGATTTTAGTGATTTAATAGATAAACAAAATTGTGTGCGACGATTCTGGCTTCTAGCATTGGTACTTAACTGCTAAAGGGTTTTTTTTTTTTTTTTGTATTTTTATTTGTTTGTGTTTTTTATATGTGCATCTCCTTTTTGGAGAGGAAAAAATTATTTTGTTTAAAATTTTTTAAAGGGCCAGGTTGTTTGTTTTTGGTAAAATTGGTTAATTGAGAATAATTGTTTTCAGTTTTACTATTGGTAATTATTGTTGTTGTGCTAATTTTTTTGGGATGGAATATTTTGTTTTAAATTTTAGATCTATAATTTTTTTTTTTTTTTTTTTATAACTTTCAAAAGGAGGAGAATGCAAGAGTTACATTTTTTTTTTCTTTTACAAATTGTTATTGTGGTAAGTGGCTATTAAGTAAGTAAAAAAGTGATGTAAGTGGTGAGCCTAAATGCAAACCAATAAGAATATACTACATTAGAAGTTTTATAAAATTGTTGTAGAAAAGTTTGTGGCTATAGGAAATAATTCACATCTCATTATAAGACTTCTAATAAATTTTGATTTTACTTGCATTAAATTAATACAACATAGTTATTAAAGGGTGCAAAACAATCAAGCCCATGGATTAGGCCTGAGCCCATATGGCCTAAGACTGGGCCTATGTAGTCTGGAAGACTCTACTCTGGCCCAGTTTATAAGGACAATCTGACACTGAATGTGGAGGTAACATTTAAGATTACTATTAATCTTTCATGTGATGCCAGTTGATGATGGGGTCCTTTATGTACCTATGGAGCAAACTATGATCTGTACATAAAATCTAGACATGAAATATTTGCACAAATGTGTGATTGATAATGACTATTTTTGCTTACTACTTGATAGAGCAAGAATATGCATAGCGTGTGTGCTTATGAATTTTTTAGGGGCTCTTTCTATTATTATTTATTTTTATCACATCATATGACTCAAAAAATGCGAAGTTTATATGTATTTCTCAATAATGGACAAAGTTTACCACAAGTGAACCATATCACTAGGACAGTCTAGACTCTAGAGTAGCAAATTCATTGCAAGTTGTGTCAAGGCCAAGTTCATATATATCTCTCTAAAATCGTAACCAACTTTGAATTGAATGATTACTGTGCGTATCATCAAAAGAAGCACCTGGTCCTAAGGCCTAATTAAAATGCCAAACTTCAATCAAATGATGACACATGTTGCGAGCATATTTGAGAAAACATAAACGTGTCAATTAGTGGATTGGTTTGAAAATCCTATAAATTTTGCCTCACATTTGTTTGTAGAATCACCCAAGTTGAATTTCAGAGCCTGAATTACATTGTGAGTGTTTGTGTCCCAAGCAGAAACCGAAGATGGACAAATCCCAGAATGCAAGTTACCAAGCTGGCGAGGCCAAGGGCCAAGTTCAGGTGAGTTTCTATCCATCCTATTTACATCTATTAGCATAGTAGCATACATCTAGTAAGCACGGATACTCCAGTTTACTCATATATTTTTATCCGGTACCGGATATCTGTAGGATACTCCGGTATGCGTACCCTGATTTTTTATTTTAAGTGCCAATACGTCCAAGATACGCCTATGATACGGTTCTTCTTAGGCAAACTGCATCTAAAAGGATTTACATAGGCATGGATGGATGTTTCATGCATGAACACTGTACACGTTGACATTTTAAATGTTGATTATAACGTGTTTTTCTTTTTTGGTTTAGGAAAAGGCGGGCAACATGGCGGACAAGGCGAGCAATGCTGCTCAATCTGCCAAGGAATCATGCCAAGAGGTTCGACGTTTCTACTAAGTTAGAAAATTACATACAAGCCTAGAAAAATACTTCGATCTCAAGTAATACTGCTCTACATCATTGTTAATTGCTTACATATGGAGTTCTATATATTGCAGGCTGGCCAGCAGATGAAGGATAAGGCACAAGGGGCTTGTGATGCTGTTAAGGATAAAGTTGGAGCAAACTAATGAAAATCATATTGAACCTCATCGTTCAAGCAAGCCCTCCCAAATTAATTTTGTGCTTATTAAATTTTAATTTATGAATTTTGTTTTCTTCTACTTTGTACTCTCTTTTGATCTTGCTCTCATTGAGTTGGTCGAATTTGTCATTTGAATCAACACGGGAACTCCTTTATTGAGTTTTTATCCATGCATTCGTATAAGATCATGCACAAGGTTTCATTATATCTATGTTTACAATTCAAAATATTTCTCTGTTGCAGTCGAAAATATACTTGTTAAACAATGCAATCCAATTAAAGCAGATCATTCAATACAGATGAGCAAAAAGTCTACTGGTTTTATCTAGCTGTAGGCATTTTGTGTCCAATTATTTTTTGGCAGATTCTAAAGTACAATTAATTTTGACAATATAAATAAAAAGAAGAAAGTAAAATAATTTCAATGCTTCAACATTTTTTGTAAATTTGGTTCAACATTACAATTCTTCCATTAAACTTGGCATGTAATCAGAGACTCGTGAGTCTGATTGCTTAACAACATTTTTGGAGCTTCCCACCGTTCTTTTAAAAGCAAGACTTAGATACAATACTTAAGTGCTGTTTCTTTGGTTCTCATTTTAAGATTTGGTCATGTTGATTTCTTCTCAAGGAATAGAAGTGTATTTTTTAGATAAATAGACACCTAAGGTACTATACCTAAGTTTTGTCATTTTTTTTTAAATATTAAAAAAATATTCCACACTCTACACATATTTTAGCCTTTTCTTAAAAAAATTTTGTAAAGACAACTTACGTTTCAATAATTGTGGCTATTATGAAGCTAACACTTGATCTTTAGAATTTAAAGTATCTAAATGCCCTTTAAATTAAGGATATGCCCAACATGTATGAGAAATCATCCATAGATTTTCTTCACAAATTGAAGAAGAGACCAAAGCATTATATCTCTACGAAAGTGAGTTATAATGCTTCTTGAATTTCTGGCCTTCAGCAGCCAACTTTACTGAGATGGTTCACCACATTATATATCAACATAATAACAGGATGAGTTTAACAGGAACCCTATACATTTTTTAAACAACTTAATAATCCTAAGACTGCAACCACACAAACCCAAGCATTCTTCAAAAAACCTCCTAATTTGTACATAATTTTCCTTTAACATAGATTCCCACAAACCCAAAGAAGAGGAAAACATATTGAAATTCATCAAGCATCATGAATTTTAGTGTTAGAACTAAGAACTTGAGCCACCTTTCTTATAATACTAGTAAATTACCCGTGTGATGCACGGATAATGTTGTAATGTTTTATGTAAGATGGTTTTGGAGAATGTTGTGTAGGTATTATGGCATAATTGTTATAGAACTTTATTTGAAATGAGTTCATCATAAAAAACAACAATTATAAATTGTACACACATATCCATTATAATTATTTAATTGAAGTGATGAGAAATAAAAAATTAGAAAAAAAAAAAAAAAAAAAAAAAACTTGGGAGGAATATTATAAAATAAATGCTGATATAGAATTTGTCTTTCTCTTTCTCCTTAATTCTAAAACAAAATACACATCCTAAACACCCACAATCAATCAAATCATTTACAAAAGTAACAAAACCCATAAATTCATAGCGTTCGACCTTAACATCAAATTAGTAATTGTCGTTGTAACTCGATATAAAATGCAGGCCCCATTTCTTTGTTTGTAGCCAACTCATACGGAGTAGGATTAGATAAAACAACAACTTTAGGGCTCAAAAGATTGAAGGCGAATGACTTCGTTTTTGGTCTGTGTATTTGACCTACGATGGTATGAAGGGTTATGGATAATTATATATAAAGGGATAGAGGTGTAAGAGGTGAAAATGGTGAATTAAAAGCATCTTGAATTTTAGTGTTAGAACTTGAGCCACCTTACTTATAATATTATCTATCGCCTATTCTTTTTATATTTATCTCCACTGCTTTTATGAATAAAAGTATGGCCACATATTTGGTAGCACCATCATCTCCAATGTGGTTTCCAATAATCTTCTTGACGAGAACTATCACTTCTACTTCTAAGAAAAGTTACTTTTGATGAAATAGTGCCAGAAGAATTGCAAGCTTGCTTTTGATCACCATGCATAAAAGAACAGTGAATTCAGGCTACAAAAGAAGTTCATGGAATTAAAAAAATAAAATAAAATCTGCCCCATTATTGGTAGTATGTTTTGAAGGCCAAGATGATAGCATTAACTACAAGCTACATCTAATTTGATATCAAATCATCAATATTATATAAAAGCAGAGACCTCATGTGAGAAAGCATGAGGTTCTGTCAAGCGGCACATTTTTGTGCAAAGAGAGTTGAAATATTCTCAAGTGCCACATCGGAGATAAGACAAATTAAATATTGTAAAGTTGTGATTTATAACAATGTTTTATGTTGGCTTTATTCCATGACAAAAAGTATTGTAATTGCATTAAATTATTTCCTTGTATTTTGTGGGATTCTACTGTATTGGGTTTAGTATTAAGTTGGTGAAGAATCGAGCATGAAATGAAGATTAGTGTAGTTTCGCGACTAGCTTGCAAGCAGTTCGCGAGTTAAGTTTTCTGCAAAAAGGCTACGTGTGAAGCACATGCTAGAAATTGAAAAGTCAAGTGCCAGGCTGCATTTCATGAGTACTTCGCAAGACAAGCCATCTCGCGAGGTACTTTTGAAACTCTCTGCTTGAAGGATTTTAAGTGTGACTTTCTTACCCTTCACCCATACTATATATACTTTCATTAACCACAAAAGAAAAGAATGCTATATTCAGAGAGAGAAAACCCTAGATATGTTTTTACAACACAACACACTCACTTTTTATTGAGAGAGCTACTCTTCTTTAAAAGAGAAATCATTGTAGTCTCTTCTCCTTTCCTCTTCTATTGTCATACATTGAGAGAAGATTTGTACCCAAACACAATCCACACCTATTCAGAGTTTAGAGAGTATTTTGGAGCTTGGGAAGCTTTGGGGATTTTCCAAGGGAAGCAGTTGAGGCTTGGTGGTTGCAATTGAGCGTATTGCGGGATCGAAAAAACTAGTGAAGATTGGAATTCGAGAAATTCGTTGGTAGATGAAACTTTGAGGGCTCAAGTACATTCGGTAGGCTAGGCTTGGAGGATCTTTTGTTATTCATGTACTCCAACTTATTCACTAAAGGATCGATTTCAACTTGAAGGGTTGCGGAGAGGTTTTTCGCCAAGTTTTTCGGTTTCATCTTCAATAACACGTCTTGGTATTATCTTGTGTTTGCATCTCTCTTCCCTTATTCTTGTACTTTATATTTATTGCTTATTATTCATATTTGTGCACAACAATAGTTTCGGTGATTACGATTCTTTTACTCTTGTTTCGCACTTAGATTAGTTAGGGCAATAGCAATCTAGCCGTAATTTTAAAATTGGGGTCTTAACAAGCTCGTGTGTTTTAGCACAAATCTGAGCTTTCTAATATTGACTTTTTGTTTCATTTAGTTCAATGTTTCAAGACTTTTCATCCCTTACACATACACACATACACATAAAACTTTTCAAAATTTTAAATGCTCCACCGTATTTTGATGGTAGTAACTATGCCTTTTGTAAAGTCCGAATGAGGGCATTCCTATGTTCAATCGATGAGGCTGTTTGAGATGTAGTAGATGTAGGATAGACTAGGCTGGAGGCTGCTAAATCCACATGGGATAAGGCGGCTCTCGCGGCGGCTAATGCAAATGGTAAAGCACTTAATGCTATTTTTTGTAGTGTATCTCCAGATG
This sequence comes from Quercus parvula, assembly GCA_030820535.1. NCBI lineage: Eukaryota > Viridiplantae > Streptophyta > Magnoliopsida > Fagales > Fagaceae > Quercus > Quercus parvula. Next base: position 43,968,893 of record JAUAME010000001.1, read on the forward strand.
AGTTTCACAGAATATCTTACATTACAATTGTCAAGGAGACGTGGCAAATATTGGAGACCACATATGAAGGAATAAAGAAGGTGAAAGACACTAAGTTGCAGATGCTAACCACTTAGTTTGAAAAGCTGAAAATGATTGAAGACGAGTCATTAGACTCATTCTATGGCAAGCTGAATGATGTGGTTATTGGCAAGTTCAACTTGGGTGAGAAAACGGAGGACTTAAAGATAGTGAGGAAAATCCTTCGATCATTGTCCGAGAGCTTCCATGCAAAAGTTACAGCAATTGAAGAGAGTAAGGACCTTGATGATATCAAAGTTCAAGAACTAATTGACTCACTTTAGACTTATGAGCTGTTATTGCCATCACAAAGGAAGAGCAAATCCCTTTCTCTTAAAATGATCAATGAGAGGGTAGAAGCTCACGACTCATCGGACGAGGATGTTGTCGATAAAGATGTGGCATATCTAGTGAAGAATTTCCGAAAGTTCTTAAAGTTCAAGAAAAATTGAAAGTTTGCTGAGAAGGGAAAATTCCCAAGTTTCGGAAAGGAGAAAAAGGATTTTAAGAGGAGAGATGGAAAGGACTCTCAATCCTCTCAAGAAATCACTTGCTTTGAATGCAACAGACATGGACATTTCAAGAAAAAGTGTCCCAATTACTTGAAAGCGAAGGGCAAAGTGTATGCCACTACTCTAAGTGATTTAGACTCCTCTAATTCAGATTCAGATGAAAGCTGTGATGGAGAGGGAAATTTCTCTGCATTCATGACCATTACTTTTATGGAATCTTCAGATGATTTAAGTGTGCTAGTGGAAGAGCTTGGTGAGCACATTGAATTGGAATCAATTGGGATAGTTGAGGAATTTGATGATGAGGAAGATGAGGGAACAGTGGGACTGCAAGAGACCTACAATTCCCTCCTTGAGAAGACTGGTGAATATGCAAAAGTGGCTAACGCAGCCATTAAAAAGATGAAGAGGGCAGAGGAAGATTATAGAAGTCTTCTTGTGCGATATAAGGAGGCCAGAAGTGAAATAGAGACGCTAAATGGAGAGTTGACCGAAGCCTACTCAAAGATAAAATTTCTTGAGCTTGAGGTGGTTCAAGCCAATGCTAAAGTAGAGCGAGTCTCTTCCAAGAAGCTTGATGAAGTCCTTTCTCATCAAAATCCTTTCTCTAACAGAACCGGATTGAGATATACTAGAGAGAGTAGTTCGGTTGTCAATATCTCCAAGGAAGTAAAGTTTGTGAAAGCCAAAGAACTAATGGTAGCTACCACAAAGGCTGAGAAAGTGAAGCTAGAGAAGATGAGGAATATGACTGACCAACAAGTGTTGAATAAGCCTCGTAACCAATCAGTGGTCAAATTTGAAGCCAAAGGGAAATCACTTCCAAAATCACAAAGAGGTCTGAGAACAAAACATTTCTGCCATCATTGTGGACTTCAAGGATGCACCAGACCAAATTGTCATCAGTTTAGAGCATTGAATAATGCAAGTGATTAGAGGTCAAGAGGACCAAGAAATGACAAAAGGAATTGGGTTGTTGAGCAATCAAGAGGTTGAGAAGATGATTCCGGAGTGATGGATGTGATGAAAATGATTGATGCATTCACCACATGTTTGGCAAGTTTCAACAGAAGGTTTGAAAGCCACAACACTCGTACCTAATCCTATAGGGATATCACCCCAAACACACGTGATGTGTGGGTGAAGAAGGGTACTCATGTAGAAGCATTACAACATGTCCATGCATTAATTCTTCCAATGTTTAGGGTCATAGGTTCATGCATCATGTCATATATTACTTCCGGTTTATAGCATGTTTCCTTTACAAGTTTTGTTCTATACTTGTTTTTGTTGATCTTATTTTACTTGTTCTGTTTTTTAGTGTGTTCAAAAATTCAAAAACCTATAAAAATTGAAAAATCTTTAAAAAGTTTGATTGCTTGTGTTGTGCTTATCACATGTGAGTTTGGCCTAGTACCTTCATACTAATGGCGTAGTGCATTTATGAGATTAACTTGTTATGTATGCACATATATCTCTGTGGGAGAAATCTTGAAAACTATGTGTGATTGTTGTAAATAGATCTTCAAGCTTGTCATGAATGATTGGTCAAAAGTCTTGATGGTCTTGATACTTGCATAGACTTGTGCTTACATATCTTCCCACCTTTACTTTTATGTTTTTGCAATAGAGCTCACTAAATATAAATTTCAAAATGAAAAAGAGATTTTGAACTGCAAAAGCCTGTCGCACATACTAGTATTTGACTAGGAAAAAGGGAAAATGACTTTTGTATTGATATGTATGGTGCTCAAAAAGTCAAAGGCTAACTTTCAATGTTGAAATATCAAAAATTTCAAGCACTGATCTCAAAAAGAGATGTAGTATCCAAAAAGAATCAAATGTTATGATTTATGCAAAAGCCAAATGAAAAGCTTCTAAGTTTTGTAATCATTCTCTTGTGGGAGGTCATATATGTTCATTTCTATAATTGAGATAGACCACTTGTCTTAGTACCAGTTATGTATGACTTGATTGAATTGATCATTGAAGGTTCACTTTGGTCTAGGGACTATTTCACATTTGGTACTCACCCGCAACACACAAGACTTTGATTCAATTAATGCTTATCTCATTTGTGTGATTGTACATGTTCAAATGTGATGTGTATGCTCAATTACTTGTTGATCAAACCCAAAAAGATTTTTAAGTGTTTTATATGTTTTTAAAAGTGATTTTATACTTTTGTGCTTTTAGTTTTTGTTCAAAATGCATTTTTGTGTTTTTCTTCAAAAACTGGTTCAGAGGCAGTTTTGCGAGAAGCTCGCGACTTAGAGCTTCTTGCGAAACCAGCTTAAGGGAAATAAATTTTTTCAATTTCATACAGAGAGTCTCGCTACTGTCTCACGGGTATTTCGCGACTAAACTCTTTTCGCGAAATGTCTTCTAGGCAAAAACTGAAAATTTTCAATTTCATACAGAGGATATTGCGACTGTCTTGCGACTGTTTCACGACTAAAAGCTTCTTGCGAAAGCTTTTGTGCTTCTCGCGACTAATCTCGTGACTGCCTAACCCACGAAAAACATGTGTTTTCAATTTTATATAGCAAATGTGACAGTTTTTAAAACTCTCTATTTCCCTCGCACTGCCTCTCTCGAACCCCTCTCAACCCAAAATCATTTTTCACTCAAAGCCCAACATTTTCAAGCTTGTTTTCTGCATCTTCAACTTCAAGGTATGTTTTATAAAACATTTTCTTCATGTTTGTGTAGGAATATGCAAAAATTAAGTTAGGGTTCTAAAAGTTTGGGGATTTTTTGAAAAAGGGTTGCGATTCTTAATTTTGTGAATTTTTTTTTTTTTTTAAAATCTTTGATTGGGCTGAGTCCCAATTTGTTTGTTTGTAACTGTGTTGGCCCCATGTGGCAACTTAAAAATGTATTGAGGCATTTTCACATGTGTTCATGCATTGTTCATAGTTGTTGTTCACTGTTGCATGCTATGTGTTTGACAGAATGTCCATATGACATTCTTGTGTTGTTTTGGACTCAACTGAGTTCCATTGCTCGGGTTTACCCTTGATTAAACATGCTTGACATGTTTTGATCATTGGGTGGGTGTTTTGATCACTTTTCCCAGTTTGTGCCATACCATGCCATGCAGCTCCTAGGCACACACTATGCATCACCTGCTACACGCTCATGCATCAGCTCATGCACACACATGCACAGTCACTTATTTTCATGCATTGTGTTTATGTTTACAAGTTTTAGCTGTTATAGCATGGTGTTTTGAGTGTGTTATGGTCTATTTTAAGTAGTATTACTTCTGTTTTGGAACTAACTTGAATTTAATCAAGTTTTGTGTTCTATTTTGTGTTTGTGCACCTGGTTTCTTTGTTTTTTGTTTTTATGTGCAGATGTCTCCTACCAAACGTTCAGCTCCTAAGAGACCAACCTCAAAGTGTGCTGGCACGGATTCTGATAATTTTTATTTTATTGAGGCAGATTTGAAATACAATGACTGCTACAAAAGAGCCACGATTATCATCGAATGGGTTGTCAAGTTGGATACCCTTGAGGACACCTTCATACCTGAAGTGTTCAAGGAAAGAACGTGGACAAAGCTGTTGAATCTGGTTGGAATTGTATACTCGGAGATCATAAAGGAATTTTTATCAAATGCTAGTGTGGAAGGGGATCATATAGATTGCTGGGTGAGACACAAAGAGTTTGTGATTACAAGGGAAAGCATACAAGAATTTTTGGAGATTCAACCTCCATCACAGCCAATCACAGTCCAATATGGGGATTGTTTGGACTCTATTGAGGAGATGGTGTTGACTTTTTGTGGTACACTTAAAAAGACCTCCATGAACACAATTCCATTCAGTCCGGAGATGAGGACTCTTGCTCATGTGATGATCCATAACTTATATCCAGTCACCAATTTGACGACATTGTTCACTCCAAGGACAATCTTTTTGTATGATTTCTTTACGTACAAGGAGATTGATATGTATGGACACATCTTCCACCTTTTGAAGAAGAGCATTGAGAAGCAGAGCTCCAGAACTGTCATGCCATTCCCCTTAATCATAATGGGCCTCATTGTAAAGTCAAGGCTCAAACTTTCGAGTGGTCTCACTATGGTTCAAAGAGACTATCCCATTGGTGCACATACAGTGACTCGGAGCATAGCCCACATCAAAGGCTCCAGAACAGGTGTGTCTTTAATACCAAGGGATCATGTTGAGGAAGGGGGTGGTGACACAGAGGTGGAAATTGATAGATTCACCACTGCTTTAGAGACTTCAGCTCAGCCGTCATCTTTAGCACCAGCACGAGGACCAGACGAACTTGATTGCCTCCTAGCTAGAGTAGACCAGATGTTTACCATGCTTGACTCCCATGTGCAGCACACCACGGACTAGTTTGCCTATATCTAGGGTCAGATCATGGCTTTATCCTCACAGATCAATGATTTATCCATGGACCAAGGATCAGATTCAGAGTCCGATCAGTTTTAGCCTCTTTGGCCATTCCGGTCAAAAAAAGGGAGAAAATTTTGAGGGGGAGATTACACAGCTTAGGGGGAGCATAGCTTAGATCTTAGATACATTGGTTCATTAATAGTTATCTTTACTGCTTTCATTCTAAGCTTTAGTATATTGTTCTTAATTTCAGTATTATTTTCAGTATTTGTGTTTATCTCAATGCTTTGTAGCATTTTTTTGTACTTTTAAGATATTGCTAATATGTCTTAAGTACCTCACACTTGTACCCTAGTAGGATCTTGTATCCTAAATGCATATACTTCGTGTATTTTGCATTGGTTGTGTGTTGGACATGCAATTGATAATTGTAATTGGTCTTCATTGCATTGCATGTCCGGATGAGCATTTACTTGGTAAAATGTTCGTTGTTGTCATTCTTTAATGACTGACCTTGTTTGATAAAGATATGCTTATATGTTTTATAGTGTTTAAAACTTGGTCGCATTTTACTTGCTCATGTATGTACCATGTACTCAACTTGTCATAAGCTTAATGAAACTTTTGTTTGTGTGTGAGTGTTTCAGGTTACAAGTATATACGTGCAAGTGCTTCACAGCTTAGGTGTGAGTGAGTTTTGCCACTGTTCCCAAACTCACATTTAAGTCTAGAGTCTGTTTTAGGAGTTTTGTCACGGAATAGCCAAAAGGGGAGACTGTAAAGTTGTAATTTACAACTATTTGTTTTTTTGGATTTAATTCCGTGCCAAATTTGATTGTAATTTTAGTCAATCTTTTATACCCTGTATTTATTGTGAGATTTAATTGTAAGGGTTGTGTGAGAAAGAGAGAGAGTATGAAGACTCAAGCAAATTGAAGACGAAAGAGTTTTTGCAAGTAGCTCACGACTAAGCATCCGGTGAAATGATGCATGTGCCTTGCACATGACTAGAATGCGAAGAGTCAAGACAGATGAAGACAGCTATGTTTCGCAAGTAGCTCACGGGTAAGGCCTTCCCGCGAGACACTTGCAAAACATTATGTTTTGCCAGATTGTCCTATCTGATATACACTTTCTGTACCCACACTATATATACCATCATTATCCACAAAAGTTGAGGAGTGCTTCTGAGAGAAAACCCTAGCCACAAACCTTGAGAGTTAGAGATTGTTATACCCATAATCTTCTACACAATTGCTTGTGGATTTTCCTCAACTCTTACCTCTCCATTGTTACATCCTTGAGAGGTACACTTAGCCAAATCCTTTTCTCACCATACCTATATCTGTGAGAAGGTTATTTGGTGCTTGGGAAGCAGTTTGGAAGGGAACCATTGATATTGGTTGATGCTATGGGCTATAGCAGAATCCAGTAAGCTAGAGAAGAAAAATGTTTGGCGTAACCTTGTTGAAGCAACAAGCTTGGAGGGCTTAGGTACACTTGGTAGATTAGGCTTGGAGGGTCTTCTGCTGTTCATGTATCCCAACATCATTCTCTAGTGGATTATTGACCGCTTGACGGGCGATGGAGAGGTTTTATGCCGAGAACTTTGGTTTCCTCTTCGATAACACATCGTTGTGTTGTCTTTGTCTTTGCATCTCTGTTCCTTTAATATTTGCCTTTTAATTATTGCTGTGGTTGTGATTAATTATGGTTTAGATTGTTTTATTAATTCTTTTTTAGCTTATTTTCATATTTCGCACATACATTGTTTGATAATAAGCTTGAATCGGTAATTTGTAATTTGGGGGTATAAACGTTCATAGGTGTTTTACACGATATTTGAACATTTAGACTTTGTAGATTTGTGGGTTTTGTAAACGATGTGATCAAATTTAATTCCATAATATTCCTCCAAATTTTTTTTTTTCATTCCTTCAATTGAATAATTATAATGAATATATGTGTACAATTTATAATTGTTGCTTTTTATGATGAATTTATTACTAATAAAGTTCTATAACAATTATGCTATAATACATATACAACATTCTTCAAAACAATCTTACATAAAACATTACAACATTATTCGCGCATCGCATGAATAACTTACTAGTAATATATAAAAGCAAAAATTCAAAGACTATTCAATTTTGAATTGAATCAATTGATTCACATTATGTCAAGCGGCATAGCTAGCTTTGTACACACACACACACACATATATATATTTGATAGGAAACTTGAAACTTTCATCAATGCTCTGTTTGTTTTAGTATTAACGTTTTTTATAAAATTTTTCATTTTCTAGAGAGCATTTTCTGGAAAACTATCTCATTTTCCGGTGTTTGGTAACAACCTTGAAAATGGACTTGAGAACGTTTTATGGTGTTTGGTATCCACAATTTTTATAGCATTTCTTGTATAATTTAAAACATGTATAATATGTGTATTGTGTAAACCCACCTAATGTAATCAATATAAATAAATAATAAAAAAACCAAGAATGAATTGGTTTTCAAACTAAAATTTTCACAATGGATACAATCAAAATTAGCTGTCAAATTTTTATGATCTCAAATACTCATCTTGTTCGTGTATAGGAACAATAATGTACATAATATATATATATATATATATATTAACCATACTTCTCATAATTCAAAATAATCATTATACCCATAAGTTTCATTCTAAATAGTTCAAAATGCCACATAGGTCAGATAGTTTTACCGGCAAACTAATCCAGTACAAATAGTTTGATAAATATTAAAAATTGTTATAGAACTATTGACCGATTTGTGATGAGAGAGAAAAATAAATCCTTATTAAAGAACGGTGTTATATGGTGGCCTAATTAATGAATATCAGTGTTTTTCTAATATGTTTCTTGGATGTAATCGTAATTTAAAAGCATTCCTGAACAGTACTACATGTTCTCCAATGAAGTAACTATGCAATGGATCCTACTATGATTGATGATTCTAATAGATCTATGAGGATCTGAGTAATATCCAATTGTTTGATTTCGCCATTCTAATTCAATAATACCGTATCTTGTCTAACGTTAAAAGAGTTTTTTTTTATTTTTTTGCTGAATTTGTGGTACATGGATGTGTGGACATCACCTGTATATTTGAGTGGCCCTGTTATCTTCTCATCCTTTGTAAAACTTGCAAGTATAAAATTTTCCATTAAAAATGTTGTGGTTTGTTAAATTGCTGGAAGTTTACAGATAATATGAACTATTTACTAGAGAACAACATGTTTTACTACTGAATGTGAAAAGAATTTAATGTTATTTGTGAAGACCCCTGGTTCAGTAAAATTTAGCTTCTTTCATATAATTATTATCAAGCATTAAAAATATTAATACATAACCATTCTCTTTCATTGATTATGTATAAGTTTTGTATAACTTCAAGCAATTCACTTACTCTATTGAAATCATAAATAAGCAATTTGAAGCTTTCTCACTCAGAAATCATGGACAATGAATTTTACATAAGGATTTAAAAAGAAACAAAGCTTCTTACTTAAGTTAATGTTTAATTGTTAGGACATATGTGATTCACATGTTATGAACATATGTCACTATTTTATGTAATTGACTTATCCTTTGACAAAATGCATTTTACTTGTATTTTGGTAGATCTAGGATGCGCTTAATACTTCAAGAAATTGTGTTTCAAGATCAAGTGTTGAAGACATGCAAGTCTGTCCAAGATTCAAGCTGAAGAAGTGCTGTTTATTAAATCTCGACAACTGCTCGAAAGCACCTCGACAGACAGCTGTCTGTTGAGCTTTATGAAAAACAGAATTCCAGTTCTGTTTTGACTCCAATCCGGTTTTATGTGTTTGGGCTTTCTTTTCTTCTAACCCTAGACATATAAAAGGATTATTTTGAAGGCCATCAAAGTGTACACAAGTTGCACAAGTGTTGAGCAAAGTTTGTTCAAGCAATTTGTAACCGGAGACAAAATTTTGCCCTAGTTAATCATTCTTGTGAAGAAGTTGTTGTGTCCGTACACCGTAGGGTTTTGTAACCAAGCATCTTCTTGATCTTCATCGTTGGGATGAACTGAAGAACTTTACAACCAACAATCTTCTCTAGTTGGTGATTGAAGTCGCGTACTGGGATCCGCACAATTGGTTAATCACATACTTGGGAGCCGTGCATCAAAAGGGGAAATTGTCACTACAGAACAAGTCCAATTGGGTATTGGGGTAAGGGTTCAACTATAGGTTCGTATAAGGTACTGGGATTCCTTTATTTGTAACTGCTTGTTGTGATAATACTGGAATTTCGGGAATAGTGACTTGAAAATCACCTGGTAGGGTTTTTGCTGTTAGGTTTTCCCCATTCGTAAACAAATCACCGTGTTATTTATTTTCCGCTGCATAATTAGTTATTGGTGATTTGTTTGTTCTACCATGCGTTTGCATGTTAATTAACTTAATTAATTCACTTGGCTAAATTAATTGGTTAATTTATCACAAGGGGTTAATACGTTTTTGACCTATCATTAATGATGATGAATCCAATAATGTACATCAAGCTGATACTCATAACAAGCCCATAAAAAAATGATAACTTAGATACAATGTGTAGGTATATGACTATTATAAATTAAAATTCTTTATCTTCACCCCCATCCCACTAAAAATAAATAAATAAGCAATAAACCAACACTATTTTTGCTACTGAACAAATTTACTTATTTATAATTTAGGAATAAAATTCATGAATTTGCATTACATAATGAAACACTTCACAAAGTGGGGATCAATAAAATCATTAACCAACATCGCAACATAGATAATAATAGAAGTTTCATAGTTTAAGTATATACAATTTCTTATTCTCTCACCTGCTAGGAACCAAAAGGAATAATAGAAGAATTGATGAGTTGTGTTCCTAGCAACCCTGCGATGCCAAAAGGAAAACAATAATAAAACAAAATAAAAAACAATTTAGCAATAAAGGAGCCAAACTGAAATAATAAAAAACCAGATGGAAAAAAGAAGGAAAAATATGAGACCTACTTAGATTTAGAGGCGAGAGATGGCAGAGACTGCGAACAAAGAGAAAGGCACACGGAGAGGGGAAACTGTGTCCTTTATCACTAACATCGAACGAAAGTAGTTCTGGAGATAAATTAATGATTTTTTTTTTTTTTGGATTGGGTTTGTGGGCTTTTCTACGTATGGACCCTGCAAAAAATAAAACTTCAAATTCAAAACAATAAAATTGGAATGGTCCAGGTCATCGCTAATATCCAAACTAGGTATGTGTTTGGAAAAAACATGTGTGTATTACCACCAAGTTAATGCTGCTAAGATGTTCTAAAATATATCTTAAAAAAATATAGAAATAAATAATTAATTAATCTTATGCATTAATGTTAATTAGAAAAAGATAAACATCAAGAAAGTAACCTCAACTATGTTATTTTAGAGGGAGATATGCATTCAACTTGATGGGAGCTATCAAGGGAAATACGTTGGAAGTTAATTGGTCTATTCAAAGGTTCATGGAAGAAACCAAGATAATTCTAGCTGATTGATTTTTTTTATTTTTTTTATTATTTTTTTTTTTTGTGGATTTTGTTTTTAGAAAGCATTGGGACACAACTTTAAAGTGGTCAACTATGATTTGTGGAGAAAAAAAATGATGAATTCATATGAAAGTAATTGTAAATCACTTATAGTCGACTACTTCATCAAATTATGGTAAAAGTTATGGACTTAGAAGAACCAATATGTTTTTGTTTCAAACTCATAACTTATTAGCTAGTAGCCATATATGTAGCTTTATGTGAAACAAATTCCCTTACCAAAAGAACGAGAAGGTATGGACCTTGCTAGCTTTTGTTTGATTCATATTAATGACATGATTATTCAAGAGGAAAAAACATTAAAAGAATCAAAGTTTGACCAAGACCATAATTTTGAATCCTTTAAGGATATCACTTTATCATGTATAAGAATCCTTAAAGTTATAAAACAACTTCATCAAGAAATACGAGAGTAATATTATATGTGAATTACCTCTTCTCAAGTATTCATTCACCACATCATATTATTTATGATATTTATGATACTGATACATATATCTTTCTCTATACTATCGATGTTTCTCTATTTCTTAGTGTCCATTCCAATAAGAGCTTATACTCACACACACACACACACACACATATGTAGAGAGAGAGAGAGAGAGAAGCAACTAAAAGAAGACAAGGCCATAAATTAGATGGCTTAGTTTCAACTCCTAGTAAATAGGTCTTGCTTACACTATGGAATTATGGTGGGCTGCTATCAGATGCCCATGTGAAAGAACAAAGTAGAGAGAGATGCAAATTGACCTTTTAACAACTATTTATGTTAAAGTTGGACTTTCTAATATGTTCTAGGAACAAATACCTTAAGACTTGAGAACAAAGAGTTTGTAGAAACAAGATAAATGGATGAAAAGGAATTTATTGTGGTTTTGTACGTATATAGTAGTAGGTCAGTTTGCAACTCTTCGGATTTGGTAGATTTATTTACCATCTTGCACACAACACCCAAATTAAACTAATTTGGAATTACCTATATGTACTTGGAAAACAAATAGAACAACAGAATAAATAGAAATAGAATAACAAGAGGTGAGACTAGATGTAAAGATGTTATGGTGAAACGATAAACTAAGAACAGAGAGAGAGAGAGAGAGAGAGAACCGTGTTTTTAAAGGGAATTGAAGGGTCTGAGGATTTTAGTGATTTAATAAATCAACAAAATTGTGTGCGATGGCTCTGGTCTCTAGCATTGGTACTTAATTGCTAAAGGGTTTTTTTATTTGTTTGTGTTTTTTATATGTGCATCTCCTTCCTAGTAAGGACAAAATTATTTTGTTTAAATTTTTTGAAGGGCTAGATTGTTTGTTTTTTGGTAAAATTGGTTAGTTGAACTTAATTATTTTTAGTTTTATTATTAGTAATTATTGTTGTTGGGCTAATTTTTTTGGGCTCATATATTTTGTTTTAAATTTTAGATCTATAATTTTTTTTTTAATAACTTTGAAAAGGAGGAGAATGCAAGAGTTACAATTTTTTTATTTTTTATTTTTATTTTTCCAAATTGCTATTGTCATAAGTGGCTATTAGTAAGTAAAAAAGTGATGTAAGTGGTGAGCCCAAATGCAAACCAATAAAAATTTGTATTAGATCTTTCATAAAATTGTTGTAGAAAAGTTTGTGGCTATAGGAAATAATTCACATCTCATTATAAGACTTTTAATCAATTTCGATTTTACTTGCATTAAACTAATACAACGTAGTTATTAAAGGGTGCAAATCAATCAAGCCCATGGATTAGCACTGAGCCCATTTGGCCTAAGACTGGGTCTATGTAGTCTGGAAGACTATTCTGACCCAGTTTACAAGGACAATCTGACATTGAAAGTAGAGGTAACATTTAAGATTACTATTAATCTTTCATGTGATGCCAACTGATGATGGGGTCCTTTACGTACCTATGGAGCAAACTAAGATCTGTACATAAAATCCAAACATGAAATATTTGCACAAATGTGTGATTGATAATGAGTATTTTTGCTTACTACTTGATAGAGCAAGAATATGCATAACTTGTGTGCTTATGGATTTTTTAGGGGCTCTTTTTATTATTATTTATTTTTATCACATCATATGAATAAAAAATTGCGAAGTTTGTATGTATTTCTCAATAATGGACAAAGTTTACCACAAGTGAACTATATCACTAGGACAGTCTAGACTCTAGAGTAGCAAATTCATTGCAAGTAGTGTCAAGGCCAAGTTCATATATATCCCTCTAAAATCGTAACCAACTTTGAATTGAATGATTACTGTGCGTATCATCAAAAGAAGCACCTGGTCTTAAGGCCAAATTAAAATGCCAAACTTCAATCATATGATGACACATGTTGGGAGCATATTTGAGAAAACATAAACGTGTCAATTAGTGGATTGGTTTGAAAATCCTATAAATTTTGCCTCACATTTGTTTGTAGAATCACCCAAGTTGAATTTCAGAGCCTGAATTACATTGTGAGTGTTTGTGTTCCAAGCAGAAACTGAAGATGGACAAATCCCAGAATGCAAGTTACCAAGCTGGCGAGGCCAAGGGCCAAGCTCAGGTGAGTTTCTATCCATCCTATTTACATCTATTAGCATAGTAGCATACATCTAGTAAGCACGGATACTCCAGTTTAGCTCTTATATTTGTATCTGGTACCGGATATCTCTAGGATACTCCTGTATGCGTACCCTGATTTTTTATTTTAAGTGCCAATATGTCCAAGATACGCCTATGATACGGTTCTTCTTAGGCAAACTGCATCTAAAAGGATTTACATAGGCATGGATGGATGTTTCATGCATGAACACTGTACACGTTGACATTTTAAATGTTGATTATAACGTGTTGTTTTTTTTTGGTTTAGGAAAAGGCGGGCAACATGGCGGACAAGGCGAGCAATGCTGCTCAATCTGCCAAGGAATCATGCCAAGAGGTTCAACGTTTTTACTAAGTTTGAAAATTACATACAAACATAACAAAATACTTCGATCTAAAGTAATACTGCCCTACATCATTGTTAATTGCTTACATATGGAGTTCTATATATTGCAGGCTGGCCAGCAGATGAAGGATAAGGCACAAGGGGCTTGTGATGCTGTTAAGGATAAAGTTGGAGCAAACAAATGAAAATCATATTGGACCTCATCGTTCGAGCAAGCCCTCCCAATTAAATTTTGTGCCTATTAAATTTTAATTTATGAATTTTGTTTTCTTCTACTTTGTACTCTCTTTTGATCTTGCTCTCATTAAGTTGGTCGAATTTGTCGTTTGAATTAACAAGGGAACTGCTTTATTGAGTTTTTATCCGTACATTCGTATTAGATCATGCTCAAGGTTTCATTATATCTATGTTTACAATTCAAAATACTTCTCTATTGCAATCGAAAATAGACTTGTTAACCAATGCAATCCAATTAAAGCAGACCATCCAATACAGATGAACAAAAAGTCTACTGGTTTTCCGTAGCCGTAGGCATTTTGTGTCCAATTATTGTTAGGCAGATTCTAAAGTTCAATTAATTTTGACAATATTAAAAATAAAAAATATAAAAAATATAAAATAAAAAAAAAGGAAAAGAAAAGAAAGAAAGAAAGTAGTAGAATGTGAAATAATTTCAATGCTTCAACATTTTTCATAATTTTGGTTAAACATTACAATTCTTCCATTAAACTTGGCATGTAAACTTAGATACAATACTTAAGTGCTGTTTCTTAGATTCCTCTTTTAAGACTTTGCTATATTGATTTTTTCACATTAGATAGAAGTGTATTTTTTAGTTAAATAGACGCATGGCTGAATTTCAAGAGAGGAACCTAATGAACAGCACCTAAGGTACTGTACCTAATTTTCGTCATTTTTTTTAAATATTAAAAAATATATTCCACACTCTACACATATTTTAGCTTTTTCTTAATAAAATGTTGTAAAGAGAACTTACGTTTCAATAATTGTGGCTATTATGAAGCTAACACTTGATCTTTAGAATTTAAAGTATCGAAATGCCCTTTAAATTAAGGACATGCCCTATATGTATGAGAAATCATCCATAGATTTTCTTCACAAATTGAAGAAGAGACCAAAGCATTATATCTCTACGAAAGTGAGTTATAATGCTTCTAGAATTTCTGGCCTTCAGCAGCCAACTTTACTGAGATGGTTCACCAGATTATATATCAACATAATAACAGGATGGGCTTAATAGGAACCCTATGCATTTTTTAAACAACATAATAATTCTAAGACTGCAACCACACAAACCCAAGCATTCTTCAAAAAACCTCCTAATGTGTACATAATTTTCCGTTAACATAGATTCCCACAAACCCAAAGAAGAGGAAAACATATTAAAATTCATCAAGCATCATGAAATTTAGAGTTAGAACTAAGAACTAGAGCCACCTTTCTTATAATACTAGTATGTTATCCGTGTGATACACGGATAATGTTGTAATGTTTTATGTAAGATGGTTTTGGTGAATGTTGTGTAGGTATTATAGCATAATTGTTATAGAACTTTATTTGTAATGAGTTCATCATAAAAAGCAACAATTGTAAATTGTACAAACATATCCATTATTTATTCAATTGAAGAGATGAGAAATAAAAAATTAAAAAAAAAAAAAACAAAAACTTTGGAGGAATATTATAAAATGAAAGCTGATATAAAATTTGTCTTTTTCTTTCTCCATAATTCTAAAACAAAATACACATCCAAAACACTCACACTCAATCACATCATTTATGAATGTAACAAAACCCATAAATCCACAACGTTCGACCTTAACATCAAATTAGTAATTGTCATTGTAAGTCAATATAAAATGCAAGCCCCCCTTCTTTGTTTGTAGCCAACTCATACGGAATAGGATTAGATAAAACAACAATGTTAGGCTCGAAAGATTGAAGGTAAATGACATCATTTTTGGTTTGTGTATTTGACATAGGATGGTATGAAGGGTTATGGATAATTATATATAAAGGGATAGAAGTGTAAGAGGTGAAAATGGTGAATTAAAAGCATCTTGAATTTTAGTGTTAGAACTTGAGCCACCTTACTTATAATATTCTCTATCGCCTATTCTTTTTAAATTTATCTTTACTGGTCTTATGAATAAAAGTATGGCCACATATTTTGTAGCACCATCATCTCCAATGTGGTTATCCAGAATCTTTTTGTTGAGAACTATCACTTCTACTTCTAGGAAAAGTTACTTTTGATGAAATAGTGCTAGAAGAATTGCAAGCTTGCTTTTGATCATTATTTGCTATCTTCATGCATAAAAGAACAGTGAACTCAAGCTACAAAAGAAGTTCATGGAATTAAAAAAACAAAATAAAATCTCCCCAATTATTGGTAGTAAGTTTTGAAGGCTAAGATGATAACATTAACTACAAGGTGCATCTAAAATGATATCCAATCATCAATATTATATAAAAGCAAAGACCTCATGTGAGAAAGTATGAGGTTTTTTCAAGTGGCGCATTTTTGTGCAAAGAGAATTGAAATATTCTCAAGTGCCACATCGGAGATAAGACAAATTAAATATTGTAAAGTTGTGATTTACAACTATGTTTTATGTTGGCTTTATTCCATGACAAAAAGTATTAAAATTGCATTAAATTATTTCCTTGTATTTTATGGGATTCTGCTGTATTGGGTTTAGTATTAAGTTGGTGAAGAATCGAGCATGAAATGAAGATCACTGCAGTTTCGTGACTAGCTCGCAAGAAGTTTGCAAGTAAAGGTTCTCGTGAAAAGGTGACGTGAGAAACGCATGCTGCAAGTTGAAGAGTCAAGTGTTGGGCAGCATTTTGTGAGTACTTCGTGAGACAGGCCATCTCGCGAGATACTTGCGAAACTCTCTGCCTAAAGGATTTTAAGTGTGACTTTCTTACCCTTCATCCATACTATATATATTTTCTTTACCCACAAAAAGAAAAGAATGCAATATTCAGAGATAGAAAACCCTAGATAGGTTTCTACAACACAACACACTCACCTTTTAGAGAGAGAGCTACTCATCCTTTAGAGAGAAATCATTGTGGTCTCTTCTCCTCCCCTATCCTATTGTCATACATTGAGAGGAGATTTGTACCAAAACACAATCCACACTTATTCTGAGTGTAGAGAGTGTTTTGGAGTTTGGGAAGTTTTAGGGATTTGCCAAAAGAAGCCGATGAGGCTTGGCGGATGCAATCGGGCGTATTGCGGGATCCAGAAAACTAGTGAAAACAAGACTCTGAGAAATCCATTAGTAGCAAAAAATTGGAAGGCTCAAGTATATTGGGCAGACTAGGCTTGAAGGGTCTTTTGTTATTCATGTACTCCAACTTATTTACTAGATGATCGATTTTGACTTGGAAGGTTGCGGACAGGTTTTTCGCCGAATTCTTCAGTTTCCTCTTCGATAACACGTCTTGGTGTTATCTTGTGTTTGCATCTCTTTTCCCTTACTCTTGTGCTTTATATTTATTGCTTATTATTCATATTTGTGCACAAGAGTAGTTTAAGTGATTGCGCTTCTTTTACTTTTGTTCCGCACTTAGATAAGTTAGGGTAAAAGCAATCTAGCCGTAATTTTAAAATTGGGGTCTTAACAAGCTCGTGTGTTTTAGCACAAATCTAAGCTTTCAAATCTTGACTTTTTGTTTCATTTAGTTCAATGTTTCAAAATTTTTCATTCGTCACACATACACATAAAACTCTTTGCATTTTAATTCAACATTTTTATCTCTTGCACTTCTACCCCTTTATATATACTTACCCATAGCCCTGTATGCCATCCCATGTCAGATACACATAAACCAAAAACGATGTCATTTACCTTCAATCTTTTGACAACACCTACCTAGTTCTAACATTGTTGTTTCATCTAATCCTAACCCGTATGAGTTGGCTACAACCAAAGAAGGAGACTTTGCATTTTATATCGGGTGACAACGGCAATTTCGATTTTCATATTAAGGTCGGGCTTTGTAGATTTGTGGGTTTTGTAAATGATGTGACCAACTGTGGGTGTTTGGGATATGTATTTTGTTTTAGAATTAAGGAGAAAGAAAAAGACACATTCAATATCAAATTTGATTCTATAATATTCGTCCAATTTTTTTTTTCTCATTCCTTCAATTGAATAATTATAATGAATATATGTGTACAATTTATAATTGTTGCTTTTTATGATGAATTTATTACTAATAAAGTTCTATAACAATTATGCTATAATACATATACAACATTCTTCAAAACAATCTTACATAAAACATTACAACATTATCCGCGTATCGCTCGAATAACTTACTAGTAATATATAAAAGCAAAAGTTCAAAGACTATTCAATTTTGAATTGAATCAATTAATTCACATTATGTCAAGTGGCATAGCTAGCTTTGCACACACACACACACACATATATATTTGGTGGGAAACTTGAAACTTTCATCAATGCTCTATTTGTTTTAGCATTGACGTTTTTTAGAAAATTTTTTATTTTTTAGAGAGCATTTTTTGGAAAACTATCTCATTTTCCGATGTTTGGTGATAGCCTTGAAAATGGACTTAAGAGCGTTTTATGGTGCTTGGTATCCATAATTTTTTTAACATTTCTTATATAATTTAAAACATGTATAATATGTGTATTGTGTAAACCCACCTAACGTAATCAATATAAATAAATAATAAAAAAACCAAGTATGAATTGGTTTTCAAACTAAAATTTTGACAACGAATGCAATCAAAATTAGCTATCAAATTTCCATGATCTCAAATACTCATCTTGTTCATGTATAGGAATAATAACGTACATAGTATATATATATATATATATATATATATATATATATTAACCATACTTCTCATAATTCAAAATAATCATTATACCCATAAGTTTCGTTTTAAATAGTTCAAAATGCCACATAGGTCAGATAGTTTTACTGGCAAAATAATCAAGTACAAATAGTTTGATAAATATTAAAAATTGTTATAGAACTATTGATCGATTTGTGAGGAGAAAAAAAAAAAAAGAACCTTATTAAATAATGGTGTTATAGAGAGGAGAAGAAATAGGGAGAAAAAAGAGAAGAGAGGCAAATAGAGAGAGAAATTTGTGGGAAGAGAAGAGGCCTGAGAAGAGAGAAAAAAAACAAAGAGAAGAGAAGAATTGAGAGAGTTTATTGTGAGAAAGGCTGAATGAGTAAAAGAAAATATTGTTTCCTGAATCAGGAGAATTTAATATGTAGAGGAGTTAAATGGTGGCCTAATTAATGAATATCAGTGTTTGTCTAATATGTTTCTTGGATGTAATCGTAATTTAAAAGCATTCCTGAACAGTACTACATGTTCTCCAATGAAGTAACTATGCAATGGATCCTACTATGATTGATGATTCTAATAGATATATGAGGATCTGAGTAATATCCAATTGTTTGATTTCACCATTCTAATTCAATAATACCGTTTCTTATTTAACGTTAAAAGAGTTTTTTTTTTTTTTTTTTTTGTGTTGCTGATTTTGTTGTACATGGATGTGTGGACATCACCTGTATATTTGAGTGGCACTACTATCTTCCCATCTTTTGTTAAATATTCCCTTAAAAATGTCGTGGTTTGTTAAATTGCTGGAAGTTTACAAATAATATGAACTGTTTGCTGGAGAACAACATGTTTTACTACTGAATGTGAAAATAATTTGATGTTATTTGTGAAGACCCCTGGTTCAGTAAAATTTAGCTTCTTTCATATAATTATTATCAAGCATTATAAAAATTAATACATAACCATTCTCTTTCATTGATTATGTATAAGTTTTGAATAACTTCAAGCAATTCACTTACACTATTGAAATCATAAATAAGCAATTTGAATCTTTCTCACTCAGAAATCATGGACAATGAATTTTACATAAGGATTTAAAAAGAAACAAAGCTTCTTACTTAAGTTAATGTTTAATGATGATGAATCCAATAATGTACTTCAAGCTAATAGTCATAACAAGCCCATAAAAAAATGATAACTTAGATACAATGTGCAGGTATATGACTATTATAAATTAAAATTCTTTATCTTCACCCCCATCCCACTAATAATAAATAAACAAGCAATAAACCAACACTATTTTTACTACTGAACAAATTTACTTATTTACAACTTAGGAACAAAATTCATGAATTTGCATTACATAATGAAACACTTCACAAAAAGGGGATCAATAAAATCATTAACCAATACCGAAACATATATAACCATAGAAGTTTCATGGTTTAAGTATATACAATTACTTATTCTCTCACCTGCTAGGAACCAAAAGGAATAATAGAAGAATTGATGGGTTGTGTTCCTAGCAACCTCGCGATGCCAAAAGGAAACCAATAACAAAACAAAATAAAAAACAATTTTGCAATAAAGGGACCAAATAGAAATTATAAAAAGCCAGATGGAAAAAAGAAGGAAAAGGATGAGACTTACTGAGATTTAGAGGCGAGAGATGGCAGAGACTGCGAAAGGGAGGGGGGAAATTGTGTCCTTTATCACTAACATCGAAGGAAAGAAGTTCTGGAGATAAGTTAAGGATTTTTTTTTTTTTTTTTTGGATTGGGTTTGTGGGCTTTTCTACGTATGGACCCTGCAAAAAAATAAAACTTCAAATTCAAAACAATAAAATTGTAATGGTTCAGGTTAGCGCTAAGATTCAAACCAGGTATGTGTTTGGCAAAAACATGTGTGTATTACCACCAAGTTAATGCCGCTAAGAAGTTCTAAAATATATCTTAAAAAAATATAGAAATAAATAATTAATTAATCTTATGCATTAATGTTAATGAGAAAAAGATAAACATTAAGAAAGTAACCTCAATTATGTTATTTTAGAGGGAGATATGCCATGAACGTGATGGGAGCTATCAAGGGAAATACGTTGGGAGTTAATTGGTCTATTCAAAGGTTCTTGGAAGAAATCAAGATAATTCTAGCTGAATTTTTTTTTTTTTTTTTGTGTATTTTGTTTTTAGAAAGCATTTGGACACAACTTTAAAGTGGTCAACTATGATTAGTGGAGAAAAAAAAATGATGAATTCATATGAAAGTAATTGTACATCACTTATAGTCGACTACTTCATCAAATTATGGTAAAAGTTGTGGCCTTAGAAAAACCGTTATGTTTTTGTTTCAAACTCATAACTTATTAGCTAGTAGCCATATATGTAGCTTTATGTGAAACAAATTCCCTTACCAAAAGAATAAGAAGGTATGGACCTTGCTACCTTTTGTTTGATTCATATTAATGACGTGATTATTTGAGGGGGAAAAAACATTAAAAGAATCAAAGTTTGACCAAGACCATCATTTTGAATCATTTAAGGATATCACTTTATCATGTATAAGAATCCTTAAAGCTATAAAACAACTTCATCAAGAAATACGAGAGTAATATTATCTCTGAATTACCTCTTCTCAAGTATTCATTCACCACATCATATTATTTATGGTATTTATGATACTGATACATATATCTTTCTCTATACTATTGACGTTTCTCTATTTCTTAGTGTCCATTCCAGTAAGAGCTTATACTCTCTCACACACGCACACACACATATATATGTAGAGAGAGAGAGAGAGAGAGAGAGAGAGAGAGAAGCAACTAAAATAAGACAAAGCCATAAATTAGATAGCTTATTTTCAACTCCTAGTAAATAGGTCTAGCTTACAATATGGAATTATGGTGGATTGCTATTAGCTGACCATGTGAATGAACAAAGTAGAGAGAGATGCAAATTGACCTTTTAACAACTATTTATGTTAAAATTGGACTTTCCAATATGTTCTAGGAACAAATACCTTAAGACTTGAGAACGAAGAGTTTTTAGAAACAAGATAAATGGATGAAAAGGAATTTATTGTGGTTTTGTATGTATATAGTAGTAGGCAGGGACGGAGCTAGAACTTGAAGTTAGGGGGGGCAGTTTTACTGTTAGTTGCGTGCAGTGGCTCTAACTTCCGGTTTAGTTGCTTAACAACTAATGATTTTTTTTTTTTTTTTTTTTTTTTTTTTTTTTGTGTGTGTGTGTGTGTGTGTGTGTGTGTGTGTTTTTTTATGTGTGCATCCAGGTATGGACAAAATTATTTTGTTTAAAATTTTTTAAAGGGTCAAGTTGTTTGTTTTAGGTAAAATTGTTTGATTGAGTTTAATTGTTTTTAGCTTTACTATTGGTAATTTTTGTTGTTGAATAATTTTTTTGGGCTTGTTTATTTAGCTTTAGATTTTAGATCTAGCCTTTAAAATGAGGAAAATGTTAGAATTACAAACTTTTTTTTACAAATTATTAATGTGGTGAGTGGTTATTAGTAAGTAAAAATGCGATGTAAGTGATAAGCCTAGATGCAAACCAATAAAAGTTTACTACCGCAACAATTTGTAAAAATGTTATAGAAAATTTTGTGGCTAGAGTAGTACTCCTAAAAGAATCAATGATAATATTAAAGGGGGCAAAATATGATTTTATAGAAAAAAATTGCTAAAATTAGTGACTA
Source organism: Quercus parvula (assembly GCA_030820535.1). Lineage (NCBI taxonomy): Eukaryota > Viridiplantae > Streptophyta > Magnoliopsida > Fagales > Fagaceae > Quercus > Quercus parvula. The sequence continues at coordinate 43,990,970 of JAUAME010000001.1, forward strand.
TATATATATATATATATTAATTAAAATAAAAATAAAAAAATTAGGGGGGGCCATTGCCCCCCCTAGTCCAAGTCTCCCTCCGTCCCTGGTAGTAGGTCACTTTGCAACTCTCCTTTAAGACTACGGATTTGGTAGATTTACTTACCAACTTGGACACAACACCCAAATTAAATTGATTCGGAATTACCTATATGTACTTGGAAAACAAATAGAATAACAAAAGAATTAGAAATAGAATAACAAGAGGTGAGACTAGATGCAAAGATATTATGGTGAAACGATAAACTAAGAACAGGGAGAGAGAAAGAGAGAGAACCGTGTCTTTAAAGGGAATTGAAGGGTCTAAGGATTTAAGTGATTTAATAAATAAACAAAATTGTGTGCGATAGCTCTGGCCTCTAGCATTGGTACTTAACTGCTAAAGGGTTTTTTATTTGTTTGTGTTTTTTATATGTGCATCTCCTTTCTGGTAAGGACAAAATTATTTTGTTTAAAATTTTTTAAAGGGCCGGGCTGTTTGTTTTTGGAAAAATTGGTTAATTGAGCTTAATTGTTTTTATTTTTATTATTGATAATTATTGTTGTTGGGCTAATTTTTTTGGAATGGTATATTTTGTTTTAAATTTTAGATCTATAATTTTTTTATTTTTTATTTTTTATTTTTTATTGTTTTTATAACTTTTAAAAGGAGGAGAATGCAAGAGTTACAATTTATTTATTTTTTTACAAATTGCTATTGTGATAAGTGACTATTAGTAAGTAAAAAAGTAATATAACTGGTGAGCCCAAATGCAAAGCAATAAGAATTTACTACATTAAAAGCTTTGTGAAATTGTTGTAGAAAAGTTTATGGCTATAGGAAATAATTCACATCTCATTATAAGACTTTTAATCAATTTCGGTTTTACCTGCATTAAATTAATACAATGTAGTTATTAAAGGGGGCAAATTAATCAAGCCCATGGATTAGGCCTAAGCCCATCTGACCTAAGACTAGGTCTATGTAGTCTGGAAGACTCTATTTTGGCCCAGTTTATAAGGACAATCTAACACTGAAGGTGGAGGTAACATTTAAGATTACTATTAATCTTTCATGTGATGCCAGTTGATGATGGGGTCCTTTACATACCTATGGAGCAAACTATGATCTATACATAAAATATTTGCACAAATGTGTGATTGATAATGAGTATTTTTGCTTACTACTTGATAGAGCAAGAATATGCATAGCGTGTGTGCTTATCAATTTTTTGGGGGCTCTTTTTATTATTATTTATTTTTATCACATCAAATGACTCAAAAAATGCGAAGTTTATATGTATTTCTCAATAATAGACAAAGTTTACCACAAGTGATCTATATCACTAGGACAGTCTAGACTCTAGAGTAGCGAATTCATTGCAAGTAGTGTCAAGGCCAAGTTCATATATATCCCTCTAAAGTCGTAACCAACTTTGAATTGAATGATTACTGTGCGTATCATCAAAAGAAGCACCTGGTCCTAAGGCCTAATTAAAATGCCAAACTTCAATCATATGATGGCACATGTTGTGAGCATATTTGAGAAAAGATAAACGTGTCAATTAGTGGATTGGTTTGAAAATCCTATAAATTTTGCCTCACATTTGTTTGTAGAATCGCCCAAGTTGAATTTCAGAGCCTTAATTACATTGTGAGTGTTTGTGTCCCATGCAGAAACTGAAGATGGACAAATCCCAGAATGCAAGTTACCAAGCTGGCGAGGCCAAGGGCCAAGTTCAGGTGAGTTTCTACCCATCCTATTTACATCTATTAGCAGAGTAGCTCATATATTTGTATGCTTACCCTGATTTTTTATTTTAAGTACCAATATGTCCAAGATACGCCTATGATACGGTTCTTCTTAGGCAACTGCATCTAAAAGGATTTACATAGGCATGGATGGATGTTTCATGCATGAACACTGTACACGTTGACATTTTAAATGTTGATTATAATGTGTTTTTCTTTTTTGGTTTAGGGAAAGGCGGGCAACATGGCGGACAAGGCGAGCAATGCTGCTCAATCTGCCAAGGAATCATGCCAAGAGGTTCAACGTTTTTACTAAGTTAGAAAATTACATACAAGCATAACAAAATACTTCGATCTCAAGTAATACTGCTCTACGTCATTGTTAATTGCTCACATATGGAGATCTATATATTGCAGGCTGGCCAGCAGATGAAGGATAAGGCACAAGGGGCTTGTGATGCTGTTAAGGATAAAGTTGGAGCAAACAAATGAAAATCATATTGGACCTCATCGTTCGAGCAAGCCCTCCCAATTAAATTTTGTGCTCATTAAATTTTAATTTTTGAATTTTGTTTTCTTCTACTTTGTACTCTCTTTTGATCTTGCTGTCATTAAGTTGGTCGAATTTGTCGTTTGAATTAACAAGGGAACTCCTTTATTGAGTTTTTATCCATACATTCGTATTAGACCATGCACAAGGTTTCATTATATCTATGTTTGCAATTCAAAATACTTCTCTATTGCAATCGAAAATAGACTTGTTAAACAATGCAATCCAATTAAAGCAGATCATTCAGTACAGATGAGCAAAAAGTCTACTGGTTTTATGTAGCCGTAGGCATTTTGTGTCCAATTATTGTTAGGCAGATTCTAAAGTACAATTAATTTTGACTATAAAAAAAAATACAAAAAAAAAAAAAAAAATTTCAATGTTTCAACATTTTTTATAATTTTGGTTCAACATTACAATTCTTCCATTAAACTTGGCATGTAATCAGAGACTCCTGAGTCTGATTGCTTAACAACATTTTTGGAGCTTCCCACCATTCTTTTAAGAGCAAGATTTAGGTACAATACTTAAATGCTGTTTTTTTTTGTTCTCCTTTTAAGATTTTGTCATGTTGATTTTTTCTCATGGAATAGAAGTATATTTTTTAGATAAATAGACACTTAAGGTACTATACTTAAGTTTTGTCATTTTTTTTAAATATTAAAAAATATATTCCACACTCTACATATATTTTAGCTTTTTCTTAATTAAATTTTGTAATGACAACTTACGTTTCAATAATTGTGGCTATTATGAAGCTAACACTTGATCTTTAGAATTTAAAGTATCCAAATGCCCTTTAAATTAAGGACATTCCCAATATGGATGAGAAATCATCCATAGATTTTGTTCACAAATTGAAGAAGAAACCAAAGCATTATATCTCTACGAAAGTGAGTTATAATGCTTCTTGAATTTCTGGCCTTCAGGAGTCAACTTTACTGAGATGGTTCACCACATTATATATCAACATAATAACAGGATGAGTTTAATAGGAACCCTATGCATTTTTTAAACAACTTAGTAATCCTATGACTACAACCACACAAACCCAAGCATTCTTCAAAAAACCTCCTAATTTGTACATAATTTTCCATTAACGTAGATTCCCACAAACCCAAAGAAGAGGAAAACATATTGAAATTCATCAAGCATCATGAATTTTAGTGTTAGAACTAAGAACTTGAGCCACCTTTCTTATAATACTAGTAAGTTACCCGTGTGATGCACGGATAATGTTGTAATGTTTTATGTAAGATGGTTTTGGAGAATGTTGTGTAGGTATTATAGCATAATTGTTATAGAAGTTTATTTGTAATGAGTTCATCATAAAAAGCAACAATTATAAATTTTACATACATATCCATTATAATTATTTAATTGAAGAAATGAGAAATAAAAAATTAAAAAAAAAAAACTTGGGAGGAATATTATAAAATAAATGCTGATATAAAATTTGTCTTTCTCTTTCTCCTTAATTCTAAAACAAAATACACATCCTAAACACCCACAATCAATCAAATCATTTACAAAAGTAACAAAACCCATAAATTCACAATGTCCGACCTTAACATCAAATTAGTAATTGTCGTTGTAACTCAATATAAAATGCAGGCCCTATTTCTTTGTTTGTAGCCAACTCATACGGAGTAGGATTAGATAAAACAACAATGTTAGGGCTCGAAAGATTGAAGGTGAATGACATCGTTTTTGGTCTGTGTATTTGACCTAGGATGGTATGAAGGGTTATGGGTAATTATATATAAAGGGATAGAAATGTAAGAGGTGAAAATGGTGAATTAAAAGTATCTTGAATTTTAGTGTTAGAACTTGAGCCACCTTATTTATCATATTATCTATCGCCTATTCTTTTTAAATTTATCTGCACTGCTCTTATGAATAAAAGTATGGCCACATATTTGGTAGCACCATCATCTCCAATGTGATTTCCCATAATCTTTTTGTTGAGAACTATCACTTCTACTTCTAGGAAAAGTTACTTTTGATGAAATAGTGCCAGAAGAATTGCAAGCTTGCTTTTGATCACCATTCATAAAAGAACAGTGAATTCAGGCTACAAAAGAAGTTCATGGAATTAAAAAAATAAAATAAAATCTGCCCAATTATTGGTAGTAAGTTTTGAAGGCCAAGATGATAACATTAACTACAAGCTACATCTAATCTGATATCCAATTATCAATATTATATAAAAGCAGAGACCTCATGTGACAAAACATGAGGTTCTGTCAAGTGGCGCTTTTTTTTGCAAAGAGAATTGAAATATTCTCGAGTGCCACATTGGAGATAAGACAAATGAAATATTGTAAAGTTGTGATTTACAACTATGTTTTATGTTGGCTTTATTCCATGACAAAAAGTATTGTAATTGCATTAAATTATTTCCTTGTATTTTGTGGGATTCTATTGTATTGGGTTTAGTATTAAGTTGGTGAAGAATCGAGCATGAAATGAAGATTAGTGCAGTTTCGCGACTAGCTCGCAAGCAATTCACGAGTAAATTTTTCTGCAAAAAGGCTACGTGAGAAGCACATGCTAGAAGTTGAAAAGTCAAGTGTGTTGACACCCTATTTTGCAACCTGCATTTAACCTCACATGGAGGGTAAAAGGGTAATTTCATCTTGGAAATATGCATCTTGACTTTTGTCATTAGATCCTTAATCTCATTTCACCAAAATGATCTTGATGTTGTAATGATCAAATTGACTGGTCATGAGCCCTAATCGGACCACCAGATTGAAAGTTATCATCAAATCAAGTTTTAATGGCTGAAATACACCATCACAAATTGAGTCCGACTATATGTGATTATGAGCAATTGATTTCAATTGGTTATAAGTATAATCAATTTGAGATCAATGATGTGTCATAATTTGATTGATTAGGACTATATTTTATGGTGAGGTTGCATACACCTAATTAATTAGATAGTTAAACATTAATTATTCAATGAGTAATTTGTGCAATTATCTTTTAATTAGAGTAAATTTAGAACCAATTAAGTCTGAAATGGGAGTGATTGGAGCCATTTAATGTTAATTGGGAGCTAATTTGGGACCTATTAATGTTAATTGTGCTGAAACCATTTTCTAACAAATGACCTCTGCTCACCATTTCATCAATATCTCTCAGAATATTTTGAATCTGTGAATGAGATTAATTTTCCCAGAAACTAGACATCCGGGGCTTCAATTTGAGTACAAGAATGAGGCAATTCCAATCATAATTGAGTCAGATATGATTTTTCGAAGTTGGCTCTATATGTTGTTACAGCAGCTACGGGAAAACCGAACTTTGCTTGCTCCTTACTCTCACCAATCATTCCATTTAATGTACCAGATTTCTCCAAAAGCTAAAATGAGGTCTAGGTTCATGATTCTTTGTCAACCCTCATTAAATGGCATTCTATTCATATTTCCTTCACCACTACTATATATACCCCCCCTCTCATTCATTCTTGGGCACACAAAAACCCCCTCTCTTCTCCTCTCTTGAGTTCTAGTGAAGTTGAGTAGTCTTGTCATATCTTGGTCTTCCTGAGACTCAAGGTATTGAGTGAGACCCACTCTTCCTCTCTTAACTCTTCTTTTCCTCCACCCTTAGGACCTCTACCAAGAGTCTCCTCCTCCACCGTATGGATATTGCATGAAGGTATAATACCTTTCCTTTACTTGTTTTTTGTGTTGCCATGATGGAAATTTAGGATTAAAGCATGATAGTAACTATTTAAATCCTCTTGAATATGTTTGAATGTTCTTAATTGTTCTTATGTGTTCTTCACATGCTCTTGGTTGTTCATCACATGTTCATGCATAAACACTAGTTTTGATCCTAAATCCATATCAAAAATAGGAAAAATATGTTTATTTCATAATTCTTTCAAATTCTTGAATCTAGGTTATCACCATCCACACACATTCACTAGAATTTATTTTTCAATCTAAATGCAATGTTAAATAAATTGAATTAGGGTTTATCACATGCACACACATTAAATTCAACATGTAACTTGATTGACATATTGGATGATGTGATATGAATGTTGGCCACCATAGTCTAGAAGACCGGTTTCACCGGGCAAGGTGGGTGCCTAACACCTTCCCACCTTGTAACATAGCCTCCGAACTTAGATTAAGGGTTAATAGATCAAATGCTTATTCATGTAATTTTCAATTTCTAGATTGTAACTAGGAAACAAAGCCATGTACTTTATCTTAGATTGTATCTAGGACCAAAGCCATGTAATTTTCCTATGATCAATGTAAATTAAATTTCAAATTAATAAAATGAGGAATTTTTCAATTATGGTTTTCTTGTTTTTCCAATAATTAAATAAGTGGCGACTCCATTGTAAAACCCCTAATCTAAGGGGGGAAATATAACTAGTCGAACCTCCATTTTGAGAGGCAATAACACGATCCCACCCATTCATATGGGTTTGGCCCAACATCTCATAAAATGGGCCGGGGGCGCGGTCTCTCACAAAGTGCCAAGCTGCATTTTGTGAGTACTTTACGAGACAACCCATCTCGCGAGGTACTTGCGAAACTCTCTGTCTGAAGGATTTTAAGTGTGACTTTCTTACCCTTCACCCATACTATATATACTTTCATTACCCACAAAAGAAAAGAATGCTATATTCAGAGAGAGAAAACCCTAGATAGGTTTTTACAACACAACACACTCACATTTTAGAGAGAGAGCTACTCATCCTTAAGAGAGAAATTATTGTAGTCTCTTTTCCTTCCCTCTCCTATTGTCATACATTAAGAGAAGATTTGTACCCGAATACAATCTACACCTATTCAGAGTGTAGAGAGTTTTTTGGAGCTTGGGAAGCTTTGAGGATTTTCCAAGAGAAGCAGTTGAGGCTTGGTGGATGCAATCGGGCGTATTGTGGGATCCAGAAAACTAGTGAAGACAGGACTCTGAGAAATTCGTTGGTAGATGAAACTTGGAGGGCTCAAGTACATTCGGTAGGCTAGGCTTGGAGGGTCTTTTGTTATTCATGTACTCCAACTTATTCACTAAAGGATCGATTTTGACTTGGAGGGTCGCGGAGAGGTTTTTCTTCGTGTTTTTCGGTTTCATCTTCAATAACTCGTCTTGGTGTTATCTTGTGTTTGCATCTCTCTTCCCTTATTCTTGTACTTCATATTTATTGCTTATTTTTCATATTTGTGCACAATAGTAGTTTCGGTGATTACGCTTCTTTTACTCTTGTTCTGCTCTTAGATAAGTTAGGGCAATAACAATTTGGCCATAATTTTAAAATTGAGGTCTTAACAAGCTCATGTGTTTTAGCACAAATTTGAGCTTTCAAATATTGGCTTTTTGTTTCATTTAGTTCAATGTTTCAAGACTTTTCATCCCTCACACATACACACAAAATTTTGATGGTAGCAACTATACCTTTGGGAAAGCCCGAATGAGGGCATTCCTATGTTTAATTGATGAGGCTGTTTGAGATGCAGTAGATGTAGGATAGACTAGGCCGGAGGCCACTAAATCCACAAGGGATAAGGCGGCTCTCGCAGCGGCTAATCCAAATAGCAAAGCACTTAATGCTATTTTTTGTAGTGTATCTCCATATGAGTTTCACAGAATATCTCACATTACAATTGCCAAGGAGACGTGGCAAATATTGGAGACCACATATGAAGGAACAAAGAAGGTGAAAGACACTAAGTTGCAAATTCTAACTACTCAGTTTGAAAAGCTAAAAATGAGTGAAGACGAGTCATTCAACTCATTCTATGGCAAGCTGAATGATGTGGTTATTGGCAAGTTCAACTTAGGTGAGAAAACAGAGGACTCAAAGATAGTGAGGAAAATCCTTTGATCATTGTTGGAGAGCTTCCATGCAAAAGTTATAGCAATTGAAGAGAGTAAGGACCTTGAAATCAAAGTTCAAGAACTAATTGGCTCACTTCAGACTTATGAACTATTATTGCCATCACAAAGGAAGAGCAAATCCCTTGCTCTTAAGACGATCAATGAGAGGGTAGAAGCTCACGACTCATCGGACGAGGATGTTGTCGATAAAGATATGGCATATCTAGTGAAGAATTTCCGAAAGTTCTTAAAGTTCAAGAAAAATGGAAAGTTTGCTGAAAAGGGAAAATTCCCAAGTTTCGGAAAGGAGAAAAATGATTTTAAGAGGAGAGATGGAAAGGACACTCAATCCTCTTAAGGAATCACTTGCTTTGAATGCAACGAACATGGACATTTCAAGAAAGAGTGTCCCAATTACTTGAAAGCGAAGGGCAAAGTGTATGCCACTACTCTAAGTGATTTAGACTCCTCTAATTCAGATTCAGATGAAAGCTATGCATGGGGAAACTTCTCTGCATTCATGACCATTGCTCATGGGGAATCTTCAGATGATTTGAGTATGCTAGTGGAAGAGCTTGGTGAGCACACTAAATTGGAGTCAATTGGGATAGTTGAGGAATTTGATGATGAGGAAGATGAAGGAATAGTGGGATTGCCAGAGACCTACAATTCCTTACTTGAGAAGATTGGTGAATATGCAAAAGTGGCTAACACAGCCATTAAAAAGATGAAGAGGGCAGAGGAAGATTATAGAAGTCTTCTAGTGCGATATAAGGATGCTAGATGTGAAATAGAGATGTTGAATGGAGAGTAAACCGAAGCCTACTCAAAGATAAAATTTCATGAGCTTGAGGTGGTTCAAGCCAAAGCTAAAGTAGAGCGAGTCTCCTCCAAGAAGCTTGATGAAGTCCTTTCTCATCAAAATCCTTTCTCTAACAGAACCGGATTGAGATATACTAGAGAGAGTAGTTCAATTGTCAATATCTCCAAGGAAGTAAAGTTTGTGAAAGCCAAAGAACTGATGGTAGCTACCACAAAGGCTGAGAAAGTGAAGCTGGAGAAGAAGAGGAATATGACTGACCAACGAGTGTTGAATAAGCCTCATAACTAATCAGTGGTCAGATCTAAAGCCAAAGGGAAATCACTTCCAAAATCACAAAGAGGTTCGAGAACAAAACATTTCTGCCATCATTGTGGACTTCAAGGACACACCTGACCAAATTGTCATAAGCTTAGAGCATTGAAGAATGCAAGTGATCAGAGGTCAAGAGGACCAAGAAATGACAAAAGGAATTGGGTTGTTGAGCAATCAAGAGGTTGAGATGGTGATTCCGGAGTGATGGATGTGATGAAAATGATTGATGCATTCACCACATGTTTGGCAAGTTTCAACAGAAGGTTTGAAAGCCACAACACTCGTACCTAATCCTATAGGGATATCACCCCAAACACACGTGATGTGTGGGTGAAGAAGGGTACTCATGCAGAAGCATTACAACATGTCCATGCATTAATTCTTCCAATGTTTAGGGTCATAGGTTCATGCATTATGTCATATATTGCTTCCGGTTTATAGCATGTTTCTTTTACAAGTTTTGTTTTATACTTGTTTTTGTTGATCTTATTTTACTTGTTCTGTTTTTTAGTGTGTTCAAAAATTCAAAAACCCATAAAAATTGAAAAATATTTAAAAAGTTTGATCGCTTGTGTTGTGCTTATCACATGTGAGTTTGGCCTAGTACCTTCATACTAATGGCGTAATGCATTTACGAGCTTAGCTTGTTATGTTTGCACATATATCTCTATGGGAGAAATCTTGAAAACTATGTGTGATTGTTGTAAATAGATCTTCAAGCTTGTCATGAATGATTGGTCAAAAGTCTTGATGGTCTTGATACTTGCATAGACTTGTGCCTATATATCTTCCCACCTTTACTTTTATGCTTTTGCAATAAAGCTCACCAAATATAAATTTCAAAATGAAAAAGAGATTTTGAACTGCAAAAGCCTGTCGCACATACTAGTATTTGACTAGGAAAAAGGGAAAATGACTTTTGTATTGATATGTATGGTGCTCAAAAAGCCAAAGGCTAACTCTCAATGTTGAAATATCAAAAATTTCAACACTAATCTCAAAAAGAGATGTAGTATCCAAAAAGGATCAAATGTTATGATTTATGCAAAAGCCAAATGAAAAGCTTCTAAGTTGTGTAATCATTCTCTTGTGGGAGGTCATATATGTTCATTTCTATAATTGAAATAGACCACTTTTCTTAGTACCAGTTATGTATGACGTGATTGAATTGATCATTGAAGCTTCACTCTGTTCTAAGGACTATTCCACATTTGGTATTCACCCACAACACACAAGACTTTGATTCAATTAATGCTTATCTCATTTGTATGATTGTACATGTTCAAATATGATATGTATGCTCAATTACTTGTTGATCAAACCCAAAAAGATTTTTAAGTGTTTTATATGTTTTTAAAAGTGATTTTATACTTTCATGCTTTTAGTTTTTGTTCAAAATGCATTTTTGTGTTTTTCTTCAAAAAACAAGTTCAGAGGCAGTTTTGCGAGAAGCTCACAACTTAGAGCTTCTCGTGAAACCAGCTTAAGGGAAATAAATTTTTTTCAATTTCATACAAAGAGTCTTGCTACTGTCTCGCGGGTATTTCACGACTAAACCCTTCTCGCGAAATGTTTTCTAGGCAAAAACTAAAAATTTTCAATTTCATACAGAGGCTATTGCGACAGTTTCGTGATTAAAAGCTTCTCGCGAAAGCTTTTGTGCTTCTCACAACTAATCTTGCGATTGCCTAACCCACAAAAAACATGTGTTTTCAGTTTTACATTGTAGATGTGACAGTTTTTAAAACTCTCTATTTCCGTCACACTGCCTTTCTCGAACCCCTCTCAACCCAAAATCATTTTTCACTCAAACCCCAACATTTTCAAGCTTGTTTTCTGCATCTTCAACTTCAAGGTATGTTTTCTAAAACATTTTCTTCATGTTTGTGTAGGAATATGCAGAAATTAAGTTGGGGTTCTAAAAATTTGGGGATTTTTCGAAAAAGGATTGCGATTCTTAATTTTGTGATTTTTTTTTTTTTAAATCTTTGATTGGGCTGAGTCCCATTTGGTTTGTTTGTAACTGTGTTGGCCCCATGTGGCAATTTAAACATGTATTGAGGTATTTTCACATGTGTTTATGCATTGTTCATAATTGTTGTTCACTGTTGCATGCTATGTGTTTGACAGAATGTCCATATGACATTCTTGTGTTGTTTTGGACCCAACTGAGTTCCATTGCTTGGGTTTACCCTTGATTAAACATGCTTGACATGTTTTGATCATTGGGTGGGTGTTTTGATCACTTTTCCCAGTTTGTGCCATACCATGCCATGCCATGCACCTCCTAGGCACACACTATGCATCACTTGCTACACGCACATGCATCAGCTCATGCACACACATGCACAGTCACTTATTTTCATGCATTGTGTTTATGTTTACAAGTTTTAGCTGTTATAGCATGGTGTTTTGAGTTTGTTATGCTCTATTTTAAGTCATATTACTTTTGTTTTGGAACTAACTTGAATCTAATCAAGTTTTGTGTTCTATTTTGTGTTTGTGCACCTGGTTTCTTTGTTTTTTGTTTTTATGTGCAGATGTCTCCTACCAAACATTCAGCTCCTAAGAGACCAACCTCAAATCGTGCTCGCACGGATTCTGATAATTCTAAATCTATTGAGGCAGATTTGAAATACAATGACTGCTACAAAAGAGCCACGATTATCATTGAACGGGTTGTCAAGTTGGATACCTTTGAGGACGCCTTCATACCTAAAGTGTTCAAGGAAAAAACGTGGGCAAAGCTGCTGAATCCGGTTGGAGTTGTATACTTGGATATCATAAAGGAATTTTTCTCAAATGCTAGTGTGGAAGGGGATCATATAGATTGCTGGGTGAGACATAAAGAGTTTGTGATTACAAAGGAAAGCATACAAGAATTTTTGGAGATTCTTCCTCCCTCACAGCCAATCACAGTCCAATATGGGGATCGTTTGGACTCTATTAAGGAGATGGTGTTGACTCTTTGTGGTACACTTAAAAAGACCTCCATGAACACAATTCCATTCAGTCCGGAGATGAGGACTCTTGCTCATGTGATGATCCATAACTTATATCCAATCACCAATTTGACGACATTGTCTGCTCCAAGGAAAATCTTTTTGTATGATCTCTTTACTCATAAGGAGATTGATATATGTGGACACATCTTCCACCTTTTGAAGAAGAGCATTGAGAAGCAGAACTCTAGAACTATCATGCCATTCCCCTCAATCATGATGGGCCTCATTGCAAAGTCAAGGCTTAAACTTCCAAGTGGTCTCACTATGGTTCAAAGAGACTATCTCATTGGTGCACATACAGTGATTCAGAGCACAGCCCACATCAAAGGCTCCAGAACAAGTGTGTCTTCGATACCAAGGGATTATGTTAAGGAAGAGGGTGGTGACACAGAGGAGGAAATTGATAGATTCACCACTACTCCAGAGACTTCAACTTAGCCGTCATTTTCAGCACCAGCACGAGGACCAGACAGACTTGATCGCCTCCTAGCTAGAGTAGACCAAATGTTTACCATGCTTGACTCCCATGTGCAGCACACCACAGACCAGTTTTCCTATATCCAGGGTCAGATCACGGCTTTATCCTCACAGATCAATGATTTATCCATGGACCAGGGATCAGATTCAGAGTCCGATCAATTCTAGCCTCTTTGGCCATTCCGGTCAAAAAAGGGAGAAACTTTTGAGGGGGAGCATAGCTTAGATCTTATATACATTGGTTCATTAATAGTTATCTTTACTACTTTCGTTTTAAGCTTTAGTATATTGTTCTTAATTTCAGTATTATTTTTAGTATTTGTGTTTATCTTAATGCTTTGTAGCATTTTTTTGTACTTTTAAGATATTGCTAATATGTCTTAAGTACCTCACACTTGTAACCTAGTAAGATCTTGTATCCTAAATGCATATACTTCATGTATTTTGCATTGGTTATGTGTTGGACATGCAATTGATCATTGTGATTGGTCTTCATTGCATTGCATGTCCGGATGAGCATTTACTGGCTAAATGTTCATTGTAGTCATTCTTTAAAGACTGAGCTTGTTTGACCAAGATATGCTTATATGTTTTATAGTGTTTACAAACTTGATCGCACTTTACTTGCTCATGTACGTACCATGTACTCAACTTGTCATAAGCTTAATGAAACTTTTGTTTGTGTGTGAGTGTTTCAGGTTACAAGTATATACATGCAAGTGCTTCACAGCTTAGGTGTGAGTGAGTTTTGCCACTGTTCCCAAACTCACATTTAAGTCTAGAGTCTGTTTTAGGAATTTTGTCACGAAATAGCCAAAGGGAGAGACTGTAAAGTTGTAATTTGCAACTATTTGTTTTGTTGGCTTTAATTCGATACCAAATTTGATTGTAATTTTATTTAATCTTTTGTTCCTTGTATTTATTGTGAGATTCAATTGTAAGGGTTGTGTGAGAAAGAGAGAGAGTGTGAAGACTCAAGCAAATTGAAAACTGAAGAGTTTTCGTAGGTAGCTCACAACTAAGTATCCGGTGAAATGATGCATGTGCCCTACACATGACTGGAATGCGAAGAGTCAGGACAAATGGAGACAGCTAAGTTTCGTGAGTAGCTCACAGGTAAGGCCTTCCCACGAGACACTTGCAAAACATTTTGTTTTGCCAGATTGTCCTATCTAATACACACTTTCTGTACTTACACTATATATACCATCATTACCCACAAAAGTTGAGGAGTGCTTCTAAGAGAAAACCCTAACCACAAACCTTGAGAGTTAGAGACTATTATACCCACAATCTTCTACACAAATTGCTTGTGGATTTTCCTCAACTCCTACCTCTCCATTGTTACATCCTTGAGAGGTACACTTAGCCAAATCCTTTTCTCACCATACCCATATCTATGAGAAGGTTATTTGGTGTTTGGGAAGCAGTTTGGAAGGGACCAATTGATATTGGTTTATGCTATGGGTTATAGCGGAATCTAGTAAGTTAGAGAAGATAAAGGTTTAACGTAACCTCGTTGGAGCAAGAAGCTTGGAGGGCTTAGGTACACTGGGTTGATTAGGCTTGGAGGGTCTTCTGCTGTTCATGTATCCCAATATCATTCTCTAGTGGATTATTGACCACTTGGAAGGCGGTGGAGAGGTTTTACGCCGAGGACTTCGGTTTCCTCTTCGATAACACATCGTCGTATTGTCTTTGTCTTTGCATCTCTCTTCCTTTAATCTTTGCCTTTTAATTACTGCTGTAGTTGTGATTAATTATGGTTTAGATTGTTTTATCGATTCTGTTTTAGCTTATTTTCATATTCCGCACATACATTGTTTGATAATAAGCTTGAATCAGTAATTTGTAATTTAGGAGTCTAAACGTTCATAGGTGTTTTACATGCTATTTGAACATTTAGACTTTGTAGATTTGTGGGTTTTGTAAATGATGTGATCAACTGTGCGTGTTTGGGATATGTATTTTGTTTTAGAATTAAGGAGAAAGAAAAAGACACATTCTATATCAAATTTAATTCTATAATATTCCTCCAATTTTTTTTTTCTCATTTCTTCAATTGAATAATTATAATGAATATATGTGTACAATTTATAATTGTTTCTTTTTATAATGAATTTATTGCTAATAAAGTTCTATAACAATTATGCTATAATACATATACAACATTCTTCAAAACAATCTTACATAAAACATTACAACATTATTCGCACATCGCACAAATAACTTACTAGTAATATATAAAAGCAAAAGTTCAAAGACAATTCAATTTTGAATTGAATCAATTGATTCACATTATGTCAAGCGGCATAGCTAGCTTTGTACACACACACACACATATATATTTGATAGGAAACTTGAAGCTTTCATCAACGCTCTATTTGTTTTAGCATTAACGTTTTTTAGAAAAATTTTCATTTTCCAGAGAGCATTTTCTGGAAAACTATCTCATTTTCCGGTGTTTGGTAACACAGCCTTGAAAATGGACTTGAGAACATTTTATGGTGTTTGGTATCCACAATTTTTATCACATTTCTTGTATAATTTAAAACATGTATAATATGTGTATTGTGTAAACCCACCTAACGTAATCAATATAAATAAATAATAAAAAAACCAAGAATGAATTGGTTTTCAAACTAAAATTTTGACCACGGATACAATCAAAATTAGCTGTCAAATTTTTATGATCTCAAATACTCATCTTGTTTGAGTATAGGAACAATAACGTACATAATATATATATATATATATATATATATATATATATATATATATATTAACCATACTTCTCATAATTCAAAATAATCATTATACCCATAAGTTTCATTCTAAATAGTTCAAAATGCCACATAGGTCAGATAATTTTACCGGCAAACTAATCCAGTACAAATAGTTTGATAAATATTAAAAATTGTTATAGAACTATTGATCGATCGGTGAGGAGAGAGAGAGAAAAAAAAACCTTATTAAGAAAGGCAGATACAGAGAGAAATCTGTAGGAAGAGAAGAGGGCAGAGGGGGTGATAGTGAGGGTGTGAGAAGAGAGAAAAAACAAAGAGAAGAGAAGAAGTGAGAGAGTTTATTGTGAGAAGGGCTAAATGAGCGAAAGAAAATATTGTTTCCTGAATCAGAAGAATATAATATGTATAGGAGTTAAATGGTGGCCTAATTAATGAATTTCAGTGTTTTTCTAATATGTTTGTTGGATGTAATCGTAATTTAAAAGCATTCCTGAACAGTACTACATGTTCTCAAATGAAGTAACTATGCAATGGATCCTAATATGATTGATGATTCTAATAGATCTATGAGGATCTGAGTAATATCCAATTGTTTGATTTCACCATTCTAATTCAATAATACCGTTTCTTGTCTAATGTTAAAAGAGTTTTTTTTTTTCTTCTTTTTTGGCTAAATTTGTGGTACATGGATGTGTGGAAATCACCTGTATATTTGAGTGGCCCTGTTATCTTCCCATCCTTTGTAAAACTTGCAAGTATAAAATTTTCCCTTAAAAATGTCGTGGTTTGTTAAATTGCTGGATGTTTACAAATAATATGAACTATTTACTAGAGAACAACATGTTTTACTACTAAATGTGAAAATAATTTAATGTTATTTGTGAAGACCCCTGTTTCAGTAAAATTTAGCTTCTTTCATATAATTATTATCAAGCATTAAAAATATTAGTACATAACCATTCTCTTTCATTGATTATGTATAAATTTTGTATAGCTTCAAGCAATTCGCTTACACTATAGAAATCATAAATAAGCAATTTGAAGCTTTCTCACTCAAAAATCATGGACAATGAATTTTACATAAGGATTTAAAAAGAAACAAAGCTTCTTACTTAAGTTAATGTTTAATTGTTAGGACATATGTGATTCACATGTTATGAACATATGTCACTATTTTATGTAATTGGCTTATCATTTGACAAAACGCATTTTACTTGTATTTTGGTAGATCTAGGATGTGTTTAATACTTCAAGAAACTATGTTTCAAGATCAAGTGTTGAAGACATGCAAGTCTGTCCAAGATTCAAGCTGAAGAAGTGTTGTTCATTAAATCTTGACAGCTGCTCGACTGCACCTCGACAGATAGCTATCTGTCGAGCTTTATGAAAAACAGAATTCCAGTTTTTTTTTAACTCCAATCCGGTTTTATGTGTTTGGGCTTTCTTTTCTTATAACCCTAGACATATAAAAGGATTATTTTAAGGGCCGTCAAAGTGTACACAAGTTGCACAAGTGTTGAGCAAAGTTTGTTCAAGCAATTTGTAACCAAAGACAAAGTTTTGCCCTAGTTCATCTTTCTTGTGAAGAAGTTGTTGTGTATGTACACTGCAGGGTTTTGTTACCGAGCATCTTCTTGATCTTCATCGTTGGGATGAACTGAAGAACTTTGCAGCCAACAACCTTCTCTAGCTGGTGATTGAAGTCGCATATTGGGATTGAAGTCGCGCAATTGATTAGTCACATACTTGGGAGCCGTGCATCAAAAAGGGAAATTATCACCACAGAACAAGTCCAATTGGGTATTGGGGTAAGGGTTCAACTGTAGGTTGGTATAAAGTACTAGGATTCCTTTACTTGTAACCGTTTGTTGTGATAATAATGAAATTTCGGGAGTGGTGACTTGAAAATCACCCGGTGGGGTTTTTACCATTAGGTTTTCCCCATTCGTAAACAAATCACCGTGTTATTTATTTTCCACTGCATAATTAGTTATTGGTGATTTGTTTGTGCTACCATGCATTTGTATGTTAATTAACTTAATTAATTCACTTGGCTAAATTAATTGGTTAATTTATCACAAGGGGTCAATATGTTTTTGGCCTATCATTAATGATGATGAATCCAATAAAGCACTTCAAGCTGATACTCATAACATGCCCATAAAAAAATGATAACTTAGATACAATGTGTAGGCATATGACTATTATAAATTAAAATTCTTTATCTTCACCCCCATCCCACTAAAAATAAATAAATAAGCAATAAACCAACACTATTTTTGCTATTGTTTATAATTTAGGAATAAAATTCATGAAATTGCATTACATAATGAAACACTTCACAAAGAGGGGAACAATAAAATCATTAACCAACACCGCAACATAGATAATAATAGAAGTTTCATAGTTTAAGTATATACAATTACTTATTCTCTCACCTGCTAGGAACCAAAAGGAATAATAGAAGAATTGATGGGTTGTGTTCCTAGCAACCCTACAATGCCAAAAGGAAACCAATAACAAAACAAAATAAAAAAACAATTTAGCAATAAAGGGACCAAACAGAAATAGTAAAAAGCCAGATGGAAAAAAGAAGGAAAAGGATGAGACTTACTGAGATTTAGAGGCAAGAGATGGCAGAGACTGCGAACAAAGAGAAAGGCACACTGAGAGGGGAAATTGTGTCCTTTATCACTAACATCGAAGGAAAGTAGTTCTGGAGATAAATTAATGATTTTTTTTTTTTTGACAAAGTTTAGCTACAAAATTGGTTGTAGTCTTAGGCTATAAACTCACTCAATAAAATAAATATTATTGCATATTTTGAAAATCTAACCGTTAAATTACATGTTCTTTACGCTCTTAATACACATGTCAATTTTTGTGTCAATCAGGTATTATTTACTATATAATCTGTAATCTTATATTTTATGCATAATTTTAAATTACAAAAACTTGCAATTTAAAAATTTATTGATGACATAGCTATTGATTTTTAATTTTTTTGAAATTTTGCAAACATGGAGAATATAAGAAGAAGATGTAATCCAATGGTAGATTTGTTAAAATTCAGCCCCAATAAAAAGATATTGAGTGAGTTTGTAGCCTAAGGCTACAATCGATTTTGTAGCTAAACTTTGTCCTTTTTTTTTTTTTTGGATTGGGTTTGTGGGCTTTTCTACGTATGGACCTTGTTAGGTTCTAAAGACTTAGGTTTTTATGTATTTAGAACTCTAATTTGTATTGTTGGTAAACCATGATCAAAACAATGTGTTTAGTCATATTTAGACTTGCTCAAAGTTGATTTGTTTATGTAAAATTGGAATAAGTTATTGCAGGATTTAAAAATGCAATTCAGCCTATTTTGATCGATCGAAGCTTAGGCTCGATCAATCAAAATCGGGTTTGAATGTTTTTTCTGCAGAATTCCAACTCAGCCCTATTTTATTTAAAACGTTTAGGGTTTTCTAATTTGCCCCAGGTATAAAAGGAAAACCCTAGCCACGTTTTAGTGTTGCTCATATTGCGGTTTGTGTGAATTTCTTTTGAGATCCTTGAGGAGTTTTCTTTCACACAAGCTTAGGGTTTTCAAGGAGAAGAAGTTTTCTACACCTTGATGATCAATTTAGTTACTGCCATTGAAGCCTAAAGAAACACAAGCATGGGTGCTTGTATCTATTGGTGAATCCAAGAAAGAAGGAATCTGTGGGTAGCAATAAGAATTCGAGCGTGGGGGTTTGTAAGTCTTATTGTATGAACTTCGATTTTGATAGGCCACAAACTGAATGACCCCTTGTGATAGAAATTAATTAATTAATTAGCCAAGTTATTAATTAATCAGTTTATCATGCAAATACGTGGTAGCACAAACAAATCACCAATAAACTAAAATTGCAGCGGAAAATAAAAGACACGGTGATTTGTTTACGAATAGAGAAAAACCTAACGGCAAAAACCCCACCGGGTGATTTTCAGGTCACCACTCCCGAAACTCCACTATTATCACAACAAGCGGTTACAAGCAAGGAATCCCAAGTACCTCACCAACCTACAGTTGAACCCTTACCCCAATACCCAATTAGACTTGTTCTGTAGTGACAGTTTCCTTTCTGATGCACGGCTCCCAAGTACGTGACTAACCAATTACGTGGATCCCAGTCCGCGGCTTCAATCACTAATCTGAAAAGATTGTTGGTTGCAAAGTTCTTCAGTTCATCCAAACGATGAAGATCAGGAAGATGCTTGGTCACAAAACCCTGTGGTGCAAATACACAGCAACTTCTTCAAGAGAAAGAGATGAACTAGGTCAAGAACTTTGTCTCCGATCACAATTTGCTTGAACAGAGTTTGCTCAATGCTTGTGCAACTTGTGTACCGTTTGACGGCTCTTAAAACAATCCTTTTATATGTCTAGGGTTAGGAGAAAAGAAGGCCCATAGACAAATTGACGGATCCCAAGAAAATCAGAGTTGAAATCTGGAATTCTTAAACATCGACAGATAGGAGGTGTCGAGCAAGTATCGACTAGCTGTCGAGCTAGTATCGACTAGCTGTCGAGCTTTAATGAATTTGCACTCCTTGCTTAATTTCTTGAACAAACTTGAATGCTTCAACACTTGATCTTGAAACGTAGTTTCTTGAAATATTTAAACATATCCTAAGTCTACCAAAATACAAGTAAAGTGCATTTTGTCAAAGGATAAGTCAATTACATAAAATCATGACATATGTTCTGAACATGTAAAACACATATGTCCTAACAGATTCTTTCAAGATAGTGGATTCAAGTTTACCTTGAAGATAGCTAGGTTAAATCCTCCTCAAGTTTTTACTGGTTTGGTTTCCTAGGTGATCATATCTTGTGTTATTTATATTTCTGCTGCTTTACATGATATAAGTGTTTGATTGTGTTAACCTAGATTTGAATAATTTGACTAAGTAACAACTTGACTAATTACCTAGGTTAATCCAATTGTGGTTTTAAGGGATCTAAAAACTATCAAGTGGTATCAGAGCGGGTAACTCTCTTGTTGTTGATCTTTTGATAACTGAGCTGATCCTTGACTCCTGTTGTTATGGATTTTAGGAAAATCTTGAAGAATATCTATCAACTTGCTTACATTGTGTATTTGTCTCTTGTTGCTTCTGTTAAATCTTTCCTAGGACTTCTTGGTCTTATCACATGTGATAATAATTATTTGTGTTATACTGCCTTAACTGCCTTAAAGGCACGTGATTCTTGTCTTTTGTATTTGGATAGTGGTTGTTCAAGGCATATGACAGGAAACAAAGGATTATTCAAGACCCTCTTTGAAGGAAATATTGGGACAGTCACTTTTGGAGATGGAAGCAAATCTGTGATCAGAGGCATTGGAACTGTGGAGATTCCAGGGTTGCCCGTCTTTGAAGATGTTTGGTATGTTGATGGACTGAAGGCAAATTTACTCAGCGTCAGTCAGATTTGTGACAACGGACTGAATGTTCTCTTCACTAAGTATGAATGTGAGATACTTGATGGAGGAGGTGACTGTATGTGTGTCGGTGTAAGGACAACGAACAACTGTTATGGATTGACACCAAGCATAAGCAACAAGTGCTTTAGAGCAAAGATTGATCAAGTTGATTTGTGGCATCAATGTTTGGGGCATGCAAGTCATAAGCAGATAGAAAAATTTCCAAATGTGATGCAATTGTTGGTTTACCTAAGTTTGAGAAAATAGATAAGTGCATATGTGGACCATGTCAGATAGGTAAACAGATAAAATCTAAACATCCGTCTGTGGCGAGTGTTCAAACTTCAAGACCTCTGGAGTTACTTCACATTGATCTCATGGGTCTGGCTAGAGTTCAGAGTTTAGGTGGAAAGAAATATATTCTGTTGGTTGTGGACGACTTACTAGATATACTTGGGTTGTGCTTTTGAAAGATAAAACTAAGGCTCCCGAGAAGATGATACATCTGTGCAAAAAGTTGTAGGTTAAGAAAGATACTGTGATAGCCAAAATTAGAAGTGACCATGGAAGAGAATTTGAGAATACCAAGTTGGCTACTTTCTGCAATGATCAAGGCACACATCAAGAGTTCTCTTCACCCAAGACTCTTCAACAAAATGGAATAGTGGAATGAAAAAATAGGGTTGTTCAGGAGATGGCACGTGTCATGCTACATAATAAAAAGTTGCCCAAATCCTTTTAGGGAGAAGCAGTTAACACTGCTTGTCATACACTCAACCGAGTGTATTTCAGACCTGATTCCAAGAAGACTCCTTATGAACTCTGGAGAGGAAAGAACCCGGTTATTAAGTATTTTAGGATATTTGGTAGTGATTGTTACATTCTACGTGATAGAGAGAACCTAGAAAATTTTGACGCAAAGAGTGACAAGGGATATTTTCTAGGGTACTTTTCTACTAGTAGAGCATATAGAGTGTATAATCTGAGAACCAAAATAGTGATGGAGTCATCAAATGTTGTGATTAATGATGAAGTATGTTCTGAAGCACAGTCAGAAAATACTACTCCGGTTCAAGATAAGCCTATGGAGGTTGATGACTCACTCCCTGTTGATTATGTTGGGAAGCACAGTGATGAGGAGTTGATGGTGCCGAATGATGCAATGTCTGTTCCATTAAGTCCGGAACCGTCCACATCTGTACATGAGACTTAACAAGCACAATATGAGTTCAGTCCTTCATCAGAACATAAAGGTACCTCAACATCTCTAGTCAAAGGTCCTTCCTCTAGAGTAAGGCTTAATCATCCCTCCTCAAACATATTGGGAAGTTTGAATGATAACATGAGATTAAGATCAAAAGTTTTAAGTGTAATTACACACTCATGCTATCTGTCCCAATTTGAACCCAAAAAGGTAGATAAAGCTCTTCAAGATGCTGACTGGGTAAACTCTATGCATGAAGAACTTCATTAGTTTGTTCGGAATGATGTGTGGGAATTAGTTCCTAGACTAAAGGGTGTAAATGTGATTGGAACTAAGTGGATCTTTAAGAAGAAGTCTGATGAACATGGCACTGTTATCAGAAATAAATCTAGACTTGTTGCTCAAGGTTATACACAAGTGGAAAGAGTTGACTTCGATGAGACTTTTGCACCGGTAGCAAGATTGGAATCCATTAGGATACTTTTGGCTATAGCTAGTCATTTAAATTTCAAGTTATACCAAATGGATGTCAAGAGTGCTTTCTTAAATGGAATGTAGCAACAAGAAGTATATGTTGAACAACCGAAGAGTTTTGTTGATCCTCACAGACTGGATAATGTGTATAAATTGAAGAGAGCACTATATGGTTTGAAACAAGCTCCATGGGCTTGGTATGATAGATTGATTGCATATCTCACTGAGTATGGATTCAAAAGGGGATTTGCAGACACTACTCTCTTCATAAGAAAGGATAAGAATAGTTTTGTTGTAGCTCAAATCTATGTTGATGATATTGTTTTTGGTGCTACTAATGACTCTCTTGCTCATTCTTTTGCAGATGAAATGAAAGCTATGTTCAAAATGAGTATGATTGGTGAACTAACTTATTTCTTGGGATTACAGGTAAAGCAAATGGACTTAGGAATCTACATCAACCAAGCAAAATATGCAAGGAATCTAGTCAAGAGATTTGGACTGGACAATGCTGCACATGCCAGATCACCAATGGCTGCCAATGCAAAATTAACAAATGATCCATCGGGTGAGTCTGTTGATGTTACACTATACAGAAGTACGATTGGATGCCTGTTGTATTTAACTGCTAATAGGCCTGATAGTGCCTTTAGTGTTGGTGTTTGTTCTAGATTTCAATCTAATCCTAAAGTTTCACACTTGAATGCTGTCAAAAGAATTATTAGATATGTTGGTGGAACTTGTGATTATGGATTATTTTATAGTAAAGAGTCTAATCTGTCTCTTGCTGGTTTTTCTGATTCTGATTGGGTTGGTAATGCTGATGATAGAAAAAGCACCGCTGGTGGGTGTTTTTATGTAGAAGTCAATCTTGTTGCTTGGATGAGTAAAAAGCAAAATTCTGTGTCTTTGTCTACTGCAGAGGCAGAATATATTGTTGTTGGAAGTTGTTGCTCACAGCTTTTTTGGATGAAAGAGGTTTTAACTGATTATGGGATATCCCAAGATACCATGGTTGTTTACTGTGATAACTCTAGTGCTATTGATAAATCTAAGAACCCTATTCAACATTCTAAGACTAAGCACATAGAAATTAGGTATCACTTCATTAGGGATCTTGTTGAAAGAAAGATTGTGTGTCTTAAGTATATCCCTACTGAATGTCAAATGTCGACATCTTCACCAAACCTCTTGATAGAAGTAAGTTTGAAACTCTTCGTCAAGTAATTGGTGTGATTCTATGTCCTTGATCTGTCTTGGCTTTCTTGGTCCTTGTGCTTTATTGCTTTTCCCTTTGTGACCATTGTTCTTTGTTTTTTTTTTTTTTTTTTGTCTCTAGGATTTGCATTGCATAACATTCATGCATTTCATTCTTGGTGTTTTTATTCTAAATATATATATATATATAAATTAAAAAATAAAAAAGGGGGAAGGAAAAGGAAGCAAATTGTGTTTTTGCACTATTCTCTTTGTTTTTGAAAACAAGGTTGGTCAATTTATTTTCACATAACATATCTTTTGTACTTTGTTTAGCTTTGAAGAGCTTATTTATTGCACTTGACTAATTGAAGCTTTGTAATGCATGTTGTATGGGAAAGATGTTTGTGGTATTTATCACTTTGTCTTAATCTTGAAGTTACATGTTATTTGACTGTCGTACTTGAACCTTTTAAGAAAGGCATAAATAACCATCTCACCACTATTCACTAGCCAATCATGAACACCTTAGTGCATATCGTAAGATTTTGTGCTCGAGAAAGTGTATCATATGCATAAAAAGAACAAAAGGTGTAGCCTCAGTTTAATTGCTTAATACTTAAAATTGGTGTATACTATTAGGTTTGATGCCAAATCACATAATTAAAATTGGTGTGTACATTATCCCGGCTATTTTAATAAGTTTCTAAAAATTGATATTTGTGTGAACAATATGAGGCAAAATCAAGAAACTTACATGATTGCAAGCTTATGATCTAGGAGATGTGGGAGTTATATGATGTAACTCTTTAGGTGATCGTCTCTTTCAAATTCTTTATGATGGATTTTGTAGACTTTGTGTTCAATTGCTATACACATATCACCTCACATGTAACTCAAGTTTTTGCTAGTTGCACACACTACACAAGTTACTCTTTGCTAAACATTGTACATGTCATTGTGTGTGTCTTTCGGTCTGACCAACCAAGTTTGAAATTATTTTGAGTTTTCGTGCAAAACATATTTTGTGTTTGAAAATTTTAAGAGAGATTATTTGAAAATCTTAAATTTGGAAAACTGGGTTTAAAACTTGTGTTTTGGAACAGCATTTCATCTCATACTCATGCATTTTATTTCTTATTTTCAATGCTTTAAGGTGTGTTTTCAAAAATCAGGATATTTTTTCTAAAATTCTGTTTTTCCAGATTTTCGATTGATCCAATCTGTTTTTCGATCAATCGAAATTTCTTTTAAAATTTTTTATGAGCTTCTGTCTATTTCGATCAATTGAAACTGATTTTCGATCAATCGAAAATCGTAAATGAGCTTTTTTAAAAGTCAGATCTTGACCTATTCAAAACATCTTTTTCAAAAATTTTCAAACTTTCCTCTCTCCCTCCAACTCAGCAAGGCTCCACAGCAATTTTCTATCATTTTCCTCCTAAATTTTTGCAAGGTTTTTCTCTCCATTAACCGGTATGTCCATCATACCCTTTCTTTTTCATTTATTTTCTGTTTTACATGCATTTTTTTCATGCATTGGAGGGCTATTTTTGGACTATGCATAAATTGGGGTTTTTGATGTTTCAAGCCAAATTTTATGAATTTTATCATTGGGTTTTGATGATATAGTGTTATATTCATGATCTATGTTGGTTAATTTGATCAATTTGGGGTTTTGGGGTGAATTCAAAATTCTAGGGCTTGTGTTGAACCCAAATTCGGGATTTTGTTCAATTTGGTTTAAATGGATGAAATTGGCTTGTTGACTTGATGTAATTGATCATTATTTTGAGTAATCTGCCTTGTGTGATGATCAATTGGTTAATTTATTACAAATTTTTCAAGTGGTTTTTCAAATTTTTGGGGTTTTTGTTTGAAACTCTAAGCTCAAGCCATTTTTGTCAAATTGAACTTAATTTGAACTTAATTGCACTGCATTAGGACATGCATCATGACTTTTATTCTGTTCATGCATCATATAGTCTTTGTTCTATACTTTTTTTTGTGCTAACTTGTAGTCTGCCCTTGGTTTTTGTTTTTCTTTTTGCTTTGTGTCTTGGTCCTTATCCTAGCACCATGCTAGGAAGACTAAAGCTAATAGGGTTCCCTCTACTCCATCTGTATCTCCCTCTAGAAGTCAGCTTTTTAAGAACGACCGTTGTCAAGAGGCTTTTGAGAAACTGAACAGTAAGCGTAAGATATAGGGTGAGCGTTCTGTGATCCTAGATAAGGTTGATCCGGCCATTAGGGAAAACCTAGAGTCTAGAGGTTGGTTGTCCCTATTAGAGATAGTCCATCCACCCCTGACCGCCCTGATTAGAGAGTTCTTCTTGAACCTCTCTTGCCACATCTATGATTTCAACACTCTAGTTAGGAGTTGGATACGAGGTGTTAAGTTCACCATTACCCCTAGGGTAGTGGCTAAGGTTTTTGGGGTTCCGATCGTTAGGGAACCTGTCTATCCCTATGATGAGACTCCTCCATTAGATGTTGTCATGTCATACATCACTGGGTCTTCTATACAGTGGGGTTTTGATCCTCGAATCATGTCTTCTGAGCCTTTTGAGACTGCCTATCTTTTTCTTAGGGTAGCATGTCATTCCTTGTGGCCTATTTCTCATCTCCACACCATCCCTCTAGAGCAATGTGTGTTTTTGTACACTTTTATGTCTGGTGTGTCTATCAGCTTTCCTCATTTGTTTCTTCGTTCTTTGAATGAAGATCATAGGAGTTCTGCCGTAGGGCATGCTCTTATCCATCCTATTTTCATTCATAGGATTTTGTTATTTCTTGGTCTAGCTGATTTCACTTCCGGTGAGCCTGTTCATATTGTTGCTCCCATAGGTGCTACCTTCCTCAGACAGAAGGCTGTTCACTTGAGAGTTGATCCTTCACATCCTAGAGGTGCATCTTCTGGTGTTGTTCCCCCTCCTCTCTCTTCTATAGGTGTTGATGCTGCTGAGACGTCTGGTGCTGTTGTTGATGCTGATGTTCCTCCACCAACTACTTCGGATGATTCAGACATTCGACGTACGTTGGATCATGTCTTGACCGTTCAAGCGGCTCAAGGACAGATTTTGGTGGACGTTCTTAATGAGATTCGTGGTTTATGCGCAGATTTGGCACGGTTTCGACGTTCTTCACCGCCACCTCCTTTTGATGATGGATTTTGATTTCCCTTTGGCATTTCGTATTTGAGAAAGCACTTTGTTTTGTTTTCAGGGGGAGAACATTTCATTTTTGTTGGTTAGAGCTTGTGGAGTTGTTTAGATTGTATCTAGGTGCTTCACTTTGTATTTTACTTTTTTAGCTCTTGCCACATTTGTTTTTGTTCTGTTGGGATATTCATGATAGGGGGAGTGTATATATTTTTTGTTTTATATGTTTCTTGTTTCGACTGCTTATTGATTTATGTTTATGAGTTCTTCATTAATATATGTTTTTATTGTGTGTTCTGTGAAATCAAGAATTTATTTTATTTACTTGAATTTTCCACACATGCGGTTATGCATTATTTTGTTTAAGTGTTTCAGGAAATATACAAGTTGATTCAATTGAGCTGCTGTCTACTCTTGCAACTGATGGATAGTAGTTAGGATTGAATTTGTGTTTATGAGCATTATTGTGTAAAGGACTTTTATTTGTAAACTTTGAGCTTCTAGTTATGTTTTGTCACGGATTGCCAAAGGGGGAGTTTGTTAGGTTCTAAAGACTTAGGTTTTTATGCATTTAGAACTCTAATTTGTATTGTTGGCAAACCATGATCAAAATAATGTGTTTAGTTGTGTTTAGACTTGCTCAAAGTTGATTTGTTTATGTAAAGTTGGAATAAGTTGTTTCAGGATTTAAAAAAGCAATTCAGCCTATTTTGATCGATTGAAGCTTAGGCTTGATCAATCGAAAATCGGGTCTAAATGTTTTTTCTGTAGAATTCCAACTCAGCCTTATTTTATTTAAAATGTTTAGGGTTTTCTAATTTGCCCTAGGTATAAAAGACAAACCCTAGCCACGTTTTAGTGTTACTCATATTGCGGTTTGTGTGAATTTCTTTTGAGATCCTTGAAGAGCTTTCCTTCACACAAGCTTAGGGTTTTCAAGGAGAAGAAGTTTTCTACACCTTGATGATCAATTCAGTAGCTGCCATTGAAGCCTAAAGAAACACAAGCGTGGGTGCTTGCATCTGTTGGTGAATCCAAGAAAGAAGGAGTCCATGGATTCGGAGCTTGCACGTAGTTGTATCAATAAGTTCTACTGGTGGGTAGCAATAAGAAGTCGAGCGTGGGGGCTTGTAAGTCTTATTGTATGAACTTCGATTCTTTCAAGATAGTGGATTCAAGTTTACCTTGAGGATAGCAAGGTTAAATCCTCCCCAGGTTTTTACCGGTTTGGTTTCCTGGGTGATCATATCTTGTGTTATTTATATTTCCGCTGCTTTACATGATATGAGTGTTTGATTGTGTTAACCTAGATTTGAATAATTTGACTAAGTAACAACTTGGCTAATTACCTAGGTTAATCCAATTGTGGTTTTAAGGGGTCTAAAAACTATCAGACCTTGCAAAAAATAAAACTTCAAATTCAAAACAATAAAATTGTAATGGTTTAGGTCAGCGCTAAGATTCAAACTAGGTATGTGTTTGGAAAAAACATGTGTGTATTACCACCAAGTTAATGCCGCTAAGATGTTCTAAAATATATCTTAAAAAAATATAGAAATAAATAATTAATTAATCTTATGCATTAATGTTAATTAGAAAAAGATAAACATCAAGAAAGTAGCCTCAACTATGTTATTTTAGAGGGAGATATGCATTGAACTTGATGGGAGCTATCAAGGGAAATATGTTGGAAGTTAATTGGTCTATTCAAAGGTTCATGGAAGAAACCAAGATAATTTTAGCTGATTTTTTTTTTTTTTTTTTTTTTTTTTGTGGAATTGTTTTTTAGAAAGCATTTGGACACAACTTTAAAGTGGTCAACTATGATTAGTGGAGAAAAAAATAATGAATTCATATGAAAGTAATTGTACATCACTTATAGTCGACTACTTCATCAAATTATGGTAAAAGTTGTGGCCTTAGAAGAACCGTTATGTTTTTGTTTCAAACTCATAACATATTAGCTAGTAGCCATATATGTAGCTTTATGTGAAACAAATTCCCTTACCAAAATAATAAGAAGGTATGGACCTTGCTAGCTTTTGTTTGATTCATATTAATGACGTGATTATTCAAGCAGAAAAAACATTAAAAGAATCAAAGTTTGACCAAGACCATAATTTTGAATCCTTTAAGGATGTCACTTTATCATGTATAAGAATCCTTAGAGTTATAAAACAACTTCATCAAAAAATACGAGAGTAATATTATATCTGAATTACCTCTTCTCAAGGATTCATTCACCACATCATATTATTTATGATATTTATGATACTGATACATATATCTTTCTCTATACTATCGATGTTTCTCTATTTCTTAGTGTCCATTCCAATAAGAGCTTATACTCACACACATATGTAGAGAGAGAGAGAGAGAGAGAGAGAGAGAGAGAGAAGCAACTAAAAGAAGATAAGGCCATAATTAGATGGCTTAGTTTCAACTCCTAGTAAATAGGTCTTGCTTACACTATGGAATTATGGTGGGCTGCTATCAGATGCCCATGTGAATGAACAAAGTAGAGAGAGATGCAAATTGACCTTTTAACAACTATTTATGTTAAAGTTGGACATTCAAATATGTTCTAGGAACAAATACCTTAAGACTTGAGAACGAAGAGTTTGTAGAAACAAGATAAATGGATCAAAAGGAATTTATTGTGGTTTTGTATGTATATAGTAGTAGGTCAGTTTGCAACTCTTCTTTAAAACTACGGATTTGGTAGATTTATTTACCAACTTGCACACAACACCCAAATTAAACTGATTTGGAATTACCTATATGTAATTGGAAAACAAATAGAACAACAAAAGAATTAGAAATAGAATAACAAGAGGTGAGACTAGATGCAAAGATGTTATGGTGAAACAATATACTAAGAACAGAGAGAGAGAGAGAGAGAGAGAGAGAGAGAGAGAGAGAGAGAGAGAGAACCACGTTTTTAAAGGGAATTGAAGGGTCTAAGGATTTTAGCGATTTAATATATCAACAAAATTGTGTGCGATGGCTCTGGTCTCTAGCATTGGTACTTAATTGCTAAAGGGTTTTTTCATTTGTTTGTGTTTATTATATGTGCATCTCTTTCTAGTAAGGACAAAATTATTTTGTTTAAATTTTTTTAAAGGGCCAGATTGTTTGTTTTTGGTAAAATTGGTTAATTGAGCTTAATTGTTTTTAGTTTTGTTATTACTAATTATTGTTGTTGGGCTAATTTTTTTGGGATGGTATATTTTGTTTTAAATTTTAGATCTATAAATTTTTTTTATAACTTTAAAAAGGAGGAGAATGCAAGAGTTACAATTTTTTTTTCTTTTTTTTTACAAATTGCTATTGTCGTAAGTAGCTATTAGTAAGTAAAAAAATGATGTAAGTGGTGAGCCCAAATGCAAATCAATAAGAATTTACTACATTAGAAGTTTTGTAAAATTGTTGTAGAAAAGTTTGTGGCTATAGGAAATAATTCACATCTCATTATAAGACTTTTAATCAATTTCGGTTTTACCTGCATTAAATTAATACAACGTAGTTATTAAAGGGTGCAAATCAATAGAGCCCATGGATTAGGCCTGAGCCCATTTGGCCTAGGACTGGGTCTATGTAGCCTGGAAGACTCTATTTTGGCCCACTTTATAAGGACCATCTGACATTCAAAGTGGAGGTAACATTTAAGATTACTATTAATATTTCATGTGATGTCAGTTGATGATGGGATCCTTTACGTACCTATGGAGCAAACTAAGTTTTGTACATAAAATCTGGACATGAAATATTTGCACAAATGTGTGATTGATGGTGAGCATTTTTGCTTACTACTTGATAGAGCAAGAATATGCATAGCGTGTGTGCTTATGAATTTTTTAGGGGCTCTATTTATTATTATTTATTTTTACCGCATCATATGACTCAAAAAATGCGAAGTTTATATGTATTTCCCAATAATGGACAAAGTTTACCACAAGTGAACTATATCACTAGGACAGTCTAGACTCTAGAGTAGCCAATTCATTGCAAGTAGTGTCAAGGCCAAGTTCATATATATCCCTCTAAAATCGTAACCAACTTTGAATTGAATGATTACTGTGCGTATCATCAAAAGAAGCACCTGGTCTTAAGGTCAAATTAAAATGCCAAACTTCAATCATATGATGACACATGTTGTGAGCATATTTGAGAAAACATAGACGTGTCAATTAGTGGATTGGTTTGAAAATCCTATAAATTTTGCCTCATATTTGTTTGTAGAATCACCCAAGTTGAATTTCAGAGCCTGAATTACATTGTGAGTGTTTGTGTTCCAAGCAGAAACGGAAGATGGACAAATCCCAGAATGCAAGTTACCAAGCTGGCGAGGCCAAGGGCCAAGTTCAGGTGAGTTTCTATCCATCCTATTTACATCTATTAGCATAATAGCATAAATCTAGTAAGCACTGATACTCCAGTTTAGCTCATATATTTGTATCTGGTACCGGATATCTCTAGGATACGCCGGTATGCGTACCCTGATTTTTTATTTTAAGTGCCAATACGTCCAAGATACGCCTATGATACGGTTCTTCTTAGGCAAACTGCATCTAAAAGGATTTACATTGGCATGGATGGATGTTTCATGCGTGAACACTGTACACGTTGACATTTTAAATGTTGATTAAAACGTGTTGTTCTTTTTTGGTTTAGGAAAAGGCGGGCAACATGGCGGACAAGGCGAGCAATGCTGCTCAATCTGCCAAGGAATCATGCCAAGAGGTTCAACGTTTTTACATACAAAAATAACAAAATACTTCGATCTCAAGTAATACTGCCCTACATCATTGTTAATTGCTTACATATGGAGTTACATATATTGCAGGCTGGCCAGCAGATGAAGGATAAGGCACAAGGGGCTTGTGATGCTGTTAAGGATAAAGTTGGAGCAAACAAATGAAAATCATATTGGACCTCATCGTTCGAGCAAGCCCTCCCAATTAAATTTTGTGCTTATTAAATTTTAATTTATGAATTTTTTTTTCTTCTACTTTGTACTCTCTTTTGATCTTGCTCTCATTGAGTTGGTCGAATTTTTCATTTGAATCAACACGGGAACTCCTTTATTGAGTTTTTATCCATGCATTCGTATTAGATCACGCACAAGGTTTCATTATATCTATGTTTACAATACTTCTCTATTGCAATCGAAAATAGACTTGTTAAACAATGCAATCCAATTAAAGCAGATCATTCGATACAGATGAGCAAAAAGTCTACTGGTTTTCTGTAGCTGTAGGCATTTTGTGTCCAATTATTGTTAGGCAGATTTTAAAGTACAATTAATTTTGACAATATTAAAAAAAATAATAACAATAAATAAATAAATAAAAAGAAGAAGAAGAAGAAGAAAGTAAAATAATTTCAATGCTTCAACATTTTTTATAATTTTGGTTTAACATTACAATTTTTCCATTAAATTTGGCATGTAGATTTAGGTACAATACTTAAGTGCTGTTTCTTAGGTTCCTCTTTTAAGATTTTGCTATGTTGATTTTTTCACATTTGATAGAAGTGTATTTTTTAGTTAAATAGACACAAGGCTGAATCTTAAGAGGAGAACCTAAGGAACAGTACCTAAAGTACTGTATCTAATTTTTGTCATTTTTTTAAATATTAAAAAATATATTCCACACTCTACACATATTTTAGCTTTTTCTTAATAAAATTTTGTAAAGACAACTTACGTTTCAATAATTGTGGCAATTATGAAGCTAACACTTGATATATAGAATTTAAAGTATCTGAATGCCCTTTAAATTAAGGACATGCCCTATATGTATGAGAAATCATCCATAGATTTTCTTCACAAATTGAAGAAGAGACCAAAGCATTATATCTCTACGAAAGTGAGTTATAATGCTTCTAGAATTTCTGGCCTTCAGCATCCAACTTTACTGAGATGGTTCATCACATTATATATCAACATAATAACAGGATGAGTTTAATAGGAACCCTATGCATTTTTTAAACAACTTAATAATTCTAAGACCGCAACCACACAAACCCAAGCATTCTTCAAAAAACCTCCTAATTTGTACATAATTTTCCGTTAACATAGATTCCCACAAACCCAAAGAAGAGGAAAACATAGTGAAATTCATCAAGCATCATGAATTTTAGTGTTAGAACTAAGAACTTGAGCCACCTTTCTTATAATACTAGTAAGTTATCTGTGTGATGCACAGATAATGTTGTAATGTTTTATGTAAGAAGGTTTTGAAGAATGTTGTGTAGGTATTATAGTATAATTGTTATAGAACTTTATTTGTAATGAGTTCATCATAAAAAGCAACAATTATAAATTGTACACACATATCCATTATAATTATTCAATTGAAGTGATGAGAAATAAAAAATTAAAATAAAAAATAAAAAAAACTTTGGAGAAATATTATAAAATAAAAACTGATATAAAATTTGTCTTTCTCTTTCTCCTTAATTCTAAAACAAAATACATATCCTAAACACTCTTAATCAATCACATCATTTACAAAAGTAACAAAACCCATAAATCCACAACGTCCGACCTTAACATCAAATTAGAATTGTCGTTGTAACTCAATATAAAATGCAGGCCCCCCTTTTTTGTTTGTAGCCAACTCATACGGAGTAGGATTAGATAAAACAACAATGTTAGGGCTCGAAAGATTGAAGGTGAATGACATCGTTTTTGGTTTGTGTATTTGACATAGGATGGTATGAAAGGTTATGGATGATTATATATAAAGGGATAGAAATGTAAGAGGTGAAAATGGTGAATTAAAAGCATCTTGAATTTTAGTGTTAGAACTTGAGCCACCATACTTATAATATTATCTATCGCCTATTCTTTTTAAATTTATATGCACTGCTCTTATGAATAAAAGTATGGCCACATATTTGGTAGCACCATCATCTCCAATGTGGTTTCCCATAATATTTTTGTTGAGAACTATCACTTCTACTTCTAAGAAAAGTTACTTTTGATGAAATTGTGCCAGAAGAATTGCAAGCTTGCTTTTGATCACCATGCATAAAAGAACAGTGAATTCTGGCTACAAAAGAAGTTCATGGAATTAAAAAATTAAAACAAAATCTGCCCAATTATTGGTAGTAAGTTTTGAAGGCCAAGATGATAACATTAACTACAAGCTGCATCTAATCTGATATCCAATCATCAATATTATATAAAAGTAGAGACCTCATGTGAGAAAGGATGAGATTCTATCAAGTGGCGCATTTTTGTGCAAAGAGAATTGAAATATTCTCAAGTGTCACATCAGAGATAAGACAAATTAAATATTGTAAAGT
The DNA here is from genome assembly GCA_030820535.1 of Quercus parvula. Lineage (NCBI taxonomy): Eukaryota > Viridiplantae > Streptophyta > Magnoliopsida > Fagales > Fagaceae > Quercus > Quercus parvula. The sequence continues at coordinate 44,025,310 of JAUAME010000001.1, forward strand.
TGTGATTTACAATTATGTTTTATGTTGGCTTTATTCCATGATAAAAAGTATTGTAATTGTATTAAATTATTTCCTTGTATTTTGTGGGATTCTACTGTATTGGGTTTAGTATTAAGTTGGTGAAGAGTGGAGCATGAAATGAAGATTAGTACAGTTTCGCAACTAGCTCGCAAGAAGTTCACGAGTAAAGTTTTCTACAAAAAGGCTACGTGAGAAGCACATGCTAGAAGTTAAAAAATCAAGTGTCAGGCTGCATTTCGTGAGAAATTCGTGAGACAGGCCATCTTGCGAGGTACTTTTGAAACTCTCTGCCTGAAAGATTTTTAGTGTGACTTTCTTACCCTTCACCCATACTACATATACTTTCATTACCCACAAAAGAAAAGAATGCTATATTCAGAGAAAGAAAACCCTAGATAGGTTTCTACAGCACAACACACTCACTTTTTTTAGAGAGAGCTACTCGTCCTTAAGAGAGAAATCATTGTAGTCTCTTCTCCTTCCCTCTCCTATCATCATACCTTGAGAGGAGATTTGTACTCAAACACAATCCACACTTATTCAGAGTGTAGAGAGTGTTTTGGAGCTTAGAAAGCTTTGGGGATTTTCCAAGAGAACCAGTTGAGGCTTGGTGGATGCAATCGAACATATTGCGGGATCCATAAAACTAGTGAAGACAAGACCCCGAGAAATCCGTTAGTAGCTAAAACTTGGAGGGCTCACGTACATTGGGTAAACTAGGCTTAGAGGGTCTTTTGTTATTCATGTACTCCAACTTATTCACTAGAGGATCGATTTCAACTTGGAGGGTCGCGGAGAGGTTTTTCACCGAGTTCTTCGATTTCATCTTCGATAATACGTCTCGGTGTTATATTGTGTTTGCATCTCTCTTCCCTTACTCTTGTGCTTTATATTTATTGCTTATTGTTCATATTTAGGCACAATAGTAGTTTCGGTGATTACACTTCTATTACTCTTGTTCGCACATAGATAAGTTAGGGCAAAAGCAATCTAGCCGTAATTTTAAAATTGGAGTCTTAACAAGCTCGTGTGTTCTAGCACAAATCTGAGCTTTCAAATATTGGCTTTTTGTTTCATTTAGTTCAATGTTTCAAGACTTTTCATCCCTCACACATACTCATAAAACTCTTTTGCATTTTAATTCACCATTTTTATCTCTTGCACTTCTACCCTTTTATATATACGTACTCATAGCCCTTTATGCCATCCCATGTCAGATACACACAAACCAAAAACGATGTCATTTACCTTCAATCTTTCAACGACACCTACCCAGTTCTAACATTGTTGTTTCATCTAATCCTAACCCGTATGAGTTGGTTACAACCAAGGAAGGAGACTTTGCATTTTATATTGGGTGTCTACGGCAATTACAATTTTCATATTAAGGTTGGACTTTGTAGATTTGTGGGTTTTGTAAATGATGTGATCAACTGTGGGTTTTTGGGATATGTATTTTGTTTTAGAATTAAGGAGAAAGAAAAAGACACATTTTATATCAAATTTAATTCTATAATATTCCTCCATTTTTTATTTCTCATTCCTTCAATTGAATAATTATAATGAATATATGTGTACAATTTATAATTGTTGTTTTTTAAGATGAATTTTTTACTAATAAAATTCTATAACAATTATGCTATAATACATATACAACATTCTTCAAAACAATCTTACATAAAACATTACAACATTATTCGCACATCACACGAATAACTTACTAGTAATATATTAAAGCAAAATTTCAAAGACTATTCAATTTTGAATTGAATCAATTGATTCACATTATATCAAGTGGCAAAGCTAGCTTTGTACACACACACACACACACACACACATATATATATATTTGATAGGAAACTTGAAACTTTCATCAACGCTCTGTTTGTTTTAGCATTAAAGTTTTTTAGAAAAATTTTCATTTTCTAAAGAGCATTTTCTGGAAAACTATCTCATTTTCTGGTGTTTGGTAACAACCTTGAAAATGGAGGTGAGAACATTTTATGGTATTTGGTATCCACAATTTTTATAACATTTCTTGTACAATTTAAAACATGTATAATATGTGTATTGTGTAAACCCACCTAATGTAATCAATATAAATAAATAATAAAAAAAACCAAGAATGAATCGGTCTTCAAACTAAAATTTTGACAATAGATACAAACAAAATTAGCTGTCAAATTTTTATGATCTCAAATACTCATCTTGTTCATCTATAGGAACAATAACGTACATAATATATATATATATATATATATATATATATATATATATATATATATATATTAACCATACTTCTCATAATTCAAAATAATCATTATACCCATAAGTTTCATTTTATATAGTTCAAAATGCCACATAGGTCAGATAGTTTTACAGGCAAACTAATCCAGTACAAAGAGTTCGATCAATACAAAAAATTGTTATAGAACTGTTGACCAATCTGTGAAGAGGAAAAAAAACCCTTATTAAAGAACGGTGTTATAGAGGAGAGAAGAAATAGGGAGAAAAAAGAGAAGAGAGGTAGATAGAGAGAGAAATCTGTGGGAAGAGAATAGGCCAGAAGGGGTGATAGTGAGGGTGTTAGAAGAGAGAGAAAAACAAAGAGAAGAGAAGAACTGAGAGAGTTTATTGTGAGAAAGGTTGAATGAGCGAAAGAAAATATTGTTTCCTGAATCAAAAGAATATAATATGTATAGGAGTTAAATGGAGGCCTAATTAATGAATATCAATGTTTTTCTAATATGTTTCTTGGATGTAATCGCAATTTAAAAGCATTCCTGAACAGTACTACATGTTCTCCAATGAAGTAACTATGCAATGGATCCTACTATGATTGATGATTCTAATAGATCTACGGATTTGGTAGATTTATTTACCAACTTGCGCACAACACCAAAACTAAACTGATTTGGAATTACCTATATGTACTTGAAAAACAAATAGAATAACAAGATGTGAGACTAGATGTAAAGATGTTACGGTGAAACGATAAACTATGAACAGAGAGAGTGTATCGTGTCTTTAAAGGGAATTGAAAGGTCTAAGGATTTTAGTGATTTAATAAATAAATAAATTTATGTGCGACGGCTCCGGTCTCTAGCATTGGTACTTAACTGCTAAAGGGTTTTTTTTATTTGTTTGTGTTTTTTATATGTGCATCTCCTTTCTAGTAAGGACAAAATTATTTTGTTTAAATTTTTTTTAAAGGGCCAGATTGTTTGTTTTTGGTAAAATTGGTTAATTGAGCTTAATTTTTTTTAGTTTTATTATTGGTAATTATTGTTGTTGGGCTAATTTTTTTGGGATGGTATATTTCGTTTTAAATTTTAGATCTATAAATTTTTTATAACTTTTAAAAGGAGGAGAAAGCAAGAGTTATAATTATTATTATTTTTTTTTTACAAATTGCTATTGTGGTAAGTGGCTATTAGTAAGAAAAAAAGTGATGTAAGTGGTGAGCCCAAATGCAAATCTATAAGAATTTTATACATTAGAAGTTTTGTAAAATTGTTGTAGAAAAGTTTGTGGCTATAGGAAATAATTCACATCTCATTATAAGACTTTTAATCAATTTTGGTTTTACCTGCATTAAATTAATACAATGTAGTTATTAAAGGATGCAAATCAATCAAGCCCATGGATTAGGCCTAAGCCCATTTGGCCTAAGACTGGGTCTATATAGCTTGGAAGACTCTATTCTGGCCCAGTTTATAAGGACAATCTGACATTCAAAGTGGAGGTAACATTTAAGATTACTATTAATATTTCATGTGATGTCAGTTGATGATGGGATCCTTTACGTACCTATGGAGAAAACTAAGATTTGTACATAAAATTTGGACATGAAATATTTGCACAAATGTGTGATTGATAGTGAGTATTTTTGCTTACTACTTGATAGAGCAAAAATATGCATAGCGTGTGTGCTTATGAATTTTTTAGGGGCACTTTTTATTATTATTTATTTTTATCGCATCATATGACTCAAAAAATGCGAAGTTTATTTGTATTTCTCAATAATGGACAAAGTTTACCACAAGTGAACTATATCACTAGGACAGTCTACACTCTATAGTAGCAAATTCATTGCAAGTAGTGTCAAGGCCAAGTTCATATATATCCCTCTAAAATCGTAACCAACTTTGAATTGAATGATTACTGTGCGTATCATCAAAGAAGCACCTGGTCTTAAGGTCAAATTAAAATGCCAAACTTCAATCATATGATGACACATGTTGTGAGCATATTTGAGAAAACATAAACGTGTCAATTAGTGGATTGGTTTGAAAATCCTATAAATTTTGCCTCACAATTGTTTGTAGAATCACCCAAGTTGAATTTCAGAGCCTGAATTACATTGTGAGTGTTTGTGTTCCAAGCAGAAACTGAAGATGGACAAATCCCAGAATGCAAGTTACCAAGCTGGCGAGGCCAAGGGCCAAGTTCAGGTGAGTTTCTATCCATCCTATTTACATCTATTTAAATCTAGTAAGCACGGATACTCCAGTTTAGCTCATATATTTGTATCTGGTACCGGATATCTCTAGGATACTCCTGTATGCGTACCCTGATTTTTTATTTTAAGTGCCAATACGTCCAAGATACGCCTATGATACGGTTCTTCTTAGGCAAACTGCATCTAAAAGGATTTACATAGGCATGGATGGATGTTTCATGCCTGATCACTGTACACGTTGACATTTTAAATGTTGATTATAACGTGTTGTTCTTTTTTGGTTTAGGAAAAGGCGGGCAACATGGCGGACAAGGCGAGCAATGCTGCTCAATCTGCCAAGGAATCATGCCAAGAGGTTCAACGTTTTTACATACAAACATAACAAAATACTTCGATCTCAAGTAATACTGCCCTACATCATTGTTAATTGCTTACATATGGAGTTATATATATTGCAGGCTGGCCAGCAGATGAAGGATAAGGCACAAGGGACTTGTGATGCTGTTAAGGATAAAGTTGGAGCAAATAAATGAAAATCATATTAGACCTCATCATTCGAGGAAGCCCTCCCAATTAAATTTTGTGCTTATTAAATTTTAATTTATGAATTTTGTTTTCTTCTACTTTGTACTCTCTTTTGATCTTGCTCTCATTGAGTTGGTCGAATTTTTCATTTGAATCAACTCGGGAACTCCTATATTGAGTTTTTATCCATGCATTCGTATTAGATCACGCACAAGGTTTCATTATATCTATGTTTACAATACTTCTCTATTGCAATCGAAAATAGACTTGTTAAACAATGCAATCCAATTAAAGCAGATCATTCGATACAGATGAGCAAAAAGTCTACTGGTTTTCGCTAGCCGTAGGCATTTTGTGTCCAATTATTGTTAGGCAGATTCTAAAGTACAATTAATTTTGACAATATTTAAAAAAAATAAAAAAAAGAAATAAAAAAAAAATTAAAAAAAAAAGGAGAAGAAGAAGAAGAAGAAGAGGAAGAAGACAAAAGTGAAATAATTTCAATGCTTCAACATTTTTCATAATTTTGGTTCAACATTAAAATTTTTCCATTAAATTTGGCATGTAGACTTAGGTACAATACTTAAGTGCTGTTTCTTAGGTTCCTCTTTTAAGATTTTGCTATGTTGATTTTTCACATTTGATAAAAGTGTATTTTTTTGTTAAATAGACACAAGGCTGAATCTTAAGAAGAGAACTTAAGAAACAGCACATAAGGTACTGTACCTAATTTTTATCATTTTTTTAAATATTAAAAAATATATTCCACACTCTACACATATTTTAGCTTTTTCTTAATAAAATTTTGTAAAGACAACTTACGTTTCAATAATTGTGGCTATTATGAAGCTAACTCTTGATCTTTCGAATTTAAAGTATCTAAATGCCCTTTAAATTAAGGGCATGCCCTATACGTATGAGAAATCATCCATAGATTTTCTTCACAAATTGAAGAAGTGACCAAAGCATTATATCTCTACGAAAGTGAGTTATAATGCTTCTAGAATTTCTGGCCTTCAGCAGCCAACTTTACTGAGATGGTTCATCACATTATATATCAACATAATAACAGGATGAGTTTAATAGGAACCCTATGCATTTTTTAAACAACTTAATAATTTTAAGACCGCAACCACACAAACCCAAGCATTCTTCAAAAAACCTTCTAATTTTTACATAATTTTCCGTTAACATAGATTCCCACAAACCCAAAGAAGAGGAAAACATATTGAAATTCATCGAGCATCATGAATTTTAGTGTTAGAACTAAGAACTTGAGCCCCCTTTCTTATAATACTAGTAAGTTACATGTGTTATGCACAGATAATGTTGTAATGTTTTATGCAAGATGGTTTTGGAGAATGTTGTGTAGGTATTATTGTATAATTGTTATAGAACTTTATTTGTAATGAGTTCATCATAAAAAGAAACAATTATAAATTGTACACACATATCCATTATAATTATTCAATTGAAGTGATGAGAAATAAAAAAAAAAACTTTGGAGGAATATTATAAAATAAAAACTGATATAAAGTTTGTCTTTCTCTTTCTCCTTAATTCTAAAACAAAATACATTTACTAAACACTCTTAATCAATCACATCATTTACAAAAGTAACAAAACCCATAAATCCATAACGTCTGACCTTAACATCAAACTAGTAATTGTCGTTGTAACTCATTATAAAATGCAGCCCCCCTTTTTTGTTCGTAGCCAACTCATACGGAGTAGGATTAGATAAAACAACAATGTTAGGGCTCGAAAGATTAAAGGTGAATGGCATCGTTTTTGGTCTGTATATTTGATATGGGATGGTATGAAGGGTTATGGATAATTATATATAAAGGGATAGAAGTGTAAGCGGTGAAAATGGTGAATTAAAAGCATCTTGAATTTTAGTGTTAGAACTTGAGCCACCTTACTTATAATATTATCTATCGCCTATTCTTTTTAAATTTATATGCACTGCTCTTATGAATAAAAGTATGGCCATATATTTGGTAGCACCATCATCTCCAATGCGGTTTCCCATAATCTTTTTGTTGAGAACTATCACTTCTACTTCTAGGAAAAGTTACTTTTGATGAAATAGTGCCAGAAGAATTGCAAGCTTGCTTTTGATCACCATGCATAAAAGAACAGTGAATTCTGGCTACAAAAGAAGTTCATGGAATTAAAAAATTAAAATAAAATCTGCCCAATTATTGGTAGTAAGTTTTGAAGGCCAAGATGATAACATTAACTACAAGCTGCATCTAATCTGATATCCAATCATCAATATTATATAAAAGTAGAGACCTCATATGAGAAAACATGAGATTCTGTCAAGTGGCGCATTTTTGTGCAAAGAGAATTGAAATATTCTCAAGTGTCACATCGGAGAAAAGACAAATTAAATATTATAAAGTTGTGATTTACAACTATGTTTTATGTTGGCTTTATTCCATGATAAAAAGTATTGTAATTGCATTAAATTATTTCCTTGTATTTTGTGGGATTCTACTGTATTGGGTTTAGTATTAAGTTGGTGAAGAGTGGAGCATGAAATAAAGATTAGTACAGTTTCGCGACTAACTCACAAGAAGTTCACGAGTAAAGTTTTTTGCAAAAAAGCTACGTGAGAAGCACATACTAGAAGTTAGAAAGTCAAGTGTCAGGCTGCATTTCGTGAGAAATTCACGAGACAGGCCATCTCGCGAGGTACTTGGGAAACTCTCTGTCTGAAAGATTTTAAGTGTGACTTTCTTACCCTTCACCCATACTACATATACTTTCATTTCCCACAAAAGAAAAGAATGCTATATTCAGAGAGAGAAAACCCTAAATAGGTTTCTACAGCACAACATACTCACTTTTTTGAGAGAGAGAGCTACTCATCCTTAAGAGAGAAATCATTGTAGTCTCTTCTCCTTCCCTCTCCTATTGTCATACCTTAGGAGGAGATTTGTATCCAAACATAATCCACACCTATTCAAAGTGTAGAGAGTGTTTTGGAGCTTAGAAAGCTTTGGGGATTTTCCAAGAGAACCAATTAAGGCTTGGTGGATGCAATCGAGTGTATTGCGAGATCCATAAAGCTAGTGAAGACAAGACCTCGAGAAATCCGTTAGTAGCTAAAACTTGGAGGGCTCAAATACATTGGGTAGACTAGGCTTGGAGGGTCTTTTGTCATTCATGTACTCCAACTTATTCACTAGAGGATCGATTTCGACTTGGAGGGTCGCGGATAGGTTTTTCGCCGAGTTCTTCAGTTTCATCTTCGATAATATGTCTTGGTGTTATCTTGTATTTGCATCTCTCTTCCCTTACTCTTGTGCTTTATATTTATTGCTTATTGTTCATATTTGTGCACAACAGTAGTTTCAGTGATTACGTTTCTTTTACTCTTGTTCGCACATAGATAAGTTAGGGTAAAAGCAATCTAGCTGTAATTTTAAAATTGGGTCTTAACAAGCTCGTGTGTTTTAGCACAAATCTGAGCTTTCAAATATTGGCTTTTTGTTTCATTTAGTTCAATGTTTCAAGACTTTTCATCCCTCACACATACTCATAAAACTCTTTGTATTTTAATTCACCATTTTTATCTCTTGCACTTCTACCCTTTTATATATACTTACTCATAGCCCTTTATGCCATCCCATGTCAGGTACACACAAACCAAAAACAATGTCATTTACCTTCAATCTTTCAACGACACCTACCCAATTCTAACATTGTTGTTTTATCTAATCCTAACCCGTATGAGTTGGTTACAACCAAGGAAGGAGACTTTGCATTTTATATTTGGTGTCCACGGCAATTACAATTTTCATATTAAGGTCGGACTTTGTAGATTTGTGGGTTTTGTAAATGATGTAATCAATTGTGGGTGTTTGGGATATGTATTTTGTTTTAGAATTAAGGAGAAAGAAAAAGACACATTCTATATCAAATTTAATTCTATAATATTCCTCCATTTTTTTTTCTCGTTCCTTCAATTGAATAATTAGAATGAATATATGTGTACAATTTATAATTGTTGCTTTTTTTGATGAATTTTTTACTAATGAAGTTCTATAACAATTATGCTATAATACATATACAACATTCTTCAAAACAATCTTACATAAAACATTACAACATTATTCACGCATCACATGAATAACTTACTAGTAATATATAAAAGCAAAAGTTCAAAGACTATTAAATTTTGAATTGAATCAATTGATTCACACTATGTCAAGTGGCATAGCTAGCTTTGTACACACACACACACACACATATATATATAAATATATATATTTGATAGGAAACTTGAAACTTTCATCAACACTCTATTTGTTTTAGCATTAACGTTTTTTAGAAATATTTTCATTTTCTAGAGAGCATTTTCTGGAAAACTATCTCATTTTTTGGTGTTTGGTAACAGCCTTGAAAATGGACTTGGGAACATTTTATGGTGTTTGGTATCCACAATTTTTATAACATTTCTTGTATAATTTAAAACATGTATAATATGTGTATCGTGTAAACCCACCTAATGTAATCAATATAGATAAATAAATAAAAAAACCAAGAATGAAGTGGTCTTCAAACTAAAATTTTGACGATAGATACAATCAAAATTAGTTGTCAAATTTTTATGATCTCAAATACTCATCTTGTTCATGCATAGGAACAATAACGTACATAATATATATATATATATATATATATATTAACCATACTTCTCATAATTCAAAATAATCATTATACCCATAAGTTTCATTTTATATAGTTCAAAATGCCACATAGGTCAGATAGTTTTACTGGCAAACTAATCCAGTACAAAGAGTTTGAAAAATACTAAATATTGTTATAGAACTGTTGACCAATCTGTGAGGAGCAAAAAAAAAAAACCTTATTAAAGAACTGTGTTATAGAGGGGAGAAGAAATAGGGAGAAAAAATAGAAGAGAGGTAGATAGAGAGAGAAATCTGTGGGAAGAGAATAGGCCAGAGGGGGTGATAGTGAGGGTCTGAGAAGAGAGAAAAAAACAAAGAGAAGAGAAGAAGTGAGAGAGTTTATTGTGAGAAAGGCTGAATGAGCGAAAGAAAATATTGTTTCCTAAATCAAAAGAATATAATATGTATAGGAGTTGAATGGAGGCCTAATTAATGAATATCAGTGTTTTTCTAATATGTTTCTTGGATGTAATCGCAATTTAAAAGCATTCCTGAACAGTACTACATGTTCTCCAATGAAGTAACTATGCAATGGATCCTACTATGATTGATGATTCTAATAGATCTACGGATTTGGTAGATTTATTTACCAACTTGCGCACAACACCGAAATTAAACTGATTTGGAATTACCTATATGTACTTGAAAAACAAATAGAATAACAAGAGGTGAGACTAGATGTAAAGATGTTACGGTGAAACGATAAACTATGAACTGAGAGAATGAACCGTGTCTTTAAAGGGAATTGAAGGGTCTAAGGATTTTAGTGATTTAATAAATAAACAAAATTATGTGCGACGGCTCTGGTCTCTAGCATTGGTACTTAACTGCTAAGGGATTTTTTTTATTTGTTTGTGTTTTTTTATATGTGCATCTCCTTTCTAGTAAGGACAAAATTATTTTGTTTAAATTTTTTTTAAAGGGCCAGATTGTTTGTTTTTGGTAAAATTGGTTAATTGGGCTTAATTTTTTTTTAGTTTTATTATTGGTAATTATTGTTGTTGGGCTAATTTTTTTGGGATAGTATATTTTGTTTTAAATTTTAGATCTATAAATTTTTTTTATAACTTTTAAAAGGAGGAGAATGAAAGAGTTACAATTTTTTTTTTTTTTTAACAAATTGCTATTGTGGTAAGTGGCTATTAGTAAGTAAAAAAGTGATGTAAATTATAAGCCTAAATGCAAACCTATAAGAATTTACTACATTAGAAGTTTTGTAAAATTGTTGTAGAAAAGTTTGTGGCTATAGGAAATAATTCACATCTCATTATAAGACTTTTTATCAATTTCGGTTTTACCTGCATTAAATTAATACAACGTAATTATTAAAGGGTGCAAATCAATCAAGCCCATGGATTAGGCCTGAGCCCATTTGGCCTAAGACTGGGTCTATGTAACTTGGAAGACTCTATTATGGCCCAGTTTATAAGGACAATCTGACATTCAAAGTGGAGGTAACATTTAAAATTACTATTAATATTTCATGTGATGTCAGTTGATGATGGGATCCTTTACGTACCTATGGAGCAAACTAAGTTTTGTACATAAAATCTGGACATGAAATATTTGCACAAATGTGTGATTGATGGTGAGCATTTTTGCTTACTACTTGATAGAGCAAAAATATGCATAGCGTGTGTGCTTATGAATTTTTTAGGGGCTCATTTTATTATTATTTATTTTTATCGCATCATATGACTCAAAAAATGCGAAGTTTATATGTATTTCTCAATAATGGACAAAGTTTACCACAAGTGAACTATATCACTAGGACAGTCTAGACTCTATAGTAGCAAATTCATTGCAAGTAGTGTCAAGGCCAAGTTCATATATATCCCTCTAAAATCGTAACCAACTTTGAATTGAAAGATTAATGTGCGTATCATCAAAAGAAGCACCTGGTCTTAAGGTCAAATTAAAATGCCAAACTTCAATCATATGATGACACATGTTGTGAGCATATTTGAGAAAACATAAACGTGTCAATTAGTGGATTGGTTTGAAAATCCTATAAATTTTGCCTCACATTTGTTTGTAGAATCACCCAAGTTGAATTTCAGAGCCTGAATTACATTGCGAGTGTTTGTGTTCCAAGCAGAAACTGAAGATGGACAAATCCCAGAATGCAAGTTACCAAGCTGGCGAGGCCAAGGGCCAAGTTCAGGTGAGTTTCTATCCATCCTATTTACATCTATTAGCATAGTAGCATAAATCTAGTAAGCACGGATACTCCAGTTTAGCTCATATATTTGTATCTGGTACCGGATATCTCTAGGATACTCCGGTATGTGTACCCTGATTTTTTATTTTAAGTGCCGATACGCCTACGATACGGTTCTTCTTAGGCAAACTGCATCTAAAAGGATTTACATTGGCATGGATGGATGTTTCATGCATGATCACTGTACACGTTGACATTTTAAATGTTGATTATAACGTGTTGTTCTTTTTTGGTTTAGGAAAAGGCGGGCAACATGGCGGACAAGGCGAGCAATGCTGCTCAATCTGCCAAGGAATCATGCCAAGAGGTTCAACGTTTTTACATACAAACATAACAAAATACTTCGATCTCAAGTAATACTGCCCTACATCATTGTTAATTGCTTACATATGGAGTTATATATATTGCAGGCTGGCCAGCAGATGAAGGATAAGGCACAAGGGGCTTGTGATACTGTTAAGGATAAAGTTGGAGCAAACAAATGAAAATCATATTGGACCTCATCGTTCGAGCAAGCCCTCCCAATTAAATTTTGTGCTTATTAAATTTTAATTTATGATTTTTTTTTTTCTTCTACTTTGTACTCTCTTTTGATCTTGCTCTCATTGAGTTGGTCGAATTTTTCATTTGAATCAACACGGGAACTCCTTTATTGAGTTTTTATCCATGCATTCGTATTAGATCACGCACAAGGTTTCATTATATCTATGTTTACAATACTTCTCTATTGCAATCGAAAATAGACTTGTTAAACAATGCAATCCAATTAAAGCAGATCATTCGATACAGATGAGCAAAAAGTCTACTGGTTTTCTCTAGCCGTAGGCATTTTGTGTCCAATTATTGTTAGGCAGATTCTAAAGTACAATTAATTTTGACAATATTTAAAATTTAAAAAAAAAAAAAAAAAAAAAAAAAAAAAAAAAAAAAGAAGGAAGAAGAAGAAAGTGAAATAATTTCAATGCTTCAACATTTTTTATAATTTTGGTTCAACATTACAATTCTTCCATTAAATTTGGCATGTAGACTTAGATACAATACTTAAGTGCTGTTTCTTAGGTTCCTCTTTTAAGATTTTGCTATGTTGATTTTTTCACATTCGATAGAAGTGTATTTTTTAGTTAAATAGACATATGGATGAATATTAAGAGGGGAACCTAAGGAACAGCATCTAAGGTATTGTATCTAATTTTTGTCATTTTTTTAAATATTAAAAAATATACTCCATACTCTACACATATTTTAGCTTTTTCTCAATAAAATTTTGTAAAGACAACTTACGTTTCAATAATTGTGGCTATTATGAAGCTAACACTTGATCTTTAGAATTTAAAGTATCTAAATGCCCTTTAAATTAAGGACATGCCCAATATGTATGAGAAATCATCCATAGATTTTCTTCACAAATTGAAGAAGTTACCAAAGCATTATATCTCTACGAAAGTGAGTTATAATGCTTCTAGAATTTCTGGCCTTCAGCAGCCAACTTTACTGAGATGGTTCACCACATTATATATCAACATAATAACAGGATGAGTTTAATAGGAACCCTATGCATTTTTTAAACAACTTATCAATTCTAAGTCTGCAACCATACAAACCCAAGCATTCTTCAAAAAACCTCCTAATTTGTACATAATTTTCCGTTAACATAGATTCCCACAAACCCAAAGAAGAGGAAAACATATTGAAATTCATCAAGCATCATGAATTTTAGTGTTAGAACTAAGAACTTGAGCCACCTTTCTTATAATACTAGTAAGTTACCAGTGTAATACACAAATAATGTTATAATATTTTATGTAAGATGGTTTTGGAGAATGTTGTGTAGGTATTATAGCATAATTGTTATAGAACTTTATTTGTAATGAGTTCATCATAAAAAGCATCAATTATAAATTGTAGGCATAATTGCACTTTTAGTCCCTACATTTTAACTTTTTTTCATTTTGGTCTCTATATTTTAATTTTACTACTTTTAGTCCCTAAATCAATTAGCACATGTCATATCAATCCTTACCGTCAGCCAACTAACAGAAAAAACTAACGTGGCTGACAGTACTATTAAAATAAGAGAAATTAATGATATGTCCATAATATTTTCACAACATTTTTACAACAAATTCTAAATGACAGGTTATTACTGGTTGTTATTGTTGGGACAAAAAAGTAATCTTAGTGTTAGTTTCAAATTCGAATCAATAACAGCTAACCACCTGTGATTTGTTGTAAAAATGTTGTGGATGTAGCATCTCTCTTAAAATAATAATAAAAAAAATTATTTTGGCATTAAAAAATGCCACATCAGCATCTAAATTAAAAAAAAAAATTAATTTATTAATTTTAACAAAATAAAAAAATTCATTATTTTCGGAAGAACAATGGTAACATTTTCTTCATGTTCTTCAGGTTGCCCAGAAAATTAAAATAATCTGAGATTTTCTTTTCTTGTATTTTCCTATCAAATAAACATGCAAAAATTCATACAAAGTCCCTATCCTCCACCAAAACCTCCAACATGAAAAAATCATCAAACCCACATTAAAAAACCAACCCAGAAAAATCATCAAACCTCCAACCCAGAATAATCATCAAACCCACCACAACCAACGAATCCAAACCAATCAACAACCACCATTGCCTGGGGTTCACAACGCCATAACCACCAATCTTAGAGAAAACCCACTGTCATCAACCCAAGCCAAAATCATCAACGGACCCAACCGATGAAAGGAAGAACAAAAACAATCAAACCAATCAACCCACACCAACAACAAACCCACCATAACCGAAACCAAACCAATCCACAACCACTACTACTTGGAGTTCACAACACCACAGCCACCAACTACCGATCCGTTTTTCACAACACCCACTAGCAAGACTCCAAAATTTTCCCATTATTTTCTCTGCATCAAGACCCCATGGTCTCCATAATCAAAACCTCGAAGATCAGTCCCTGATTTGCTCGCCGTTGGTTGAGATTTGGTGTAAGGTTTTGAGCGGAGATGAGATTTTTAGACTATAGAAAGCTTAGGTTAGATCAGCGATGCATGATGGAGAAGAAAGCTGACCTTGTGAGCTCCAGCCATGGAGCTACAGTGGAGAGAATTTTGAGATCAAAGGGAGATTCCATCCATGGAGGCCGAAGAGTGAAAGGGAGAGGGAGAAAGAAAGAATTAGAGATAGATAAAGTTGGTTAGGGTTTTTAAAAAAATCTGATGACTGACACTTTAAAGAAAAAAAAAGAATAAGAATTAAAAAGATAATGATTTTTTGTTATTTAAGAAATAATTTTATTAAATTGTATTTTAGGTTTTTTTTTTTTTTTTTAATAGTGCCATCAATCACGTCAGTTTTTTTTGTTAGTTGGCTGACAGCAAGGACTGATATGACACGCACTAATTGCTTTAGGGACTAAAAGTGATAAAATTAAAATATAGGGACCAAAATGGAAAAAAAAAAAAAAAAAAAAAAAAAAAAAAGGTCAAAATGTAGGGACTAAAAGTACATTTATGCCTAAATTGTACACACATATCCATTATAATAATTCAATTCAATTGATGAGAAATAAAAAATTTAAAAAAAAAAAAACTTTGGAGGAATATTATAAAATTAGTCTTTCTCTTTCTCATTAATTCTAAAATAAAATACACATCCTAAACACTCATAGCCAATTACATCATTTACAAATGTAACAAAACCCATAAATCTACAACGTCCGACCTTAACATCAAAATAGTAATTGTCGTTGTAACTCAATATTAAATGCAAGCCCCCCTTCTTTGGTTGTAACCAACTCATACAGAGTAGGATTAAATAAAACAACAATGTTAGGGCTCGAAAGATTGAAGGTAAATGACATCGTTTTTTGTCTGTGTATTTGACATAGGATGTTATAAAGGGTTATGAATAATTATATATAAAAGGATAGAAGTGAAAATGGTGAATTAAAAGCATCTTGAATTTTAGTGTTAGAACTTGAGCCACCTTTCTTATAATATTATCTATTGCCTATTCTTTTTAAATCTATCTGCACTACTTTTATGAATAAAAGTATGGCCACATATTTGGTAGCACCATCATCTCCAATGTGGTTTCCCAGAATCTTTTTGTTGAGAACTATCACTTCTACTTCTAGGAAAAGTTACTCTTGATGAAATAGTGCCAGAAGAATTGCAAGCTTGCTTTTGATCATTATTTTCTATCTTCATGCATAAAAGAACAGTGAATTCAAGCTACAAAAGAAGTTCATGGAATTAAAAAAATTAAATAAAATTTGCCCAATTATTGGTAGTAAGTTTTGACGGCCAAGATGATAACATTAACTACAAGTTGCATGTAATCTGATATCCAATCATCAATATTATATAAAAGTAGAGACCTCATGCGAAAAAGAATGAGTTTCTGTCAAGTGGCGCATTTTTGTGCAAAGAGAATTGAAGCACATGCTGGAAGTTGAAGAGTCAAGTGTCAAATTGCATTTCGTGAGTACTTCGTGAGACAGGCCATTTTGCGAGGTACTCGCGAAACTATCTACCTGATCGATTTTAAGTGTGACTATCTTATCCTTCACATATACTATATATACTTTTATTACCCACAAAAGAAAAGAATGCTATATTTAGAGAGAGAAAACCCTAAATAGGTTTCTACAACACAACACACCCACCTTTTAGTGTGAGAGCTACTCATCCTTTAGAGAGAAATCATTGTAGCCTCTTCTCCTTCCCTCTCCTATTGTCATACCTTGAGAAGAGATTTGTACCCAAACACAACCCACACCTATTCAGAGTGTAAAGAGTGTTTTGGAGCTTGGGAAGCTTTGGGGATTTGCTAAGAGAAGCCAATGAGGCTTGGCAAATGCAATTAGGCATATTGTGAAATCTGAAAAGCTAGTGAAGACAAGACTTCGAAAAATCCGTTGCTAGCAAGAACTTAGAGGGCTCAAGTACATTGGGTGGACTAGGCCTTGGAGGGTCTTTTGTTATTCATGTACTCCAACTTATTCACTAGTGGATTGATTTCGACTTGGAGGGTCGCGGAGAGGTTTTTCGCCGAGTTCTTCGGTTTTCTCTTCAATAACACGTCTTGGTGTTATCTTGTGTTTGCATCTCTCTTCCCTTACTCTTGTGCTTTATATTTATTACTTATTGTTCATATTTGTGCACAAGAGTAGTTTCAGTGATTGCGCTTCTTTTACTCTTATTCTGCACTTAGATAAGTTATGGTAAAAGCAATCTAGCCGTAATTTTAAAATTGGGGTGTTAACAAACTCGTGTGTTTTAGCACAAATCTGAGCTTTCAAATATTGACTTTTTATTTCATTTAGTTCAATATTTCAAGACTTTTCATCCCTCACACATACACACAAAACTCTTTGCATTTTAATTCGCCATTTTTTATATGTTGCACTTCTACCCCTTTATATATACTTACCCATAGCCCTTTATGCCATCCCATGTCAAATACACACAAACCAAAAACGATGTCATTTATCTTCAATATTTCGATGAGACCTACCTAGTTCTTACATTGTTGTTTCATCTAATCCTAACCCGTATGAGTTGGCTACAACCAAGGAAAGAGACTTTGCATTTTATATTGGGTGTCAACAGCAATTATGATTTTCATATTAAGGCCAGACTTTGTAGATTTGTGGGTTTTGTAAATGATGTGATCAACTGCGGGTGTTTGGGATATGTATTTTGTTCTAAAATAAGGAGAAAGGAAAAGACACATTCTATATCCAATTTAATTCTATAATATTCCTCCAAATTTTTTTTCTCATTCCTTCAATTGAATAATTATAATGAATATCTGTGTACAATTTATAATTGTTGCTTTTTATGATGAATTTATTACTAATAAAGTTCTATAACAATTATGCTATAATACCTATACAACATTCTTCAAAACAATCTTACATAAAACATTACAACATTATCTGCACATCGCACAAATAATTTACTAGTAATATATAAAAGCAAAAGTTCGAAGACTATTCAATTTTGAATTGAATCAATTGATTCACATTATGTCAAGTGGCATAGCTAGCTTTGTGCGCGCGCGCTCACACACATATAAATAAATAAATAAATATATATATATATATATATATTGATAGGAAACTTGAAACTTTCATCAACGCTCTGTTTGTCTTAGCATTAACATTTTTTAGAAAATTTTTCATTTTCTGGAGAGCATTTACTAGAAAACTATCTCATTTTTCCGTGTTTGGTAACAGCCTTGAAAATGGACTTGAGAACGTTTTATGGTGTTTGGTATCCACAATTTTTATAACATTTCTTGTATAATTTAAAACATATATAATATGTGTATTGTGTAAACCCACCTAATGTAATCAATATAAATAAATAATAAAAAAAACTAAGAATGAATTGGTTTTCAAACTAAAATTTTGACAACAGATACAATCAAAATTAGCTGTCAAATTTTCATGACCTCAAATACTCATCTTGTTCATGTATAGGAATAGTAACGTACATAATATATATATATATAGATTAACCATACTTCTCATAATTCAAAATAATCATTATACTCATAAGTTTCATTTTAAATAGTTCAAAATGCCACATAGGCCAGATAGTTTTATAGGCAAACTAATCCAGTACAAATAGTTTGATAAATACTAAAAATTGTTATAGAACTGTTGACTGGTTTGTGAGGAGGAAAAAAAAAAAAACCTTATTAAATAACGGTGTTATAGAGGGGAGAAGAAATAGGGAGAAAAAAGAGAAGAGAGACAGATAGAGAGAGAAATTTGTGGGAAGATAAGAGGCCAGAGGGGGTGATAGTGAGGGTGTGAGAAGAGAGAAAAAAAGTAGAGAGAAGAGAAGAATGAGAGACTTTATTGTTAGAAATGCTGAATGAGCGAAAGAAAATATTGTTTCCTAAATCAGAAGAATATAATATGTATAGCAATCATGTGCCGCATGAGAGAGAGATTGTTTTTCCAAAAAAAAAAATTGGAAAACAACCTATAGAAAATAAGCTTTATTTTTATAAGAGTTTTCCGTTGACCAATTTTTTTTTTTTTAATGTTACCAAACACTAGAAATTGTGGAAAATTATCTTTATAGAAGGTTTTCTAATAAAACAAATAGAGCGTAAATAGAAAACAGCATTATATCATGATAAAGAGCTTGTACCACGAAACAAGGATTCTCTTTCATCCAAACAGAAAAATCAACAATATTAACAGCATGTTTAGCTAAAAGATGGGCTAGTTTGTGCCGCTACCTATGGACATGCGAAAACAACACATTTCTAACATCATGAAATGAAGCTTGAATCCCATTAATAATAGACATTACCAAAGATGGAGTTGGAGAAAGACCAGCAAGGGCACGGAAGACATTAAAAGAGTCACCTTCCAATGTAAACTCTTGTAACCCCACATCCTTAGCAAACTATAGACCAATCCGAAAAGCTTTTGCCTCCACCTACAAAGGACTCAAAGGAGCTCTAATTTTCTTGCTCAAAGCTACAACAACCAGACCATTAGCATCCCAAATAATTGCCCACACCCCCGATTCTTTATGAGCTTTTATCCTACAACTAAACAACTTCTATTGGGGAAAACTGAAACATAATATAGGAAATGAATTGCCATTCTTAACATATAGAGTGTTGTATGTATTATATTTATATACGGAGAGTACAAAATAAGATTTGGAACTAACAGAGTACAAAAGTTCAAAGAAAAAAGTTAACATATGTCTAAGGGCACTGGTTTAGGAACTGTTTTTATAAACTCTTTATGAGAAAAGAAAAAAAAATAACTAATTTTTTTGACAACTTTTATATTTTTCGTGAAAGTAGTATTAAAACTTTCTTTAAATTGTCTATTAAAAAATAACCTAAGAGCACCTCTTAATGGGACTCAAGTTCAAAGTATAGTACTAAAAGGTTAAATGCAATAGATAAGGTTAGGCTAATACAAAAGGGGTGAAATTTTAATAATAATAATAATAATAATAATAATATATTAAAAAAAAAAAAAAACCTTTATCTTTACAAAATTGATGAATAGATGGAAGGATTTTGTAATGGATGGAGTAAAACATTGAAAAGATAAAAATATTTAAAAAATAAAAAAGAAAGAAGAAGAAGGGGTTTTGATGTGGAACTGATGTGAGAAATGAGGAGGGCTTTACCATTGCCAATACAAAAATTATCAGGATCACAATATTTGTCAGGAGTGGCTAAATTGGCAAGATCAAGAGTGATATAATGAGTGGCACCAACATCAAAGAACCAGTTAAAGAATTGACAAGGAACAGCATGGAAGGCAAGATGAGCAGCGAGGACATTTTGTATGGTGATGATATAGCAAGTTGTTTCCATATGATTAAAACCATTGCAAATTTGATTGGCAGCGAGGACAAGAACCATAGTGTGAAGCACATTTATCAGAAGGGCCATTGTAAGAGCATTAGCATCAAAGAATGCTATCCTATTTTTTTTTACCACCTCAAAAAGCAACTTTATTCCTTATGCCATACCATTTTACAATTCCTCCCACATAAAAAAACTCTATTTTTATTAAAATATTATTATTTTATCTTTCTTTATTATTTCTTTTCCTGGGCTTTCCAACTGTTTTTTTTTTTTTTTCTCAGGCTCCCTCAACCTCTAGCACAAACTACAAACACAAACACAAACACAAACCCACGCCGACAAAAAAAAATCATCACCGGAGCCGATTTGAAACCCAAACACGACTGGAGCAAACCACGACCACGACCCAACCACGATTTGAAACCCAGCCAATTTGAAACCCACCGGAGCAAACCCATTCAAAAAAAGTCATCACCAGAGCCACCTCAGCCACGACCCATTCATCCTAGCTCGCCGATCCACGACCAACGACCCCCTTCATCCCAGCTCGCCGATCCACGACCACGATCCAACCACGCCGATCCACAACCCACAACCCACAACCACGCCAATCCACAACCCACAACCCACAACCACCATTGACCCACGCCGTCACCCACGACCCAAACATCGGGCCCACAACCCAACCACGACCAATGACCCAAACACCGGACCCAACCACTACCCACAACCCCTTTTAAGCTCCGGTCACAGCCAAAAACCACAACCACCATTGACCCATGCCGTCACCCACAACCCAAATATCGGACCCACAACCCAACCATGACCCAAACACTGGACCCACAACCCAAACACCGGACCCAACAGAGAAGGAAGAGAGAGAAGAGATGGCGTTTGGGTCCGTAGAGAGGAGAGAGTAGAGATGGAGAAACAGAGAAGAGAAGGAAGAGAGAGAAAAGAATTGAAGTTGGAGAAATAAAAACGGTGGGGAATAAAATATATATATATATTTTTAACATTCTGCTATAGTACAATTCTAAGTTTAAAATTGTACTGTAGCACTATTGCAAAAATTTTTGCAATAGTGCGGTTTACCATTGTTTGATGCAAGTGTTTTTGAACCCTGAAATGTCAAAAATGCCTTAAATATAGCATTAGCATTTTTCAATGCTAATGCTCTAACAAAAATCGCCTTTGTGGCCACTACCACAATTGCTAGAGGTGCGACCTTGACCCAAGACCGGCTCAAGGCATTGTGTGCCTAACGCAACTACCTTTTTTTTTTTTTTTTTTTTTTTTTTAGAAACAACGCAACTACTTTAAGTAGGCATATTTTTATATTTTAAATATTAATAAAATATTCATTTGAGTTTTTTTTTTCTTTTAGAATCTATTTTTTTAGATGCAAAATTACGAATTAAAACGAATCCATCATATTACTCAATGAATATCTATTGAGTGAAGCAACCAAACAATAAAAAATTATGATTGAAAATTTTAATAAAATTATATATTTAATATCTCTAAATAAAATTCGAGTATAAATTTTTTTACTAATGAGAGATTAATGAGTTCTATACTTTAAAACTGAGAAAAATAAACAGTTATTGTCACATTTAATGGAAAGATTTTTCTTTTTATGGTTTTTCTTTGATAAAAAATTACTTTTTAGTTATTGGTGAATGTGTGGGGCTTAATTAGTACTCTCATTGGTATATAGATATCTCTATTGGTAAAAATTTGGAGGCCTTTTTTCACTGGGGCCTTACGTGGTTGCATACTTGCCTCTTGCATTGAACTGGCACTGCAACTTGACCCCTATTTGAAGAAGTTCCACATTGAGCAACATTTGCCCGAGGTGAGTTCTATGAACACGCATCAAAGTGAAGGAACTTGTGGATGAGAAGAAGGCTATGTAACTCAAGAAAGGAAATAGGGTTGGGTTGAGACGAGTAGCTAAGGTGGAAACTAAATCACAAAATCCAGATTTGAGGCATTTGAAAACACAGATCTTAAAGTCTTGAATTGAGACTTAAGAGGAGCTTTCCAGCCACAATGAGTTTATCAGAAAGTATTTTGGCCTTATGTGGAAATTAGGTGACAGAGAGATCTCCCTCTTTAAGACTTTGGAGTTGCAAGTGAATTTAGAAAATTTGAGTATTTTAAGTAAATATTTTTTAAAAGGAATTGAGACCAACAAGAGGTAGAATCTCATCAGATAGGGAAGAGATTAAGATACTTATAAGGAGTCGATCCTAACAAGCCCAAGAGAGGAAGGCAGGATTTGGGGCAAAGTGTTATGCACACAAAACGTAGATGGAGATTGGAGGGCACAGGTTAGATCCATCAACAAAGTTGAGAAGGTCTTGATCTATAAGGTATGGGATGAGTTAGTTTTCCAGTAAAGATCATTTTTGTTGGTAAGTTTGATGGATGAAATATTATGAGCATTTAGATTAAGAAGGAAGAACAAGAGGGGGAGGGAAGATTTGGTTCGGTTGCGACCCAGAATGGAAATGTAGTAATGCTGGATCCCATTCTAGCTAGATGCAAATCCTTTAATCCATAAGGTTTTCCTCAAATCCACAAGAAATAACTTTGGAATTCACTAGATTTAAAGAAAACCCCAATT
The DNA here is from genome assembly GCA_030820535.1 of Quercus parvula. Classification (NCBI taxonomy): domain Eukaryota; kingdom Viridiplantae; phylum Streptophyta; class Magnoliopsida; order Fagales; family Fagaceae; genus Quercus; species Quercus parvula. The sequence goes on from JAUAME010000001.1 coordinate 44,048,244, forward strand.
TTATTGATAGTAAATTGTTATTTTTATTTTACAAGTAAAAAATATTCCTAAACGAATCTTTTTTTGAGAAGGTCCTAAACGAATCCTAATTGATACAATACCATAGTAGGACTCTAATTTGACTAGAAAAGACTTAAAAACACCTAAAATCAAGAAAATAAATGATCAAATCCCAAAATTTTGAAAATTAAATGATAATATAATCCCTTTTTATCCTACTCCAAACCCTTCCACTTGAATTAAATCCAACTTTGAATTTTCGTCTAAAAATTTAAACCTTCTTCTCCCAAAAAAAAAAAAAAAAATCTTTAATATATACTTCAGTAACTTGATCTACTTTTAAAACTTGAATTCTTGAGATAGTATAACATAGTTTTTTCCCCTTGTTGGATATCAATTGACAAAGGATTGAAAACAAAATTAAAAAAAATTATACTCACAGAAAATCAATTGTTTGTATTGGAGTGGTCTTCAACAAATTAAATGGACCATGAAAGTTGTGAATTATAAACTGACTATTATATTTGACTTCAATTAGATCTTCCACAATAATTTTTATTTCAAGATTTTTGTCAACTTGTTGTGAGACTTGATTTTTTTAACTTCTTCAAAATTTTCTTCAAAACTTTGTTTTATATTGTTGATTTTTTTTTTTTTTTTTTTTTGAGAGATTTATATTGTTGATTTGGATATGACAATTTTGTACAGATTTTAATTTTCTCTTATAGTGTTTGGTTGGAGATGAAAAATTAAAGGGACGAAAAACTCTTTTATTTGGTTTAGAAGAAAAATGAGGGAATAGAAAATGTAGGTAGGATAAAGATTAGAAATTTTTTTTAAAAATAAATTAGTAATAAACGTAAGAGCATCCCAATAAACACTCTATCTCTACTTTTTGGAGCAAAAAAAGCTCACTATTCACACTCCAACAGCATGTCTAAACCCAAAACTTTTTCAAATTTTTTTTTGGAATTGCTACAGTAATTCTCTTAATCCAGAGAACACTAGCAACTCCAAACCATTATTTTATCTTAAAAAAAATACCCGGTTGAATAAAAAAATATTCTCTCTCTTTCCTCCTCTCTTCTTTGTTCATCTGTCTCTCTCTCAAACGGTAACACAATCAAAACAAAAACACAATCTAAAATTAGAATAGAAACAACAGATCAAGAACAAGGAAAAATACAAATTTAATTAGAACAACAAATCTAAAATCAAAACAAAAACAACAAATCAAGAGCATGAAAGCCTATCTAAGCTCCATTGTAACAACAAAGTGAATCATCAAAAAAAAAAAAAAAAATGAAGAAGAAGAAGAAGAAGAAGATAGACGAAGGCCATGTCGGCTGTGTGTGTGTGAGAAGTGAGCTGAAGAGGAAAGAAAATAGAAGTAGAAATAGAAGTCAAAAGATCATGCTAGAGAGTGTTCTAGAATCAAGTAAAAAAAAAAAAAAAAGCTAGAGAATGAAAGAAAGAGTCTGGAATGAATTCGAAAAAGAAAAAGAAGAGTAGATAAAGATAGGAGTGGGATACGTGTGTGGTGGAGAAAAACCAAGAGAAAAAAAAAAAGTATGGATGAAATTAAGAAAGGAAAAATAAGAAATAGTAATTAAAAAATGCTACCACAATATTTTCACAATAAATCTTAAGTAATAGATTGTTATTAGTTAATATTAGTGAGTAAAAAAATAATTTTAGCGGTGGGTTCAAATTAGAACTAGTAACAACTTTTTACATAAAATTTTAATGTGATTCTTGTGAAAGTATTATGAAAAATGTTATGAATATAACACTTTTCATTAAAAAATATAATTTTTGGGAATGAATATAAGAAGATTAAATGATGATAAAAAAATAAATAAATAATGAATGAAGAAATAATATTTAAATAAAATGGAGAAAATGATAGAGAATTTGTTAGAAAGTATATTTGAAAAAGTAGATAGGTAAACGTTAAATGTAAACAGTACAAAAAAATGAAAAAGGCTGAGGAAACAACAGAAAAAAGGCTGCAACGGTTAATAAGGGGGAGTGCAGATTAAAATTAATAACACTTCCACTCCTGTGATAATGGATGGAGAGTGAGTTATAAAATTCAAATCCATAGAAATACAGAGCCAATTTGGTGAGTTAGTTTGAGGAATGTTATTTGAGTATTTTTGATATATATGTGAGTGAAAAAATATGTGAAAATGTGTATTATGTTGTTTAAAATGTGTAGTTTTGTGTTTGAGGAGAGCTGCCGAACAGAGTTTCTTAATCATCCGACAGGAGACTTTACTTTTACGGAAAGGTAATTGATGGCAACACAATATGCATTTGCTGATTTATTTCAATATAGTTCAGGAAATAATTGAAATAAACTTTTTGAGAGAAAAAAAAAAAACTACAATTAAATAGAATCAACTTGTTTCTGAAAGTCCCAAAAAATATATATATATTATTTCTGAAAGTAATAGATTCATTTTGCTTTGGTCAAGCATATAAAAATATTTGTCATTGCTGATAGAAAACAAAAGGATTCTTGTTTTCTATCAACCTTGTATTAATATGTGTTCTTGTTTGCTTAAGATGATTTGCTTTATCACAAGACACAAGTATATTAGGTTTATATTTTTGCATTTGTGAATTGCTATTCAGATAGAACAGGGATATCCTACAGTGCGAACTTCATTAATGTAAAAAATATGTAAATCTCAATGATAATTTTTTTTTTAAACATTTCTACATTATCGATGCCTAGTTGAGCATGGTGTTGTTCAAAGCTATCTTGTACGCCTTAAAAAATAGCCGCTTTTAGTCTCCTTTTCAATTCATTCCTGCAGGCAAAGAAAAATCAACCCCACATTAACACCCACAATCATATCCAACTTTTGTGTTATGAAATTTTTAAATTACTTTCAAAACTAAAATCTACCTCATGAGTTGCCAGTCAAGGGTCGAAGTAGATAAAAGCCCTCTATTCTCTTCAGCCCTCCTTAAAAGGTATGACATTGCTATCTCCACAGGGCCAAATGGCATATATTTACTAACTTGGAATCCTGCATTTCTCAAACCAAAAGAAAGTGCATCTGACATTCCATATAATTGTGCGAATTCTAGCTTTTGGTTAACCTTTCCAATACCTAAATCATGTGCTTGTCCCACTGCTATTCTCCCTATTTGTCATCAACATCTTGAGTTAGATACAATGTTCAAAATCCATAATACATTATAGCATACATTCATGAAAATTAAAAGTTTCATATTCTTTACCTGATTCAATATTATGAGTTGCAAGAACAAGTGCACCAGGACCATTGGCAATCTTATTAAGCATGAAAGAGGCACAATCGTTGTAGCACGTGTGCGTTTCTTGTATGCTATTGTGAATAGGAGATTCAAAGCCTAAGGAAGATGCTAATTTTCTTTCGCTTGACATATAAGCTCCTCTCACCAATTTAATCCCCACTGGGACTCCCATTTCATCTGCAGCCTGGTATGCTCGCAACAATCTTTCTTTTGCATCTTTCAGGTAAGCTTGAATTGTCCCATACACCAGTATGTTATCATCTTTGTTGTACATAATTGCAGAAGAGTATGTCAAGTAATCAATGGCAGGTTGAACTGATGTATGCTCTGCATCAATCATTAAAGGAATATTGGATTCTAGACAATTTTGGCATATTTTTAGTAGTCTTTGGTGCCCTAGTTGTAGGTCATGTTCTTCTTCTAGTGTTAAAGGTTCTGGCTCTTTGAGGGTGTGATATGTAGGGCTTATATCAGACAAAATTGGGAGGGTATCCATCTTCCATGCCAGATTGAAAGAAGGATTTTTGTGTTGCCATCTCAACAAGTCACTAACCCTTTCAAGAAGTTTCAAGGGACAAATAGCTGATATCTTTACTATGACAAAACTCACCTATTGAAAGGAGAAAATAACTATCAATTATTCATGTCATTATTAAAGTTAAAAGCAAATTTCACTAGAAAGTGACAAAGAAAGTAATGAAACAAATAGCAGATAGCTTTACAATGACAAAACTCACCTATTGAAAGGAAAAAATGACTATCAATTATCATGTTTTTATCAAAGTTAAATGCAAATTTCATGAGAAAGTGACAAAGAAAGTAATGAAAGTGCACAAATCTAACCAGCCTTTCTATAGCATCCAATTACATTTATTCTAAGTCATTTATCACAAAAATTCATCCTCCCCCATAATTATAGGACACTTTATAGTTGTATACCAAATAGGTGGCACTCACTGATAAACCAGGACAAAGATAAGTTTTTCTTAGACATAGAAGCAAGTGGCATCACTATCTTCCTTTAAAAAAAAAGAGGCAAAGCTAGAGATTTTGTTTCAGGGAACCAAGCTAAATCTATTACTATTTTTTTTTAAGGAAAATATCAAAAAAATTTATAACTACAAAATAAGTAAATAACACACACACACACACACACACACATATATTCAAAAGCTTCTAATTAAAATTAATAAGTATTATATGTGATTAAAAAAAAAAAAAAAAGAAGAAGAAAGATTGACTATTGATATGAAACAAAATAAGACATACTAAGTGAGGTCCCACATAAACGCATGTCATATATGTCAAAATCCCATATCTCCTATTATAAACCGAAACATAGAAAGGGTAATACCAAGCTATTTGGATCTATATACTGATGCGTTCCATGTGTTATGTGTAGATTTCATCTCTAACATATTAGGTTTACGAACTAAATTGTCTCAATTAACCTACCCAAATTATGAATTTCAAACAAATTAGGAAGAACGAGAAAAAAAAATGTAAGCACTTTGATATTTCAATCTCAACAATCTTTTCTTCAGATTTCTTTTTCTTTTTCAAAAGACTAAACTTTATAACAAAAATATATACAATGCATTTCCATCATCTTTGTTTCTCTCGCATTCTAATCCTACAAATGAACAGTCAACCAATCCAATCTTAGCCAATCTAGGCTTCATGCTTATGAAAGACAACAAGAATAGGGGGAAGATAATCTCATAGCACAAAATAAGGTACATATTAGAATGGAAAATTATTAGTTTAAATGTGTACACTTATTGCAAATATTTACAATGTTCTACACATCTGTTTTAAATTTTTTTTTCACTAAAATTTCCAGGAATGCAATTTTATTTTACACAAATCTAAATAAAGAAAGTCAAAAAATAATTTTTCAAACTCATTTTAAGGTAGATGAGCTAATATTTTAGCTAGAAAAAGTTAATGTCAAAACAAACCAAGTGTTTATCTATTATTAAAATCTTACATTAATAGTATATTGTAAACTAATAATTTGTTCTAGAATAAAGCAAAAGAAATTTCTTAAAGAAAAATAAATTAAAAGAAGTTTAATCTGTAATGCAAAGTAAAATAAAGAGTTTCCTCAAAAAAGTAAAATAAAGAGAGAAAGAGCAAGTCTACTGTCACAACTTGCCTAGGTGATGATTTGTAAGTAGTGAAAAATAAAAAATAAAAAATAATAAGTCAATGTAGTTCCACAATTTCACCAATCACGCCACGTGGACATGGACAAACGGTGACAAAGTTGTAAAAATGAGTGCGGTAATACACTTGTTCGTGAAAAGTAAAGTAATGGTAATTAGCTTACAGAAGATGGTGGAAGAGACTTGGCTATCTCAACGGTTCGAAGGAAGACCTCCAAGTTCCGATCACAGGATTGATTGTCACCGGCATATTCCACAGCGTAATCAAGCATGGTTCTAAGCCCAGCACCACCATTATGTAGCCGCCGCACCGTGTCTCCGGTGGCCAAAGCATCCTCTCCAGCACAAAAATGCTCGTAAAACGTGTGCTTCACAAAACCCAACACGATTTCTTTGAAAACCTCGATGTCCATGAGTTTAGAATTCATGACCCACATCCCAAAATCCACCATGGGCTCCATGGCTGCCATTTGGAGGTTGGCTGAGGCTCGTAGGAGCTTGGTGGTTGGTACGGATGAGAATAGCTTCTCAACGTCGTGGAGATTGAGGGATGCCGTGTTTGTGGGTTGGTGGAGATCAATGGGTGGTTTTTGTTCTGGCTTTTCTGTGGTGAGGTTGATGGATATCGACGAAGAAGAAGGGGACGAAGAGTTGAGAGGCCTAGTAGAGAAGAACTTGCCATTGCAGAGGCTTTTGAGGAGCTTCTTACTCGGAGAGACAACACGGGCTGCCATCGTTATCAAACAACAGTACTGGTTTGGTGGAAGAGTCTCACAGCTCTATCTCTCTTTTCTGACCAAAAAATTTGAGAACTTTTTTTTGAAATTAAAAAAAAAAAAATTGTAGAACTAATCTCTAAAGCTTCGGTGGAGGAAGGAATCTTTATCTGTGTATGAACTGTGAAGTGTGTGTATATATATATGCAAGGAAAATTATGAAATTGCTACAAATTTTATTTAGAAAAGTCGTGGTCATGAATGTAATTTGATAAGGAATGTGACACATAATAAAGTATTAAAAGGTTGAAAATTGTGACACATTTGTTAGAACTGGTCACACTGGTTTTGGAAAGTGTGACCTGGTCCTAGGCTGAAAGGTGGATCCAGCTTGACATTACGTGGCTCCACGGAATCTTGAATCTTCGTGCCAATCTAATCCTTCTCCTTCAGCATCTGCCTTTTAAGGAAGAGGAATCTTAGGTGTGAATCTGTTATTAATAAATAAAAAAATAATTTTAACGAAGGATCTAAACTAGAATAAGTAACAACTTAACACTTTTAACTAAAAAAAAAAATAACTTAACACTTAAAATTTACTGTGAACGTAATATTTCTCTTAAAAAAAAATTTTTTTAAAGATAATGCTATGATTTAGGATTTTTTTTTTTTAATAATTCAATAATTGAGAGTAAAAATCTTAAATATTGAATGTCTCTATTGAAAATAATAAGAAGTGTTTAGTTGAAGTATAAAACTCTTGGCTTTTAACCAGTTTTTTCCTATGCTTTCTCTTTCCCTGGTTTTGTGGTGCGCTAAATGAAAGGCAAAAATAAAAAAATAAAAAATAATTGACTCTAAACATGTTTAAAATTATCCTCCTCTAGTCCTCTATGTGGCAATTGAAGAACTCATCTGTATGTAGATTTAGTCAAATGACAATTTAATGAGTCATGTGACTTAATTAAATAATACTTATGAATAATCTTATAAATTGCCATATAATTTGTTAAAAAAATTATATGGGTCTAGCAGCTTAATATTCATATTCTCTTTTGAGTTTATCAAAGTAGTTTTGAGTAATGTGTCTATATATATATATATATATATATATATATATATATATTATGGGGACCATGGCCCAAATTGGTATACTGGGCCTTGGGCCCTATTTGATAATGTGGATACGTCCGAGGAGAGGTAAATAATTGGAAAGGCTCCAGAATGGAGGATCACATAAGGGAAGAGTGGAGGGATAAAGTCCGAGGAGGTTATCCTTCTTGGATAGGACGAATATCGGTCAGGCAAGTACCTAGGCGACTTAGGTGACCTTCCAGGAATTTCCAACGATAAGGATGAATTTCAGGCACATACGAAGAGGATAAGAATACAGAAATATCTAAGAGAAAAGCTGCTACCACCGCATTAAATGCACAGCAGCAACCTTTCTGGCCGCATTTATGTGGAGAAAACCCCTGAACAGTACCTTCTCAACTACCACCGTTCACAAGGAGCCAGAGAAGATGCTTGATGGGGCAGATACTCGAGTGAAAATTTAGATGATTAACAAGTGTACGATTGAGATGGTCTAAAAGGAAACTATATAATGTAAAAGACCCCCCATAAGAGGGGGATCAAAAAGTATAGTGAAAGAAAAGAGAAAAGGAATTACTGTAGCACTAAGGGTTGTATTAGTTTTCAGAAACAATGATTTAAATAACAGTTCATCTCCTCGGACAACCATTTCATCAAGTTTTACGTGCATTTCTGTGTTTGTTCATATTTTAAATCTTTGCTAGCCGTTGTCACATTCGCTAAAAGCCTAGCTCTTTCACCAATTCTCTACAAATTTATTGTATTGGGCTCATATCCCAACTTTTTTGGACTTGGGCTACAAATGGTGACCCTACAATTGGCGCCGTCTGTAGGAAGAACTTGTGCTTTAGGATCGTATAACGGTTAGGTATGGCAGGATCAAGTCCACATCAAACAAGCCCGCATCAAGCGAAATCTACAAATGTTCGTCAACAAGATGAGTTTCTCAATTTTGAACGTGAAAGAGATCGTCAAAACTATCAAGAAAGCAGTGTGCATACCATCCACACGGATGGAAGCAGTTTTCGAAGGAAAAGTCACATATCCCACGAAAGGGACAATGATAAAGCCATGCAATGAAAGATTGATGATTTGAAGAAGTAACTCCATCGAGCACAACAGAAACAATCCCCTTCCAACTCTGATGTCTCCTCTAATGATGAAGAAGATACTATATACAGACAGAGATCTAGAACTCCACCAAACGAATCCTTCTCCTGTGAGGAAGAGCATCTTCACCAAAGGAAACATAGGAGCCCTTATCGCAAAGGAGTGGGAATTGACGTTATGAAAAAGGCGTTGAGCCAAATTTCTAAATCACCCTTTACGCGGGGGATAGAAAAGGCAAAACTTCCTAGACGGTTCCACCAGCCAACGTTCGCCATGTATAATGGTCGAACAAACTTTGTAGAACACATAAGTCAGTTCAAACAGAAAATGGTTGTCCATTCTCAGGACGAGATCTTGATGTGTAGGGTATTTCCATCTAGTTTGAGACCGATGCCGATGAGATGGTTCGACGGGCTAAAGACCAACTCTATAAGTTCCTTTAAGAAACTCACCTAATCATTCTGCTCTCGATTTATCACATGCAGTAGGGTTCCTTAACCTTTGGATTCCTTATTATCCATGTCAATGAAGGAGGGAGAGTCTGTAAAGGTGTATTCCGAAAGGTACTAGGAAATGTTTAACGAGATCGACGGCGATTTTGATGAAATTGCCATTAAGACTTTTAAGGTTGGCCTACTAGCCGAGTATGGTTTAAGGAAATCTCTGACAGGTAAACCTGTCACCAGTTTAAGCCAGCTTATGGACAGAGTTGATAAGTATAAAAGGATTGAAGATGACCAACAACAAGAAAAAGAGAAGGTTAAGGTTATCCCTCAAGAGATGATGGATTTCAGGTCGAACCGATACAATAACAATCGGTCAAGAAGGAATTATGCAGGACAATCAGGGTCTACCAACACCCAAGCGATTAATACTGTGTTTCAAGAGCCGGTCCGTCAGGTTCTGGAGAAGATCAAGAACGAACCATTCTTCAAATGGCCAAATAAAATGGCTAGAGACCTTTTGAAGCATAATCAAAACCTCTACTGCCATTACCATCAGGAACAGGGGCATACTACAGAGGACTGTAGGAACCTATGGGATCATTTGGATCAGCTCGTTGGAGAAGGCAAATTAAAATCACTCCTGTATCATTCTAGTGGCCAGGGGAACTAGATGAATTCAAATTTCAGGAAGAATGCTCCTTCTGGGCCTCCTTTGGGAACAATCAATGTCATCTTTGCCGCTCCTGTGAGGACTGGATCCTGTCCCTTTAGAGTGATGTCAGTGGCTCGATTGTCATCTGATGAGGGTGTTTCAGAGCCGAAAAGGGCTAAAGTACTAATTCAACCAACTTTAGGCTTCTCGGACGAGGATAAAGCCGGAACCATCCAACCCCACGACGATGCTTTGGTGGTTACGCTCAGAATAGGAGGATATGACGTGAGGCGAGTACTGGTGGATCAGGGTAGTGCCATCGAGATTATGTACCCTGATTTGCATAAGGGGCTAAATCTGAAATCCGAGAATTTAATGGCCTATGAATCTCCCCTAATAAGCTTCGAGGGAAAGACTATTATTCCAAAAGGCCAGATCAGGCTACCCATACAAACTGATTCAGAAATAGTGGAGGTGGATTTCATTGTGGTAGATTCATATTCCCCTTATACGGTCATTGTGGCCAGGCCTTGGCTCCATACTCTAGGGGTTGTCTCCTCTACCTTGCATCAAAAGGTGAAATATCCTTCTGAAGGCTTAGTTAAAGAAATTTTGGGCAATCAGTCCGTGGCTAGACAATGCATGGTAGCAGCCATCTTGCACAAACTCGAAGCTGTATCCTCGGAATTTGCTGAAAAACCCCTATAGTAATCAAGGGCCTTGACTTCATCAAGGGGAAGGTCAACCAAGGAGGCGAGTTGCGAAGACTTGGAAAGAGTGATCATTGATATTGATCTGGAGAAATTTTTTCAAGTGGGGGTACAAATGCCTCCTCATGAAAAACAGGCACTAATTGAATTCCTCCGGGAGAATGTCGACGTATTTGCCTGGGACGCTTGTGAAGCCCCAGGAATTGATCCTGATTTTATCTACCATCACCTGAACATCAACCCATCAATTGCTCCTAGAAAGCAACCACCCAAGCGCTCATCCAAAGACCATTATAAAGCTGTTAAGGATGAGGTGACTAAACTTAAACGAGCAAGAGCTATTAAGGAAGGTTTTTATCCGAAATAGTTAGCCAACACTGTGGTGGTAAAAAAGAAGAACAGAAAGTGGAGGGTATGCGTAGACTTCACAGACTTAAACAAAGCCTATCCAAAAGATCCTTTCCCCCTTCCTCGGATATATCAATAGGTGGACTCAATAGTAGGTCACCCTCGAATGAGTTTCCTTGATGCTTTCCAAGGATACTATCAAATACCACTAGCCCTTGATGATTAGGAGAAAACGTCTTTTGTCACCCCCATTAGGAATTACCATTATAAGTTGATGCCTTTCAATTTGAAAAATGATGGATCTATGTATCAAAGGATGATGACCAAGATGTTTGAAGCACAAATGGGTAAGAATATTGAGGTGTATATAGATGACATGGTGGTGAAAAGTAAGATAGTGTCCGAGCATATAGGGGACCTTACTAACATCTTCAAAATCCTGAAGGGACACAAGCTCCGTCTTAATGCCTCCAAATGCTCTTTTGGGGTAGGTTCGGGAAAGTTTCTCGGCTATATGGTGACTCATCGAGGAATCGAGGTAACCCCTGATCAGGTCAAATCTATAAATAGTTTACAACCTCCTAGGAACCTTAAAGAGGTTCAAAAGTTAACCAGAATGACAACGGCTTTAAATCGGTTCATCTCTCGGTTGGCGGACAGATGTAGGCCTTTCTTCTTATTGATGAACAAATGGAAATGTTTTGAATGGACCGAGGAGTGTGCTCAAGTGTTTCAACAACTTAAAGATTATCTCTCTCACCCACTTATCATGTCAAGTCCTGAAGCAGATGAAGTTCTGTTTGCTTACATCGTTGTAGCTCCTCATGCTGTGAGTTTGGTGTTGATACGAGTTGATAGTGGTAAACAATGACCAGTCTATTACATGGGTAAATCTTTGCATGAGGCTGAAATTCACTACTTACCTTTAGAAAAGGCAATCCTGGCGGTGGTGCATGGTACTCGAAAACTACCCCATTACTTCCAAGCACACACAGTGGTTGTTCTAACCCAGCTTCCACTCAAAACCATACTTCGAAGTGCTGATTACACTGGGAGAATAGTAAAGTGGGGCACGATCTTGGGCACTTTTGACATCAAATACATGCCACGTACCTCAGTTAAAGGCCAGGTCCTAACAGATTTGGTCGCCGAATTCGCTGAAGGCTCTGCAGAAAATGAATCAAACAAACACCGCATGGGTGAAAAATCAGTTGGCCTAATTGCGGCACAAGAACTAATGCAGTGGAAGGTATACGTCAATGGGGCAGCGAATCAAAAAGGGTCTGGCGTGGGGCTAGTCTTGATCTCACTTGAAAAACTCGTCGTAGAAAAGTCGCTAAGGCTAGGATTTTTAGCCACGAATAATGAGGCCGAGTACGAAACATTACTGGAAGGAATGTCTATGGTTCAGAGGATGGGGGGAAATTCGGCTACAATGTTCTCAGATTTAAGGCTGGTCATCAGTCAAGTGAAGAGCAAGTTAGAAGCAAGGGATGAGAGAATGCAAAGGTATTTAACTCGAATTAAGCATTTGCAAAAGAAGTTTGAATCATTCGATCTACAACACATCCCTAGAGGTGGAAATGCCCATGCTGATTTCCTAGCTACACTGGCAACCTCCTTGGCTCAAAATTTACCTCGTGTTATTCTAGTAGAAGACCTTGGTAAACCCTCAGGAAAGAAAGGGAATATGATCTACGTCCCCCATGTCAGAGTAGGGTCCAGCTGGATAGACTCCATCATTCAGTTCCTTAGTAAAAACATTTTACCAGATGACAAATCAGAAGCTGAAAAGATACGTAGGAAGGCTCCTAAGTTCTAGCTATCCGAGGACCAAAAATTGTATAAACGATCTTTCTCGGGGCCATACCTACTATGCATACATCCTGAAGCATCAGAATTACTTCTTGAGGAATTACATGAAGGAATCTGTGGAAGCCATACAAGAGGGAGATCCATAGCTCATAAGGCCATCACTCAAGGCTATTGGTGACCAAACATGCAAAATGAAGCATTAGAATATACTAAGAAGTGCGATCAATGTCAAAGATTTGCACCAAACACACACCAACCAGGAGGATTTCTAAATCCCCTCTCTAGTCTCTAGCCTTTTGCACAATAGGGCTTGGATATTGTTGGCTCATTTCCTAAAGCAGCGGGAAATAAGAAATATTTGCTGGTCGGTACAGACTATTTCACCAAATGGATTGAAGCGGAGCCTTTGGTGAATATCCGAGATGTGGACGTAAAGAAATTTCTCTAGAAGAACATTGTCACTCGATTCGGAATACCTCATACCCTCATCTCAGACAATGGACTTCAATTCGACAGCAAATCCTTTAGGAGATACTACTATGAGTTGGGAATTGCAAATAGATATTCCACTCCAGTTTATCCCCAAGGGAACGGACAAGCTGAAGCTATTAACAAGGTCATAGTGAATGGACTTAAGAAAAGGTTGGATGATGCAAAGGGAAGATGGGTGGAAGAACTACCGCATGTTCTATGGACATATCGAACCACTCCTCAGAGGTCAACTGGAGAAACCCCTTTTTCGATGTCTTATGGAGTTGAAGCTGTCATCCCCCTGGAAACAGGCTTTCTGACATTAAGAACCCAATCATTCAATCCCAGTGATAATGATGAATTGTTGGAAAAAAGCTTAGACCTTATTGAAGAAAGAAGGGAAAGTGCAATGGTTCAACTGCCTTATTACCAACATAAACTCAAACAAGGCTACGATGCTAAAGTAAAGCTAAAACCATTGGAGCCAAGGGATTTAGTGCTAAGAAAAGTTTTGGGCACGGCAAAAAACCCAACATGGGGAAAATTAGGGCCCAATTGGGGAAAATTTGGCATCAAACAAGGCTACGATGCCAAAGTAAAGCTAAAACCATTGGAGCCAAGGGATTTGGTGCTAAGAAAAGTTTTGGGCACGGCGAAAAACCCAACATGGGGAAAATTAGGGCCCAATTGGGAATGACCCTATCGTATCACCTCATCGGCTGGCATAGGAGTATATTTTCTAGAAGATTTATATGAGCATGTAATACCTCGTCCTTAGAATGTAAACAACCTGAGAAGATACTATTATTAATGAAAGTTTCATTTCTTCAAATATGTGTTTTGTTATGTAAATCTATCAAATTAAGGATTGTTTATTCTCTATATAAGTGTAAAACAAACCCTAAGTCATGTCAGGTCTCTCAGACCACATACTTTAGCGAAATTAACACTCCTTGACATCTATATAAGTGTTAAATAGACCCCAAGTCATGTCAGGTCTCTCGGACCACATACTTGGGCAAAATTAACATTCCTTGACATCTATATAAGTGATAAACAGACCCCAAGTCATGTCAGGTCTCTCGGACTACATACTTGGGCGAAATTAACACTCTTTGACATCTATATAAGTGTTAAACAGACCCCAAGTCATGTTAGGTCTCTCGGACCACGTACTTGGGCGAAATTAACACTCCTTGACATCTATATAAGTGTTAAACAGACCCCAAGTCATGTCAGGTCTCTCAGACCACATACTTGGGGGCGAAATTAACACTCCTTGACATCTATATAAGTGTTAAACAGACCCCAAGTCATGTTAGGTCTCTCGGACCACGTACTTGGGCGAAATTAACACTCCTTGACATCTATATAAGTGTTAAACAGACCTCAAGTCATGTCAGGGCTCTCAGACCACATACTTGGGCGAAATTAACACTCCTTGACATCTATATAAGTGTTAAACAGACCCCAAGTCATGTCAGACCTCTCGAACCACATACTTGTATGAAAGCTAACATTCCATAGCATATGTGTATGTGTATGCGTATGCGTTGAACAGATTTCAGACCAAATCTTTAGGTGACATTAATGTTTTTTGCATAAGTGCAGTAAGTTAATTGTTATTTAACTTGTATGTAATTGTCAAACGTACCTCAAAGCATGTCAGGTCTATTAGACCACGTATATGTATGAGATTAACTTTTATTAACTTAATGATAATTGATGCTTATTTGAGAGTTGAACACTCATTAAAATTCTAGGTATTCTTGCCTTCACAGTAATATACTAAATGTATTATTCATATGTTTTGAACCTGAATTTTGATATCATAATGACAATTTACAATGTTGATGGATGACATTTAATCGAAACAAATAGATAATAATAATTTGGAATAATTCATAATATTATTCAAAGGCTAAGTCAGATAAAAAAGAAAACACATTCATTAGATGATAGATATAAGTGTTACATCAGAAGCATAAGGTTATTACCAAAAAAAAAAAAACACAAAAACAAAGCTAAAACCCTGTATCTAAGTCTGTGATTGATGAGAATCTTTCTTGGAGTCAATCTTGAACTTGGACTCAGTAGCTTTAACCTTGGAAACCATATCTCCAATTGTAAGGGCATCCTCGGAGGGGTTGGCATCAGTTTTATTCTTTGCCTTCTCCTTCCTTTTCTCCTTCTCCTTCACTTTCTCTTTTGTCCAAGAGGCCACCACTACCCCCTTCTTCTCTTTTTCAACCCCTACTGGTACTTCGGCACCCTGAGAAGGTTCTTGGGTGGTGAGAGATTGTTCAAGAAGAGGAAGGGGAAGGGCGGCGGGAGGAGGAGGAACAGTTATGTTTTCTCTAAGGTCCTCTAGATAGTACACTTGGTCCACTCTCTTCAGATCGGATTCCGCAAGGATTCCTGCCCGATCAAGGGCTTGATTGTATGTTTCAGCACAGTACTCCTTACAAACCATAGTCACTTCAGCAATTAACCTTGCCTCTGTCTCTAACACCCCACGTTCATAAGCTGAGGTCTTGACGGCCTTAGCAGCTTCCTGGGCCACCTTTAATGCTTCCTCAGCTTTCTGTAGTTTGGCTTTGAGGTCCAGAACTACTACTTGCTCTGTAGCGAAGTTAAGTTGAGTGGTGTAAAGCTCTTTGCGCTGGTCCTCAGCTTGAACTTCATCATTCTTCAACCCAGCCTCAGCGCTTTGGCGCGTGCTCTCTACGGCCTTAAGCTTCTCAGCCAACTGCATTTTTTCATGGTTTGCCACGCCGAGTGCTTTCTCAACATTGTGCCAGTTTTGGGTTTCAATGTCAAGTTTGTTATGTGCACTCCGCACCCAGTCCTTTGCCACGTAAACTTGCTAAGTGACCTGCATGGAAATGACAAGTATAATTAAAAATATGATTAACATAAAAGAAAAAAAAAAGAAAAACACTTATCTTAAATACTTAAATAGTAGAAAAGCAGCTAACCATCGCTAAATCCCTCATTAATGACATGAATAGATCAGGCTGTTTTGTGCGCCGGATGAAATCCATGTCCCGAGGAAGAAGGAGAGGCTGTTGTAGGGCTTGCGCTAAGTAGTTGGCATGGCCTCTTGGCGCATCCCATATTGAAGCATCGTATGGGATGGCAGCACCATCCATTTCTAGTTGGAAGGCCTAGGGCCGTTGAGGTCGACATACTTCAGCCTCATCCCTACTGTCCATAGAAGGACCCCTCCTATCCCTAGGGTCCTTGGCTATTTTTTGTTACTTGTTCTCCTTCCGATGAACTAATTCGTCTTCCTCAAATTCCTGATCTGACCTCCTCTTCTTCAGGTTGGGCATGGCCAGTAGGCCGAGATCAGTAGGAGGTAGAGGATGAGGAATCACTGGGAGTTGTGTTTTGGGGGCCTTTTTTGAGCTTCCCCCTTTGTTCCTGCTGGCTAGCAGGCCTTTCATACTAGGTCGCTTCTTCTGATCCATTTGTTCTTTCTCCTCTTCGGACTCCGAGTCTACTTGAGTAATAATCAACTGTTTGGGATGAACAGAAGATAGGTTAACAGACTTAGTCTCGGAATCTGAAATATTTACTGACTTCTTAGACGGTCTCACGTCTTCCACGAAACGGAATTGATCTATCTCCTCCTCCAAGGATAGCCGAGAAGAAGCAATTTCCTCTTCCACTGCAACCGGCGCTTCAAAGGGGACTTGTTGCAAGGGAATTATCAGTGGAGGATGGATTTGTTGAACAGGTAGTCTGACAGGGGGAAGATCTTCTCGAGCCAAAAAGTCTGGCTTAGATACGTCAATACGGTTTATCCGAGGATCTCCTGCCCTGATGGCGTGGCCTATCTCTTGAAAGACTCTTGAAATGGGTTCAAAATCCAGAATCAAGTGAACGGCTCACAATTGGCGATCCTTGCTCACTAAAATTTATGATCGAAGTAAGTAATTTAGGGCCACTACATCGGTATGGCTAAGCCGAGGAATAACTAACCTCCTATCTGCAATAAACAGTCAAGAAATTAGCGGTGATTAACTCATGAAAAATGATTATCGAAATAATGCAAAATAAAATGTAATAACTAGGCTATGAAGATTAAAAGATATGAAATGTTTTGCTAAGGAACCTAATTCTAAGGTATCCCACTTGTCTCTCTCTCTTGGGTTGGACAAGGAAGACCATCGTGCCATGGCCCTTAGGCGATGAGGTAGTCATCTTTCATCCCTTTGTTGGACTTAGGGAGACATGAAATGAGCCTAACCACGGCTGACCGGGATTTGAGGTAGAATCCTCCATAGGCTTGGGAGTGGAACTCGTACATGTGCACCACATCATGCCATGTGAGTCCTAATTGGAGATGCGCATTAAGAGCATCGACACAACCTAGGATCCTAAACATATTTGGTGCGCATTGGTGAGGACACAACCTATGAGCAATAAGGTAATCTCTTGTTATCCTACCCATGGAAAGGGTCATTCCGCCTTCTATAAAGGCTATTATAGGAATGATGACCTCCCCCGTTTCCCTATCTGTAACGATTTGTTCTGCGGAACAATATCGTAGACCCACTTCCTGGGGTATATGGTATTTCTGTTTGAAAAGCTCTATTTTTAAAGGGGAATCTACTAGACTCTTGAATCTACCCATTTGAACGAACCTAAAGTAAAATGACCGAATCCTATAAATAAAGAATGGTAAAAG
The DNA here is from genome assembly GCA_030820535.1 of Quercus parvula. NCBI lineage: Eukaryota > Viridiplantae > Streptophyta > Magnoliopsida > Fagales > Fagaceae > Quercus > Quercus parvula. The sequence goes on from JAUAME010000001.1 coordinate 44,065,762, forward strand.
TGAGCGGCCGAGGAGGGCAACCGAGAAGAAGAGAATATGTTTAAAAAAATGTAAGTCTACAGAAGTTAATGTATATGACAATTTATGATACCTTAGAGAAGATGTTTCGAAAATATCTCAAAAACGAAGAGGAGTTAGAGTAGTCTATATTTTAGAGAAAGTAAGGAGAGTTTGTGTGTGTGATATCTCTGAAATCTGAAGACTTGTGAAAATGGATAAGTGATGTCTTCGTTCACTTTATATGGGAAGTTGAAATGAGTGGAGGTTATCCCACCCAAAAACTTCAGGAAAAAACCCATCCATTGGATCTACGTTTCACCGTTGGATGTATGAGACAGCACGCTGCCTGAAGCATTTAATAGCGCTTTACGAAACTCGAAACGCCAGTGGCAAGTCTGAGGCGTGTGAAATATCGTAGACCCACTTCCTGGGGTATATGGTATTTCTGTTTGAAAAGCTCTATTTTTAAAGGGGAATCTACCAGACTCTTGAATCTACCCATTTGAATGAACCTAAAGTAAAATGATCGAATCCTATAGATAAAGAATGGTAAAAGTGAGCGGCCGAGGAGGGCAGTCGAGAAGAAGAGAATATGTTTAAAAAAATGTAAGTCTATAGAAGTTAATGTATATGACAATCTATGATACCTTAGAGAAGATGTTTCGAAAATATCTCAAAAACGAAGAGGAGTTAGAGTAGTCTATATTTTAGAGAAAGTAAGGAGAGTTTGTGTGTGTGATATCTCTGAAATCTGAAGACTTGTGAAAATGGATAAGTGATGTCTTCGTTCACTTTATATGGGAAGTTGAAATGAGTGGAGGTTATCCCACCCAAAAACTTCAGGAAAAAACCCATCCATTGGATCTACGTTTCACCGTTGGATGTATGAGACAGCACGCTGCCTGAAGCATTTAATAGCGCTTTACGAAACTCGAAACGCCAGTGGCAAGTCTGAGGCGTGTGAAATATCGTAGACCCACTTCCTGGGGTATATGGTATTTCTGTTTGAAAAGCTCTATTTTTAAAGGGGAATCTACCAGACTCTTGAATCTACCCATTTGAATGAACCTAAAGTAAAATGATCGAATCCTATAGATAAAGAATGGTAAAAGTGAGCGGCCGAGGAGGGCAGTCGAGAAGAAGAGAATATGTTTAAAAAAATGTAAGTCTATAGAAGTTAATGTATATGACAATCTATGATACCTTAGAGAAGATGTTTCGAAAATATCTCAAAAACGAAGAGGAGTTAGAGTAGTCTATATTTTAGAGAAAGTAAGGAGAGTTTGTGTGTGTGATATCCCTGAAATCTGAAGACTTGTGAAAATGGATAAGTGATGTCTTTGTTCACTTTATATGGGAAGTTGAAATGAGTGGAGGTTATCCCACCCAAAAACTTCAGGAAAAAGCCCATCCGTTGGATCTACGTTTCACCGTTGGATGTATGAGACAGCACGCCGCCTGAAGCATTTAATAGCGCTTTACGAAACTCGAAACGCTAGTGGCAAGTCTGAGGCGTGTGAAATATCCCCTCCCACACGTGTGAATTGAAGAATCGTGTGGTCTTATGTCGTGGAAGTCAAAACCCTATTTTTTCCCTTTCTACGAGAGGAAAAAATCAAAATTTTGAGGGACTATTGTGGGGACCAGGGCTCAAATTGGTATATTGGGCCTTAGGCCCTATTTGATGATGTGGATACGTCCGAGGAGAGGTAAATGATTGGAAATGCCCCAGAATGGAGGATCATGTAAGGGAAGAGTGGAGGGATAAAATTCGAGGAGGTTATCCTTCTCGGATAGGACGAATATCGGTCAGGCAAGTACCTAGAAGACTTAGGTGACATTCCAGGAATTTCCAACGATAAGGATGAACTTCAAGCACGTACGAAGAAGATAAGAATACATAAATATCTAAGAGAAAAGCTGCTACCATCGCATTAAATGCACAGCAGCAACCTTTCTGGTCGCATTTATGTGGAAAAGACCCCTGAACAGTGCCTTCTCAACTACCACCGTTCACAAGGAACCAGAGAAGATGTTTGATGTGACAGATACTCAAAGTGAAAATTTAGATGATTAACAAGTGTACGATCGAGATGATTTAAAAGGAAACTATATAATGTAAAAGACCCTCCCCACAACAGTACTGGTTTGATGGAAGAGTCTCACAGCTCTCTCTCTCTCTCTCTCTCTCTCTCTCTCTCTCTCTCCAAAAAATTTGAGAACTTTTTTTGAAATTAAAAAAAAATTTATTGTAGAACTAATCTCTAGAGCTTCGGTGGAGAAAGGAATCTTTTATCCGTGTACGAACTGTGAAGAGTGTGTGTATATATATATGCAAGGAAAATTATGAAATTGCTACAAATTTTATTTAGAAAAGTCGTGGTCATGAATATAATTTGATAAGGAATGTGACACATAATAAAGTATTAAAAGGTTGAAAATTGTGACACATTTGTTAGAACTGAGCGGATAAACACTGGTTTTGGAAAGTGTGACCTGGTCCTAGGCTGTAAGGTGGATCCAGCTTGACATTACGTGGCTCCACGGAATCTTGAATCTTCGTGCCAATCTAATCCGTGTCTTTTAACCTTTTTAAGGAAGAGGAATCTTAGGTTTGAATCTGTTATTAATAAATAAAAAAATAATATTAATGGTGTATCTAAATTAGAATAAGTAACAACTTAACGCTTAAAATTTATTATCACGTAATATTTCTTTTTAAAATAAATTTTATTTTTAAAGATAATACTATGATATATGATTTTTTTTAGTAATTCATTAATTGAGAATAAGAATCTTGAATATTGAATATCTTCATTGAAAATAGTAAAAAGTGTTTAGTTGAGGTATAAAACTTTTGGCTTTTAACCAATTTTTTCTCATGCTTTCTCTTTCTCTTGTTTTGTAATGTGCTAAATGAAAGGTAAAAAATTTTTTGACTCTAAATATGTTTAAAATTATCCTCCTCTAGTCCTCCATGTGGCAATTGAAGAACTCATATGTACATAAATTTAGTCAAATGACAATTTAATAAATCATCTGACTTAATTAAATAATACTTATAAATAATCTTATAAATCGTCACATAATTTGTTAAAAAAATTATATGTGTCTAGCAACTTAATATTCATATTCTCTTTTGAGTTTACCAAAGTAGTTTTGAGTAGTGTGTGTCTATATATATATATATTATCTGTGTTGTAAGTGTAATTTTAATGGTAGTTTTTTACATGAAAGAAAATGTTACTATACAAGTAGTTTTGATTTTCTTGATATATTTTTGTTTATATAATTGGAATAGATTTGCATGTACTTTTTGCTATTTCTAAAACTACCTTATTCATTCAAATTGATTGTCTTAAGAATAAAAATTAATGAAATAAAAGTATTTTAATACATTATTAAAGGAAAATTAGAATAAAATTAAAAGATAAAAAAGTGTATTACATAATGGAATTTAAAATAAGAAAGTATTTAGGCACATGCATGAGAGTAGTGTGTGTATCACAATTTGATTTTTATGATAATAGAAGGGATGATTTGAATTATTTTTCTTCTAGTAAATAAGAGCAAGTTTTGTCACTAAGTTACAAAACTCTTAGTGCATATGAGACTGATATAGAAATCATATTCATTTCATAAAGAGAAAGCCTCTAGTGGGGAAAAAAAATTAACACTTGTAACTAATTGTTAGTAGTAGGTAAAAAAATAATGTCAATGGTAGGTTTAGATAATAACTAGTAAGAACTTGTCACCTATATCAGTGTGAAAAGTATTGTTAAATTTTTTGTGTATGTAACATTATTCTTCAAAAATTATTATTCTTAAATAATTTGAATCAATGATTTGAGAATTTTTCAACAATATATAATTATTATTTACAAATAGTTAATTTTCATATTTTAGCTTAATTAAGTTTTCAAATATTTCCCGATTACTTTAAACTAATCCTTTCATTGGTATAACATGGTTGGTCCACTAATTGAATAATTATATCACAAATAGTCTCGATTTGAAATAGTCTTTGATTGGATGATATTCTCACTTAATGTGAATCACAATTTTCGGTGGTTAGATATAAACCATGGCCAAATGAGCGAAGTCACGCGCTATTTGTAGCCTACGGTGTTTGCCTCACACAATTTATTTATTTATTTTTAATAATTTATTAATTAAAAAAATGATAATTTGAATCTCATATCTCTCATTGAAAAGTATCATGAGTTTTTAGTAAGTTGAAGGGGTTGTTTGACAGCCATACTCAAACACAAAACTACACATTTTATATAATATAACATATATTTTTATATATTTTTCACCTATATATATATATATATATATATATATATATATATATTAAAAAAACTCAAACAACGTTAAACTAACTCACCACACAGGCTCAAAGGTCTTTTGACTAACTCACCCAATTTTCGAGACATTGATATTGTGACCAAAGTTGAGTTTCTCTAGAAAATCTTTCCCTTCTTAGAAATCTCTGTGCTCTATTTATTGCTTGACAGAAAAGGACCACAAGTCTGAAGATATATCAATGATTTATTAATGCAGCTCACCGAATTTCCCAACCCCACCCCCGAGTAAAATTATTACCCAACCCTCCGGTAATCACCCAACCCACCCTCCAATACCCAAAAAAGAAAAAAGAAAAAAGAAAGATGATATTGATTTAGGTGCGACAATGCAAAAGGCTTGATGTGGCTACCAGCCTTAAAGATAGAAAATAATGTGAACTTGCTTAGTTTTTGTAGTCATATTTTTGTCCAAAAGGAGGTCTGTAAACAAGCCGAGTTTTGTCAAAAATTAAAAGCTCGATCTTGGCTTAAACTTGTAACAAATCTAAAAATAGTGTTTAAGCTTGAACTCGTAAGAAAGCTAAAAAATTTGAGCTTGACTTGGTTTGACTTAATTAATTAGTCTAGCCAAACTCAAACTTAATATCAAGCTCAAACTTGAGTTCAAGTCAAATTTTTGAGCTTAAGATCTAAAAAAAAATTACATTATTAAATGCTTAAATTTCTAAAATTAAGAAAAAAAATATATACTCATTTTATCATGCATCTTGTCTTACTTATGATTAGCTATTATTCAAGTTAATAATTTATATAATTAAATTCATTCATTCATTCATCATTCCTTGTCTACAGTTTCAATAATTGTTCAAAATACAATTTTTACATTTACATTTGATGATGAAGGACTAGAAAAATACCTGTTTGTAACTATTATGAATGAGAAAATACTAACATGTTTTATAATTTTACTTTAAATGATTGATAAGGAAGTATCATATGTGGCTTATTTATTTATTTATTTATTTTTAAATGTAATTATGGTTTAAAGTGGTTCTTGATCAGTTTAAAGGGGAGGAAAAAATTAAGGTAATATAGGTAATGATCTCATGTTGGTCATGTCATTATTAAGATATGTGTAACGAGTATATTTAGCTAACACATATAAATTTATAAATGAGTCTATGCTTGAATTGTTGTGTATCAAGCTTAATAGCTCACAAGCTTGTTCGTGAACAAATATTTTTCCTTGGGCTTGGCTTGTTTATTAAACAAGCCTAAAACTAAGGTTCAAGCTTGGCTTATTTATAAACAAACAAACATGAACAAACTTTGTATCGTGTCGAGCCCAAATTGTTTATGATCGGCTTGGTTCATTTACAGCCCTATCCAAGAGTTAAATGGAGAGACCATATCATGGGCAAAAGTGATGGATGCTAAGAAAGCCCATGCTCTAAAGCCACGATAACCTAAAGGTCCTCACTAGAAAAAAGCTTCTTTTTTTTTTTTTTTTTCTTGAAACATCATTCATATAATGAGCTATGGTCATTTGGGTTTTCTATTCGTATGTGACAGAACAAAGCCTTCTTTTTTAAAAAACAATTTTAAAAAATTAAGCCTTCTATTTTCTGGATTTTCTTCAGCTTCTACAAAAAATTTGGCTCCAGGAATTTTCATGTTCCTTCAATCATTGTCCATTATGGACAATCCCTTTCAAGAAGCCAAGCTAAATATATCCACCAAAAAAAATAAATAAATAAAGAATAACCAATTAATTATATGTTTGTATTTTATAACACTATTTAGATACATTATTTTCTCATATAAAACAAAAATATTTACTGTAGGGTTAAGGGCCTAAAGTGTGTATTGGGCCTTGGGCATGGTCCGAGGACACGAATGGTACGAGGAGGAATAAATAGTTATGAATGATTCTAGTCTAAAGCCTTATAAGTAGAGAATGAGAGGAAAGTTGGGAACAGCTCTAGTATGTATCTTAATAATTAAGATGACCTTCCAGGAAGATCCAGTGACAAAGACATGCATCATAAACATACCAGGATTATAGGAATTCAAAAATATCTAAGGGAAAACTGCTATCACCGCATTAAATGCACTATAGCTACTCTTCTGGCCGCATTTATGTGGAGAAGACCCTTGAATAGTGTTGCCTTGGCAATCACAACTCACAGAAAGCCAAAGAGGGTGTCTGATGAGACAAGTACTCAAGTAAGAGCTCAGATAATCAACAAGTGTAGTATCAAGATAGTCCAGAGAGAGCTATATAATGTAAGAGACCTCCTACGAGGAAGGGATCAGAAAAACAGAAACTGAATACTGTGACAATCAAAGTTGTACTTATACTCTGTTTAATTGATTTATGTGAAAAATAACCTCCTCGGACAGGGAATCCATTCAGCTCTGCATTCCTTGTTCTTACTTGACCATTTTTCTAAATCTGTTCAAGTTGTTGTCCAATTCATTAAAGCCTAGTTCTTTAATCCATTCTCTACAAATTTATTGTATTAAGCTTACTGGGCCAATATCCCACACACTTTAGGCTTGAGCCGCCAAACGTGTCCCTACATTTACACTAAGTTAGTTTTTATATAACTCAAATATTTTTATCTAATTAATTTATAAATTGTGAACTATCTTTGAAATTATACTTATCAGAATTAAAATTCTTTGAACATTTTATTTTAGAGGAATAATTTTGTTAAAGAATTTAAAATTTGCATAGTTAGAGTATAGAATAGTTTTAACGATTATGAAATTTAAATAATAGAACGTCCCTTTCGGCAAAAATAAAAAATAAAAAAATAATAGAACGTCCCTTTACGTGCCTAATAAAAACTAAAGAAAAACCTTTATTTTTCGTAGATGACTAATGTACGTAATAAGGATATTTAACTCCTAACCAGGAAATTAGTAATTGTCATTTCTTATACAAATACAAAATCTAAAACATACTAGCTAGTATCCATATCTCTAATTTCTAACTACAATTTAAAAAAAAAAAAAAAATAATAATAATAATAATAAGTCTTTCAAAATAAAAGATTAGTTTTTGGAAATTAAAGAAGGTTTTTATTAATGAGATTTACTTATCTATTCTAGGGATATATATGTATCTTAAATGAGCTACACATAGAATAAGAGTATTAAGAGTAAATTGGCAGATTATATTTTTTATATAAACTTATATATTTATAGAAAAATATAACTTGAGATACTTTAATTTAAGGAGCTAATGGTACAAGAAAGAGGACAAAATTTGGTTATAAACTTAATTGTAGTTTAAGGCTACAACTTTACTCAAATTTTTTATTTTTATTGGATGTGAATTTTGATAAATCCACCATTATTGAATTACATTTTCATCTTATCTCTTTTATGCTTGAAAATTTTCCAGAAAATTAAAGATCAACAGTTATGTCATCAATCAATTTTTTTAATTGCAAGTTTTTGTAGTCTAAAATTATGCATTAAAAATAAATTTATGGATCATATAGTAAATAAAATCCGATTGGCACAAAATTTCATATAGTTATATCATTCAACGGTTAGATTTACAAAATATGTAACATTATTAACTTTTTAAAAGGAAATCGTAGCCAAACTTTATCCCAATAATAATAATAAAATGATTCATTATTATTTATATTTTTCTTAAAAATCTAAGGGGTAGTTAGTAAAATTTTGTATAAGAAATTAAGGAGTCTTATTTTTAAATATAAGAACATAAAAGGGAGAGTGAAATTTTTAAAACCCCAAGAGGGCCATGGCCCTACCCTTCCTCTGCTAGTGTATCTAAGTCGTTAGAACACATATTGCATGTTTCATGTAATTCTCCATTTTCATAAGGGTAACGGCATTCTCAGTGAACAACTCCATTTTCTTTGCATCTTTGTTTGTTTGCAATTTTTTTTTTTTTTTCCAAAACTTGTATGTTGCAGGACTTGATAGTAGTTTTTAAGCACTTGTTTTCCATTCGGTTGATTAAAAAAATAAAAACTAGTCGATTTTCATCCGTGTTTCATTCATGTAATTAATAGAGCAAATTAACAAGTCCATATTTAGGTTGGTATAACCTTCTTTGTTGGCTTCAAGGAAGAGTTGTTTTCCGATTGTAGCATTCTTTTCTAAGAAGAAATTGTAAGCTCTAATAGCGTATTTTACTTGTTTCTTTCCAACAACAAAGCATTCATGAATGAATTTTTGGTTCCATCATTTCAAAGGAACATAAGATGTTGTAGCATCCTAGACAAGTTGATGGTTTGAAGAATGAATTTATTTTTTGTAAGCTAATTGAAATTCTTACAACTGTGATTTGTTTTAATCAAATTGCCCAACTGTCTTCCATGAGCGTATAAATTATATTAAGATCGACAACAACTTCATTTTGCACCATTAAGGGCCCGTTTGGTTTGTGTTTTCAAACAACATTTTTCAGTTTTTAAACAATATTTCATGCATTTTTATACACTTTTTTACCCACACGTATTTCCATAAATATTTTCAAACAACAATTTTCAATTTTTAAACACATATACCAAATGGAGCCTAAGTTTTTGTGAGCTCATCTTCAAACTCAAAATGGCTTCTCTACATTACCTTGAGTTTGAGAGGCAATGTTAATGTATCTCATGTATCCTGATGATTTTGTAGGCCAAAATGGGTAACTAGCAATAAAATTCAAACTATATAATTAATAGTTCAAGTTACGAAACAATATCATATACTAGCAACTCGAGTATCTAAGATTCGATTTCCATGCTCTGATGTCGTCCAATGTGGCATATTTTTCCATGTGGAGACCACATGGAAATCGAGTCTCTAAGACTCGATTTTCTAACTATTATAGATATCAATATCACAAAAGCCCAGAACATATCAGAGCATATCAGAGAAGGAAGAAAAAAAAAAAAAAAAAAAAAACCAGAAGAACCCAGGTCGTCGCGCGCGACCCAGGCAGTGCATTGCCCAGGTCACGCGATGCCTGGGTCGCCCGTGCGCTGCCTGGGTCGCGTGCGACCTGAGGCAGCGCGCATGACCCAGGTAGCGCATAGCTCAGGCCGTCGCTACCGCCGAGGAGTTCTGGAGGTTTTGCTTTCTTTCTTTTGCTTTTTTCTATCTGGCTTTTTGTTTGGCTGCTCAGAAAATCATAAAGTTTGGATCTTTATGTTTTTCCCTCAGATCTGATGGTTGTGTTTTGGATTTCTTAAGTTTTTTTTTTCTGTGTATTTTGGCTTGTACGAGAGGCTTGAGCCTTTAATTTTTTAAAAATTTTGTTGGTATAAATCGAGCTTTAGACACTCGATTTCCACGTAAGTAAGGGTTGCCACATCAGAGCATGGAAATCGAGTCGCAAAGACTCTATTTATAGGCCAAAATCGAGTCTCAGAGACTCGAGTTGCTAGTAAATGATATTGTTTTGTAACTGAAACTACTAATTATATAGTTTGAGTTTTATTGCTAGATACCCATTTTGGCCTTATTTTGTAACTTTTTGTTTGTGTACTTGCTAGTATCCTGATTAGCCTTGATTGTGATTACCATGACGTAGCATTAATTGTCCTTAACTTTAGTCTAATCAAGGGGTCCTTGTAGATTAACCATAATCACTTTATATATGTACACCCTTGTATTGTATAGCATCTTATGTACTGAAAATACAGAGAAATGTACAGTGATTCATTCAGAATAGTTTTCTTCTCCATTTTCTCTGTCTCTTTATTTCTACACGGTTAATGACTATTAGAAGTGATTTTATAGGCAGAACAATCAGCTTCTACCGAATGACTACTTTTTTCTTTTTTGATATTGCAGAATGACTACTTAAGGTTGAAATACTTCTTGATTATTCTTTTCTCTTTAATTTATTTATTTATATCTCTTTAAATTGCATCAAAATTTATACCCAAAAAAAAAAAAAGAGCACTAAATGGTGATCCAATCAAGGTTTTTTTATTTTTTATTTTTTTATTTTTAAGATAGTTAATGTAAGGGTAGATTTTGGTTCTTAAGCTCAAAAGGTAAAAAGATCTAGGCACAAAGAGTCTAATACAATGAATTTGTAGAAAATAAGTTAGAAAACTAAACTCTAATGAGTTGGGTAACACTTATAATGAATCCAAATCACAATAAAGTAAAGATAGACTGGTTTTATCTAAAGAAAATCGTTATCGGCACAATCCGAGGAGATCAGTTCTTATATATATTTCTTGAATTTGGTTACAAGTACAGTTCTTGTTGTTATAGTTTTTTTCTCTTAATTCTCCGATCTCTTTCCCTTAAGGTATTCTTTCTGTTTTATGCTATCTTCTATCTTCCTTCTTTCATCTCTACCCTCCATGTGTAGATTAGATTGCTAGTGTTGATTCTTGTCCCACTAGCACATTCCTGAAGTTTTTGGGGAGCAGCTGTAAAGTTGAAAATTACTGTTCAGGTATCACTTCCTCATTAATGCAGCCAGAGAGTTAGTTACAGAGCATTCAATGCAGTGGTAGCAGCTTTCTCTTAGATATTATATGGCTTTCCTTTGTCCTATGCTTCCAAGATGCTTGTCCTTATCAATAAAGCCTCCTGCAACATTGCCTTAGATGGCAGACCACACCTTCGGACCTCGGCTTTACTCAACTAAGGATGCATTCATTCTCGAACCACCTTCTTGGACTCTTATGACCAAACCTCACATCTTCATTCACTAACACAGACTCCCATAACAGTGTTTTACCCGTCCTCGGATTACTTAATGTCCTCGGATTGAGCCCCCGGCCTAATATATACATAGATACATACTACTGGGCCTATCACCCCTACAATAGCCCTTTGAAATTCTCATCTCTAGATCCTCGTGAAGAAATGAGGATTTTGATGTCACTACAATTGCCTTGCTCTTATCATGCATCATCTTTGTCTGTGCAGGTATCTTTTTAACTGCTCAACACACGCTCCTGACGCTTTGGCATTTAAGATGTGCCTTTATTAAATTTATGCAGCTCCATGTTCTCCATGTTTTATGGTTCAATATGGATCCAACGGCTAAGGATTCCATTGGAACTCGAGTGGAAAATTTCCCCTCGTCTCTCTCTCTTATATAGATATCGCTTGAACGCTCCATTGCACTCATTCACTTCATTTGCACACTTATTCAATGCACTCGTGCCCTCATAAATACCAAAAGCTAGTCCGAGGAGAGTTTTCTTCTTTGCGTAAGTCTTTATAAACCTTTCCATTTACTTTTCCTTCTGCTTTTCTTTTCTCTGTGTCCTTTCTCCTCGGCCTTCTTAGTTTCCCCTTTACCATCTTAGTACCCCCAACCCTTCTTTAAATATGGGTAGATTCGCTTACTTGGTAAACTCCGTGGACAGTATAGAGGGCTTTAAAGCTCAATATAAAATCCTGCCAAGAGTCTCCATTAGGTATTGTAAGGAAGGTGACTGGCAAACTACTAGGCAAGAGGGAGAAGTGGTAATCGCTATGATTGCTTTTTTAAAGGAAAGGATGAGAATCTCTATGGGCACAGTTACTAGGGATTACTTAAGGGCTCATAGATTAGCTCCCATCCAATGTGCCCCGAATATGTTTAGGATTTTAGGAAGCGTAGAGGCCCTTAATGAGAAAATTGGTTTAAACCTTACCCACCATGATGTCAATTGGGTCTATAACCTCCACCACCTAAAAGGGCAGGGTTACTCCCTAAAAACTAGGTATCCTAAGGTTAGGCTCATTTCATGCCTCCTTGACTCCAACAAAGGCATGAATAAGAATTTCTTGATCGTTTCAGAGGAGTGGCACGATGCCCTTCCCTGCCCAACGAAAGAGAGGAATCCAGGTGGGGTTTTAGATCTAGGTTTATTACTTGAAAGTCACCTCTTTTCCCTTGACATGTTTTGTACCCATTTGTCTATGTTTATGCTTACAATTGGATTTTTTTCCTCTGATTTATGTCATTTTTTGCTGACAATATTTTTTGTTTTCCGAACGGTTTTGCAATAAGCACGCTGCCGTTCCGAACTTCAACCTTGTCAATCAGCAGAGTCTAGACAAGATCCTTAAAGTCGAGGTGTTCATTCAGAGTGATAGCCAACTAAAAGCAGCACACCTAATCCTAGGCTACACTCTACTCTCATCCAGCTTTCAAGCACTGAAGTGTGTGATAAAGGCAAAGGACCCATGATTGCAGTTGACTAACATCGTCGTGCCTGGCTTTCTCAACCCAGGTCCGTGATCGCTAAGTATGCTGAAAGTAGAAAAAATATTTCAGTGCAAGGCCGAGGACGAAGCGACCCCCTCACAGCCAACCACCAAAGGTGAAGAAGAAGAAAAAGAAAAAGAAGAAGAAAAAGTAGTTGAAATTTTTTATTCCGAGGACAATTTTGAGGTGTTCAATCAACCTCAATCTCTAGAAGCTTCCACTGGTGACTTCAGTCACCTACCTTCTGTCGAAGTAAGCCAGATACAAGGAGATTCTTCTGTTCCTAAAGCCATGGGGATACAATGCAAGCCCAAGATAGGTCTTCTGGAGGTTATGGAGTCTCAATCTAGGAGCAAAGCGCTAGAGAAGACTACTCAGGCCAAGCTTCCTCCCCTTCCGCCTACTTAACCTCTCTGATCTGATCTTGCCGATAACAAAAGGAAGAGGGGTCAAAAGAGTCAAGAAGTGGTGGAAGGAGGGAAGGGCCCTTTCCCTAAGGAGGCCAAACTCTAGAGGGGAGCTAAGTAAGCCAAGGTAGCATAAACCTTGGCAGATAAGAGAGGTGACTCTCAAGTTGGGGTTCCCGCCTGGATGCCCACCCTAGTGCTGGACGAAGCTCCCTTGCCTGCTGATGCCTCAATCAGAAATTTCTAGCAAGGGAGGGCCGGATACGTGGCTGATGCGGTGGAGCAGGCCTTACTGCTGCCCGAAGACATGGCCGACTTAAGGTCAATGAGGAAGCACGAGGTCTTCCTTAGCTTGAAGAGGGACCTCGCCTTGGTGAGTTCCCTAACTACTCTATCTCTTTCCCTTCTTTTATTTTTTATATTAATACTTATTTTTATTTTCTCTAACCTTCATATTTCTTTTTTTTCTTTGAAAGGTTGTCTAATCCGTACACAGGGCCAAGGAAATAGTAAACACATCCCATAGGATGATGAAGGATCAAGAGGGTTAGGCGCATAGTTACAGTGGAGGCCTTTAGGGTGGCGGATAAAAAGTCCCAAGAGCTAACCACCAAGCTAACCAAGGCTAAAAGGGATAAGAAAAGTGCTGAGGCAGCCTTGGATGGGGCAAAGAAGCAGGCTGAAGCCTAGCGCAAGTAGCTCCACCAGGCCAAGGTTGATCTTGCCGCCACCAGAGATCAAATAAAAGCTCTATCAAAGAAACTGAAGGAGGCCGAGAAGGCCAAGGATCAAGCGGAGCAAGCTGGGTATGAAGTGGGAGTGGCAAAGATTGAAGAAGCCTTTAGGGCTGAGGTCTCGGAGGAGTGTAGGTACTACTGCCTTCAAGTGTGGAACGAGGCCCTTAACCAAGTTGGGGTTAAGGTCTCCTCTGCCTTTAGGAGAGCAGAAAGTGTGTATTACCCTTCAGCCATTCGCGCTTCAGGCTCCTCAGGTTTTAAGACTCACACTGCCTTCAAAGAGGCAGATGTTGGCAATGAGAGCCCAGCCAAAACTCTTCCTTTAGTCCAAAGCCCATCTAAGGAGGCAGAGCTGCCTGAGGTTGCTGAGAAGCCAGCCGGGGTAACCAAGGAAGTGGCCTATGATGCCATCCAGCCCCCAGCTGCCCCTAAGGACCAATCCAAGGAAAAAGAAGTATCCCACAACATAGAGATTATTCTGGCAACTCTCCCTATACCTACCAAGGAGGACCTCAAGGATAAGAGTCTAGCATCCTCTAAGGCAGCTTCTACCTAGCCTAGCAAGACTCCGAAAGACAAGCTTGTAATAAAAATAAAGCCCTGAGTTGTCTTGTCTTTTTGATGCAGATTGGTTAATGGAGAATAAAATATTTTTATATTTTATGTTTTTTTCTTTTTCCTTATTGAATTAGAATTTTAATTGTTTTTCTTAGGTTTATTATTTCTTTTCCTAAAAGGAGTAGGAGAAATTCTATTCCTATAAATACTCTTTATAGAGAGGTTATTTATGTTATGTGTGTTTTTGAATAAAAGTTTGCTAGAGAGGTTTTTCTCTATTATTTTGCTTACTAGCCTAGTGTTCTTGTGGAACTTAGGTTTCGTGGAAGAGTTGTAGTAATTGTGTGTTACAGATTTTGCTTCTACACGCCCACGCTGCATTAGTTGGTATCATAGCACGGTTAGGTTCCTACCATGGCACGAGGATCACATGGGGGAAGGCATGTTGCTGTAGATGGTGAGTATGAATGCGATGAGGTTGCACGTAATACGCAATTAGAGGCATTCTTTCAACGAATAGAAGAGTGGTTTGATGTGCTTTCAAAGCAGCTCACCGCCTTAACCGTTGGAAGTCAACCTCAAAACTACCATCCAAATCCATGTTTTATGGAGGAGGAGGAGGATCTTGATATCAAGCAGGAGGGCTGCGATATCAAAGAGGATGATGAATATATTGAAAGAGTTTGTCTAGTAGATTAGGATTCTCCACCAATTTATGATGACTATCCTGAAGGTTTTAGTCAAGGAGAAAAGATTGAGCTTGATAAAAATAAAGTCATATACATACGAGATGAGCCCATAACTCACATCATTGATGAGACTTTCGACATTCAGAAACAAAAGGTTATTGATCCCTTATGGGAGGATTTTATTGAACAAGAATTGATAGAGGTCAACAAAAAGTGTGAACGAGTGATTTTAAGTAATCTTTGTGGAGGAGGAAATATGAAGTTTTTGGATGTGTGTATGGATTCTTTTTTAGTACTTGCTTCATATATCCCGCCGTGACAAAAGAGGTCAAGAATAAAAATCCGTACATCAAGATTTATTATGAGTGAGAAAAGATTGATAAGTAGCATATTGATTTATCTTATCTTGCACAGAAGAATAGGATGAAGAGGATTATTCAGGGTTTCAATTAATCGTGGAAGATTGTCATAAAACTCGAGGACGAGTTTTCCCCAACCCCGAGAGAATGATGCAGATTGGTTAATGGAGAATAAAATATTTTTATATTTTATGTTGTTTTCTTTTTCCTTATTGAATTAGAATTTTAATTGTTTTTCTTTTCCTAGTTACATTGTTTTTCCTTTCTCAAATAGAAGTAGGTTTATTATTTCTTTTTCTAAAAGGAGTAGGAGAAATTTTATTCCTATAAATACTTTTTATAGATAGATTATTTATGTTATATGTGTCTTTGAATAAAAGTTTGCTAGAGAGGTTTTTCTCTATTATTTTGCCTACTAGCCTAGTGTTCTTGTGGAACTTAGGTTTCGTGGAAGAGTTGTAGTAATTGTGTGTTACAGATTCTGCTTCTACACGCCTACGCTACATCACTTTTCTTACTTCTTCTTCTTCTTCTTCCTTTTTTTATATTTTATTTTATTTTTTATTTTTAATTTTTTAAATGTTACTTCTGTTTCCAAGATTTGTAATTAGCCTAATATTTTGTAACTAATATGCCTTTTTCTAAGGCTTAAATTAATGAAAATTATTAACATTTCCTTTACTCTTGTGATACTTATACAAGTCTTGATATAGTTTCTATTTTATTTAACACTTAACCAATATGAAAATGAGACACAGTTCACTTTGCTATCTATGTAAATGATAATGTGCTTGAAATCTCAACAAAGTATATCTTTTACTCCAAAAACATACACAATGGTAAAGTATCCATACATGTCTGACTCCACTTAATCCCCCACTTATTAGTAAGTCTAAAGGACTGGAGAGACAATCAATTCTCAAACAGATAATAGATATACTTGATATACTTACAAATGCTTTAAGTGATGCCCATGAATGTCCACTTGCTCAAGTTACTACCATGAAGGTCTCTGCCATTCAACACGGCTGGTTCTATTTGATATTTAAATGAATAATAGAAAGTGTTAATTTACCCAAAGCATATGGTCCGAGGAGCCAAGCATGACTAAAGTTCTATTTAACACTTAGAAAAATGATATAAAGTATTAATTTATCTAAAGTATGAGGTCCAAGGAGCCAAGCATGACTAAGGTTTTGTTTAACACTTAGAAAAATGACATGAAGTATTAATTTACCCAAAGTATGTGGTCTGAGGATCTAAGCATGACTAAGGTTTTGTTTAACACTTAGAAAAATGATATGAAGTATTAATTTACCCAAAGTATGTGGTCCGAGGATCCATGCATGACTAAGGTTTTGTTTAATACTTAGAAAAATAATAGGAAGTATTAATTTACCCAAAACATGTAGCCTGAAGAGTTAAGCATAACTAAGGTTCTGTTTAACACTTAGAAAAATGACATGAAGTATTAGTTTACCTAAAGCATATGCTTCGAGAAGTTAGACATGACTAAGGTTCTGTTTAGCACTTAGAAAAATGATGTGAAAATAACAATTTACCCAAAGTATATGATTTGAGGAGTCAAGCATGACTAATGTTCTGTTTGATATTCAAATAAATAATAAGAAGTATAAAGCATAATGTAATAAACAAGAATATGGCAAAAAATACTTTCATTAGTAATAATACATTCGTAGGTTATTTACATTCCAGGAGCGTGGTACAATATTTTCATTTAGATCTTCAAGATAATATGCACCTATTCTTTGCAGTGCCCAGAACTTTTCTTAATATCAAGTCTCTAGGCACTAATGGCCTCAACCTCACGTTGGCATCGTACTCTTGCTTGAGCTTATGTTGATAATACGCCAATTGAACCATGGCGTTTTTCCCTTCGCTTTTCAATTTAGATCTAAACTCTTCTCTAACAACCCATCATTGTTGCCCGGAGTGAAAGAACTTGTTCTCAGTGTTGGGAATTCGGTCTCCAAAGGAATCACAATTTCAACTCCATAAGTCATTGAGAAGGCGGTCTCCCTTGTTGCCTACGAGGTGTAGTCCGGTATGTTCAAAGGACGTGTGATAGCTCTTCCACCCATTTTCCTTTTGGATCATCCAATCTTTTCTTGAGTCCATTCACTATGACCTTATTGACAGTCTCGGCCTGTCCATTCCCCTATGGATAAGCCGGGGTGGAATACCTATTTGTAATGCCCAGGTCACAATAGTACCTCTTGAAAGCTTTGCTGTCAAATTGAAGGTCATTGTCCGAGATGAGGGTATGAGGAATCCCAAACTGGGTGACAATATTTTTCCAAAAACATCTCTTGGCATCCACATCCCTGATAGTTGGCAATGGTTCAACTTCAACCCACTTGGTGAAGTAATCCGTGCCAACCAGCAATCATCTTTTATTTCCTGCTGCCTTAGGGAATGCCCTTACAATATCCAATCCCCACTGAGCAAAAGGCCAAGGGCTAGACAAATGATTAAGGACGCCCCCTACTTAGTGAATGTTTGGGGCAAATTTTTGGCATTGGTCACATTTCTTCACATACTCTTGTGCTTCCTTCTGTATGTTCGGCCACCAATATCCCTAAATGAAGACTCTGTGAGATAGAGATCTGCCTCTAATGTGGATTCCACAAATCCCTTCATGTAACTCCTTTAGGAGTAGTTTTGATGTCTCAGGGTGTATGCATAGCAAATATGACCCAGAAATAGAGCATTTGTACAACTTTTGATCCTTGGACAGTCAAAATTGAGGAGCCTTTCTTCTTACTTTGTCAGTCTCGGACTTCCCCTCAGGCAAGATATCCTCCTTAAGGAATAGCATGATAGAGTCCATCCAGTTAGGTCCCACTTTAATTTGATGAATTTGAGCCATCTCTTTTTTCATTTCAGTAGGTTTAGACAAGTTTTCAACAAAGATAACCCGAGGCAAGTTCTATGCCGAGAAGGTTGCAAGAGTGGCTAGAGAATTAGCATGGGTGTTTCTACTTCTAAGTATGTGCAGTAAGTTGAAAGATTCAAACCCTAATTGTAAGTGTCTAACCTGATTTAGGTATTCTTGCATTCTCACATCTCTGGCCTCCAACTCTCCTTTCAACTAGCCCACAACCAACCTTGAATCAGAGAATATCTCCACCGCTTTTCCTCCCATTTTCTGAACCATGGTCATCCCTAACAATAGAGCCTCATATTCAGCCTTATTGATTGTGGCCGAGAAATTCAATCTTAAGGATTTTTCAATTGTGATCTTCTCAGGAGATATTAAAACTAACCCCACTCCAAATCCTCTTTGATTTGCTGCACCATCAACGTATACCCTCCAGGATAAAGGACCTTGCAAGGAGACCACGCCAACTAATTTTCCATCCATGTCCTACTTCTCTATCTTTTCTTCTAACAAGGATTTAGCAGACTCGACCACCAAATCTGCGAGGACCTGGCCCTTGATAGAGGTGCGAGGTCTATACTTGATGTCAAAAGTCCCTAGGATTGTACCCTACTTGACAATCCTTCCCGTGTAATTAGCACTTCGAAGTAGTGATCGAAGTGGAAGTTGGGTTAAAACAACAACTGTGTGGGATTGGAAGTAGTGAGGAAGTTTACGTATAGCGTGTACTATTGCTAAAATGGCCTTCTCTAGTGGTAAATAACGAACTTCTGCTTCATGCAACGACTTGCTTACATAGTAAATTGGCCTCTGCACACCATTGTCAACCCATATCAACACCAAGCTCACGGTATGGGAAGCCACATCTATGTAAGTAAATAAGACCTCATCCACTTCAGGCTTGGACATAGCAGGTGGTCGAGAAAGATATTCCTTAAGTTGTTGGAAAGTCAATGCGCACTCTTCGGTTTACTCAAATCTCTTCCATTTATTCAACAACTGGAAGACATGTCTGCACCTATCTGCTAACCGAGAAATAAATCGGTTCAAAGCAGCAGTCATTCCTATTAGTTCCTGGACTTCTTTGGGATTCTGAGGTGGCTGCAAACTGTTAATTGCCTTAACCTGATCAGGGTTGACCTCAATTCCACAATGAGTGACCATATAGCCTAGAAATTTGCCTAATCCCACGCCAAATGAGCACTTGGAAGCACTGAGGTGTAGTTTGTGTTTCCTCAATATCTCAAAAATATTCTCAAGGTCTCCCACATGCTCGGACACCACCTTACTCTTCACTACCATATATCATCTATATAAATCTTAATATTTTTGTCTAATTGTGGCTCAAATATCCTAGTCATCATCCTCTGATAGGTAGACCCTGCATTCTTCAATTCAAAAAGTATCACTTTGTAGTGGTAATTTCTAGTAGGAGTGACAAAAGCTGTCTTCTCCTGATTACCCAAAGCTAGTGGTATTTGGTGGTATCCCTAGAAGGCAACCAAAAAGCTCATCTGAGGATGGCCAACAGTTGCATCCACTAGCTGGTTTATCCGAGGTATGGGGAAAGGGTCCTTTGGATAGGCCTTGTTCAAATCTCTGTAGTCCACACATACTCGCCACTTCCCATTCTTCTTCTTCACCACAACAGTATTGGCCAGCCACTCAGGGTAAAACACCTCTTTAATAGCCCCAGCCTATTTAAGTTTAATTACCTTGCCCTTGACAGCATCAGAATGGTCCTTAAATGAGCGCCGATGTGGTTGCTTTTTGGGGATGACGAATAGATTAACATTCAAATGATGGCAAATTAAGTTCGGATCCACTGTAGGGGTTTCGTAAGCACTCCATGCGAACACGTCAATATTCCTTTTAAGAAACACTATCAACTCTTCTTTCTCTCGAGGAGGTAGCTGAGCTCCAATTTGAAATAACTTTTCCGAATCATCATCTATGACAATCTTCTTTAACTCCTCACACTTCGCCCTTTCTGATGTCTCATTCATGGGTTACACTGGAGTCCTTGATTATTATAAACCCTTATCAGTAGGGATCAAGGATCTAGCTTCAGGCTGATGCGTAATTGCAGCCACCAAGCACTACTTAGCCACGAACTGGCTCCCAACCAGTTCCTCAACCTGATCCCCAGACGGATATTTCACTTTCAAGTGGAGAGTGGAAGAAACAACTCACAGGGCATGAAACTAAGGTCTTGCTATAATGGTAGTGTAGGGAGAGTAAGCATACACCACAATGAAGTCCACCTCCACCACCTCTGAACTTGCCTGCACGGTTAATCTAATCTGGCCCCTCGGGATAACAACTTTCCCATCAAAGCCCAACAGAGGTGAATCATAACCTGTTAAATCCTCAGGTTTCAAGTTTAGCCCCTTGTACAAATTAGGGTACATAATTTCTACCCCACTGCCCTGATCCACCAACACCCTCTTCACATTATACCCTCCTATCTTAAGGGTGACAACTAAGGCATCATCATGTGGCTGTATGGTGCCAACTTTGTTCTCATCCGAGAAACTCAATGCTGGTCGAATCTCTATCCTAGCCCTTTTCAGCTTAGAGTTGGAGTCCTCGATAGGCGACCGAGCTACAGACATCACCCTGGAAGGGTGAGAGCCAGTCCTCTCTAGAGTAGCGAGAATAACATTAATCGTGCCTAAAGGGGCTCTCGAAGAAGCATCTCTTCGAGGTCCTAATCCTGGCAGGCCCCCTTGCCCACTTGACTGATGTAAAAATTGCTTTAACCTCCCCTCTCTAACCAGCTACTCCAGATAATTCCACAAGATTCTGCAATCTTCCGTGGTATGCCCTTACTCCTTGTGGTACTGGCAATGAAGGCTTTGATTGTGCTTGATAAGGTCTTCTCCCATCTTATTTGGCCATTTAAAGTATGGATCATTCTTGATTTTTTCTAAAACTTAATGCATTGTCTCTCGGAATACCATGCTGACCACCTGAGTAGCAGTAGGTCCAGATTGTCCAATAAAATCTCTTTAGGGACGATTATTGTTGTACCTATCTGACCTAAAATCCCTCCTATCTTGAGAGATAACGTTAGCCTTCCCTTTCTCCTGCTGCTGGTCTTTCTCGACCTATTTATACTCGTCAATATGGTACATGAGTCAATGCACACTCCTTATAGGCTTCTTAGTTAATGACTTTCTCAAGTCATGCTCAGCAAGTAGGCCGACCTTGAAAGTCATTATGGCCACATCATCAAAGTCCCCATCGATCTCATTGAATATCTCCCAGTATCTATCCGAGTATGCTTTCAGGGTCTCCCATTCTCGCGTGGTCATAGGCAATAGGGAGTCTAAAAGCCGATGAATCCTTTTGCAAGTCACAAACCGGGCCCCAAATGCCCTAGTGAGCTCCTTAAAGGAGCTAATAGAACCTTCCCTCAGACCATCGAACCATCTCATTACCACAGGCCCTAAACTAAATGAGAACACCTTGCACATCAGGGCCTCATTCTTGAAATGAACGGCCATCCTTTGGTTGAAGTGGCTAACATGCTCCACTGGGTCCGTTCTGCTATTGTACATGGTGAACGTTGGCTGAGTAAATTGCCGAGGAAGTTTTCCACTTTCAATCCTACGGGTAAAAGGTGACTTAGAAATTTGGTTCAAAGCTCTGCCCATAGCGTCATTGCCCAGGCCCTAGCGAGACGGACTCTCCCTTCTCCACCTATAATGACGATCCTGATCACACGAAAAGGACTTACTAGGAGAAGTCTTGGACCTTGGCCGATAGCTAGTATCACTATCATTACCAGAAAAGGGGTCAGAACCTGAGGGGGTTGTCTGACGTCACTCACGGCGTAACTATCACGCCCCAAACCCAAAAGGGCCCAAAGCGTGAGAAAAACATCTCAAAGGTACCTGTAGATTTTGTTCATTTCAATAATTCAATCCAAATAAAATCATATCAAGTACTAACATCAAGAATTATCATAATAATTCCATTAAATATACTCCCAAAGTAGGTTAGAGCTCTATGCAATAAATATAATGACCATTGGTCACAAAATAATGGAGGTCTGAATAAAATAATTACATAACATCAACTTGTTCCATTAGTGGAAATAAAGTCATAACCACTATTAGATACAAAAGAATTGAGTCAAGCCTACTCTAAGTTATACATCATCATTTATCTTCATCACAAAAGTCAGCCTCCATCAGCAGTTAGTCTAACTACTGCTAGCCACCAAAAAGCTGTCTCAAAACAATAGTTGCCTACTCTGAAAAAGTTTGTAAAATAATAGAATGAGACAGAGTCCAATAAGTAGCATAATTAATAGGGATGGGGGAAATGCAAGTTTCATGATGATAACAATTTACAAATCATGTTTTAATTTGGGAATTTCCAAATAATTTCTACAAAACCATTTCCAAAAATAATATGACAAGAATAAATAAAATGACAGGGCACAAAGCTTCTCAAAATGCTCTCATAAAATTACATATATAATACTCCTCAAAATATCTCAACATGAAACTATGTACTATACACTATGAGTAATAACAACACCGTTCCAAACTAGAAAATCTAACCCAAGGCCACATGACAATCGCCGACACAAAGCCGAAACTCATTGCGGACACAAAGCCAGAACTGATCTGCCGACATAAAGCCAAAACTCATTGCCGACACAAAGCCAGAACTAATTTGCCGACACAAAGCTGGAACTCATTGCTGACACAAAGCCGAAACTAATAACCATCACAAAGACGGGTGCTAAGATACCAAGGTCACACAGACTATAGTATCTAGCTAGGTAATCACCAGGTAATCACATGTCACAGCCCAAGGGAAAAACATAAAGAGCTCACAGTTTATATGAAATCCAAACACAGTTCAATTTCAAGTTAGTTTCACAAAAACCTTTGAAATTGTTGGAAATATGCATATACGCAGCGGAAAGTTAAACGGATCTACTTCATTCACAATCTATAACATGCACTATGTAAATTTTAGAATTCAAGTATAAGCAAGCATACCTTGAAGCGGTGAATTTCAAAAAACAAAGATCGAAGCACTTGGAAATACTTTTAATCTTCACTCCAATTCCACTAACGCCCAAGAAGTGTGGACTCTCAATTGGTTACAAAGGAAGAATTTGAGAGTGACATACACTCACCTACACCATTTCACAATGATATTTCTCCTCCATAAAATTCTGTACGTTTTTCCCTTTGTATCTAACCAATTATCTAATTGGGCTGACCTTTTGGGCCTTTCCAATTGGGCTTAAGTGTGTGGCTTGGAGTGGGATCAAAATTGACCAATAAGACACTAGCTCCAATGGGCCTTGGGCTTTTTTGTCAACTCTTGACAAGTCCAAAGTTACCATTAACTATATTTAATACCACTATATAAATATAGTTGAACTCTAGGCCTTATCTATAAATTATATCCCAAGACTTTATTGTACATGCAACCCCTTCATAAAATATTCGTAGTAATACAAAGTCATTAATGTAGACTGTCACTTTGTAAATTACTACATCTTAATCCTTGAGTACCCGGTTTAATCCTTTTAAGTTATTCACCATACATTTATGAAATCCAATTTCATAAATATATACTTTAGTAATTTCTTACTAAAGCGGTTAGGCCTAACTCTCTGAATAACTAAACCCATTAAATTTATCTCAAGGGAATATTTTATATCTCTGTTAAGAGACTATGAATTCTATCTTGAGAATATATGTTCAATCAACAGTAAATGTGGCTACCCAATATAATGAGGTTTTGACCGTTACTTTAGATCTCACTCCTGATATATCAAAGTAACTTACACTTCATGATCAAGTCCATTATTCTCTCAGGATTAAGAGTTCATGCAAATATAAGTCGTGAGATTTATTATTCAATTGACAGTCTTTACAAGAATAATAAATCTCACAGCGGTCCAGTTCAATATGTTTTAACTCTTAAAACAAATCAACATATCAACTATAAGTCACCACTTCCATGATCAAGACAAATAATCTTAGTTGATACGTTATAGTCTTCGCAGATGAAACGCCCAATTTCATCATTGACTACGAACTAAATTATGAGTTTACAAAGAACTTGTAATTTATATCTTCTGTGACTTTTCACATAAATCACATACTATGCATCTCATGGACTATATGATAATGTATAAATATTCATGTTATCATTATTTCAGATAATAACAAAACAAATTTATTAATTACAATATTAAGTCATACATCATGTCATACATAATGTCACACATAATATCATACATAGCATCATACAATAGGATTTAAGGGCACTAATCCTAACAATCTCTCACTTGTCCTAAAGACTATTGTGCACTAATCTAACTCCCATTCCCTCCAAATGCGACTTGAAGGTCCTTTGAGGCAATGCTTTGGTAAAGGGATTTGCTAGATTATTTGCACTTTCAATCTTTGCTACCACCACATCTCCACAAGCAATAATATCTCTAATGATGTGGTACTTTCTCTCAATGTGCTTTCCTTTCTTGTGATTCCTTCGATTTTTAGATTGTGCAACTGCTCCACTATTGTCGCAAAACAAAGTAATGGGAACTTGCTCAATTCTTACTACACCAAGGTCAAAAAGGAATTTCTTGAGCCATACAGCTTCTTTTGCTGCTTCACAAGCAGCAACATTTTCTGCTTCCATGATGGAGTCCGCAATGCAAGATTTCTTGACACTCCTCCATATTATGGCTCCACCTCCCAAGGTGAAAACACATCCTGATGTGGACTTTCTGAAATCTAGATCTGATTGAAAATCTGAGTCTGTATAGCCAATGGGAATCAAATCCTCACAACGGTAAACAAGCATATAATCTCTCGTTCTTCGAAGATACTTGAGAATGTGCTTTACAGCTTGCCAATGTTTTGGTCCTAGATTTGATTGATATCGGCTGACTATGCCTACTGAATAACAAATATCTGGTCAAGTACAAAGCATGGCATACATGAGACTTCCCACTGTAGAAGCATAAGGAACTTGTCTCATCATATCTACATCCTCTTGAGTCTTAGGCCTTTGGTCATTAGACAGAGGAACTCCATGTTTGAAAGGAAGTAAACTTTTCTTGGAGTTTTGCATGCTAAACCGTTCTAGAACCTTATCTATATATCTAGCTTGTGATAAGCCTAACATCTTATTCTTGCGATCTCGACAAAGCTTGATCCCTAGAATAAAATTAGCCTCACCCAAGTCCTTCATATCAAATTGGCTTGACAACCAAACCTTTATTGATGACATTACCCCTACATCATTTCCAATGAGTAGAATATCATCAACATAAAGCACTAGGAACATTACTACTTTATCTTGATGTCTTTTGTACACACATGGTTCATCAAGATTTTGTTCAAAACCAAATAATTTGATTGCTTGATCAAATCTGATGTTCCATGACCTAGATGCTTGCTTAAGTCCATAAATGGACCTTTTCAATTTGCATACCATATGCTCTTGGTTCTTTGCTATGAAACCTTCCGGTTGCATCATATAGATTTCCTCATCAAGATTGCCATTAAGAAAGGCAGTCTTGACATCCATTTGCCAAATCTCATAATCATAATGAGCAGCAATGGACAAGAGAATTCTGATAGATTTAAGCATTGCTACTGGTGAAAAAGTTTCTTCATAATCAATGCCTTCTTTTTGTGTATACCCTTTCGCCACTAGCCTTACTTTAAAGGTTTCAATCTTTCCATCTATCCCTTTCTTTCTCTTGTAAAACCATTTGCAACCAACAGGTTTAATGCCCTTAGGCGCCTTTACAAGATCCCAAACTTGATTAGAGTACATGGAATCTAATTCAGATTTCATAGCTTGAACCCAATGATGTGCATCTATATCATTAATAGCCTCTTCATAAGTGTAGGTATCTTATTCAGCCTTTTCTGAGATAGCTTCACAAGTTTCTCCTAAACCTATGAATCTTATAGGAGGTTGAACAATTCTCCTACTACGATGAGGCACCTGTGTACCAGACATCTCTTGAGTAGTATCTTGTGGTGTATCTAATACATTCACATCATCCCTAGTTTCATCTATTGGTTGTACATTTACAGGTTCATTCATTTCAGCCAACACAACTCTACTTCTAGGAGTATAATCATTCATATAGTCATTTTCCAAGAATTTGGCATTTGTGCTAACAAACATTTTATTATCTTTATGACTATAGAATAAACCTCCAATAGTTCCTTTTGGATACCCTACAAAGAAAACCACTTCTGTTTTAGATTGTAACTTGTCAGACTTTCCTTTCAACACATGTGCTGGACAACCCCAAATATGGAGATGTCTCATACTAGGCTTATGCCTATTCCACAACTCTACAGGTGTTTTAGGAACAAACTTCAAAGGTACTAAATTCAGAAGATACATTGCAGTATTTAAGGCATATCCCCAAAAAGAAATTGGTAAAGTTGAATAACTCATCATGGACCTAACCATATCTAAAAGAGTCCTATTCCTTCTTTCCACTACACCATTTTGTTGTGGAGTTCCGGGTGCAGTCAATTGGGATACAATCCCATTCTTAGTTAAGTAATCCTTAAAATCTCTAAGAAGGTATTCGCCACCTCGATCAGATCGAATGGCCTTTATGCGTTTACCTAATTGATTCTCAACTTCAACCCTAAACTCTTTGAACTTTTCAAAGGCTTCGGACTTCCGTTTCATTAGGTAAACATAACCAAATCTAGAGTAATCATTGGTAAAAGTGATGAAGTACTCATAACCACCTCTTGCTTGGATTGACATAGGACCACATACATCTGAATGTATTAGTTCTAGCAAATCTTGGACTCTTCTACCTTTTGCATTAAAAGGTCGTTTGGTCATTTTACCTTCCAAACAAGATTCACAAACTGGAAATTCATCAAAGTCCATGGGCTCTAAGAGACCATCTTTGATCAGTCTTTGAATCCTATTTGAGTTAATATGACCTAAACGCAAGTGCCAAAGATATGCATCACTAGTTGAAGGAAACTTTCTCTTTAATGATTTTACATGAGAATCATTATCTAATTCAGAATTATATAACTCATGCTTATCAGGAGTTAAAATATAAAGACCATCCACAATATTGCCAGAACAGATAAACATTTTACCCTTCTTTATTACAACATTGTCTTTAAGGATAACACAATATCCATGTTTACCTAAGTAAGTAGCAGAAATTAAATTCCTACGAACATTATGTACATACAAATAGTCTTCCAATATTAAAACTCTAGACTCAAAACATAAATTATAAACACCAACAGCTACAACCAGAATCTTGCTCCCATCAGCCAAAGTAAGAAACAATTCCCTTTCTTTAAGCTTTCTAGTCTCCTGAAACCCCTGCAAGGAATTGCAGATATGATTAGTACAACCTGAATCCACACATCAGGAATCTGTTAGATTCTGTACCAAACATATTTCTAGAAGGAATGTATTATTCATACCCTTATTCTTGGCAGCCTTGAATATTGGACAATTCCTCTTCCAATGTCCTTTCTCACCACAATGGAAACATTTTTCTTTGATCTTCTTTCCTTTATCAGCAACCCCTAAGGCAATTTGTTTACCCTCTTGCCTGGTGAAGTCCTTCTTCTTCTTCTTTTTACCCTTGCCTTTCGACTTAGGTTGAGAAGTAGAAGCTTCACCCACATTGGCTTCAACATTAGAAGTACCAAGGATGCCTTCCGCCGCTACCAACTCATTCATTAATTCAGACAATGAGTAAATCCTTTTATTCATATTGTAATTAAGTCTGAATTCCTTGAATGATTCCGGTAGTGACTGGAGTATCATATCCACTTGGGATTCTCCATCAATATCGGCACGTAAAACTTCCAATGTATTCAGATTAGAGATCATTGTAAGACAATGGTCCCTCACTGAACTTCCTTCAGGCATTTTGGTATTATAAATTTGCCTCATGGTCTCTTGCCTTGCAGAACGGCCTTGCTCATCAAACATCTCCTTTAGACTTAGCATGATGTTTGAAGCTAGTTCTACATCCTGCATTTGATGCTGTAGAACATTTGAGATAGATGCTAGGATGTAGCACTTGGCCATCTCATTAGATTTCTGCCAACGATCATATCGTTGTTTTTCCTCAAGAGGAGCATCTAATGAAGGAAAGCTGGGACATGGTTTAGTAAGCACATATTTGTGCTCTTCAGCTGTGAGAACTATGTCCAAATTTCTTTTCCAGTCAACATAGTTGGATCCAGTCAGTTTGTTTTGACTAAGAATAGTTACAAGTGGGCTAAATGATGCTATGTTCAAATATGAAAATAATAAACATGAATATAATAAGTAAACCGGACATTATCATTTTAGCATATAAACATATAATATGGAACCTTAACAAAACCATAATATAATATATGCAATGACAACCCAATCCCATATTCAATATCCCTCAGCATAGAGTGAACATTAAATACTATGATTGAATAAGAACTCTTCTCATTATTAATGCTATCATGATAACTCTTATCAAACACTAATAATATGCCGTTTTACATTTGGCCTCTAAATGATAATAGTAAGAACTCAGCATAGAGGATACTATAATATTTAGTCTAGTGTATATCATTGTCTAGAATCATGTGTAGCCACATTTCATCCCCTTAACAAGTTTATTTTGTAGTACCATGATACAAAACACCCTCCGCATGGACTGCAAAGCTCGAGGCTAAGACAAGGTGTTTGATTAAACTACTATAACCCAAGTAATTCATTCTTGTAGGACCATGAAACAAATAATCTCCGCATGGAATGCAAAGCTCGAGGCTAAGACAAAGTATATATTTCACACTACTATGAACCAACAATGGAGGCCGTGAGATTCAACCCTTGTATCTCTCTCCCACTAGATGTTTTAAAATAAAGGTTTTTTAAATTTAAAACATGCATAATCTAATTACACATAGTCTTATTCTTTTTTACATGTGAAAACACTTAGAAAAAATTCTGATTTTCTTTCTTTCGATCGATCCAATGTGCCCCTCGATCGATCGAAAAAATTAAAAAATTCAAACTCAACCTTCTGACTTGTTCGATCGATCGAAAGTGATTTTCGATCGATCGAAAATCGTGAAACTCGAATTTCCAGAATTTTTCTAAGGCAGTTTTCTTCGTTTTTCATGAACAAACATTCAACATATGACCATTACAGACAGAGATTGATGTCAAAACTGAATTCTATTGATGCTATAGCCTTAAGATTCAATTTAATGTACTTAAATTTAAATTTAAACAACATCATAACATCAATTTCAGTTTTCATCAAATCATAGTTTCAACAACATGCAGAAAATTAAAAAACATAATCTTCTAACAATATGAAACTATCATCTCTAATTCTAAAATTCACAAAACATGTTAAACAGATTGGAAATTGAAGACCGCTCTGATACCAATTGTTGGAAATATGCATATACGCAACGGAAAGTTAAACGGATCTACTTCATGCACAATCTATAATATGCACTATGTAAATTTTAGAATTCAAGTATAAGAGAGCATACCTTGAAGCGGTGAATTTCAAAAAACAAAGATCGAAGCACTTGAGAATACTTTTAATCTTCACTCCAATTCCACTAACGCCCAAGAAGTGTGGACTCTCAATTGGTTACAAAGGAAGAATTTAAGAGTGACTTACACTCACCTACACCATTTCACAATGATATTTCTCCTCCATAAAATTCTGTACGTTTTTCCCTTTGTATCTAACCAATTATCTAATTGGGCTGACCTTTTGGGCCTTTCCAATTGGGCTTAAGTGTGTGGCTTGGAGTGGGACCAAAATGGACCAATAAGACACTAGCTCCAATGGGTCTTGGACTTTTTTGTCAACTCTTGACAAGTCCAAAGTTACCATTAACTATATTTAATACCACTATATATATATAGTTACACTCTAGGCCTTATCTATAAATTATATCCCAAGACTTTATTGTACATGCAACCCCTTCATAAAATATTCGTAGTAATACAAAGTCATTAATGTAGACTGCCACTTTGTAAATTACTACATCTTAATTCTTGAGTACCCGGTTTAATCCTTTTAAGTTATTCACCATATATTTATGAAGTCCAATTTCATAAATATATACTTTAGTAATTTCTTACTAAAATGGTTAGGCCTAACTCTCTGAATAACTAAACCCATTAAATTTATCTCAAGGGAATATTTTATATCTCCGTTAAGAGACTATGAATTCTATCTTGAGAATATATGTTCCATCAATACTAAATGTGGTTACCCAATATAATGAGGTTTTGACTGTTACTTTAGATCTCACTCCTGATATATCAAAGGAACCTACACTTCATGATCAAGTCCATTATTCTCTCAGGATTAAGAGTTCATGCAAATATAAGTCGTGAGATTTATTATTCAATTGACAGTCTTTACAAGAATAATAAATCTCACAGCGGTCCAGTTCAATATGTTTTAACTCTTAAAACAAATCAACATATCAACTAGAAGTCACCACTTCCATGATCAAGACAAATCATCTTAGTTGATACGTTATAGTCTTCGCAGATGAAACGCCCAATTTCATCACCGACTACGAACTAAATTCTGAGTTTACAAAGAACTTGTAATTTATATCTTCTGTGATTTTTCACATAAATCACATACTATGCATCTCATGGACTATATGATAATATCTAAATATTCATGTTACCATTATTTCAGATAATAACAAAACAAATTTATTAATTACAATAATAAGTCATACATCATGTCATACATAATGTCACACATAATATCATACATAGCATCATACAATAGGATTTAAGGGCACTAATCCTAACAGAAATATCCAAAATATTCACAAAGTTCTCAAAGTCTTCAAACTCATTTCTTGTCAAGAAGATTTTGTATCAATTTTCCCATATTTCAAAGCATCTTTAATTTTGCAAATAATGCAATAAGAAATAAAATCCATTCTTAAGAATTTAATCAAAGATGCTACTCTTTTCCATGGTAACAAATCATACATTTCCCCATATGCATTGCCAAATATGATGTCATTTTTCATAAATAGTCGTATACAATAAGGTCACAACACAATACTTTTTAAGAAGATATAATCCCACAAATACTTTTCCAAAATGTGTTTGACCTAAAAATAACGTTTATGCAATATGGTTATTTTGCAAAAATATCCTATTAAAAAGCTACTTACCTTATAACCCGCAAAAGCCTAATTTTCCAAGCTCCAAATAAGATTAGTTAGAATATAAACAATACCAAGCAAACCTATCACAATAAGCATAAAGCTTGAAATTGTATCTAGCTACATATTAGGAATTGCCAAATAAGCACTAAATTAGGCAAGCTTAGATTTAGCCTCACAAATAATATTTTCCACTTCCAAAGTTTCTCAACCAATTACTTTACAAGGCATAGACTCCTATTATATTCATGAATCATTCAAGGTATTATCTCTAACATCAAAACCTCAATAATTTATGAGTAGTTTCCACAAGATTTTCACAACATC
This sequence comes from Quercus parvula, assembly GCA_030820535.1. Classification (NCBI taxonomy): domain Eukaryota; kingdom Viridiplantae; phylum Streptophyta; class Magnoliopsida; order Fagales; family Fagaceae; genus Quercus; species Quercus parvula. The sequence goes on from JAUAME010000001.1 coordinate 44,097,471, forward strand.
ATCAAAAGACCCATGACACCAAAATCACAATATCCTTCAAAACAAACAATTTAAATCTTTACTAGCTCCAAATAAACCATAAAAATTATATTCACCATTTATTTCACATGATATACCTCGAAACCCCTAAATTTTCACCATTCATAAACCTTAGTTAGCCACCACTAGTAAAACTGTAAACCCACTCATCAAATTAGTCCACCAAATCAAAAATCCATATACAAAATTACAAGAATATCACCCAAGAAGCTCATAAATCTCAAGAACATCATTATTAAAGCTTGGGTAAAAATAACCTCAAACAAAAACATAATACCCACATAAATTGATTAGAACTTTTACCTCAAACAACTTATGTAAATGTGTGATGTTCTTGAGGGTTTTCCGGTGATCTTGCCAGAAAAATGGTGGAGGTGATGAGGAGTATACCAGTGGGAGAGTGAGGGAGAGGAGTGTGTGTATGTGTGTTGTGTTGTGTTGAGTGAAAATGAAAAAGAAAAGAAGAACAAGAATGAGAGTGACTGGCCAAATAGAGAAAAGAGAGAATTGTGAGATATGTGGTGGGGGAGGATGGGTTAGGTGGGGCACGTGTGGGCCTTAAAAAATCTAACTTTCTCTTTTCTTTTCTTTTTTTCCTATTGGGCTGGGCTGTTACAACAACCTTCTCCGTAAACAATCAATATCCAGTTGCATGCTCCTAGTAATCTCTTCATGGGAGAAGTGACTTCCACCTCAAGACTAACTTCCCCCAGTGTGAGTGGTATGCATACTAAACTCCCAATCCTTCCTCCGTTCAAGGTTAAGGAATTGATCCTGGCATTGTGAACCAACAGATTCCCCCTGGTTTGGCCTTGAACCTACCTTTGTTGGACGTCGAACTCAAAAAAGCTCAAGTAATTCTCACAAACCGCGCCAATTGTAAGGGTAGGTTTTGGTTCCAAACCCAAAAGGTAAAAGGATCTAGACCTAAAGAGTTCAATACAATGAATTTGTAGAGAGTGAGTTAGAAAACTAGGCTCTAATGAGTTGGGTAACACTTATAATGAATCTAGATCACAATAAAGTAAAGATAGACTGGTTTTATCTAAAGAAAATCGTCATCGGCATAATCCGAGGAGATCAGTTCTTGTATATATTTCTTGAATTTGGTTACAAGTACAGTTCTTGTTGCTACAGTTTTTTTCTCTTAATTCTCCGATCCCTTTCCCTTAGGGTCTTCTTTCTGTTTTATGGTATCTTCTATCTTCCTTCTTTCATCTCTACCCTTCACGTGTAGATTAGATTGCTGGTGTTGATCCTTATCCCATCAACCCCTTCCTGAAGTCTTTGGGGAGCAGTTGTAAGACTGAAAATTACTGTTCATGTATCACTTCCTCATTAATGCGGCCAAAGAGTTAGTTACAAAGAATTCAATGTGGTAGTAGCAGCTTTCTCTTAGATATTATATGGTTTTCCTTTGTCCTGTGCTTCCAGGATGCTTGTCCTTATCAACAAAGCCTCCTGGAACGTTGTCCTGGATGGCAGACCACACCTTCGAACCTCGGCTTTGCTCAGTCAATGATGCATTCATCCTCGGACCACCTTCCTGGACTCTTATGACCAAACCTCACATCTTCATTCACTAACACGGACTCTCATAACAGTGTTTTACCCGTCCTTGGACTACTTAATGTCCTTGGATTGGGCTCCCAGCCCAATATATACATAGATACATACTATTGAGCCTGTCACCCCTACAGTTAAAAATACTTGCATACTAAACATACTACCTCTATAACTCAAACCCTTACCCTCCCCAAGCCAACTCGCCCAAATAACAACAAACAAGTTAAAGAAATCCTTTGCACATGTTCATCCATACTAAAATTAAAAATAATAATAATAATAATAATTCATCCATCCTGAATTTAGACTTTTGGGATCTTCAATAAGACACGTAGCATTGACTCATGGCTATACTCGAACAAACCGACCAGCCCAGAGGCTAGCAACTGAAGCCGAAAACTTCAATGATGTAATGTAATGGCTTTACTGGTTAATAATGTACCTTGAATACTTTGATTCAATAGTCTAATAAATATTCCCATAAAAAAAATAGTCTAATAAATATACAATATAGTTTTATTCAAATAATAATAATAATAATAATAATAAATTGTCTCTAGCACAAGTGTTAGCACTTAGCAGTACAGTCCAACTCCTTAAGACAATATAAGAAAGTAGGAGTGTAAAACAGCAATCATGTGGTTTGGCTGGTAGGCACCTCCAGCTGCCCCATGCCAATTGTACTTTCTTATTATGATTTTAATTATCTAAAGATTGTAAACGGTGCAATAATATCCACACACACACACACAAAAGAAAAAAAAAAGTAATAAATAAATAAAGAGACATTGTATAATCCAAATTGAAAAACAACTTTTTTTCTTTTCTTTTTGCCTCTACTTTCTCAGCAGTCCAGCAAAATGCTAAGCCCAATTGGATGGGCACATATCAAGACCCAATTTCTAAGATCTAAGCCATAAATGTCACAGTTTAATTTATCAACATGTCATTAGCATGAAATCACATCCAAGAGTGCTGGAAGAAGAACAAAGAAACCGTAGCTGGAAGAGGGATAAAAAAAAAGTGGAGAGTAATTATTACACAAACACTCACTTGCACATACTATACACACTTTCTATAATAAAAAAAATGGTGACTTGAATGATTTCAAGGTTTGAAATCATGATTTAAAATCACAATTTTTCTTGTTTTTGAAAAGTGTGGATTATACGTGCATCAAGCGATGTGCACTGGACATTTTCCAAAAGAAATGGGGGAGGACGAATAGGACGTGGCATTATAGAAGGAAGACTGAATTAAATTCTCATGCCTCTATTGTTTTTAATTTTAAAAAATATTAGATCGATTCAATGCCATACACATACACAATGACATGTGTTTTCCTCTGATCCAAAATAAACTGTGAAAGACAAAGTCCATATCCCTCTAAAATCGTAACCAACTTGGAATTGAACCAAGTATCATAAAAAGAAGCACCTGGTCCTAAGGCCAATTTAAAATGCCAAACTTCAATCATATAATGACACATGTAATGAACATATTATGAGAAAACAAAAACGTGTCAAGTACTAGATCGATTTGAAAGTCCTATAAATTTAGCCTCACATTTGTTTGTTGCATCACCCACCACCCAAGTTGAATTTTAGAGCCTGAATTACTCTTTCTACGTTTTTAAGTTCCAAGCAGAAAGTGAAGATGGACACCCAGAACGCAAGTTACCAAACTGGCCAGGTCAAGGGCCAAACTCAGGTGACTTCTTATCCCTCTTATAGTAGCATATCAACTGAAACTCTTACATTGCATGCATTTATGATAATGTGTTATTTTTGTTTTGGTTTAGGAAAAGGCAAGCAACATGGCAGACAAGGCGAGCAATGCTGCCCAATCTGCCAAGGAATCATGCCAAGAGGTTCAACCAAGTTTTTCACTTTTTACTCAAGTTTACTATTACAAATGAACATATAACAAAATGCTTCTCTTCTCAAGTATCACAAAAAATGTTTTCATATCAAACTAGTTTAGTTTGATCCCAAGGACTTTTCACTTTGAGACACAGTTTTAGTCCCCAAATCTTTGTTAATTTGCTTACATATGGAATTATGTTGCAACTTTCAGGCTGGTCAGCAGGTGAAGGCTAAGGCACAAGGGGCTTGTGATGCTGTTAAGAATGCAGTTGGAGGAAACAAATGAGACTAATATTATTGGGGCTCATCATGCAAGACCTCCCCAAATAAATATTAGTGCTTTTTTAGCGTTTGAGGAATGAATTTTTGTTTTCTTCTACTTTGTACTTTCTTTTGATCTTGCTCTCATAGAGCTGGTTGAATTTGTTTTCTGAATTAACAAGGGAACTCTTTTATAGATTTTCCTCCATGAATTCGAAGATCATGCACAAGTTTTCATAATATCTGTAGTTACAATTCAAAATACCTGTCTACTGCAATAAAAAATATATATTAACAATGCAATCCACAGCTTATAATTCAAAAGATGAGCAAAAAGTTTACTTAATTCATGCAGCTATGGAATCCAGGGCATTTCGTGTCAAATTTTTTGGCAGCCTCTTAAGTACAATTAATTGCAATGCTTCAACATTTAAAATTATTTTGGATAAAAGTCAGCAAATCACAATGCTTCTATTAAACATCTCATGTAATTAGAAACCGGTGAAGTTGAGTGTTCACCACATTTTGGAGCCTGCCACCATTCCCACATTTTCTGTGAAAGTGATTTATAATGCTTCTAAAAATTCAATAAAATTCCTGGACTACAGCCGCCAACTTTACAAAGACAGTTCACCTCATTAGATATATCAGTAACAACCCTCTGAACAGCCTGTGGATGCAATAATCAGATAATGATTCTAAGATGCAGCCACAAAAACCCAAGAATTCTTCAAATGAAAATTCTAATTTGTACACAAATTTCCTTTGAAATAGATCCCACACAATCCAGAGAGGAGGAAAATAGATTGATATTCATCAAGTATCTTGTGCTAGACAGCCTTAGAACTAGAGAGCTACCTTTCTTATAACATTATCCATCACCTATTCGTTTTAGATCTACCTGCAAGTATCTTGAACTACACCATCCTCTCCAATGTGGTATTCCAGAATCTCCTTGTTGAGAACTATCTAGGAAAAGTTTATTTAGATGAAATAATGCCAGAAGAAGTGCAAACTTGCATTTGATAATTATTTGCTATCTTTATGAATAAAAGAACAATGACTTCAAGCTACTAAGTAAGTCCATCGAATAAAAAGATACCACTGCACAATTATTGGCAGTACATTTTGAAGGCCTACATGATATCATTCAGGTCATTCAGGTACAAAAATCAATTTTAATTGCGAATGCTCATTGAAGCCCCCACCTTTTGTACTTTTGCTCAAATGTTTAACAGAATAAGTATCTACAATAAGATTCAAAATGATTTAAGAATTAAAATATTTCAACATCTCAAACATTCTGAAAACTAAGATAAATCAGAAGTTTGCAGCAAAACAGCTTGCAGGATAATTAGGGCTGATACTCTGTGAACTAAGATAATTTTCCAATGGTCTAATAGTACAAGATATAACAAGGGAAAGATGCTTTTCTGTTCAAGCAAAAGCATATCACTGAAAAAACAGGGAATTCACTTAGCATGTTGGGCATTCTGATGCCAAGCATCAGAATGCACTCATAAGAAATACTTATGCACTTGTATAAATCGTTTGTTGGATTGTAAAAATTAAAAAATAGAGAGAGAAGAAAAGAAATCTCCCTAGAATAAGGCCTTGAAACACGATTCCTGCAATGTCATCTGGGCCTGTCATTGGTTAAAAACTATGGGGTGACAATCCTCTATGTATTCTAATACTCTCTGTTACCAATGCCCTTGTTCTTCCCAATCTAATGACAAAAATCATCGCCTATTTCATCCTTTTATTTTAAATCACAGATTATTTAAGTTGCATTCTGCCCAATATTTATTTCATATCATATAAAACATTCATGGTCTTCCTAGTGTATAGATTCTCACTTCATATTGTCTGGAATCAGACATTTTGGGTGACCTTCGCTTCCTTTATTCGTGCACTTCTTAATGATATGGGACCTGGGGCAGGGACATGTGCCACCAACAACTAAACAAAATGGAGCAGTTCCATTCCACATGGAATTTCTTAGTAAGCTTTGAGTGCAGAAAGTCTGTTCCATTATTTCATATCCAAAGAAAACAAAACGTTTTCCAAAAGAGAGATGTTATGTCCACAAATAGTTTTTAAAAAACCAGAACCAATCCAAAAGGATGATAAAACAAACAAAAAATGTCAATGTGCAAACTCGCACATCTTATTGCTCCATCTACAAAGTCATCCTATCAATAAGAAATTGACCAAAAAAAGAACTTGATCAGGAGGCATCATGATTTATTAATGTTATTCCACTCAGAGATAAGGGTAGCTAAGTTGCACTTTGGTCTTATGCTTATGCTTAAGGAAAGGATTACAAAATACCTAACAAGGCTATGCTGACTTTTGTTGTCTATGCTGTATTATACCATATACGTCAACAATACCAAGCGGGCATGCTGGATCTATTGCAGCTCTCACAGCAACCTTTGGCGCCATTGATGTCACATTGACTGTGGAGGCGAAAACAGGCCAGTTAGTGTGATTATGATCAAAACTTTTGCATATTGCACAGACTGTAGTTAACATATTAAAAGCAAATAACACAGAAGTGAAAACCCATCACCAAATGCCAGATCCATAATGAAATTTATATGCATAAATCATAATGTAGTCACAGTAAGCATCAGCTATGCAATCACAAATATGGGACGCAAAATGGATGCATAATAAACAGCATATCTACTACTACATCTACTGACAACAGTGACAAGTGTGTGTTACATCATGGTGATAGGTCCAATGGAGCCTCAATTACAGGCAGCTTCAAGCACCAAACCTGGTGAGTCCCATGTATGAAACCTGGCCTAAAGAATTATATACCTGTTCCTTTTTCTTTTTCTTTTTTTAAAAAGAAAAGGAAAAGAGTAAACCTACTGTAACAAATCAACTATCAGAGCTGTCAGAACTAGCAAATTTAGAGTAATACATACTTCTTCTCATTGCCTAACTGATGTTTTTAGTCAGAATATACTAGTGGCAAACCCACGCGAATGTAATATAATTATTTTATAAGAATATTTTGCAAACTTTGTAGGTGCATGTGTTATTTCCAATATTTTCTATTTTTATAATAAATTTTATTTAATAAAAAATATAATGTACTTTGCATTCAACAACAATACATAATGATATATATATATATATATATATATATGAAAAACATAATTTAATAAAAAAAATTTAATTACATAATTATAATATTGTTTTATATAAATGGAGAAATGTTATTAAAATTTAAAAGTACTTTTTTCAAATATAGCATAATGGGTTTACTAATTTGAACATATCCAAGAATATTTAAAAAAAAAAAAAAATGGCACACCCTCATTCCATGGAACTCTTGTAACATGTTACATTAAGTTTAGAATTGTAGCATTTTTTTTCTTTACAAATATAAGTAATAATATCTATATTATTGAAACTTGAATTTTAAGGTAATCTTTTTCTTTTAAAAAAAATTAAAGCTAATCTTTTGAATATTTATCATTTGTATTGCTTTTTTAGGGCTTAATCTCTAATTTCTATTTTTATTTTTTAGGCCAAAACTAAAGAGTTAGGCCCAAATAGAATAAAATTCATACTCTTTAACCCAAAAATTAAGGAAAAAAATGAATTTTAATTTGAGCCAAAAACTAAAAAGGACCAATTAGTCCAAAATGGACCTAAGTGCACCAAATTGGACCACGTGGACAGAAATAGACCAAAATAAACCATATGGACCAAATAAGACCTAAGTGGACTGAAATGGAACTAAGTGAATAGAATGGATTGAAATGGAACTAAGTGAATAGAATGGATTGAAATGGAACTAAGTGAATAGAATGGACTGAAGTGGACCAAATGAGAATGAAATGGATTGAAGTGGATCGGATAGATCGAAATGGACTGAATGGACCAAAATAGTTCAAAGTGGATTGAGGTGGACCAAAATTCTATCCTAATGTGGCTTAGAAAAAGTGCTGTAATAATAAATATTGCGCTTCAACTTGTAAATATTATTTAGATTTGTAAGACATCGTAAAATTTTTACTAACTACATTGTCACTAAAAAATAATTATGGATTTGTTTATTATGTTGCTAATGTGAAACTAACTAATCATGTTGAATTTTTTAGTTAGTAAATGATATTGTTTAAATGTTTTTGTTTACTATTAAAAATTTAAATGAAAACACTCATAAGATGCATTTTTCAAAAGATCTTATTGTTTGATTAGTATTAATTTAAAAAATGCTTAACTGACTTCATATACTTATAGATTTGGACAAAATAATTAAATTAAATTATTTAGTTTTTTACTAATAGATCTTACAATTTATATGGGCTGAATTATACCAAAATGGACTATATAGACTGAAGTAGACCAAAATGCTACACTAATATGGCTCAATAGAAGCATAATAATATTAAATGTTACGATTCAACTTTTAGATATATAGTAAGATGTGTACTAACTATAGTATCACTAAAAAAATAATTAGGAATTTGTTTATTATTTTGTTGATGTGAAACTAACTAATCACGTCACTTTGTAAATCTTTTAGTTAGTAAATTTCATTTAAATGTCATTTTTACTATTAAAAATTTAAATGAAAACATTCATAAGAAGCATTATTTAAAAGATTTTATTGTTTTATTAATATTAATTTAAAAAAATGTTTAAATAACTTTATGTACTAATAATTTGGATAAAATAATTAAATTAACTCATTTAGTTATTTACTAATATATTTTACAGTTGAAATGTACCAAAGTGGCCCAAATTGGAATGAATCAACCAAAATCGATCGAAATACTATGCTAATATGGCTCAACAAGGCTTCGGCTTTTAGATATTATACATACATTTTAGATTTTGTATATACATTTGGAACAAATTTGAGTATATCTGAAAACTAAATAACTTAATAATTTTAGCAATAAAAACTACGGCTTCCAAATATAAGGAATCTCCACCCTTAAACAGCAATCACAACCATAAAATTGACCCGATTATAAGAGAGACACATTCTCATGTATCATTATGAAATTATAACTTTGATTATACAAAAGCTCAAATTAAATTCCAATTCCGACAAGTTCTACTTCTATTACGATATGCATACTTTTGTGTTCAAATATTCAAGTGTGAATGATTTGATTGATTAAATAGTCAAGCTGTATATTATTATTATATAGCAATTATAGAAGCGGACGGTTGATACACAATATGTTGGGCCTAAATCTACTAGATTATGTTTTTGGATTAAGATGGTGTTCAAACTCCACAGCAAATTTGTCATTCATTTTAGGAGGATACCGACATGAGAGAAAAGATATTGATAGCTCGAGAAGGTGAAAAAGCGATCAGCAATAATAAGGATATAGGCACATCCATTGATAAGAAGTTTCATGATCATACATACTATGCCTATGCTTGTGAATTTTCCACACAAAAATAAATAAATAAATAAAATCAGTGAGGCATTCTCTTATACTCTCATGTTTTCATGCCCAACTCATTTTTAAACATGTGAAAATATATGGGGTTCCTCAAGCCAATACCAAAGGAAAAGCAGGCAAACAGTGCGCAGCCCTCCTATAAGGCTATAACCAATAAGCTCACGTCTGAAAAATATGATACTTGATAACAACACCATACAATTTGGAACAAATGCCATAAGACTGACAGGAGAGTTTTTCTTTTTTGGGTAAAATCTTGAAAGTGAAGAAATAAAATGCTACCTTGACCCACAGAGCCGCTGATGCTTTCCCCTCTAGTTCAAAAATTAATTTTAATCAAAATAGATTAAAAATTCAAATCAATCCTGCAAGTTTATACTTTTTTATTATTAGTATTATTGGTAAGTTTCACATGCACTTGATAGGTCTTGAACCACAACCTCACCCTCCACCTAGCACTTACAAGGGAAGGAGGTGCTAGTTAAGCTAGGAGCTCGCATTCTGCAAGTCTATACATACGCCATCAATAATTATCATTAAGAAGAGTTGCAACCATTTCTTCCCCTAAGAGAAAGAAAGAATTAGATTTGCTTTGTAAAACATTTACAGAATATTGTTGCTAGGTTGAAAACATCTTCAAAGGAGCAATTAAAGTTTGTCACGCGTAAGAAGCATTCCAAATTCACTGACCTTCCACTTTAATCTAAGCAAGCGACATTCTCTCTATCTTTATACCAAAAAACTGATAAGAAAGGGCGATGCATTAAAATTTAAAACAACAATTACATAGCGAAAGAATAAGGGTACTTCAAACATAGTGTGTGGTCTAAATCTCATGCCTCAAATGAAGCAACTATTTCTGCTAGGTTGAAAACGTCTTCAGAGTTGCCATTAAGTTTGTCACATGTAATAAGAAGCATTCTAAATTCACTGGCCCTCCAATTTTAGTCTTAGCAAGCAACATTCTTTCTATCTTTATACCAACAAACTGATAAGAAAGGATGATGCATTAAAATAATTAAAACAGCAGTTACATAGCAAAAGAGTAAAGGGGCTGCAATTGAAAGTTTCGTCCAGGTAAGTCAAACAACACCATAAAGGATAGAGATGTGGAGAGAGTAAGCTGATGATGTGGCATTTAATGAACGAGTATTGAGGTGAGAGCAAATTAAACAAGAGAGGTGCTACGTCTACAATATTTTTACAATAAATCATGGTTGGTTAGTTATTATTGGTTTAAATTTGAATTTAGCACTGAGATTATTTTTTTAACCCAATAATAACAACCAATAACAACCTGCCACTTAGAATTTGTTGTAAAAATGTTATAAAATTGTTGTAGACATATCATTTCTCAATTAGATAATGTGAAGAATTCGATAAAGTAGTCTTAACATGTGCCGTCGTATGTTTGGATAAAGGGACACACGTGATCATTGTATGCATCCTCCAATTTTGGGATCTAATGCTTAGAACATATAAACAGATTCAATACAGAAAGTTGATTAAACTATTATAAGCCTTCCACATAGAATGGCAGGAAACCAAAGAGCTCACAATTCAGTCTTCATCGTAGTGCCTACTGAACTGTATCACGAAATCAAGAATTGAAAACTGTATATTTCATTGATTGATTAAAGATTACACAAGCAATACATATATATATTGATTTGCACAGGTGTGAACACAAAACTAACTAACTAACAGAACTAACAAACTATTACACGTGCTAGCTATAAGACTAACTAACTTCCTCACGTGTTAACACTTAAGTGAGTACTTGAATAGACTAAACTACAAGTCGTATGATCATCACTCTTCACTTCTGTATCCTTGCCGTTTATGCTCTGTTATAGAATCAACAACTCTGTGAATGATTCTTTTGGTTCTCTGTGTTGCTGGAAGATGCTCTGCTCTTGCAACTGATCTTGGTAACTTCATCTAGATTCTGATACTCCCCCTCAAGAGCAGCAGGTGTATGTATATTAATCATCCCCATTTTACAACTAAGAATGGAAAATTGATTATAATTCAAAGCTTTAGTGAGCAGATCGGCCAACTGATAGTTTGATCTAACATGATTCAACTTAATCACCTTCTCCAACACCTTATCCCTAACCACATGACAATCTATTTCTATATGCTTTGTCCTCTCATGGAAGACTGGATTGGAGCCAATGTACAACGCAGCTTGACTGTCACAGAACAATAAGGCTTCCTTTTCATGATTCACTCCAATATCTTTGAGAAAATACAAAATCCACACTATCTCACATGTTGCCACTGCCATGGATCTGTACTCAACCTCAGCTGAGGATCTTGATACTGTGGACTGCTTCTTGGACTTCCAAGACACTAAAGAATCACCAATGAAAATGCTATAGCCAGTCACGGATCTCCTAGTGTCAGGACATGCAGCCCAATCTGCATCTGCAAATCCTTTCAAATGCAAGTCTGTGTAGGAAGAAAACATAAGTCCTTTGCCCGGTTCACCTTTCAAATACTGCAACACTCTATGTGCTGCATCAAGATATGGTCTCCTTGGTTTGGACATAAACTAACTGAGTTTATGGACAGCAAATGTGATGTCAGGTCTTGTGATTGTTAAGTACAAGAGCCTACCCACAAGCCTTCTATAATGACTGGGATCTTGAAGATCTTCTCCTTCAAACTTGCTAAGCCTTAAGTTGTGCTCCATAGGAGTCTTAGCACACTTACAGCCCAACAGTCCAGCATCATTGAGCAATTCAAGGGTGTATTTCCGTTGACAAAGGGCAATTCCTTTTTCTGATCTTGCAACCTCCAAACCAAGGAAATATTTCAAATTACCCAAATCCTTAAGCTTGAACTTATCATCCAGCATGACTTTAAATTTATCCACTTCAGCCTTGTCATTGCAAGCTATCAAAACATCATCTACATAGACCAAAAGAATCATGAAAATGTCATCATGCCTTCTAGTAAACAAAGAGTAGTCAGCCTTGGATTGAGTGAAACCAAGCTGAATCAGAGTGCTTGAAAATTTTGCAAACCATTGCCTAGAAGCTTGTTTGAGACCATAAATGGATTTGTTGAGCTTACAAACAACCTCCCCCTGGCTGTGAAACCCTTGTGGAAGAGCCATATAAACTTCTTCATCCAAATCACCATGAAGAAAGGCATTATTGACATCCAATTGACTTAGAAACCAACCCTTAATGGCAGCAACAGCAAGAAGAACCTTGACAGACACCATCTTAGCCACTGGAGAGAATGTTTCAAAATAATCAATGCCCTCCTTTTGGGTGAAGCCCTTAGCCACCAACCTAGCTTTGTATCTCTCAATGGAGCCATCAGCCTTATACTTGATTTTGTAAACCCATTTGCAGCCAATGGACTTCTTATCAGGAGGTAAGGGTGTCAATGTCCAGGTATTGTTAGCTTCAAGTGCTGCTATCTCAGTAGCCATGGCAACTTGCCATTGGGGATTAGAGACAGCTTGATAGTAAAATTGTGGTTCAACAAGGGAAGAAATGGCACAACAAAAGGTCTTGTATGAGGGAGAAAGGTGATGATATGAGACATGAGAAGAAAGAGGGTGAGAAGTACCTGACTGGGAAGAAGGCAAAGGCTGGACAAAAGTAACATTATTGCAATGGAACTCCTGTAAATATGAAGGTCTTTTAACAGATCTAGTAGACCTTCTAATGGGAATAGGATCTGTAATGGGATCAAGGGGAGCTTCTGGAACATCATCAAGTAAATCATTATCAATATTATGATGAACTTGAGTGATAGAATGAGAAGGAAAGGCAGAAGTATTGGGTTGGAACTGAAGTGGCTCATCATGTAAGGGAGGAACAGATGAGGCACATGGCAAGGGTAAGGAATTGAGAGGAATGGAACTATTAGAAGAAGGAACAAAAGGAAAAACAGACTCATGAAAAACAACATCTCTTGACACAAAAACAACATGAGTGTCAAGATCATAGAGCTTATAACCTTTGACATTACACGGGTAGCCAAGAAAAACACATCTTCTTGCCCTTGGTGAAAATTTGTTTCTAGTATGAACAAAGGTAGAAGAAAAACACAGGCAACCAAAGACTTTGAGATGATTGTAGTCAGGAGGCTTATGAAATAAAAGTTCAAATGGTGTTTTGTCTTTTAACAAAGGAGAAGGAAGTCTATTGATGAGGTAAGCAGCAGTCAAAACACAATCACCCCAAAAAGACAAGGGAACTTGGGATTGAATCTGTAAAGCCCTGGCAATAGAGAGTAAGTGCTGGTGTTTTCTCTCCACAACAGAGTTTTGTTGTGGGGTATAAACACAACTAGTTTGATGTATAATGCCATGTGAACTAAGGAAATCAGACATGGCAAATTCTTTGGCATTGTCAGTCCTAATGGCTTTAAGATGTTGACTAAATTGTGTAACAACCATAGCATAAAAAGATTGAAATAAGGTTCTAACATCAGATTTGGACTTCATTAGAAAAATCCAAGTGGCTTGGGTTGCATCATCCACAATGGTCAAGAAATATTTGTAACCAGCCAAAGTAGGAATTGAATAAGGTCCCCAAACATCCATATGAACTAAATCAAAAGCATATGCACATATTTTATTATTGAAGGAAAGGGTAATCGTTTAAGCTTGGCCATAGGACAGATATGACAAGTCTTATTACAAAGAAATTGTAAAGAAGGGAGATTAGGACCTAAAGCTTTAAGCTTCATATCTGAAGGATGTCCTAATCTTGCATGCCAAAGAAAAGAAGATGTAGAACCTGCATAAATTGTTGCAGAAAAAGGAGGAAAAGAAGCATTGGACTTGTGACAGCTTAAGTAATCAGCAAGGGAAGAAGGAGGGATGTGTTGGAGACTGTCACACTGCAACAAATACAAGCCATCAATAGCCTTGCCCATCCCAATCGTTTTCCAAGGTAAAAGGTCCTGAATAAAACAGTAAGTGGAAAGGAAAACAAGGCAATAAGGCTGAGACAATGTGAATGTACTAACAGATAATAGATTGAAACTAAATGAGGGAACACAAAGAACATTAGTAAGTGTAAGTGAAGGGGAAAGAACAACAGTGCCAATATGAGTAACTTGAGCTGATTCCCCATTAGGCAAGTGAACCAATGACTGTATAGTAGCAGTGATTGAAGTCAATATATCAACTGAACAAACAAAATGGTCAGTAGCCCTAGTATCCAACACCCATGTCCACTTATCATAGATTCTTCTATTCACTACTTGTGCAGAGAAAAAACTATGAGATAGATCAATACCTGACATTGGAGCACTGATAGATGTAGAAGATGATGCTACATTTGCCATTGAAACATCCCTGACTGAAGCAGAAGGTAGAGTGGATGAAGTGGAAGCTCCAAATAGAGCATGAAGTTGCTGATATTATTCAGGAGTGAATACAGTCTGATGATGCATTGGTGAAGCAATTGGAGCAGGAGTAACTAACATATCTGAAGATACTTGATGAGCCATAAATGGCTTATTCTTGAACCTGAAACCTGGTGGAAAGCCATGCTTTTTATAGCATTTATCCACTGTGTGACCAGTCTTGCCACAATGTGTGCAAGTTGGTCTTTCCTTCCCTTTCCCAACAACACCACCAAGAAATGAACCAAGATGTTCATTAGTCAATTTAGCAGCTAAAGCAGTAGAATCAACATTGGCAAAAGACGTATTAGGCACTGATCTTTGTGTCTCTTCTTGAATTAGCAAGGAGTAAACCTTACTAAGAGATGGAATTGGTTCCATGAGCAAAACTTGAGATCGAACTTGGGAGAAAGAATCGTTCAATCCCATTAGGAATTTCATAACAGATTCTCTTATTTGCAAATCAGTGAGTCTCTTGTTGATATTGCATATGCATTTACCACATGTGCAAGTAGGAAATGGACTAAGATTCTGTAATTGGTCCCAAAACACCTTCAATTGAGTAAAGAAGTCAGTGATAGATAGTTCACCTTGATGAAGCTTAGCTATGTCCTTTTGAAGATTGAAAACTCTAGGTCCATTTGTTTGGGCAAAACGATTCTTCAAGTCATTCCAGATTTTTAGGGCCGTATCTTCATAAATGATGCTTGATTGGAGCTTTGGTGAGACTGAATTGGTTAGCCATGTCCCAACCATATTATCACATCTTATCCATGCTTTCACATTCGAAGGAGTTGATACCAATGGTGATGAAAGAGTCAAGGTCCCATCAATAAAACCTAGTTTATTCTTGGTGAGTAAAGCTTTTCTAACTGCACAAGCCCAAGCTGCATAATTTTCACCACCTATTAATGGCTGTGTGACAAGAACTAGACTCGAATTCTCTGCATGATGTAAGAACAGAGGGTTATCCATTGGAGATTCTTGTGAAGAAGAAGATGGATTCACGGATGTGGAAGCATCTGTAGAACCATTTGTATTTGTAGCAGAAGCCATAGATGGCGATTAGCGATTGAAGAATCAACTTCAACTTCCAGAGAACAAAATTTTCTCAAGAACAGAGAGAAATTTTCTCGGGAAAACTGAGAAAGAAAAAAAATGCAAAACCCTACAGGAATTTGGGAATTTGCTCTGATACCATATCACGAAATCAAGAATTGAAAACTGTATATTTCATTGATTGATTAAAGATTACACAAGCAATACATATATATATATATATATATATATATATATATATATATATATATATATTGATTTGCACAGGTGTGAACACAAAACTAACTAACTAACAGAACTAACAAACTATTACACGTGCTAGCTATAAGACTAACTAACTTCCTCACATGTTAGCACTTAAGTGAGTACTTGAATAGACTAAACTACAAGTCGTATGATCATCACTCTTCACTTCTGTATCCTTGCCGTTTATGCTCTGTTATAGAATCAACAACTCTGTGAATGATTCTTTTGGTTCTCTGTGTTGCTGGAAGATGCTCTGCTCTTGCTACTAATCTTGGTAACATCATCTAGATTCTGATAAACTGTTACATGGAATGCAATGCATAAGTGGGTTGGCCATTGCTGCAAATGTGTGGTAAGTTATAAGCAAAATGGAAAAGGGGAAAATGGTATTATAATATCCAGATATGAAGATCACAGTAAAATTACTACAATCGAAATTGACTACCTTGCATGAGATCAAAACTGCAGAGATAAGGTGAACATCTACCAAATAATAAGATTTGTATGGAAAAGGGGAAAGTGGTATTATAATATCCAGATATGAAGATCACAGTAAAATTATCACAATCAAAGTTGACTACCTCGCATGAGATCAAAACTGCAAGGTAAGGAGAACATCTATCTACCAAATAATAAGATTTGTGAGTTCTACACATCCGCAATACAAGAAATTACTCTCAAGAGTTTATAACACAAAGACGCATCTGGTTTATTGCACTTATAATATATTGAATACAAACACAACAAGGGCAATGGAAATAGCATTATGTGATTTGAAATAAGAATACCTAATGTCATGGTTGTAAAATCATTCATCAACCTCTGATTTGATCTCTCTTTGTAACTCCTCCTTGTACTCCTCAAAGGTTCCAGGGAAATTTCTCACAGTTCCATTTTCCACAACCCAAATTTCACTCTTCTCTTCATCCTCACAAACACGAGATATAAGCCTAGAGTCATGACTGACAAGGACGACTCCACTAGTAAACTCATCCAGTGCATCAGCCAGCGCATCAATACTCTGCATGTCTAGATGATTTGTGGGTGATGACTTGCATAATTTAGCATAATTTATCACTTCTCAACTTTAAACTTTATTCTAATTTTATTTATTTTTATTGATTTTAGACTTTATTATTGTTATTTAAATTTTATTGCAGATTTGAAGAAAATGAAAATTTATTCAAATAAAAGAGACGTGAAGCAGCTAGAGAGAATATTGGGTCTTGGATGAACGGAACTAAAGGAAGATTTCTTTTTGACCTTAGAAGTTGGCAAGAAAAGCGGGTCCCTCTGAGTTTTGATAGAGGCCGAAACTAAAAGGGGAGACACGCACAAAAAGAGGAACGTTTTGGGCTGAAAAGAGCAACGTTTTGGGCTGAAAAAGGGCAACACGTTTAAAAAGAAAAGAGAGGCTGAACTGAAGAAAAGGATGGCGCTGAACTGGGAACACGAAGCAACAGAGACGAAGATGAGAGATTTTTTTTGAGTGTCCATTTGTCCTTACAATCTTCTCAGATACATTATGGTGAATTCGTTTCTGTTGAGTTTAATTTTTAGCATGAACTAAATCTTCTTTATTCTAGGAAAACGATGTAATCTAGTTCCGAACTATGCTTATTTTTCTATGTTAATTTGAATTAATTCTCTTCATGTTGGTCTGATTTATTCCGAGCTTATTGCTTCTAATTAACTGGCCATTAATTAGATGATTTTGATCTTGTGATTTGCTGTCAAAAGAGGGAATTATAGGATAAATCTTGAATGTTTCGGCATAGGTAAATATAGAGATTGAAAGACTTGTATGAACCTATGTAGTATTAAAATCGTTGGTCTTAATGTTGTCTTGCTTTATTAAATTGCATATTCTTGTGTAAAATGATGAACAAGAATGTTTCCAATTGATTGTCGAAAGAGGCTTTTGGATCAGTTTGGAGATTGCTAACAAACAGAGAGAATTAAATTCAATTAGCTAGATGAGTAAAGCATAGTAAAATTGATTTCCTAGAAGTTTTCACCCCATTAATTTGATCTTCAAGCAACATCTTTCTTTTCCTTTGCATGTTTTCTTTAAATTGATTTTATTTTAAATTCCAATTAAAAAAAAAAAAAAAACCTTAGTGACTTCTCTAGATAAAATCGAGATTAGCATAATTTTGATATTTTTCAAAAGTAAGTGACCAATCCCTGAGGACGATACTCTTTTTATCACTTTACTAAAAAAAAAAACTACGATACTGTGCACTTTCAGTTTTGCATTAATCAGTGGGCTCATCCAATAGCAATATGTGTGGCTTCGACATGGAAATTGAAGTGAAGACAACCTGTGACTTTTGCCCTCCAGATAATTTTGCAATTGGGGTGAGGTGATTATATATGACTAGGGAGTCCAAATTTTCCAAGCTTTGCACGTACAGCCTCCTACTTGCTAAGTCCTTCTTGATCTAGATGAAGACAAAGAAGATACTAAACCGGTGTTTCATCCATTGTTAGTAGGTTCACAAAGTGCTGCGAATACTTCCCAATCCTTAACTTTTGACTCCTTCATACTTCACCTTCAGTTGGAACAAAATCACCTGCAAGAAGATTTAGTAGGGTAGATTTTCCAACTCCATTGGGCCCAACAATAGCAACACGTGTTCCCATATCAATACCTACATCGACATTCGAGAGCCTAAAATCCACTTGATTTGGGTAGGAATGGCAATGGGTCGGGTTCGGGCCGGGTTTTTTCATACCCGGACCCGACCCGCGGGGCAAGACCCGTGGCCCGGATCCGCCCCAACCGGGCCTCGCGGGCCCCGTTTAGAGATTGGGCCCAATTCGTGGCCCAACCAAAAAAAAAAAAAAAAAAAAGCCCAGTCCAATAGATCACACTATCACGAATCCTTTCAATACCATCACCAATAAGAGACAGTTCATCTTGAACAATCAAATTCAAAATATGTGCAGCACACCTCATATGCAACATAGACCCACCCAACATAAGAGAACTAGTATCAAGCTTATTCAAGAGAAGTCTTATCATGGCATCATTAGTACTACAATTATCTACAGTTATTGTGGACAACTTCCTATCAATGTTCTACTCTAAAAAACAATCAACAAGGACTTCAGCAAGGACATCTTTCGTGTGTGGAGAAGGAACATAAACAAACCTAGAAAAATAATAGGAATAATTATAACATAACTAAATAAACATTCAATTTAACATAACTCAATAAACATTCTAAATGTTAAGTTTTTAACATTCAATTTATAGATAAAAAAATTACCTTAAAACCCGACTTTGCAACTGAGCCGTAATGACCATAAACCCTCTCTTTTTGTTACTTGAAGTCCACATATCAGTTGTAATTGCCATCCTACTTCCATTCTTGTCCGTCATCTTCAAAGCTTTTTCCCTCTCATTATCATAGATTTTAAGAATGTCACTTTTCAAAGTATTTCTTGTGACAAGTTTAAACATAGGTTGAAGATCAGTCACAAATTCTCTAAACCCAATGTGATCAACCATTGAAAGAGGATATTCATATAGGATGACCATTCGAGCAAGCTTATTCCTCACTCTAGCTTGATCAAATTGGTAATTATTTAAACTCACAGTTCCATCCACCTTATTTTGTTGTTTAATTAAGACTTGTTGTCGTATATCTTTAAACTTCATCCGTGGACATCTTGCTAAATGATTACGCAAATGGGTTGTACCTTGGCTAGGATCACCCAAGTAAAGTTTGCCACAATGATGGCACTGGGCTTTAATTTTTCCTTCAAATTTCTTCCTTGTAAAATGAACCCAAACATCTGAAGTAGTCTTTCTTTTTTTACTTGTATCCAAGTCCTCATTTGTAGGCTCTTGCTCTCTCTCTTCCTCTGTCCCTGGACTCCCTTGACTCCCTTCTTGTTCCTCTACCTCTAAGTCCACTATCGGAGATTTCGGACTCCTAATTGGTTTAGAAGTTTGGGAGTTAGAATCAAAACAAATTATCACAAATTTATTATTACACATACTCATTAATTAATAGGCACAAATTCATAATTACGCAAGTTCACAAATTAAACATGATTAACAACAAATTCAAACACTTACTTGTTGTTTAATGGGCATAAAAGTGATGGTGATCCTGAGGGTGAGCTGCCAGGCGACAATGGCGAGGGTGATCGTGAAAATGGCGAAGGAGACCGCACAGTTGGCAAGGGACAACGTCCGGTTCTTAAGGGAGAGCCACTTGGCAAGGAAGAACCAGATTTGTTTGTGTCTGTGTTTGTGTCTTCCATCTCCGTTTTGGGCTCTGCATTCCCACCAAACATAAATCAGCACAAAGCATATCTCATGGATCAGTCATGTAAATTTATGATTCCCGATAATGTGTGAATAATTTTCATAGATTGCTAAGCTTGAAGAATTAAGGCATATATCTCACACTAAAGCCACACATTTGTGGTCTCTTTGTTCCACTAACATATATATTTGCACTCAAGTAAACACACAAACACCCACATATATTAGAAAATGTTGAGTGAGGCAGCATAAATACCACCTAAGAATTTCTAAAAAGTTCCCATAAGAAAAACAAAGGATTAAATTAAAATTGAGCCGTGGGAAATTTGATTTTCTGTTGTATCACTCTAAAATGAACTCAAACTTAAATGCACATATTTGATTGCTCTTTCTTTAATTTAAAAAACTGGTTAATGTGATCTAAAAGTGTCATAGAAACTCAAAGTTTCAAACACTATCCTGAAACTCACACACACACACACACGCACGCACAGAAATTTAGCAAAATCGTAGGCACAGATTACAAAACCATCTGGAGCAGCCTATATTCTCACCATAACCCCACAACACAAACAGAGAATGAAATAAGACCAACTCAGAAATAAGAATTAAGAATACCTAAGACAAAATGAAATTGTAAAAGCCCAAAATAACATGTTATTATTTTTAAACAATTTCCCAAACAATCTAAGGTTCAAATCTTTCCCCCTATTGTAATTGTCGCATTGAAAAAAAATATAAATAAATAAAATAGTTCTCAAATGGAAATCAAAACTCGTTTAAGTATGCATAAATACGATGATGGTTTTCTTCGAAACTCCAGCTGTCTTTGGAATTCAAAAACCCTAACCGAGCACCAAATCAGTTGATGTTGGTTTTGCCCAAATTCCGTTAGCAGTGAAACTGAGAACCTTCAACAGCCATCTGAGGCTCTTCAACAGCCATCTGAGGCTATCCTTTCCGATCAGCTGCTGAACGCCCTAAATTGTTGTGTGTGAAATGATGGTCACTATGGCAGAAAGCAATTCTTTTATCCACTTAAAAATATAGGGTAATCAAGCTTAAAAAGATTCTTCCTTCACATGTTCAAGATGACATTCAAAATAGAATTTCTTACTTTCAACTAAACATTCATGCTTCACATGTACAATGTTGCAAACATAATTTTTTTTTTAAAAAAATTTACATATATGCTACATAAGAATGCTCGTTAACTGTCTCAACAACCTAATCAAGAAAATCAGAAGTCTCAGCCCGGTAATCTCACAAGTAAGCCATTTTTAAATTTATCAGTAAAATTACAAACACTCTTTTTATTGTGGAGGAAGAGTGTTATCACATCAAAGCCAAAATCTACTAGACACAATCTAAAACAACAACAATTTAAGAATTTAAAGAACAGCTCAAACCCATTAAGAAACAAATACCCAGAACAGGAAAAGTCAAAAAGAACTTAAAAAAAAAGCATAGAATAGAACAAAGAGTTAGAAAAAAGAGAGAGAGAGTTACAGACAGTGGGCGTGACTGTGCTGATCGGACTGAGGACTGTGCTGATCGGACTGTATGGACTGAGTTGATCGGACTGCAATTGCGTGAGGCGTGACTACGCTGATCGGACTGTGTGGACTGAGCTGAGCGGACTGTGCAGAAATAAGGGAAAGGGATTGCATATCGGCTGAGGGAGGGAGGCAGCTGCTGCCGAAGATTGAAGATTGAAGAAATGAGGGATTAGTTAGAGTTAGATTATAGGTATATATATATATATATATTAGGGTATTTTTGTAATTTTGGGTACCGGGTTTTTATACGGGTCGGGTCTCAGGTCGGGTCTGGGTTTTTTTTAATAAAACCCTAACCCGACTCGGACCCGTTTCGGTTTTTTTTTTTTTTTAAATCCATACCCGACCCTATTTCTAATCGGACCGGGTAAAACCCGGCCCATTAGGGTCGGGCCGGGCCGGGTATCCGCTGGTCGGGCAAAAATTGCCATCCCTAGATTTGGGTAACTAAAGCTGACTTCAATTAGCTGCAAAAGTGGTGGTGTGAGCTCAGTAGGTTCAAGGAAGTGGAACTCCACACTAGAATCTCTCCACTTCTTTGGAGCCTCAGGTAGAGGCTCATCCTTATCAGCCCTTCCCTTAGCCTTGCTCTTAGATGCTTCCTTTGCAGCATTAAACTTTGCCTGGTCTTTCACCTTTTCCTGCTGAGCCCGACTCCTTGACCTCTTTGCTGCTTTAATTTGCTTCTCATAAGTTTCAAACTTCTTGTTCATCTTTTTGTGACGCTGCTCATACCCACTTTCAAAATCATCAAAATTCCCACGGTAGAAATGAAGCTTAAAATCATGGAGATGAATGATCTCAGTGCAGATAGTGTTGAGGAAATCCCGGTCATGTGACACAACTACAAGAGTTTTCTTCCACCGACACAAATACTCCTCCAGACAGAGAACAACCCTAAGGTCAAGATGGTTTGTGGGTTCATCCAATAAGAGAAGAGTTGGTTGCACAAAGAGCGCCCTAGCCAATGATATTCTCATCCTCCAGCCACCACTAAATGACCAGGTTGGGCGACCCTGCATATCCTTGGTGAAACCCAACCCAGCAAGAATCTTTGATGCCTGAGCTTTTGCTGCATCTGATCCCAAGATATGCAACTGTTCATACAACTCAGCAAGCCTATCTCCCTCATCATCTCCATTCTCACCCTCAGTAGCAAAAGATGAATTCTACAAAGATTCAACCTCTTTTCAGAGATTTACCAGCACTTCATTAGCTAAAACAACTGCTTCAAGGGCAGTTTTATCATCACCAACCACCTCTTGTTCAACCAAAAGCACATCAATATTCTTAGGTACTGGAATCTTCCTGCAAGCAAGGAGCTTTAATAATGTAGACTTGCCCATTCCATTGGGTCCAACCAAACCATACCTTTTCCCATGAGATATCTTAACTGACATGTTTTTTAAGAGTTCTTTTCCTCGAGCAGATATAGAGAACTTATCAACAGTTATGTCTTTGACATTGGCATCAGCTTCATCATCCCCATCAAGAACTGAAGCCCGGTTACCACTTGCTCTGCTGCATGGACAACAAGTATGTCCTTCTTTTCTCTTTTTTTCAACTCTTTCTCACTTATGGCTATGTCAAGTGAATTTGAATCATTCCTCATTTGCCGCTTCTTGGCATCAGACAGGTCTTCTTCAGAGGCATCATCCTCATCATCAAATGGAGGAAGATCTATGTTATCAATGTAAGATGACACTTTTGGAGCTTTTGTCTTAGGTTTACTAGAAGCGTTTGAAGAAGAACCCTTTTTAGGTTTCTCATCCATGTTAGCAAGCATCGCCGAGACTGAAAGCTTCCCTTTCTTCGCATCTTTTGAAGAGTCTTTGCCACTAGCCTTAGCACCAGTCCCCTCCGGCTTCTTTCCCATTGCAGTAACTGGTCAGGTAAGAAGAAATAGATTTGGACAGTGTTAAATCATATCAACTTGATCGATTTTTATTAAGTTCATCGTGAATATAAATGCATAATTAAAACCACATTAGAGCTTTTTTTTTTATAGGTTAAGACCACATTAGAGCTGAGCAAGACAATTCACATAATAAAGAAATAAATCCATAGAAAGTAGTGATATGTGGCATCAATTTCAAAAGAAATAAAGAAAAAACAAGGAAAAACAGAATACACTGATAACATGCAGAGACATTCTTGAAAATTTCAGACTTAGTGAAAGAGGAATAACCTAAGTGACACCACATTGAAAATAGATTAGTTGAAAAGCCAAATAATATAGCCTAATTAATTCACAGTATTGCAGAAAAAAAAAGTATGAAACATGGATGCAGAATTGTTATACTTAAATCTGATTTTCTCTCCTATTCTAAATAAAGTTATAAGTTGCATGATGCTCTACAAAAAGGATCACCTATTATTTGTAGAAAAATGATGTTTTCGACACAGACAAGGGAATTTAAACTGGCAACTCCTAAGAATCTTGCTTTGTGTATTTCTTGCCTTATAATATTGAACTTATATATTTATCCACTATTTTGTAATAAATAGGTGTAGTTTCCTTGACCAAAACGCACAACACCATTGTAGTTCTACACCTTATGCTGAATTTTGCTATAAAAGTCTAAAAAAGTGCTGGACACGTGGATAAAAATGTCACGCCCACTAACTATACCACACAAAGTCTCAGATAGAACTTCCCTACAAATAATAAAATACACATATTTCTGACTTATAAATGATAATCCATATGAACTTTGTCCTTTATTAAAACCAGTATAGGTCATATGCAAGGTTTGCTGCAAGAGGAATATAGATCAGTTCATGAAGCAAGAAAGATTACTTTTGGCTTTTAGTCAGTTTCTGCTCTATCTAAAGCAATACAATCTTAGATTTTTGGCTTTAGAAAATTCCAGGCTTTTCCAAGTGGCGCATAGAATTGAAAGTCTCTTTACAATCTTCTAGGTAAGACTCTCTTATCAAGTGCCACATCAGTTTACTCTCTCCTTTTCCTGGCTTTTAGAACAATTACACAAACCCATCTCTTCTCACCACTTGACATTACGCTCTCTTCTCTTTCCCACACATTTGATCGTTTTGTTATTTACTAATCTGGCCTAAATTATAGGGTATGTTTTTATTGTTAATACTTACGCTCTATAGAACCATATCTCTTGTTTATTTTTTTTCCATAAGGATTATGTAAGTAAAAGAAAATGACTATATCTGTTAGGTGTTCTGCAAAGGCCTCCCAATAGGTATTTTATTTTTTGAATACTCATTAGATTTGTCTTCTTTTGTTCCCATAAAGATAAATCTCCTGTTGTGGAGCTTTTAATGCTATAATCTAATGAAAGAGAATTGCAAGCAGCTTATGCAGCTAGGACAAATCAAAAAACCCAGTATGGTTGGTGACAACTATTTTTAAAAGAGAACATAACAGTTTGACAGGTTAGTTGGATACAGTATAAGATTTAATTGAATGCAAATATTTGTTTCTTTGAAGGGAAAGCTGGCTAAAATATGCAAATCAGAGCCAATTCAAACACAAATACACTAATGGATAAAATCTAATACAAAGTATGAGATAAACAAAGAGAAAAGCAGGCTGTCCTTACCTGTCAGTTTGTTCCAGCAACTCTTCTTGTAAATTACCCAAGTGTTGTGCTTGGCAGAGAACTAAACAAATCTGTATTTCAAAAAAATGATACTGTCAGAAGGTTTTTCAAATTACAGGAGAGAAAGATGAAAGAGAGACTACAAAAGAAAGGTTTGATCCATAAAAAATTACCATAAATTATGTAAACTTGTGAAACTAAAGAGACATTGGAAATTCAAGTGCATTCTCAAAGAAAAAATGTTGCAAGGATCTTAGTTAAAAACTAAGATCTGAACTTTTCTCTAAAAACTCCTTTAAAATTCAATGCCTTGCTTTTAGTAAATTAGCTCCTTACAAAGCACCATGTACCTCAAGCAGGAGATATAAGTTAGTTACAACTTCACCTTATAAAAATTAAGTATAAGCATTCCTTCTAAACCAAGCTTGCTAAAGCCATCTGTTAGAACCTTTGTCACAATTAACATCAATCTATTTGCAGATAATTAAGTGAAGAAAGAACACCAAATGCATTAATGCATTGTACAGAAATCATACTTTATAAAAGCCTATAAACACGTTGTCATGATCAAAGTTCCAATCATCTCCAAATGGAGTGATGCCCAAAGTAAAAGCAAATGCTTATAATGATACTAATTTAAATTACACAGGGTCAGAAGGTTGTTCAAATTACAGGAGCGAAAGATGAAAGAGAGACAATAGAAGAAGCTAAAGAAAATATTGTAAATGGTATGGATTGTAAAAATGTGAAAGTGTGTTTCCATATAAAAGGTAGTTCAACAATTCAACAAAATTTGAATCTACGAATTGAAGTGTAAACCATACAACCATATTTCAGAAATTATCCCTTAATATTCAATAACACAGTGTTCTTGGTTATTTATTTGTTTATTTCTATTTCAAAAACACAGCAAATAATCCAGAAAACCATCATTTCACTTAGAAAAAATTATAAATTATCCTACATGGTAAACTGTTAGATTTAAAAGCAGCAAAGTGAAAGTTGACTATTAAAATCAAGAGTGAAAATCCCTAATTAAAACACATAGCAAATAATCCAGGAAACCATAATTTCACTTTAAAAAAATTATAAATTATCCTACACTGTAAACTATTAGATTTAAAAGCAGTAAAGGTAAAAGCTAACTATTAAAATCAAGAGTAAAAATCCCTAATGTTACCCAAACCAAAATACAGAGATGATAATTTGAGGCCAAAGCATCCAAAGAAAGAGAATAAACCCATCTATCCTTCAATAGGGATCAAAGGAAAACCCTAGACAATTCAGCAAGAGGGGAAAATTTTAAATATAGAAATTCAAATAGAAAAAGCACCGGTGAGAACTGAGAAGTTACAGGAATTGAAAATAGTGGGTGAAGTGGAAAAGAGTGTGCTTACCTTCCATATATACTACTACGGAGAAGGGATGGGGGCAAGAAAAATGAACAGAGCAGTAGGGATGGGGGCAAAGTACAGATAGAGCTAGTGGCAATTAGAAGGGAAGGGATAGGGCAGAGAACGAACAGTGCAGTTGCTAGTTAGAATGAATGAATATTGAGAGGGAGGGAAGGCTTTTTATTTTGGTTGAACGAATGTGTTATATGGTGTGTTTTTAAAAGTTACATTGATTCTGGACAATATATATGCTGAAACAGTATCATGCTTCACTTTTTAATTGTAAGCGTGGCAGATTTTTAGATGGACTTTTTTTCCTACATGGCAACATAGCCTTAATTGTAGAAGAAAGCTTCTGCTATTATATATAGTATTAGATTATATTAGATCCTTAAAAATAAAAACTTAACCATATTATAAATCAAGCAAGCTATCTCTAAGTTAATTTCAAATCATACTTCATGGCAACAGGCATAATAATAAGAGAAGTGGCAAACATTAAAAAAAAACAGAGTCCAAACACCAAGTGCAAATGACAAAACAACTTTTCTTTGGTGAAAATATACTATTGGTCCCTAAAAATTTGGGTCTAGTTCTATTTTAGAACCTGAAATTCGAAAGTTTTGTTTTAGTCCTTAAAAAATTGTAAACTTACCAAGATAATCCTTCCATAGCCTTACCGTTATAACAAAGGGCCATGTCACTTTGTCAAATTTTGCCATGTAAATAAGAATTATAACGGCAAGCCTACGGAAGAATTAAGACTAAAATAGAAAATGACAAAAAATTTTGGGACCAAATGAATATTTTTACGCAATGGACCACCACCACTCAAGTGCAAATGATAGATAAACAAATATCAACCTATAAAACCTCAAAATGCATTTAAATCAAAAACAAAAACAAAAATCATAGAATAATTGCAACTAACAAAATAAATCTACAACAAATAAAATACTCCACGAATTACATATCTTCTCAAACAAATGTCTACGTACCAATTGGGTAAAGAAGAGATAGTTGTTTAGGCATTCACCTCAATCGTTCTTTATGCACATAATTTTTTTAATGAGTACTAAGCACTCTAAGATATATTAAACTCCATTCACAACGACCAAAAAAGCAACTAATCCTTCAACACTACCAAGTCTTCCCATTGAAAACATTCACATATGACAATTCTAAAATCCTAGAGTGAAAATGAAAGTTGAAAACTTTCAACTTTGTATCACACTCAAATCTTTCAAATTTGATTTTCCATCATTGGAAGGGTATGCCACATCATTCAGCTTTGCAAAAATTTGCCAAGCACTAATTCTACTTTCTCCAAATTTGATTAACAATAATCAAAAAAACCAAAAACAAAGTTATTCTAATTAACTTTCCAAAGTCCCATGCCTATTTATATTTAATATTTAATTTCACAAAAACTGGATTTTTTTTTAATTATTTATTTAAAGTTGTTTTTTGAATTGGTTTTGCTTGTTTGATTAGCACAATAGTTACTCTGAAACCAAAACCAATAGCCTCTTTGAAATTCCGCATCGGATTTGAAGGATTTAATCTCCATAGAAACTAAAACCCTAGAAATTGAAAGTTCGGAAAATTGATTCCGTCTTGAATTCGATTTTCAGCTGTTTGGGTACTTCACACACCAATAGATTTGGAATCGAATTCCAAAATTCTATACATCTCAAATCCAAACCAAAAACATAAATAAATAAACTGAGAGTAGAGTTCAAAGTTGTGCAAACCAATTCTCATGCTTAGAAAAAAGAAAACAAAAATATTAAATTAAAGAAGAAAAATTTTACACGCAAATAACTGCAACAACTAAAATTGAATTGAACATTATAATATATAGTATAGAGTTTGAAAGGAAATTCCGATTACCGATTGAAGAAGATTGGAGATTCTTAACGATGAAGAGAGAGAGGAGAATCAAGCTATGGAACCACATGAGAATTGATTTCTATTAGCGTTTTTGTGATATATATAGATTCACTAAACTACGTCGTTTTTGTTTATAAATATAGATATCTTTTACTAAATCACATCCTTTTTTTTTTTTTTTTTTTTTTTTGAGGGAATGGTAATCACATCCTATAATATAGTGTCCTTTTTTTTTTTTTTTGGTCGAATATAATATAGTCTTCTGTTTAATATAGAAATCTTTTACTAAATCACATCCTATGAATGTAGTTTTTTTTTTTAGATTTTTTTTTTTTTTTTTGGAGAAGAAAGAATATAGTTGTACTACATTTGGTAGACTATAATAGGCACTGTAATATAATAGTTATTTATATAGTTTAACTATTTGTTTATTAGAGAGGTGTTATGTTCACAACATTTTTATAACATTTTCACAACAAATCATAGGTGGTTAATTGTTATTGGTTCAAATTTGAACCTAACACTAAGATTACTTTTTTGCCCCAGTAATAACAACCAATAACAACTTGCCACTTAGGATTTGTTGTAAAAATGTTGTGAATATATCATTTCTCTTTTTATTATAAGAAATTGTCATTCTTTAAAATGAGAAATAACTATTCATCCTTAAAAGGTTGTAATAGTTATTCCTTAGAAGGTGTATTAATTTCTAAAATTAATATATTTCCAAATAAACAAACTTTTCATATGCACATAAAAATTATGAAAATAAAAAATCATAAAAAAATAACTAATCTCTCTTGGAGTAAGATATTTCCTAAAATATATGTTAAATTTGAGTAAGATATTTCCTAAAATATATGTTAAA
This sequence comes from Quercus parvula, assembly GCA_030820535.1. Lineage (NCBI taxonomy): Eukaryota > Viridiplantae > Streptophyta > Magnoliopsida > Fagales > Fagaceae > Quercus > Quercus parvula. The sequence goes on from JAUAME010000001.1 coordinate 44,126,910, forward strand.
TTTGAGTAAGATATTTCCTAAAATATATGTTAAATTTGATTTAAAATTCCATTGTCCTTGGAGTTCTATTATTATGTTGTCATCAAACAAATGAATAGTAATAAATACTAGCTTCTAAGCACGCGTTCACGCGCGTGCTCAGAGGCTCTTTTATTTTTTGGATAAAAATTAATAATTTGCATTTATTATAATTTGGGATTTCTAATTTTTCCAATCACCCAAAAAAAAAAAAAAAAAAAAAAAAAACCTTAAGGGTGTGATGAAAAAATTATTTCTCCCACAAATGCATAAATCAATACTATCAAGAATTTTGGAAGATGCCTGTTTGCTCAACGAATTGTTTGAGTCTTGATTGCATTTGCCAATCTCAATTCCAGACCCCGTAAAATGTGTCCCTAACATCAAATCCATTGATGTCATCAATTAGTTGCTAAAGTTTGGCTTAATTTTAAAAAATAAACATTGAAAAGCACAAATTGAACAAATTGTCAAAAAAAATTTACAAAGAAAAAGAAACATGAGATTGATGAGCATGAAACTTGGCTTTCACATATATAAAATAAATATAAAACTGACTAACAAACGTGGAGGTTAGTGATAATAAAGAGATCATGAGTGAAAAAATGAAAAACAAAAATAAAAGCGAGAGAAATTACATAGTAGTAACTGCTTTTTAGTGGGGATGTTGGGATGATAAGTGTGGGGACGTAGGCCCAAATATATCAATAGCAAGAAAGACGTAATACTTCAAACTTCACGAGCAAACTATGATTGTAGAGGCTAGGAAGGGTTGTCCGAGGAGGAATATCCCCTCGGCTAAATGCAACGAAGATCAAGATGTGCCTCCTGACATCCAGGGTGATGTTCCAGAAGTTTCTATTAATAAATACAAGCACTATGAACGTATAGGAAAAATGAGAGCTAGGAAATATCTAAAGAAAGGCTATTGTCACTGCATTAAATGCTCTGCAGCTAACTTTCTGACTGCATTAATGTGGAGAAGACCCCTGAACAGTGCTACCTTCGCTGCCCTAACTCACAGAAGGCATGTGAGGGTGTTCTATGGGACAAGCACTCAAGTAGTGGCTTAGATGATCAACAAGTGGAGGGCCAAGATCATCAAAAGGGAACTATATAATGTAAGAGACCCTCCATGGAGAAGGGATCGAGAAATCTAGAGAGAAACACTGTAGCAATCAGGAAACAAATTCGTAACCAAACTTGTGAGAAACATATAAGAACTGATCTCCTCGGACTGCGCCGAGGACGATATATTTTAGTTTAAATTAATCTATCTTTCTATTCTTGTCATTTGAAACCACTTTATTCATTGTCCAACTCACCTTAGTCCAGTTTTCCAACCCACTCTTTACAAATTCATTGTTTTGGGCTTTTTAGGCCTAAGTCCATCCGTTTTTTGGGCTAAGGACCCTAAATTTGGTCCTTACAATTGGCGCAGTCTATGGGAATTATTGATGTGATAGTGAGTCTAACGTTTAACGATGCTATGTTCAAGTCCAAACCAAGCAAAATCCAAGGGGTCCCAACGTGAAGATCATTTTGTCAATCTCGAGCGAAGAAGGGACCAGGAGGGGAGTGTGCATACTACCCATACTAATATGAGCCATTCTCGAGGTGGTAGCCACCTCTCTCATGAGAAAATACTAAGACCATGCAGCAAGAGATTAATCATTTAAAAAGGAAGTTACGCCGCGAACGGAGAAGGCGAACTCCCTCCATTTTCGATTTCTCTTCTGACGATAAAGAGGATGGTTGTTATAGGCAGAGATCAAGGACTCCTCCCAGTGAGTCTTTCTTGTATGATGAGGACTACCACCATGAGCACAGAAACAAAAGCTCATCTTCCAAAGGCCTGGGGAATGATGTGATGAGTAAAGCGCTCAAACAAATTTCCAAATCACCTTTCACACGCAGAATTGAGGAAAGGGAGACTTCCTCAGAGGTTCACTCAGCCCACATTCACCATGCATAACGAATGTACAGACCCTTTGGAGCACATAAGTCACTTCAACCAAAGAATGGCTGTCCATTTAAAAAATGAGACCTTGATGTGCAAGGTATTTCCATCCAGCTTAGGGCCTGTAACGATGGGGTGGTTCGACGGTCTGAATGCAGGTTCTATTGGCTCTTTCAAGGAGCTCACATAAGCATTCGAGTCTCGTTTCATTACGTGTAGTAGGGTTCCTCAGCCACTAGATTCTTTATTGTCCATGTCCATGCGAGAAGGTGAGACCTTGAAAACGTACTCAGATAGGTACTAGGAGATATTTAATGAGATTGATAGGAATTTTAATGATGTGGCTATAAGGACCTTTAAGATCGGACTGCCTACCGAGCTTGATTTGAGAAAATCCCTGACCAAGAAGCCAGTAAGTAGTGTTCGTCGACTCATGGATCGCATTGATGAGTATAAGTGGGTCCAGGAAGACCAACAGCAAGGCAAGGGGAAGGGTAAGGTTATCCCTTAGGAGAGGAAGGATTTCAAATCGAACAAATACAGCAATAACAGACCCCAAAGGGATTTTGCGGGATAGTCTGGATCTACGGCCCCTTAGGTGGTTAACATTGTGTTTTGAGAACCAGTGCATCAAGTCTTGGAAAAGATCAAGAAGGAGTCATACTTCAAATGGCCAAACAAAATGGAAGGAGATCGCTTGAGGCGCAACCAGAGCCTCCATTGCTAATACCACTAGGAGAAGGGATATACCATCGAGGACTGCAGAACTCTATGGAACCATCTAGAGCAACTAGTCAGAGAGGGAAGGTTACAACAGTTTTTATATCGGCCTAATGGACAAGGAGACCAATCAAGGTCAAGGGCTCAAGGGAACGCTTCTTCAAGACCTCCGTTAGGCACAATTAATTTCATCTTTGCTACACCTGGGAGGACTGGTTCTCATCCTTCTAGGGTGATGTCTGTAGCTGGGCTACTATCTGAGGACCCTAATTCTGAGTTAAAGAGTGCTAGAGTGAAGATCCAATCGGCATTGAGTTTTTTGGATGAGAACAAGATAGGAACCATCTAGACACACGATGATGCTTTGGTGGTCACTCTCAGAATAGGAGGAAATGATGTGAAGAGGGTGATGGTAGACCAGGGCAGTGGCGCAAAGATTATGTACCCTAACTTGTACAGAGTGCTGAAATTAAAGCCTAAGAACCTGACAGCCTATGATTCACCTTTGGTAAGTTTTGATGAGAAAGTTGTCATCCTAAACGGTCAGATTAGGTTGCCTGCACAGGCAGGATTAGAAGTGGTTGAAGTGGACTTCATTGTGGTGGACGCATACTCTCCCTACACGGCCATCATGGCCAGACCTTGGCTCCATGCCCTAGGGGCCATTTCTTCAACTCTGCATTTGAAAGTGAAGTATCCATCAAGGGATCGGATTGAGGAGCTCGTGGGGAGTCAATCTACAGCTAGGCAATGCCTCGTGGCTGCAATTATGCATAAGTTTATCGCTAAGTCCTGCCTTTACTGAGGGGGGCTTATAGCAGTCAAAGTCTCTGGTGTTACTTGTCAATGGGCCAGTTGAGGAGGCAAAATGCGAGGATTTGGAGAAAGTTGTTTTGGGCGATGATCTGGAGAAGTTTTTTAGGTTGGAGCTCAACTGCCTCCTCAAGAGAGGGAAGAGCTGATAGAATTTCTTAGGAGGAACATTGATGTGTTCGCATGGAGCACTTACGAGGCTTCGGGGGTGGATCCGAGTTTCATCTGCCATCATTTGAATGTCAATCCATCTGCCACCTCCAAAAAGCAACCACATCGGCACTCATCTAAGGATCATTCTAATGTTATCAAAGATGAGGTGATGAAGCTCAAGTAGGCTGGGGCTATTAAGGAGGTTTTTTACCCTGAATGGTTGGCCAATGCCATAGTGGTGAAGAAGAAAAGTGGGAAGTGGCGAGTATGTGTAGAGTTCACAGACTTGAACAAAGCCTATCCAAAGGACCCTTTTCCCATGCCTCAGATTGATCAACTAGTGGATGCAACTGTATGCCATCCTTGGATGAGCTTTTTAGATGCCTTTCAAGGATATCATCAGATACCTTTAGCCTTGGAAGATCAGGAAAAGGATGATGACTAAAATGTTTGAGCCATAATTGTGCAAGAATATTGAAGTCTATATAGACGACATGGTGGTTAAGAGTAAGTTAGAATCTGAGCACGTTAACGACCTTGGGAATATCTGTGAGATCTTGAGGAGGCATAAGCTACGACTCAATGCTTCTAAATGTTCTTTTGGGGTCGAATCAAGAAAGTTCTTAGGGTACATGGTTACACACCGTGGAATTGAAGTTAACCCTAACTAGATTAAAGTAATTAACAATTTACGACCACCTTGGAATTCCAAAGAGGTCCAGAAGCTAACAGGGATGACTACTGTTTTAAACCAATTTATCTCTCGATCAACAGATAGGTGTAGGCCTTTCTTCCAGTTGCTGAACAAATAGAAGGGATTTAAATGGACCGAGGAGTGTGTTTTGGCCTTCCAGCAGCTGAAGGAATATCTATCTCGTCCCCCTATTATGTCTAGGCCCGAGATGGAAGAGGTCTTGTTTGCCTACATCACAATATCTTCCCACGCACTAAGTTTAGTGCTGGTGCAGGTTGATAGCGGTGTGCAGATGCCAGTTGATTACGTGAGCAAGTCACTACATGATGCCAAGGTCTGTTACCTACTATTGGAGAAAGCCATTCTGGTAGTGGTGCGTACTACACATAAGCTCCCCCACTATTTCCAATAGCACACAGTTGTTGCCTTAACGCAGCTCCCGTTCAAATCTCTACTTCAGAGCGCTGATTACACTGGGAGGATTGCAAAGTGGGGTACGATCCTAGGGGCTTTTGATATACAAGTACATACCTCGTACCTCTATCAAGGGCTAGGTCCTCGCCGATCTGGTAGCTGAGTTTACTGAAACCCCATTAAAAGAGAGAGTAGAGAAGCAGAATATGGATGGAAAATTGGTTGAGTTGGTCTCCCTACAAGAACCTTTTTCCTAGAGGGTATACGTTGATGGTGCGGCAAATCACAGAGGATTTGGAGTTGGGCTAGTTCTGATATCTCTAGAAAAGATCGTAATTGAGAAATCTTTGAGATTGGATTTCTTGACCACAAACAATGAAATTGAATATGAAGCTCTGCTGGTAGGAATGGCTATGGTTCAGAAAATAGGTGGAAAGACAGTAGAGATATTCTCATATTCAAAGCTAGTTGTAGGCCAGGTTCGGGGAGAATTGGAGGCTAGGGACATGAGAATGCTAGAGTACTTAAGTCAGGTTAGGCGTTTACAGTCAAGTTTTGAATATTTCAATTTACAGCACATTCATAGAAGTGGAAACACCCATGCCAATTCTCTAGCCACGCTCGTAACCTCCTCGGCACAGAGCCTACCTCGAGTCATCTTTGTTGAAGATCTGCGTAAACCTACTGAAATGATGATTGAGGTGATCCACATCCATCAAATCAGGGTAGGGTCTAGCTGGATGGATCCTAAGTGCTATTCCTTAAGGAAGACATCTTACTCAAGGATAAGTTAGAAGCTGACAAGGTGCAAAGGAAGGCTCTTCGGTTTTGGCTGTTCGAGGACAAAAAATTGTACAAACGCTCTTTCTTTGGGCCGTACTTGCTGTGCATACACCCTGAGGCATTAGAGTTGCTTCTGGAGGAGTTGCATGAAGGGATTTCTGGAAGCCACATAGGAGGAAGATCCTTATCTCACAGAGCCCTTCCACAAGGATACTAGTGGTCGAACATGAATATGTGAAGAAATGTGACCAGTGCCAGAGATTTGCCCCAAATATCCGTCAACTAGGAGGGGTCCTTAATCTTCTGTCCAGCCCTTAGCCTTTTGCTCAATGGGGTTGGATATTGTTGGACCTTTTCCCTAAGGCAGCAGGGAACAAGAGATATTTACTAGTAAGCACGGATTACTTTACCAAGTGGGTTGAAACTAAGCCATTGGCAAATATTAGGGACGTGGATGCCAAGAGATTCATTTGGAAAAACATTGTCACTCGGTTTGGGATCCCTCATACACTTATCTCGGACAATGGACTTCAGTTTGATAGCAAAGCCTTCAGGAGGTATTGTTGTAACCTGGGAATTACGAATAGGTATTCCATCCCAGCTTATCCATAAGGGAATGGATAGGCCGAGACTGTTAATAAGGTCATAGTAGGTGGGCTAAAGAAAAGGTTGGATGATGCGAAGGGAAAATGGGTGGAAGAGCTGCCACATGTACTTTGGACATATCGGACCACACCTCGCAGATCAATAGGAGAGAGACCCTTCTCAATGACTTATGGAGTCGAGGCTGTTATCCCTCTAGAAACTAGATTCCTAATACTGAGAATAAGCTCTTTTAATCCGAACAACAATGACGTGCTATAAGAGAAGTGTTTAGATCTAATTGAAGAGCGAAGAGAAAACGCTATGGTCAACTGGCATACTACCAACACAAGCTAAAGCAAGGGTATAATGTTAACGTGAAGCTAAGTCCTTTAGCACCTGGGGACTTGGTGTTAAGAAAGGTTTTAGGTACCACAAAGAACCCAGCTTGGGGAAAGCTAGGGCCTAATTGGGAATGACCATATCGCATCACTTCAGTGGCTAGAATAGGTGCATATTATCTTGGGAATCTAGATGAAAACGTTGTACTATTCTCGTGGAATGTAAACAACTTGGGAAGAACCTTAGTCATGGTCTCTCAAACCACGTATTTTGGGTAAGTTAATACTTCACTCCATTTTACGAAGTATTAAACAGAATCTTAGTCATGCCTGATCTCTCGGACCACATACTTTAGGTAAATTAATACTTCAGCTCATTTTCACTAAGTATTAAACAGAACCTTAGTCATACCTAGTCTCTCGGACCACATACTTTGGGTAAATTAATACTTTAGTTCATTTTCACTAAGTATTAAACAAAACCTTAATTATGCCTAACTTCTCGGACTACATACTTTGGGTAAATTAACACTTCAATTCATTTTCACTAAATATTAAACAAAACCTTAGTCATGCCTAGTCTCTTGGACTAAATACTTTGGGTAAATTAATATTTCAGTTCATTTTCTCTAAGTATTAAACAGAACCTTAATCATGCCTGATCTCTCGGACCACATATTTTGGGTAAATTAATACTTCACTCCATTTCTCTAAGTATTAAACAGATCCTTAGTCATTCCTGGTCTCTCGGACCACATACTTTGGGTAAATTAATACTTTAGTTCATTTTCATTAAGTATTAAACAGAACTTTAGTCATGCCTGGTCTCTCGGACCACATACTTTGGGTAAATTAATACTTCGGTTCATTTTCACTAAGTATTAAATAGAACCTTAGTCCTGTCTAGTCTCTCGGACCACATACTTTGGATAAATTAATACTTCAGTTCAATTTCTCTAAGTATTAAACAGAACCTTAGTCATGCTTGGCCTCTTGGACCACATACTTTGGGTAAATTAATACTTCAGTTCATTTTCACTAAGTATTAAACATAACCTTAGTCATGCCTAGTCTTTCAGATTAAATACTTTGGGTAAATTAATACTTCAATTCATTTTCTCTAAGTATTAAACAAAACCTTAATTATGCCTGATCTCTCGGACCACATACTTCGAGTAAATTAATACTTCACTCCATTTCTCTAAGTATTAAACAGAACTTTAGTCATGCCTGGTCTCTCATACCACATACTTTGGGTAAATTAATACTTCAGTTCAATTTCTCTAAGTATTAAACAAAATCTTAGTCCTACTTGGTCTCTAGGACCACATACTTTGGGTAAATTAATACTTTACTCCATTTCACTAAGTATCAAACAGAATCTTTATTATGCTTGGACTCTCGGACTTCCTGCTTTGAGCAGACTGATATCCTAACTTATGAGTATTGGGCAAAACTAGGACTATGGCTGTCCCCTTAGATCTTTTTCTACTAACTGCTGGGGGTTTGGTTTTCAGTACAAATTTATGATCATTTTCTTGACTAGTTATATGTGTTTAATTTATCTAAAGTGGCAACAATCCACTACTGTCAGCAATATCATCAATCCTAAGTCTCATTAGAAGGCAACACAAAAACTACACCAATCAAGAAATAATTTTTATAAAAAAAGAAAAGAAAAAAAGATTCATGATGTAAAAAGTGAAGTCTTTTCGTTAAATAAAAGGAAAATACATTATATACAACTGCAAACTGTTATTATAAAGAAGACAAAACAAAACAAAGGCTACAAACAAGGGAACAAAACCCTAGAGTTAAGCCTTAGAGCTAGGAGGAGGGTCTTCTTTGTTGTCAGGCTTGGAAACAGGAACATCTTTGGCTGTGGCAGTGTCCTTAGACTTATCCTCGGTCTCTTTCACCTTTGTAGCAACATCCTTGGCCTTGGCAACATTCTTGGCTTGGGCGATGTCATTTGCCTTAGCAGCATTCTTGGCCTCGGACGAAGCTTGGACTTCCTTCCCCTTCTCCTTGACCTCGGCCTTCTCAACCCCCTGCCCTTGGTCGTTGACTTGGTTAGAGTCCTTTGAAACCTCAAGAAGGGGAGGAGGGGCCTCGGTGGTTAGGGGCTGCTCTATTAAGAGTGTTGCAAGAGCAAGAGAAGAAGGGAGGTCGGCAAGAATCTCACGGATGTCAGAAGGATAGTAAATGTTCCTGGCCTCCCTCCACTCCGAGTCTGCAGGGACCCCTGCAAGGTTGAAGGCTTTTAACCACACTTCCTTGCAATAGTCCTTACATACCTCGACCAGTTCATCTGTTAGCCTGAGCTCAATCTCCTGCACACCCTGCTTGTAGGATGCAAGCCTTGAGGCCTGATGTGCATGAAATATATACAATAAAATACTCACATATCTACATATTTAGCCTTACTTTTATGTTATTTTGTGACTGATTATATAATATCTTTGTGTTGCAGGTAACAAGGACTTTACATGCAAAGTGGGGCTAGGCCAATTGAATCAAGCCAACTTAAATCTAGCTAGGCATGAATTCAAGAGAAGACCAACCCAATTAAATTTAAGTCCAATTGGAGTAAGGAATCAAAGGAAATTTGCACCAAATCCAAGTCCAATTCGGATTAGGATTCCAGCCTGCGCATCAGTTAGTATTTTTGGCATAACTTTCGGTTCAGAACTCCAATTGAGATGATTCAAGTTGGGCTGGAAATTTAACTTAAAGGGCTACAACTTTGTAGTTTACCAAAAGTCATAATTCTGAAGCTAAATGGGCCAAAACCGTCGGTTAAGTGAAGCCTAAAAATCTGGGATTTTCTCCAAACGGGAATTCAACTTGTAACAGGATTCCTTTACCTATTTAAAGGCTCTTTAGGGCAAAATTCGAGGAGGCCAGTGCTAGGGCTGAGGGCTGAATGTATAGAGAGCTGCGGCTACCTCTTCCATGACAGTTAGTTTTATTTTATTTGTTTAGTTTAATGTTTAGTATTTTATTTTTATGTTTTCTTTCAATTACTATGAGTAGCTAAATTTATAATTAGGGTTGAGGATGAAACCTTGTTAAGGATTATCAGTATTATTTATGTGATTTAATTTTTCCCACAAAAATTGTTCTTTAATGATTTAAATTGTTCTTGCTTCATATCAATTGACTAAGATGGGATTCTAGATATGAGTTCAATCATGTTTTTCTCATGATTTAGGATTTGTCTTAATTAATTGAATGCTTGGTTTATTAATTCTTGATTATAAAATTGGATATCATTTGTGATTTGTCTGTCAATTGATACAATTTATGATTTGATTTTTAGAATTGGATATATCTTGTGATTTGTTTGGCTACGGATACAATTGATGATTTGGTTTTATACTTAAGAAGCGAAGAAGAACATGCTTTAGATTTTTAAACATAAGTTTTAATGATGATATTTTCCATGATAGCAAGATTGATTTCTAGATTATCATGTAGTGAGTTGGGAAAAATTAATGATCATAAATATATGCTGATATGACTTACAAGGCGGATTCCAAAACCTTAATTCCTTTCCCTTGATTGTTTACATCTATTTATTGCTTTATATCTTTGCTTAGATTAATTATTTTTTTTAGTTTATTTAATTTCAAAATAACCAATTTTTATTAAACTAGATTAGGATTAATTTAGTTAAGATTTGATTTAATTTTCCTACGTTCATTCAAGTCCCTGTAGGTTCGACCTCGTTCTTGTCAAACTATACTTCGGTACGGTTCGTACACTTGCGAGTATTTTAAAATTTCACAACAAGTTTTTGGCGCCGTTGCCGGGGACTTGGTTAGGAAAATAAATTAGGTCTTAATTGAATTTTTCCTTCTACTAGTTGTAGTTAATTTTTTTTTAAATAAAAACAAAAAAAAAAATTTATTTCTTTGTGCTTGGTGTATGAGAACTTGGTTACGTGATAAAGAAAATCATCTTGTTAGTTTTGATTATTCATCCACAATGGGAGAAACAGGAGATGATTCAAAAACTCTTAGGGAGTTGTTCTCACCCATAACCACCAACCCTCCATCTTGCATAGTATTGCCTGCAACCACAGCTGCACATTTTGAGTTGAAGCCACAGATAATCCACCTTCTTCCTACTTTTTATGGATTGGATAGAGAAGACCCTTATATGCATGTGAAGGATTTTCTTGAGATTTGTGCTACTTGTAAGTTCCAGAATTTCATTGATGACTTTGTTCGCTTGCGTTTATTCCCTTTTTCCTTGAAGGATAAGGCAAAAGGATGGCTTAATTCTTTGTCACCTAAATCTATCACTTCATGGGAACTGTTGGTCACAAAATTCCTCTCTAAATTTTTCCCAATGGCCAAGACCAATGCTTTAAGGAGAGAAATTGCAGATTTTTATCAAGATGAACAAGAGAAATTGTATGAGAGTTGGGAGAGATTTAAGGACTTGATCTTAAAGTGTCCCCATCATGGTTTTGAAACATGGAGACTAGTACAATATTTTTATAATGGTTTGACTCAAACAAATCGTAACATGATTGAGTCCATGAATGGTGGTGGATTTTTGAGTCTTGTAGATGATGAGGCATACAAATTTCTTGAGAATCTATCTGAAAGCTCACAACAATGGGATTTTTCCAATCGTAGAGAGAGATCTGCCCCTACAATTAAGAAAGGAGGATTGTATGAAGTCAGTGAAGATTTAGATATAAAAGCTAGGTTGGACAATCTCACTCGTAAGGTTGAAGCTTTAGCTTTAGGTAGAGGAATGAATTCTGTCAATCAAGTTCAAAGTGAAACATGCTCTATTTGTGCAAGTCCTATGCATACAACACAAATGTGTCCTTCTGCAGCTGGGTACCCTGATTTTTATACTGAGCAAGCAAATGCACTGAATAATTATGGAAAACCATTTGCTAGTCCATTTTCAGAGACATACAATCCAAATTGGAGGAACCATCCTAATTTCTCATGGAGGCAAAATCAGCCTCCCACAAATGTAGGTGGACAACAAATGCATCAACAAAGTCAATTTCGTCCACCTACTCAAGCATATCCTCCCATTCCTCAATCAACACCTCAGTTTGTAGCACCACCAAGACAACAACCATCTTTGGAGGAGTCTCTCAAAACTTTCATGCAATCAACTAGCCAAGCCATTCAAGAGATAAAAAGTTCCACCCATTTGAATACTCAAGCTATTTCAAAGTTGGAAAATCAAGTTGGCCAGTTAGCAACCCAAGTTGGAGAGAGGGAAAAAGGAAAGTTTCCTAGTCAACCTATACCTAATCCAAAAGGGCAATATGCAATTAATGGTTCTTCTAGTTCTACTCATGCACATGAATCTGTTCAGTCTATTACTACCCTTAGGTCTGGTAAGCAAGTTGATAATCAAGTGAAAATGCTAGAAGTGGAGGATAATGAAAATACTGTGTTAGAGGAAAAAGGAGTTCACAGTTCACAGGATGATCATAAAGAAAAGAAGGGCAACTCAACCTTAATTCCAATTCAGGATCTTAGTTCTTCCCCTCTTGATAAGAAGTATGTTCCTAAAGCTCCATTCCCTCAAAGTTTAATCAGTCCTCAAAAAAGTGCACAATTTGGAGATATTTTAGAGGTTTTTAAGCAAGTGCAAATAAATATTCCATTTCTTGATGCAATTCAGCAAGTTCCTGCTTATGCTAAGTTTCTAAAAGATCTTGTGACAATGAAGAGAAAGACAAATGCCCCTAAAAAGGCATTTTTGACAAAGCAAGTTAGTTCAATCATTCAGAATAAATATCCAGTGAAATGTAAGGACCCTGGATCTCCTACAATTTCATGCAGGATTGGGGATCATCTCATTGAGCGAGCTTTGCTAGATTTGGGGGCAAGTGTGAACCTAATGCCATATTCAGTATACTTACAGCTAGGTTTGGGGGAGTTGAAACCCACAACCATGACACTTCAATTAGCTGATAGGTCTGTGAAAATCCCTAGAGGTATTGTAGAGGATGTGCTAATTAAGGTGGATGCATTCTATTTTCCTGTTGATTTTGTTGTGTTAGACACTGAGCCTGCACTAAATGCCAGTATACAAATCCATGTCATTTTGGGTCGCCCTTTCTTAGCCACATCCAATGCTTTGATTAATTGTCGGAGTGGTGTGATGAAGATTTCTTTTGAAAATATGACTGTTGAGCTTAATATCTTTGACATAAGTAAGCAAGTACTAGAAAATGAGGATATATGTGAGGTTAACATGATTGGGAGCCAAGTCCATGATACTTTCATACAATCAAGTTGTAAGGATCCCCTAAAGGCTTGCTTAACCCATTTTGATTGCAATTTGGATACTAAAAAATCAATTGAGGATGTCAATGCATTATTGGAATATGTTCCTCTCTTAAGTATTGATAGTTGGCAGCCAAAAGTGGTCCCTTTTCCACTTTCTTCATCCCCATTCCTATCTATTGGAGAACCACCAAAGTTGGATGACTTTTGGGAACACCAATTGATAAGTATACTTCAAGAGCATAAGGAAGCTATAGGTTGGACAATTGCTAATATTAAGGGTATTATTTCTTCTGTGGTTATGCAAAGAATTCACTTAGAAGACACTGTAAAAGCTTCTCAACATGTTTTTGACCCAGGTAAGTTACAATATCATTGGGCTAGTCCATTCATAATATGCATTATTTATCTCTATGGTGTTGTTGAGGTTTGGATGGTTCTGTTTATTAGGATTGATCTCCAGTTGTGTTAAATCTTTTTGCAAAAAAAAAAAAAAAAAATCTTTTTCTTGTTTATTTTCTGATTTTAGATTAATCTTTGTGTTTATTTTCTTGTTTCATTTTATTTTCTTTTGTTCTAGCTGATATTTGACAGAAATTAAAACTTTTATACCAATCAGCTTGATCAGGTACGTCTCCTCCTTCTCCTTACCTTACTCATTTCTACTTGGTTCTCATGTTGCATATTAATATTTTGCTCTCTTTTCATTCAAGACATATATTTGAGAGTATCATTTTTAACATTGAGGACAATGTTTGGTTTAGGTTTGGGGGGATGTATATAGATTTCTATCTTTTTTTTTTGTTTAGTTGTGTTAAAAAAAAAAAAAAAAAGAATCTTTTACCTAGCTTGAGGTTTATGTTTTGAGTTCGTTATACTACTCTTGCTTAAAGAATTTCATTGCTTTCATGCTCAATTCATTGCACATGCACGTAGCCACTTAGACACAACTTATTGTTGAAGGATAAAAGTGATTAGAAAATCTTGAAGATAACAATGTGGAGACTATAACCCTTGTGAGTTTTGAGCCAATCATTTTTTTTTTAGGGTTATTTATTGTTTCTAATCTTAAAGTTCATTTGGAAGTGCGTAACATATTTCCCTTGTTTTAGTCTCATTGTTCTTTCTTTTGGCCAAGGAAAAAATATGATTTTATGCCACACTTGAATCTTTTGAAGTCATTGATATTGAATGAACTATACTGATCTTTGAGAGATGAGATTAGGCCATTTTTGTCTACTTTGAGCCATATATGTGTTTTTCTTTTTCATTCTTGATACATTATCGCTAGTCACCCCATTGAGCCTTTTAATTAGCCTTTCCTTCTTAAAGCCCTTATCCATAGTGTTTCAAGATGGAATTTGATCAGTATGTTTCAATGTGGTGGTTTGAAAAAGAATTCAAAGAAGAAAGAAAAAAAAAAAAAAAAAAAAGAAGGGAAAAGTGTCAAAAAGAAGATAATAAAAAGAGTTCTCATCAAATTTTGAGAAATGAAATGGAAGGAAGGAATACTACTTTGAAGAAGAAGAAGAGGTGAAAAAAAAAAAAATGTTGAATGGAAATTCCAAAAAGAGTTGACATTCCGACAAATCTTGAAAACACTTCTTATATTTACCTTCACCCATTTTTATTTTATTCCCTTTACTTTTACCCTACATTACGTCCTAATAAAGTCCTTATTTGATCTTGAAGATTGTGTAGTTCAAATATTGATATGACTGAGAAGAAAAAGGTGTGGTGTGAATATTTTTGGCACCCTTTCATGAGACTACTTGTTCTTTCTTGATTAAGCGTTTTTCATGTGATTTATATGTGAGATGTTTGATTTTGCTTACATTATTCCGCTCACATATATTGTTGAGAGTGTTACACCCCATTTCAGAGTGATTTCATTTGTTGAGTGATAACACCGGCAAGAATTGAGTTGAAGCATACTTTCAAATAGAGATTCGAGTCAAGTTTATTCTAAAACTAAGAGTATGTTTGGGTTGGCTACCACTTTTCACTCACATTGAGTTTTGATGGCATGAGAAATTTCTTTAGCATTTGTAGTGTTTTTGAACTTGAACTAATCCTCTCTGCAAAAGGCAATTGAAAAAAAAAAAAAAAATTTAATTTTCTTTGTTTTGTTTTTATTTTTTTTTTTTAGTATTCATTTTCAGAATTTTGTGGGTATATTCCCTGCAAACCCTCACGAGACTACAACTCGTCCACTAGTGTAAGCTAGGGGTTTAAAGGCTTGTTGCATACGCTAAATGCAATCGAAAATTCCAACGAAAGTGGATTAGTTAGGATTTTCTTTTACTTTGTTTTTAATTTCTTTGTTTTGTTTTACTCTTTATTTGTTTTGCTCGAGGACTAGCAAAATGTAGGTTTGGGGGTATTTGATGTGCATGAAATATATACAATAAAATACTCACATATCTACATATTTAGCCTTACTTTTATGTTATTTTGTGACTGATTATATAATATCTTTGTGTTGCAGGTAACAAGGACTTTACATGCAAAGTGGGGCTAGGCCAATTGAATCAAGCCAACTTAAATCTAGCTAGGCATGAATTCAAGAGAAGACCAACCCAATTAAATTTAAGTCCAATTGGAGTAAGGAATCAAAGGAAATTTGCACCAAATCCAAGTCCAATTCGGATTAGGATTCCAGCCTGCGCATCAGTTAGTATTTTTGGCATAACTTTCGGTTCAGAACTCCAATTGAGATGATTCAAGTTGGGCTGGAAATTTAACTTAAAGGGCTACAACTTTGTAGTTTACCAAAAGTCATAATTCTGAAGCTAAATGGGCCAAAACCGTCGGTTAAGTGAAGCCTAAAAATCTGGGATTTTCTCCAAACGGGAATTCAACTTGTAACAGGATTCCTTTACCTATTTAAAGGCTCTTTAGGGCAAAATTCGAGGAGGCCAGTGCTAGGGCTGAGGGCTGAATGTATAGAGAGCTGCGGCTACCTCTTCCATGACAGTTAGTTTTATTTTATTTGTTTAGTTTAATGTTTAGTATTTTATTTTTATGTTTTCTTTCAATTACTATGAGTAGCTAAATTTATAATTAGGGTTGAGGATGAAACCTTGTTAAGGATTATCAGTATTATTTATGTGATTTAATTTTTCCCACAATAATTGTTCTTTAATGATTTAAATTGTTCTTGCTTCATATCAATTGACTAAGATAGGATTCTAGATATGAGTTCAATCATGTTTTTCTCATGATTTGGATTTGTCTTAATTAATTGAATGCTTGGTTTATTAATTCTTGATTATAAAATTGGATATCATTTGTGATTTGTCTGTCAATGGATACAATTTATGATTTGATTTTTAGAATTGGATATATCTTGTGATTTGTTTGGCTACGGATACAATTGATGATTTGGTTTTATACTTAAGAAGCGAAGAAGAACATGCTTTAGATTTTTAAACATAAGTTTTAATGATGATATTTTCCATGATAGCAAGATTGATTTCTAGATTATCATGTAGTGAGTTGGGAAAAATTAATGATCATAAATATATGCTGATATGACTTACAAGGCGGATTCCAAAACCTTAATTCCTTTCCCTTGATTGTTTACATCTATTTATTGCTTTATATCTTTGCTTAGATTAATTATTTTTTTTAGTTTATTTAATTTCAAAATAACCAATTTTTATTAAACTAGATTAGGATTAATTTAGTTAAGATTTGATTTAATTTTCCTACGTTCATTCAAGTCCCTGTGGGTTCGACCTCGTTCTTGTCAAACTATACTTCGGTACGGTTCGTACACTTGCGAGTATTTTAAAATTTCACAACAAGGCCTCCGTGGCTTCCTCACTCGTCCGAGCAACAACCTTGGACTTCTCCAGCTCGGCCTTGAGGTCCAGGACCAGCTGATTTTATGTAGCCAGCGCTATCTCAGTGAGGTGGAGCTTTTTACGTTGATCTTAAGCTTGATCCTAGGCATTCTTTAGCCCCGCCTCAGTACTCCTCCTTGCCATCTCCTTCGCAGTTAGCTGGTCGACCAGCTCCTTATTTTCCTACTTCAAGGTCCCAATAACTTGGTGACCTCAACGCGGTGGTTGGCCTCAGCCTTGGCCTCATTCCAGGCGTCCTTGACCCATTCCTCCGCTACAAAAATTGTTAGGCAACCTACACAAAAATGACAATGGAATCCCATGTAAAAAACAAATAATAATAAAATAAAATAATAAAAAAAGACACGATGGTTAACTTACCATGGCAAGGTCCTTTTTCAGGGACATGAAAAGGTCTGGCTACCTCATGCGCCTGAGGGCCTCCATGTCCTTGGGCAGGAGGAGGGGCTATTCCAGTGCCTTGGCAATGTAGGCAGAGTGCCCCCCGTTGGAACTCCTTAATAAAGACGTTCCACGGGATGGCAGCCCCATCAATCTCTAGCCGAGGAGCCCAAGTGCGTTGCTGGGTGCGCACCTCAGCCCCACTGAGGTCTTCCCTACTCTTCGCAAAGGGGGTCCGTTTATCTTTGGTTGTTTTTTACTGTTTGATCCCCTTTTGAAGGAGCACCTCCCCCTCCTCCACTTTTGGCACCTTCCTTTTCTTCTTTAGGTTAGGATTAGGGAGCAGGCCGATTGAGGTTGTTAGGAAAGGAGGAGGAGGGGGGAGGTTGGCAGGAACTTAGGACTTGGGGACCTCTTTAGATGAGGACCCCTTATACCTCCCAATAAGGAGGTCCTTCAGGCCTCTCCTTGGGTTTAAGTCCATTTCTTTGTCCTCTTCGGAGTTGGGGTCTACTCGAGCGACTATTAATTTGGGGGAGCAAGCGGTGGAGGCTTTATCAAGCTCTTCCTCAGAGTCCGAGATCTCAAGGGGCTTTTCTTACACCTCTTCTTCTTCCTTAAGGTGAAATTGGTTTATCTCAGCCTCCAAGGATATGTGGGAGGATGCAGTCTCTTCCCTTAGGGTTGCTACTTTAGGAAAAGCCTAGGAGGGAGGAAGTTCAATTGGAAGGAGGTCTTCTCGGGCTAGAAAACCGGGTCGTGAAAAGTCTATCTGGCGGAGTCTAGGGTCACCTACCCTTATGGCTTAGCCCACATCTTGAAATACACTTGACAAGTGCTCGAAGTCCAATATTAAGTGGACGGCTCATAGTTGCCCGTCTTCACTCATAAACATCTCAGACCTCAGCACCCAGTTGAGACTCGCAACATTAATGAGGCTGAGTCTAGGAGCGATGTGCCCTTTATTTGCAAAAACAACCAAGGAGAAGATCATGGTCAGACCAATAAGACCCATTACCAAAGGAAAACTAAGCATTAAAAGAAGGCATTGCAAATCTAAGAAAACTAAATCCTATGCCAAGGGACCTAAACCTAGGGTACCTCACCTGGCTCTCCCTCCCGAGTTGGGTAGTGAAGACCGTCGTGCCACTCCCTAGAGGCGATTAAGTATTCGTCCTTCATGCCCTTGTTGGACTTGGGAAGACACAATACCAACCTAACAACAGTAGATTGAGACTTGAGGTAATATCCTGCGTCGGCAAGAGAATGGTACTCGTACATGTGAGCGACGTCGTGTAATGTAAGTCTCAAGCCCATCTGCTCATTGAGAGCATCTACACTACGTAAGAACCTAAACAGGTTAGGAGCGCATTGGTGGGGACACAACCTATGGTTGAATAGGTCGTCACAAGTCACCCTACCAATGGGAAGTGTCATTCCTCTTTCTATGAAAGTAATCATAGGAATAAAGACCTCCATTTCCTTTCTATATGTGACTATCCGGTTTGGAGCACAATACTGCAAGGCTACTCCTTGCGGAATGTGGTACTTGGCCCTGAATCCCTCCATACCAGTGAGAGAGTCTACAAGGTGCTTAAATCTACCCATCTAGGCAAACTAAAGGGGAAAGAAAGAAATATTTACAAAAAGGAAACGAAGAATAGAGGCTGAGAAGACTGGCCAAGGAGAAAAGAACCTAGAAAAATGAAAACTTATGGAAAAGAGAACAAGTGACACTGCAGGAACTTCTTGAAGGTTGGGAAAGAGGAAAGTTCTTGAAAGCTTGAGTGTTTGAAAGTTCTTGAGAGTTTGAAGATTTTGTAAAGTGAAAAAAATGAGTCCTTTAGGCACCTTATATAGGAGGCGAAATTGAGTGGGAGTTATCTTGCTTAAAATTCTAAGGGAAATATCAGCAGTAGGATCTATTTCTCACCATAGGATACGGGGAACAGAGCGCCACCTAGAGCATTTAATGAGGTATTGCAGGCTCTGAAGTGTGTAAAATAGTTATGAGACACGCGAAACAACACTCTCACGTGCAGAAATCAAGGGAACACGTGAGATTTGTTTTTTAAACATCAAAACCCCACTTTTCTCCTCGGATAGGAAGAGAAAACTAGAGTTTTGAGGGGCTATTGTAGGGATGCAAGCCCAAATATATTTTTGGGATCTGGCCTCGTCTAAGGAGGCATAATGGCTCAAGAATAGATCAATAACAAGAAAGACGTAATACTTCAAACTTCACGAGCAAACTATGACTGTAGAGGCTGGGAAGGGTTGTCCGATGAGGAATATCCCTTCAGCTAAATGCAATGAAGATCAAGATGTCCCTCCTGACATCCAGGGTGACGTTCCAAGAGTTTCTATTGATAAAGACATGCATTATGAATGTACAGGAAGGATGGGAGCGAGGAAATATCTAAGGAAAGGCTGCTACCACCACATTAAATGCTCTACAACTAACTTTCTAGCTGTGTTAATGTGGAGAAGACCCCTAAACAGTGCTGCCTTGGCTACCCCAACTCACAAAAGGCATGTGAGGGTGTCCGATGGGACAAGTACTCAAGTAGTGGCTTAGATGATCAACAAGTGGAGGGCCAAGATCATCAAAAGGGAACTATATAGTGTAAAAGACCCTTCATGGAGAAGAGATCGAGAAATCCAGAGAGAAACATTATAGCAATCAAGAAACAAATTTGTAACCTTGTGAGAAATATACAAGAATTGATCTCCTCGGACTACGTTGAGGAATATACAAGAATTGATCTCCTCGGACTACGTTGAGGACGTTATATTTTAGTTTAAATCAATCTATCTTCCTGTTCTTATCATTTGAACCCACATTATTCGTTGTCTAACTCACCTTAGCCCAGTTTTCCAATCCACTCTCTACAAATTCATTGTTTTAGGCTTTTTGAGTCAGTCTATCCGCCTTTTGGGCTAAGACCCCAAATCTGGTTCTTACAATAAGGATGGATAGAAGTTATAGTACTGGTTTTATAGTAGGAGTCTTTTTTTTTTTTCTTTTTTTTTTTAAAAAAAATAAAGAAGAGATTTGGGAAAATAAAAATGTGAGATTAGAGTAATGAAATAAAAATAAAAATTAAAAAAAAAAAAAAGGGACAGAAGAAACAAACACATTGTGATGAAGTAAAAAAAAAAAAAAAAAGTGAATACATGGAGTGAGTTTATTAGATTGGAGGAGTTTTAAAACTAACAAAAGAGTAATCCTATTTTGTAGGGAGTTAGTGAGTAGAAGTTGGAATCTAAATCAACGTAAAAGTAAGAGTTTATTAGAAGCAAAAAATGTAAAAGTAGGAATTTAATATTTTTGTCAATTTACTTTTTTAACCCCATTTTTAAGTTATAAGCTAATTAAATTAGGGGTACTTTTGTAAGTCAAAAATGTTATAACTAACTTTCTGAATCATTTTAATATATATAGATGCATGATATGCATGAATTATAAAGAGAATTTTTTACAATATATATTTATACGAACTTAAAATATACTGATATCCACTAAGGGGGACAGAAGAAACAAACACATCGTGATGAAGTAAAAAAAAAACGTGAGTACGTGGGGGTGAGTTTTGTAGATTGGAGGAGTTTTAAAACTAACAAAAGAGTAATTATATTTTGTAGGGAGTTAGTGAGTAGAAGTATGAATTTAAATCAACGTAAAAGTATGAGTTTATTAGAAGCAGAAAACGTAGAAGTAGGAATTTAATATTTTTGTCAATTTAATTTTTTAACCCCATTTTAAGTTTTAAGTTAATTAAATTAGGGGTACTTTTGTAAGTCAAAAAGGCTATAACTAACTTTCTGAATCCTCTTAATATATACAGATTACACTAGCCACTAACCCGTGCAATGCATATGAACTTAAATTGATTATGAGACTATACAATTGCATAAATTGCTCCTATCTGACTTGAATTTGTGTTACAATTTGATGAAGAAGTCAAAGCTTAAAATATTCACGAATCAGAAAATTCATTGCCTAGGAATTGTTGAAACAAAACAAAATATATATGGCTACACAATAGAAAAATATAAGAGAAATATTAGTTATCTTCAAAAGAATTACCCATGGTATAGTTATTGAAATCTACCAAACACGTTCAGATATTGCTAAAACTAATGCAAAAAGTCAGATGTTAAAACTTCTAAAATGCTAAAAAAATAATTTTAAAAAATTAGAAGATTCTAAACCTAGAATTATTGAAACAATATAAAAAATATATATGACTATAGTCATTACACACAAAAGAGAAATATAAGAGAAAGATGCCGTTGAAATATGCCAAACGGTTTCATATAATGCAAGAATAAAACCAAAAATTCAGATGAAACTAAAGAATTAGAAAATTCGGTGCCTACAAATTATTGAAACAATATATAAACAAAAATATATATATATAATTACACATAGAGAAATATAAAAGAAAGATATTCTACCCTCAAAAGAATAATCCATTGCTATAATTGTCAAAATCTACAAGAAAATTTTAAATGTTACAAAAAATTAACCAAAAATTTAATAGTTAAAACACAATGGAATTATTTAGATGAAACAATCTACTGGTGGGTTGAACCTAGCACCAAGTTTACCCTAGGATAATGGCTTGTTGTTGAGACTTGAGATTAAATTTATATATATAATGCGACTTCTTTTTCTTCGTCACCAATCAAGCCATCACCACTAAGAGCCATCTATGCTGGTGCCAATAATTTCTCCACCAAGCGGTTAGTCTCCCAAAGTTCTAATATATCGTGATCTTTTAGTATTTGAAGAGTTCAATTATTATATATACATTATTAAAAAAAATAAAGAAATAAAAAACTCTTTCAATCTGTTTAATAATATGATTCAAATTTTGATATTGGTTTATTTTTACCCTTTCAATCTTAGGGTTTCAAAAAAGTGGTTTCCAAAGTAGCATCCAGTTTTTAATTATATCTTTAGTAAAAAAAATCTGATTATATACATTCTCCGTTTGTATATATCCCCCTTCCAAAAAAAAAAAAACACGTTTGATATATACACGGTATTAACGTAGAGTTCAAGAATTTTAAGGTATTTGATTTTTACTTGGACTCCTTTTAAGTGGAGAATGTATATATATACAGGGTTAGTTGGTGTGTGTATATATATATATATATATATATTTTTTTTTTTTTTGATGAAATTTTGTGTTCTTTAGAACTCTACTTTGGATTGATACGATTTATGTTTGTATTTTTAAGTTGTTATTTTTTTTCAATCTAATTGAAGAAATTAAAAAATAAAATAAATTATAATGAGGTGTAAAAAATTTAAATAATTTTGTTTTAAAAAAATAATAATAATGTGGTAAGTTCTAGAGAGGTCAACAAAAAGTCAAAGACTTCGGTTTAAGTTTGAGTTTGAGTTTAAGTTGGACTTATTAGAGAGATAGAGTTTCACTCATTGTTAAGTTTGGATTAAACAAAAATAATTTTGTTAAAAAAAATGATAATGATGAGTTTAAGTTTAAGTTGGACTTGTTAGAGAGATAGAGTTTCACTCCTTATTAAGTTTGGACTAAACAAAAATAATTTTATTTAAATATTAATGATAATGATGGGTTTGAGTTTAAGTTGGACTTGTTAGAAAGATAGAGTTTCACTCTTTGTTAAGTTTGGACTAAACAAAATAATTTTATTTAAATAAAATGATAATTTTATTTAAATATTGTGCTAACGTGGAAAATTGTGAGAGTTTCAGAGGTTTCGGTTATATATATATTATTTAAATATTAATGATAATGATGAGTTTGAGTTTAAGTTGGACTTGTTAGAAAGATTGAGTTTCACTTCTTGTTAAGTTTGGATTAAAAAAAAAATTATTTAAATAAAATGATAATTTTATTTAAATATTGTACTGATGTGAAAAATTGTGGAAGTTTCAGAGATTTCGATTATATATATATATATATGATAATGATGAGTTTGAGATTAAGTTGGACTTGTTAGAGAGATGAAGTTTCACTAATTGTTAAGTTTGGACTAAATAAAAATAATTAATAAAATGATAATTTTATCTACATATTATGCTGACCTGGAAAATTATGAGAGTTTCAAAAGTTTCGGTTTTATATACATATATATTACATATCTTTTATCGTTACATTCTACCAAACGTACTCGAAGTTTTTACAAAACCAAATAAGTAAAAAAATTGGAAGAAAAAAAAAGTTGGTGAGAAACCCATAAGTATGGTTTTAAAAACCGGACCGAACTAGCAAATTTTATTGGATCAACCATGGACCGGAGCTTATACTAGTTTGATTCTAATGAAAAACTGAAAATCAAGAAAAAAGCAACCAAAAAAAAAAAAAAAAAAAAACCCCGGAAACCGGACTAGTTGAACTGGTTTTGCACAATGGGTGAAAAGAGACGTGGAACAGTGTGTTGCAGCAAAAATCTCATATAAATTCTTTTTCCTTCAAAGCGAGCTTTTTGGAGCTATGAAAATTCCTTCCTACCTTGGAGAGGAGAGACCACAATTAATATTGATACATTAGAAATTGTGTGTGTGGTCACACCTTTTACTAGATTACAGAGGACTGATTTTTGGCTTTTGTGAAGAGTGGCGGCACTGAAGTATTAAAGTGCCCTAGCCAGTCGTATGAGATGATATAATCCCCACCGTCTAATCTTTAATGTGATCCACCTGTCAATATGCCACCTTATTTACAATATTCTTACTTTTTAAGCACTTACACGTGCACATGCACGTGCTGCACTAATAGATCTCAGTCAATCAAGTACTATCATGCTTCAGAACTTACATATATTTAATATACTATTATCTTGGTGGCTTTTAACAACACTAGTTTTTATTCCTGTGTCTCAAAATTTATTCCAAGCCCCAATTGGAGAAATTAATTACTGGGCTAGTGGGCTCAGTCCTTGGCCAGTGCTACTTATTTAGGCCATAGCTGAGCCTTCAGCCAAGTAATTGGGCTTGTTTTTAGCTTATTTAGGCCCAGTTTTTGTCCCAGTCCCACATTCATAGGCCATTGCGGAGCCTTCCGACAAGTATTTGGGCTGCGTTTTGGGCATGTTTTGCCTTATGCACAATTATAAACTCACCCTACCACCCAAAAAAAAGAAAAAATCCAAAATTTTATCCAAGTGTTTATTTGGGTGAGACAGCATACCCTTGTTGAGTTAGTTGAGACTTTAAAAATGCTAGTTAGGGCAGCACTAGCAAGGCATGTGATTACCATGGAATAAGAGTAGTGATTAAGGTCAATTCTAAATTTTATTTGTATCATAAAATAAAGATATAAATTATTTGATTTTTAAAATATATAGAGATTTACATTAATCAAAAGAGACATTAATTTTAAGAATTTTGATAATTATGTTATAAAAATTTAATCCCATTCGTATAAGGATTTTGATCTCACACAAAGTTAGGGTAGCTATTTAACATATAAATATCTATTTTACTATAATAGTTTTTTTAGTACCTATTTGCTAAGACAATATATCCACTCAATAAAAACTTCTAAAAAAGATAATGAATATCATCATTTTCCAAGAATAAGCAATTGAGTTTTGCTATATAAAAAAAAAAAAAAGGTGTCATCAAATTTTCTGTTAAATAAATTATAAGTTTCAAAAATTTTAACCTAGAACAAATAAAATACCTTATATCATCATTCCACCTTTCCAAACATTACTGCCATCTAAAACTCAAAATACGTGGAAAAAAATTTGGGATGTTAAAATTTAGTGGAAGTATTTTAGACATTATACAATAAAATATTTTAAGAATCATAAGCTTTCATTAGGGTTTAACTGAAAGAATCACAATATGACATATTTGTTATTTTCCAAAATATTAAGGGAAAAATTGCTTGATTTTAAAGTTTAAGGAGGAACTGTAAACTACCCCAAACATAAAGGATGAAAAGTGTTTTTATGCTAAGTTTTTTGTTTTTTTGGTTTTTGTGTGTAAAACTATGTATTTTTACTTTAAATGGTGTGTAAAGAAAAAAAATACATAAAGTCAACCCAAGAAAATTGTATGTGAAATAGTAAATTTTGGCTCAACAAAGTTGACTAAACCAAAAAAAAATTTATAGAAACACAACAGAATGACACAACATTTTCATAAACCTTTTTTATTTTTTTATATTTTATTTTAATTTGTAAAGAATTGACAGCTTAGTAATTTTGAAAATATTATGATAACAACAAGATGTCTTAATATTTTCACAAAAGAAATGTTATATCTACGACATTTTCATAACAAATTATAAGTAGTAGGTTGTTACAGGTTGTTATTGGTGGGAAAAAAACTAATTTCATCGGCAAGTTTAAATTAGAACTAATAACAATTTACAACATATGATTTGCTATGAAAATGTTGTGAAAAACACTGTGGATGTAGCATTTTTTTTTTCACAATACCTTTATTTTTAGTTGTATTTGGTTCCAATATGATATTTTATTATTTTATTTTGACCTATAAAAAATTAACACCTCAAAAATTGTGAAAATATTGTGTCAATTTGTTGTGTTAATATTTTATTATTTTGTGAAACATTGCGAATTGAACAAACCAAAAATAATGTGGCAAAACTACTGTAGCTTTACACATTAAAAAAAAAAAAAAAAAAAACGGCCAATGAAACAAAGCAAATTGAACAAACCAAAGGTACTGTATCTTTAAGGCATTCGCTCTTTTTATATATAAATAATATAATATAAAACAAAAACAAATTAGTGTACTTGAGAAGAAAAAAAATCCATCTCAAATGCCTTGAATAAGTATGAAAGGTTTTTTAGTATCATTAGAATGAGTCCAAAAACTTGGCTAAACCAAAACACTATTCCTAAGCCTATTGGCTCTTTTTATATAGTTAATAGATGTGGAACATATACAGTAGATTTTTAATATTTAAATAATATTTATTATATAAATTGTACATAAAATTATTATTAACATTATTAAAATCATAAAAACTGTAGGGTCACAAATTGTAGCCCACACCTGGATGAAAACAGGGGATAGGCCCAATAAGCCCAATACAATAAATTTGTAAGAGAGTGGGTCAAAGAATTGGGCTAATAGCGATCTTTACAACAGTTATTGAAGATTAAGTGCTTGGCCGAGGAGACCTAAACACATACACAAGTTAAGATCTCGTGTCCGAGGAGTAAGTTTTGGACTAATTGATGGATTCGAGTTAGGCCCGAGGGGTATGCACTTAGATAGAATGCTTTTCTTTGGGTTGTATTTTTCCAGATGCTACAGTAGTTATTTCTTGAGGTTTCTTCTGTTTTTCTTCTGTCCCCTTCTTCTGGAGGTCTTACTCCATTATATAGTCCTTCATTGTTCGATCCTATCGTCCACTTGTCTGCCATCTAGCCTGGTACTTGAGTTTCCCACTTCCTCTCCCACAGCTTTTTGGTTTCCTGGAGGTAAAGATGATTTTAAACACTGTTCAGGGGTCTTCTCCACATAAATGCGGCCAGGAAAGCTGCTGTAATGCATTTAATGCGGTGGCAGCAGCTTTTGCTCAAGATATTTCTGCATCCTTATCCCTTCCACGTGCATTGACAATCTGTCTTCACCTCTAGAATTTCCTGGAAGCTGGACTAAGGGGAAGCCGAGGCCTCTTTCACCGATATACGCCAGACCCGAGGAGGGTATCCCTCTCGGATCAATATTCCTGGACACTTACGCATTCTCCTATTAGTTGCAAGGGTTCCCTATAATTTCTTCTCCTCGGACTTATTGTTGATGAAAAGTCGTATGAGCCCACCTCATGGGCCCAGGTTTTACTCCCCCACAAAAACTTATTAACATTATCAAAGTTAAATATACTGATAACTAATTGGCAACACTTTAGATTTTTATAACTTAAAATAATTAATTAAATTATTTATGACGTCACTAGTTCAACCTCGATCAGACCATAAAATCGGTAACCAATCTCTTTTTCGGTTCTTTGATCATAGCAACTTTTAAAACCATGCCCATAATAACAATGTCCTCCAAATTAATCATGAATTAAAAAAAAAAAATTTGTGAGGTTTCAATTAGGACTTCTATTTGTAACATAGGAATTGTATGCTAATAATGTTGAGAAACCCTAAAAAATGAGTGACTGTTAAGAATATCATCATACTAAATGTTAGAGATAACACCAAAAAAAGTTAGTCATTGTTCTATGATAGAGGTAGTGGTAGATGGGGCAATACATATGATAGGGTCCCTAAAAAGGGTATGCGGTGGGTTTTGAAAAACAAATGATTTCCTTTAAAGTATATTAAATTGATTAAGGATATATATAACAAACTTGTAACTTGTATGAGAACAAGTGAAGGCATCCAAGATGTGTTCAACCACGAGCATTTGGCAATAGTAGGTTTAACTACTTGATCATGGGGGTAATTTAAAGCAAAGGTGTATGATTCATTAATGAAGATGATGAAATGGTATATACATGTACGTTACTTGTTACATGGTCAACTAATAGAATCATATTCCTTCTAAAATTGCTTTCTTTATTTGAATTGCAATATTTGGAAAAAAAATTTATGATCGATAATTTATGTAGAAAGAATGTGTGGCTTTTTTATTGGTGTTATATGCATAAACACAATGCTAAATTAGTAGATCATCTATTAATTCATTACCCTATACTACAGAATTGTGGTCTATGGTATTGGGTTTATTTGATGTTTGTTGGGTAATGTCAAAGATTGTGGTGGAATTGTTAGCTTGTTGGCCAAGTCGTTTTTGGGTGCCATCCTAATGGTTATTTGTGGATAGCTACCTCACATTGCTTGATGTGGTGTATGTGAAGAGAGAACAACCAGAGCTTCAAAGATACAGAGAGAGCTATGCATGATCTCAAATTTTTTTTTTTTAGGACTTTTTTTGGATTGAATGTTAGTTTTGCATAGTCAATCTTTATGGTATATTATTGATTTGTTGGATTTATGTAATTTTTTTGATTCATTGTATAGTCCCTAGCTGTATATTTGGGCGACTCTAATTTTTTATATCAATATAACTTTCATTAGTTATAAAAAAAATTATATATATATTTAAAATATTTTTATTTTATGTTAGAGAATTTAGTAGTGTTAAGTTGTAAATGAGGTGAGGTAAGTTTATTTTGAAAAGTAAAGAAGAACTATGTACAATTCAAAACAATGAGAAGATTAGTGTAATTTCAAAGAATCCAAGGGAGTTTGGTGCAATTTTCTAAAAATTATACATAAATGTAGAGAAGGTGAGTGTGGTTCACCTTTAGAAATCCACCACCATCTCTCACAAAACTCCTATGACCAAACCCATATCATAGGAGAATTCTGCTTTCACTTGGGTGAAATGCTTTTTCCACCGACTGCTACAGTGAAATCCCATCATTGCTGTGAATAGTAACTGTTGCTGCTACAGTAACTTGTCCCCTTGCTTTTCTGGGGTACTGTAGAAATAGTAAATTGTGGATACTATTCATAGTGCGGGTACTGTTCATACTGTTCAAATCAGTGGCTGGTGCTGAATTTGAATAGTAACCGGATGTATAACTTATCCTGAGTGCTGAGTCAGGATACTTTTAGTCTGTATCGGAATCATCTGACGTATTTTGATCAGACGGCTCCCACGGAGAGTCATTACCGCAGTTGTGTCCGTGATACCTGGCGTAGGTATTGCAGAGTCCACAGTAGAGGAGTGGTTCACGGATAGGCTTTTTCCCTGTGAGGAACTCTTTAGGGCAATCTGGACCGAACTTTTCCCAATTCCTGATAGCTGAGATATATGGTCTTCTCCCAAAGACGTAGATCCTGTCTGTAGAGCTTATGAAATGGTAATCTTTCCAAAGTTCATGGCTGATATCTACAATCTGATTGTTGAAGTAATTCCTCCAACGCTCTGCTAGAGCCTTAGGGTATTTGTAGGAAATGTATGTATCTCCTTCATACCATGGGCCTTGATAAGAATAACCATCGATAAGGACAAGATGCTTTGAGGGATGTACTTCCATCCACCTCTCTTTATCCCAATCTGGTAAAGTACTCCAACATCTGATAGAAACGAAAGGGCTGCTGATTGTTCTGACAGCATTTTGGATAATTTGGGGCAACTGACTGATCTGGTCATGACTCGTTAGCTGGATGAGCCTGATGAAACCTGATTCAAACATCTGAGAGAGCCAGGCTGGATTTCTTTCATCTTCATCTGTCTCATCATTATAATTGACCATAAGTCCTGGGAAGGGATGCTTGTTTTCGTATACTCTGGTGCTGTTACCAAAGTGATCTTCCCATTCAGCTTGTGCTAGGATGTCATCCAGGTTATCTGGATCATAAGGATCAGGGAATGTGGTAGTAACAAGTATTTTGAAGTGCTTGTACCACAGATTCCTGCTTTCATTTATTGCCTCGCTTTTCAGAATATGATTTTGTATATCTGAAGGCAAGTTGGCGGTGGCACTTTTAAGGATGGTTCGAGCCTTAAGGCTGAACTTGGAATAATCCGTGCCCATGATAGTCATTTTTCCCTTTGAATAGGAATTCTCTTTGCCAGAGAGTTGACTCATTAGCTTTTCATTTATAGCCATAAATCTACTGGAGTATGTATCCATTTCTGGGTACATAGTTTGAAGGGATGTTGTTCCTCTATGGCTGGTAGAGGAAGCGCCTTCATGCTTTACAAAAGACTGTCCCATTGCTGGTAGTCTCTTGTCTTGAGGATAGTCCCTTGCGGGAGCTTTTCCTTTGCCTTTCTTCTCTGTTGGAGAAGACATTGTCGCTATTTCCTGCCAAGAAAGTTTTGGATGAAATAAGATTTTTAAGGGCTGGTTAAAAATCCTTTTTCCTTTAAAACTGATGGGTGCAGGGATGCAAATATATTTATAATGAATGCATGATGGTAATTGATTATGGCTGGAGGAATAATCAATTGCTTTGACTGAATCAAGGTATTGGGCTTGATTATGGGTTGTGAGAGTACTGAGAGTTTTGGCTATGGAAGCTTTCTGGAGGGATTTGATTTCCCAAGGTGCAGGGCTTCTTACAAACTCAAATCTGACTGGCTGATTGAAAGGACGGGCTGTGAGTCCTTCATTGTCTGTGGTGAAAGGATATAACAAACATAAGAATGGGTTTCCTAAGATGACTCTATCTGTCATGTTCTTGACTAAGACAAATTTTGTCATAAAGGATATGCCACTTTGGCAAACCATGGCTTGTGGAATGTCATACTCAATTTGCATTCTTCCGCCACTTGCGGATGCTAGTCTTTCCTTAGACTTCCTGAAATATCTTGGGGGAATGATCCCCTCTTGAATACAATTAAGATCGGCACCTGAATCTATTAAGGCGATGACCTCAAACTCAAACTCTTGGCTAATGACAATTCTGACCTGAGAATGCCATTTATGAAAGTTTACTCTACTGATGGTCTCTAAGAACAAATCTTGACTGGGTTCTTGGATAGGACCGGCTGTAGGGTTAGCTGTTTGACTGTCTTCTTCATCTGAGGGACTTTCCTCATTACTTTGATGAGAAGTATCTTCCAATAATTGGATTCTTCTATTAAGGAGATCATAATCTACCCTGAGAATGGTTAGTTCTTGCTTTAGGGTTCTGACTTCTGATCTTGTATTCTTAATTTCCTTCTGAAGGTCGTTGACTGTAACTTCCTTCTTGGACTGGGTAAACCTATTGTAGATTTGCTCTAAATCTACTTTGGGTTGCTGGATCTTAATGGGAGGCTTGCTAGTTTCCTTAACCAGGGCTTGGTGGAAAAGGGTAAGCTTTTGGGCCTTAATGCTGGGGTCTTCTATAGCCTCTATGAGGTCTAAAAGAAGTTCTTCTTGCTTGCTAAGCACATTGATGGTTCTGTTTCTACAACAACCATCTCTGCATGGTGTGGGTTCATCCTGGCTACTAGAAGTACTGGTTCTAGAGGACTCGGAGGATGACCTGTATAACTGCCGAAGTTCACTGTCACTAGCGCTGCTAAATGACTCGCTATCTGAGCGGTCAAGTTCTAGTAACTTGAAGATCTCATTTCTACTGGGTTGGTCACTAATGAGTGTGTTGATAAGCGACTTAGCTTTGGCTCTACACTCCTTCTTAAAATGACCATGCTTTCCACAGTTGAAGCATTTGCCGGATGCTTGTGGAATGGATTGCTTGGGTTTTCCTTTCCTATAGAAATCATCGGCCTTGTGCCTATGCTTACTATAGTACTTGGATGACTTCCTTCTAAAAGGCTTTTCAAAGGATTCCTTTCCTTTGTGTTTGTGCTTCCTTTTGGAAGGCTTGACTGAGGGTAAGCCATACTGTGTACAGAAATGCCCTATTTCGTACTTGGCTTTGCTCTTGCTGATATGGCTCTGGATTTTGAGATCTCTGCACATCTTCATCCCTTCGCTTCGGATGGTGCTAGAGATATCTCCATATGTTAGGTTATCATAATCTATGATTCCTAAGGGACTGCACAGGGTTTCCTTTACCTTCTGGCTGAAGAGGGTAGGTAAACCATTGATAAATTTCTCCTTCCAAAATGGAGAATTACAGTCTTTTCTATGCATGACTCTAGTGGTAAAAACATCTTCATACCACTTGTATTCTCCTAGGGTTTTACACCTAAGGTTGCTCAGCTGCTCATATATCCTGGCTGTGATATTGCTAGGTTTTCCTATGAAGTGTTTCATGATCGTATAGATCAGAGTATTGACTCCATCAGGGATTCCCTGCTCAATCTCATTGATGATGGGATTGCCTTCCTCATCCTTCTGGATGGCATACTGAATGTCTTCTTTAGACGCTTCAGTAAGACAATTGTTCCACCATTGCTGGAGTTTGCCTGTAAATCCTAACGCCATCATTTCTATGACTTCTCTATGGGGACGGCTTTCGTCCAGGTAGTTGTTGGCTACCATAGTCATATGCTGGATTTTGTTTAGGATTTCCTGTTCTGATAAACCATCTATGTTCCATTCATAGAGTCTACCAGAGGCTACTGAGAACTGGTTACCAACGTTCCTTTCCTCGTACCGGAGGTCAGGGGGTGATGGTTTGGCTGAGCTGCTAGGATCAGGGTGGTAAAGCCGTTTTACCTCTAAATCCTGGAACTGAGTTTCTAATTGCTCAAACTCTTGGTCTGAGGCTGGGCTGGAGTTGCTAGAAGATTCTTGGATATTTAGAACAGTCGCTGAAGGGGTGACTGGTTCCCTTTTGACTAGTTCTTCCAATTTCTGGGCAACTACATCTAAGGCTATCTTGTCCTTATAATGGCTGAGGCTGGTATGCCTAACTGTAGGTAACTTGATCAAAGGCTTTTCTAAGACTTGGACCGGTTTACTAGAGTTTCCTGGCTGGAGGATAACTTTGTTTTCGATCTTGTCTTCTATCCTGTCAAGTTGCTTGCCTATGACATGGATGGCTTGGTTGGTGTAATTGTTTTGTTCAATTACCTTGTCAACCGGTTGGTGCCTATCAATCGTTACTTTGAAGGGAGAGGCTATAATCTCCTTTCTGCGATGATCAAAGGTTATGGCTTCTAGGGGTGGATGGCTTGACCTAACAACCTCTTTGGTTGCATTGGGTCCTTCAATGGTCCATGATTTGGTGAGGACACAAAACTGCTTATGCTGGCCATAATACCTTTCAAAGTAAATGAAGAAGGGAACATTACGGGATAAATCCCTCATGAATAGTACCCAAGCATCATAGACTTTTTGCTTTTGTTCTTTGGTATAATTGGCTTTGTAGGCTGCTCTTTTGTCCTTGTTTTCCTCAGAAGTAAAATCCTTTCCTAACTCTTCTAGGTCGGGATCAAACTCTTTGGTTAGAACCATGATGTTTAAGGGTTCCTGATCTGGAGGCTGTTCCATATCAGTAATAGATACTGGTGGGGATTGCTCACGATCGTCTTGCTCATCGACAATCGAATCCTCTTTTGCTGTATAGCAAGGTGTGCTGAGTTGGGAATTAGCTTTAACTCCCTGAAGCTGGACACCTAAGTCTCTTCTAGACATTGGATATGGTGATCCTTTAGGTCTAGTTGAGCTATGCTGGGATGGCTGGTTAATGGGCTGGATCGGAGATCTAAACTGGTATGTATCCAGAGGCTGTCTGCACGGGGTGCTAGGCCTAGATCTATCGAAGTTCAACCTATTAATCGGAGATCTAAACTGGGATATATCCAGAGGTTGGCGATACTCATAGTCTAGAGGAGTACTCAACCTAGATCTGTCGAAACTTAACCGGACTGTGCCATCGGCAAACTGCTGGACAAAATCCAAATCTGGATTTTGTGCTGGGTTTTGGATCTGTAGAGTATGGTTTTCATTCTCTAAAGTCCAATCTGCTGGGAATGTGATCTCATTCCATCTAAGGCATTTGGGAATACTGACCTTGGCTGTAGGATCAGTAGTCTGGATTAGGGTTGTCTGACCCTTCTCACTTCTATTAAGTGCACCAACATTCATGTTAGTTCTCATGCACTTGTAGTATACTCTGTATATCAAGGCTATCTGACTGGTTCCCTGCACCATGAGGGTTCCGTGAGTCTTGATATTTAAAGTGAGGGCTTTAATGACTGTGCTGTCATTAATACAGACGCTGAAATCTGGAAAACAATTAAAATGTATAGGACCATTAGAAAGGCTGGTTTCTATGGAACCTAAAAGGCTATCACTAAACCTGATGTGTCTAGCGTCTCTAAGGGCCATGAGGATTGAGCTGTTCAAACCTCTTCTGGTGAGTGGTTTCACTCCAATTTGGACTAATCCTATGTGTAGGAAATTATGTCCTTTGGCTCTATGCTTTTGGATAGCTGAAGGAGATAACAAGTAGCACGTTTCGTACTCCTTGTTTATACCATAAACTTGTTCTATGGTTTTAACATGGTAGTCTGTCTTGAAGGCTGTAAAAGGTGACCAAGAAGACGACTTATAAAATTGGCTAGTGGCAACTCTCGGGATATTCCAATCTCCTATGTCTAGATCTAGATCGGATAGCTCATAAGTTTCCGAATTAATTGCTCCTACGTCTGCTGGGATATCTGGAATGGATGTGGGTTGATTACATCTACTGCTGGTGGATGAGTTGCTTCTAAATATCCTATTCATAATTCTGGAATTATAAGTTTTAAACTAACAATTACAACCTAGTCACCTTTGTATCCTCAAACTTCTGGAATTGTCTCAACCTTCGGATCTGGTACAGATAAACACAACTATGGGATAGACACCTGATCTGTGAACTCCAATACTCCGTTATCTTATACTTCCAAAATGGTATTTTCACCCTAACACGCCTCTCCTGGGCTTCAACGGGCTGACCTCACCAAACCTAGGAAGATTCTCGACTTTGGAGAAACAAATGGAAAGACAACACAGACTTTAGTAACAAATCTCACAGGTATAAGAATCTGCAACAGATATTCCGGGATAGATTCAAGAAATAAGAAGAATAGGGATAACTGTGAAGTAAAGGTTAACTTGAACAAATAATCACAGGATAACAAATAGAAAGGTTTAGAAGGAGGCTCAGCCTACCATTTACAGATGTAAAAGAAGATAATGAAGTAATAGCAGACGAAGAAATAAATAATTGGAAATGGAAGAGTTATCATGAAATAGATGTAAAACAAAATATAGGGAATGGGAGATATATCCATAAAATAATTGTAAGTAATTATAATGCCAAAATAATGCCAATATTAATGGATAACTATGGCGGCAGTGCCGACCAACTTGTTATAACATAAAGTAACTTACAACTGACCGTGACCCGGTTAATAACTTGGCCAACAACTTGGCTCTGATACCAAAAGGGGTAAAACGGTGTAAACACAGTCCTTTATTGTAATACCCCCTTTTGGTATCAGAGCCAAGTTGTTGGCCAGTTTAACCGGGCCAAACACCGGTCAGTTGTAAGTTACTTTATGTTATAACAAGTTGGTCGGCACTGCCGCCATAGTTATCCAGAAAATATTGAATTATTTTTGGCATTATAATTATATTGAAAGTATGTTATCTCTAACAAACATTATTTTGTTTTACATCTATTTTCTGTTAGCTTTACCACTCCCATATGTTGCATTCTTCATCTACTACTTTATCTTAGCCAGTCTTTATTGTTCTGTCTTTTGGTGGTAGGCTGAGCCTCCCGTTCATTCAAACTATTTGTTACTCTGTGATTATTTGTTCAAATTAACCTTTACTTCACAGTTATCCCTACTCTTCCGATTTTAATTAACTTTTGCTTCACAGTTATCCCTATTCTTCTTATCTCTGTGTTTATCCCCAAAGATTGTTGCAGATAAATTGGTTCTGTGAGATTAGACGACCTTAAGATCTGTTAGAGACTCCATAGTCAAGAAAGACGAAAAGGCTTCCTAGGTTTCGTTGGTCAGCCCGTTTGAAAGCCCAGGTGAGGCGTGTTAGGGTGGTCCCGAAGATTGGAAGAGAAGTCTGACGACAAAGGAGTTAACAGTTGAGTGTTTATCCCGTAGTTGTGTTTATCTGTTCCAGATCCAAAGGTTAGATCCAGAACGCTTTGAAGATATAAAGGTGACTAGGTTGTAATTGTTGATTTAAATTTGGAGGTATAAAGGTGACTAGGTTGTAATCGTTAGTTTAAACCTGTAACCCCAGCTTGATAAATAGGATGTTTAGAAGGAGTGACTCATCCGCTTCCATTTGTTCTTGCAACACAGACCCACCTGAGATATATGAAGAAGAAGATAGATATGACAATTTGGAGTCGTACCAGCTTTCAGATGTAGAACAGGAGTTAGAAGAAGATACACACATACCTAGTTTTAATCAATCTTTTGAAAATAGTATACCTTCGTCTAGATCTTATTTAAATAGTATACCTTTGTCTAGATCATTCTTTAATCCACAATATTCTAATCTTAGAAATCCTATACAGTCTAGAATAACTTTAGAAAAGCATATACCTTCATCTAGACCCGCTTTAGATACATATATAGAATTTACACCGGATATGGACATGCTCAAAACAGAATTTAGTTCTGAGAAAAATAGGATTAAAAGAGAATCCTACAAAGCTAACCATACCCAGGAACAAAAAATTGAAGTATTAGAGAGTTGGAAGTCATTCATGAAAGAGTATAAAACCAATTACCCTTTCTTTGAATACTTTGAAAAACATTTCAAATGGCGTGAAAAACCCAAACTTCAGCCATCCACAGCCAGGCACACCAGCCTCAGTCATTCTAAGGATAATTCTGCCTTAGATACAGATACCCAAAAGATGAAAAAACTCGTGAAGAGGGAACCAGTCACCCCTTCAGTTGAAGTTTCTCTAGAGATAATTATCCAAAAATTGAAAGAACTTGTGAAGAGGGAACCAGTTACCCCTTCAGTTGAAGTTCTAAATATCCAGGAATCCTCTAGCAATTCCAGTCAAGTCTCGGACCAAGAATCTGAGCAATCAGCAACTACTGATCCTACAGCCAGGATTAGTATCCCCAAAAGCCATACTGATCCTACAGTCAGGATCCAATACCCTGCACAGAATCCAGATTTAGATTTTGTCCAGCAGTTTGCCGATGGCACAGTCCGGTTAAGTTTCGACAGATCTAGGTTGAGTACTCCTCTAGACTATGAGTATCGCCAACCTCTGGATATATCCCAGTTTAGATCTCCGATTAATAGGTTGAACTTCGATAGATCTAGGCCTAGCACCCCGTGCAGACAGCCTCTGGATACATACCAGTTTAGATCTCCGATCCAGCCCATTAACCAGCCATCCCAGCATAGCTCAACTAGACCTAAAGGATCACCATATCCAATGTCTAGAAGAGACTTAGGTGTCCAGCTTCAGGGAGTTAAAGCTAATTCCCAACTCAGCACACCTTGCTATACAGCAAAAGAGGATTCGATTGTCGATGAGCAAGACGATCGTGAGCAATCCCCACCAGTATCTATTACTGATATGGAACAGCCTCCAGATCAGGAACCCTTAAACATCATGGTTCTAACCAAAGAGTTTGATCCCGACCTAGAAGAGTTAGGAAAGGATTTTACTTCTGAGGAAAACAAGGACAAAAGAGCAGCCTACAAAGCCAATTATACCAAAGAACAAAAGCAAAAAGTCTATGATGCTTGGGTACTATTCATGAGGGATTTATCCCGTAATGTTCCCTTCTTCATTTACTTTGAAAGGTATTATGGCCAGCATAAGCAGTTTTGTGTCCTCACCAAATCATGGCTTGTTATCTGGATGAGTCTGATGAACCCTGATTCGAATACTTGCGAGAGCCAGGCTGGATCTTGGAGATCTTCGTCTGTCTCATCATTATAGTTGATCAAGAGTCCTGGGAATGGGTGCTTATTTTCCTATACTCTGGTGCTGTTGCCAAAGTAGTCTTCCCATTCGGCCTGTGCTAAAATATTGTCCAAATCATCTGAATCATCTGGATTAGGAAATGTGGTGGTGACAAGTACTTTAAAATGCTCATACCATAAATCCCTGCTTTCATACAATGCCTTGCTTTTCAGAATACGATTTTGTAAATCTGAAGGCAAGTTGGCGGTGGCACCTTTAAGGATAGTCCTAGTCTTAAGACTGAACTTTGAATAATCCGTGCCCATAATAATCTTTTTATCCATTGAATGGATATCCTCTTTGCCAGAGAGTAGACTAACATATCTTTCATTTATAGCCGTAAATCTACTGAAATATGTATCCATTTCTGGGTACATACTTTGAAGGGATGTTGCTCCTCTATGGCTAGTAGAGAAAGCGCCTTCATGCTGTGCAAAAGACTGTCCCATTGCTGGTAGTCTTTTGTCTTGAGGATAGTCCCTTGCGGGTACTTTCCCTTTGCCTTTCTTCTCTGCTGGAGAAGACATTGTTGCTACTTCCTGCCAAGAAAGTTTTGAATGAAATAAGATTTTCAAGGGCTTGTTAAAAATCTTTTCCTTTTTAGAATTGATGGATGCAGGTATGCAAATATATTTATAATGCATGCATGATAATTGATTGTGGCTGAAGGGACAATCAATTGCTTTGGCTGGATCAAGATTTTGGGCTTGATTATAGGCTGTGAGAGTACTGAGAGTTTTGGCTATGGAAGCTTTCTGGAGGGATTTGATTTCCCAAGGGGATGGGCTTCGCACAAACTCAAATTTGATAGGCTGATTGAAGGGATGGGCTGTGATTCCTTCATTGTCTGTGGTGAAAGGGTATAACAAACACAAGAATGGGTTTCCTAAGATGACTCTATCTGTCATGTTTTTGACTAGGACAAACTTTGTCATAAAGGATATGCCGCCTTGGCAAACCTCAACTTGTGGGATATCATACTCAATTTGCATTCTTCCGCCACTTGCGGATGCTAGTCTTTCTTTAGACTTCCTGAAATATCTTGGGGGAATGATCCCCTCTTGAATACAATTAAGATCGGCACCTGAATCTATTAAGGCGATGACCTCAAACTCAAACTCTTGGCTAATGACAATTCTGACCTGAGAATGCCATTTATGAAAGTTTACTCTACTGATGGTCTCTAAGAACAAATCTTGACTGGGTTCTTGGATAGGACCGGCTGTAGGGTTGGCTGTTTGACTGTCTTCTTCATCTGAGGGACTTTCCTCATTACTTTGATGAGAAGTATCTTCCAATAATTGGATTCTTCTATTAAGGAGATCATAATCTACCCTGAGAATGGTTAGTTCTTGCTTTAGGGTTCTGACTTCTGATCTTGTATTCTTAATTTCCTTCTGAAGGTCGTTGACTGTAACTTCCTTCTTGGACTGGGTAAACCTATTGTAGATTTGCTCTAAATCTACTTTGGGTTGCTGGATCTTAATGGGAGGCTTGCTAGTTTCCTTAACCAGGGCTTGGTGGAAAAGGGTAAGCTTTTGGGCCTTAATGCTGGGGTCTTCTATAGCCTCTATGAGGTCTAAAAGAAGTTCTTCTTGCTTGCTAAGCACATTGATGGTTCTGTTTCTACAACAACCATCTCTGCATGGTGTGGGTTCATCCTGGCTACTAGAAGTACTGGTTCTAGAGGACTCGGAGGATGACCTGTATAACTGCCGAAGTTCACTGTCACTAGCGCTGCTAAATGACTCGCTATCTGAGCGGTCAAGTTCTAGTAACTTGAAGATCTCATTTCTACTGGGTTGGTCACTAATGAGTGTGTTGATAAGCGACTTAGCTTTGGCTCTACACTCCTTCTTAAAATGACCATGCTTTCCACAGTTGAAGCATTTGCCGGATGCTTGTGGAATGGATTGCTTGGGTTTTCCTTTCCTATAGAAATCATCGGCCTTGTGCCTATGCTTACTATAGTACTTGGATGACTTCCTTCTAAAAGGCTTTTCAAAGGATTCCTTTCCTTTGTGTTTGTGCTTCCTTTTGGAAGGCTTGACTGAGGGTAAGCCATACTGTGTACAGAAATGCCCTATTTCGTACTTGGCTTTGCTCTTGCTGATATGGCTCTGGATTTTGAGATCTCTGCACATCTTCATCCCTTCGCTTCGGATGGTGCTAGAGATATCTCCATATGTTAGGTTATCATAATCTATGATTCCTAAGGGACTGCACAGGGTTTCCTTTACCTTCTGGCTGAAGAGGGTAGGTAAACCATTGATAAATTTCTCCTTCCAAAATGGAGAATTACAGTCTTTTCTATGCATGACTCTAGTGGTAAAAACATCTTCATACCACTTGTATTCTCCTAGGGTTTTACACCTAAGGTTGCTCAGCTGCTCATATATCCTGGCTGTGATATTGCTAGGTTTTCCTATGAAGTGTTTCATGATCGTATAGATCAGAGTATTGACTCCATCAGGGATTCCCTGCTCAATCTCATTGATGATGGGATTGCCTTCCTCATCCTTCTGGATGGCATACTGAATGTCTTCTTTAGACGCTTCAGTAAGACAATTGTTCCACCATTGCTGGAGTTTGCCTGTAAATCCTAACGCCATCATTTCTATGACTTCTCTATGGGGACGGCTTTCGTCCAGGTAGTTGTTGGCTACCATAGTCATATGCTGGATTTTGTTTAGGATTTCCTGTTCTGATAAACCATCTATGTTCCATTCATAGAGTCTACCAGAGGCTACTGAGAACTGGTTACCAACGTTCCTTTCCTCGTACCGGAGGTCAGGGGGTGATGGTTTGGCTGAGCTGCTAGGATCAGGGTGGTAAAGCCGTTTTACCTCTAAATCCTGGAACTGAGTTTCTAAACACAGTCCTTTATTGTAAAACTTGGCCAACAGCCGTTTTACCCCCTTTTGGTATCAGAGCCAAGTTGTTGGCCAGTTTAACCGGGCCAAACACCGGTCAGTTGTAAGTTACTTTATGTTATAACAAGTTGGTCGGCACTGCCGCCATAGTTATCCAGAAAATATTGAATTATTTTTGGCATTATAATTATATTGAAAGTATGTTATCTCTAACAAACATTATTTTGTTTTACATCTATTTTCTGTTAGCTTTACCACTCCCATATGTTGCATTCTTCATCTACTACTTTATCTTAGCCAGTCTTTATTGTTCTGTCTTTTGGTGGTAGGCTGAGCCTCCCGTTCATTCAAACTATTTGTTACTCTGTGATTATTTGTTCAAATTAACCTTTACTTCACAGTTATCCCTACTCTTCCGATTTTAATTAACTTTTGCTTCACAGTTATCCCTATTCTTCTTATCTCTGTGTTTATCCCCAAAGATTGTTGCAGATAAATTGGTTCTGTGAGATTAGACGACCTTAAGATCTGTTAGAGACTCCATAGTCAAGAAAGACGAAAAGGCTTCCTAGGTTTCGTTGGTCAGCCCGTTTGAAAGCCCAGGTGAGGCGTGTTAGGGTGGTCCCGAAGATTGGAAGAGAAGTCTGACGACAAAGGAGTTAACAGTTGAGTGTTTATCCCATAGTTGTGTTTATCTGTTCCAGATCCAAAGGTTAGATCCAGAACGCTTTGAAGATATAAAGGTGACTAGGTTGTAATTGTTGATTTAAATTTGGAGGTATAAAGGTGACTAGGTTGTAATCGTTAGTTTAAACCTGTAACCCCAGCTTGATAAATAGGATGTTTAGAAGGAGTGACTCATCCGCTTCCATTTGTTCTTGCAACACAGACCCACCTGAGATATATGAAGAAGAAGATAGATATGACAATTTGGAGTCGTACCAGCTTTCAGATGTAGAACAGGAGTTAGAAGAAGATACACACATACCTAGTTTTAATCAATCTTTTGAAAATAGTATACCTTCGTCTAGATCTTATTTAAATAGTATACCTTTGTCTAGATCATTCTTTAATCCACAATATTCTAATCTTAGAAATCCTATACAGTCTAGAATAACTTTAGAAAAGCATATACCTTCATCTAGACCCGCTTTAGATACATATATAGAATTTACACCGGATATGGACATGCTCAAAACAGAATTTAGTTCTGAGAAAAATAGGATTAAAAGAGAATCCTACAAAGCTAACCATACCCAGGAACAAAAAATTGAAGTATTAGAGAGTTGGAAGTCATTCATGAAAGAGTATAAAACCAATTACCCTTTCTTTGAATACTTTGAAAAACATTTCAAATGGCGTGAAAAACCCAAACTTCAGCCATCCACAGCCAGGCACACCAGCCTCAGTCATTCTAAGGATAATTCTGCCTTAGATACAGATACCCAAAAGATGAAAAAACTCGTGAAGAGGGAACCAGTCACCCCTTCAGTTGAAGTTTCTCTAGAGATAATTATCCAAAAATTGAAAGAACTTGTGAAGAGGGAACCAGTTACCCCTTCAGTTGAAGTTCTAAATATCCAGGAATCCTCTAGCAATTCCAGTCAAGTCTCGGACCAAGAATCTGAGCAATCAGCAACTACTGATCCTACAGCCAGGATTAGTATCCCCAAAAGCCATACTGATCCTACAGTCAGGATCCAATACCCTGCACAGAATCCAAAATTGGATTTTGTTCAGCAATTAGCCAACGGCACAGTCAGGATAAATCTGGATTTATTCCAGCACCTGGCCAATGGCACGTTTAGATTGAGTTTTGATAGATCTAGGTTATCTACTCCTCTAAACTATGAGTATAGGCAACCTCTGGATACATCCCAGTTTAGATCTCCAGTTAATAGGTTGAGTCTCGACAGATCTAGGCCTAGCACTCCTAAGTGCAGACAGCCTCTGGATACATCCCAGTTTAGATCTCCGATCCAGCCCCAGTTAAGTCTCGACAGATCTAGGCCTAGCACTCCCAAGTGTAGACAGCCTCTGGATACATCCCAGTTTAGATCTCCGATTCATAACCAGCCATCTATCTATTTGAAAGATAGACCAGTATCCCAACATAGCTCAACTAGACCTCAAGGATCACCATCCCCAATGTCTAGAAAAGCCATAGGTGTCCAGTCACAGGAAGTTAGAGCCAACTTCCAGTTTAGTACACCTCACCACACAGTTAAAAAGGATTCGATTGCCAATAAGCAAGACAAACGTAAGCAATCTCTTCCATCCATTACTGTGAAAGAACAACCTCCAGATCAGGTGTCATTCAACACCAAGGTCCTAACCAAAGAGTTTAATCCCGACCTAGAAGAATTAGGAAAGGACTTTAATTCTGAGGAAAACAAGGCCAAAAGAGTAGCCTACAAGGCCAACCATACCAAAGGTCAAAAGCAGAAAGTCTATGATGCTTGGGTACTGTTCATGAGGGAAATATCCCGTAACGTCCCCTTCTTCATTTACTTCGAAAGGTATTATGATAGGCACAAACAGTTTTGTGTCTTCACCAAAACTTGGATCTTAGTTGAACCAGACCCAACTAGGAATGAAGCTAGCAATCCCAATCCTAGGCAGCCTCTAGTCAAGTCTCTACCAACTAATCCCAGCCATTCTAAAGGCAAAACAGCCTTAGAAATAGTTGTCCAGAAACTTGGAGAACTAGCAAAGAAACCAGTTGTCCCTTTACCAAAAAGCCCTGCCCAGCTTAAGGTAATAAAAATGAGGTCAACCTCCAGCAGTTCTTCCTCTGAAACAGATGAAGAAATTCCAAAAGTCAAAGAGACTTTAAAAGCCAAGAAAGCACGCCAGAAATTGGAAGCTAAGAGACACATTAAACCTGAGTCTCAACCCATTGCTAAAACCCGCAAAAAGGCAAGGCCAAACAAACCTCAAAAATGTTATGGTTGCGGCAAGCGTGACCATTACAAGAAAGATTGTAAGGTGACAACCTCCCACCTCAGGGAAGGAAACCCTGAGCTTAGCACAACTCAACCTTTAGTCCAGGAAACCAGCAATCCTAGGACAAAGATAAACAAGCTTCAAAAATGTCATCATTGTGGCAGGCGTGGCCATTACAGAAAAGATTGTGAGGAAAAAACCTCCCGCCTAAAGTTAAGTAACTCTAGGCCTCAGGAACCTAGCCCAACCCAGCCTTTAGTCCAAGAAACTAGTAATCCTGTGACTCAGCAATCCAAGGTAGAACCAATCTACAATAGGATTATCCAGCCTGAAAAGGAAGTAAAGGTCGACGACCTTCAAAGAGAAACCAAGGAAACCAGAAGTGAAATTGGAGCCTTGAGGCAAAATCTACAAGCCTTCCAATTAACCCAATCCTTGAAGAACACTTCTTGTCAAAGTAATGAGGAGAGTCCCTCAGACAAAAAGGTTCATCAAATAGTTGACCCTAAAGAGGATCACATCCAAGAACCCATCAGGGATTTGGTCTTAGATGCTATCACTAGGACTAAGTTTCATAAATGGCATTCCAAAGTCAGGATTGTCATTAGCAAAGATTTTGAATTTGAGTTCATAGCCCTAATTGATTCGGGTGCTGATCTCAAGCAAATATTCAGGTCATCCTCAGAGTCCTCTAGAACCAGTACTTCTAGCAGCCAGGATAAACCTACACCATACAGAGATGGTTGTTGTAGAAACAGAACCATCAGTGTGCTAAGCAAGCAAGAAGAGCTTCTTTTAGACCTCATAGAGGCTATAGAAGACCCCAGCATTAAGGCCCAAAAGCTTACCCTTTTCCACCAAGCCCTGGTTAAGGAAACTAGCAAGCCTCCCATTAAGATCCAGCAACCCAAAGTAGATTTAGAGCAAATCTACAATAGGTTTACCCAGTCCAAGAAGGAAGTTACAGTCAACGACCTTCAGAAGGAAATTAAGGATACCAAATCAGAAGTCAGATCCCTAAAGCAAGAATTAACCATTCTCAGGGTAGACTATGATCTCCTTAATAGAATAATCCAATTTTTGGAAGATACTTCTCATCAAAGCAATGAGGAAAGTCCCTCGGATGATGAAGTTGATCAAACAGCCAACCCTACAGCCGGTCCTATCCAAGAACCTAGTCAAGATTTGTTCTTAGAGACCCTCAGTAGAGTTAACTTTCATAAATGGCATTCCCGAGTCAGAATTATCATTAGCCAAGAGTTTGAGTTTGAGGTCATCGCCTTAATTGATTCAGGTGCTGATCTTAATTGCATTCAGGAAGGAATCATTCCCTCCAGATATTTCAGGAAGTCTAAGGAAAGACTAGCATCCGCAAGTGGCGGAAGAATGCAAATTGAGTATGACATCCCACAAGCCATGGTTTGCCAAAGCGGCATATCCTTTATGACAAAATTTGTCTTAGTCAAGAACATGACAGATAGAGTCATCCTAGGAAACCCATTCTTG
The DNA here is from genome assembly GCA_030820535.1 of Quercus parvula. NCBI lineage: Eukaryota > Viridiplantae > Streptophyta > Magnoliopsida > Fagales > Fagaceae > Quercus > Quercus parvula. The sequence continues at coordinate 44,171,611 of JAUAME010000001.1, forward strand.
TGTTTGTTGTATCCTTTCACCACAGATAATGAAGGACTCACGGCCCATCCCTTCAATCAGCCTATCAAATTTGAGTTTGTGCGAAGCCCATCCCCTTGGGAAATCAAATCCCTCCAGAAAGCTTCCATAGCCAAAACTCTCAGTACTCTCACAGCCTATAATCAAGCCCAAGATCTTGATCCAGCCAAAGCAATTGATTGTCCCTTCAGCCACAATCAATTATCATGCATGCATTATAAAAATATTTGCATCCCTGCATCCATCAGTTTTAAAAGAAAAAGGATTTTTAACCAGCCCTTGAAAATCTTATTTCATTCAAAACTTTCTTGGCAGGAAGTAGCAACAATGTCTTCTCCAGCAGAGAAGAAAGACAAAGGGAAAGTACCCGCAAGGGACTATCCTCAAGACAAAAGACTACCAGCAATGGGACAGTCTTTTGCACAGCATGAAGGCGCTTTCTCTACTAGCCATAGAGGAGCAGCATCCCTTCAACCAATGTATCCAGAAATGGTTACATATTCAAGCGGTTTCATGGCTATAACTCTTGAGAAAGTCAGAAACAGGACCATGCAATTTAGAGGAGGAATATATACAGAACTTCCCCACAGCACTAAATTCATCCTTGACAATCTCCAAAGAGCTTTTACCCAAAAACACCAGAGCCTTTTCCAAAGAACCCTTACAGCACTAGAATTACATCTAGTTGAACTTGAAAAAGGAAATATGGTTCTCATTAGTCAACTCTTTGGCAAAGAGGATATCCATTCCATGGATAAAACGACTATTATGAGCACAGACTATGCTAGGTTGAGCCTTAAGACTCAAAACCAGCTTAGAAGTGCTGTCGCCAACTTGCCTTCCGATATACAAAGTCGTATATTTGAAAGCAAGGCAATGACTGAATCATGTGACCAATGGTTCAGGCATTTTGAAATTATGGTCACCACCCATTTCCCAGTTCTTGGTGGAGGAGCAGATCCGATCAATGCTGCCTTTATCCTCGAAACTTGGAACCAGTACTTCGGGAGCAGTCACAGGGTTTATGAAAAGAAACATCCTTATCCCGGTCTAATAGTCAACTATGAAGACGGAGCAGACGATGAGGACAGAAACCCAAGCTGGCTCTCAAAAATGTTTGAATATGGTTTCCTTAGACTCATCAAGTTAACAAACCATGTTCAGATCAGTCAGTTCCCTAAAATAATCCAACAGGTGGTCGCAAAGATCAAAAGTCCTTTTGTATCCATCAGATGCTGGAGTACTCTCCCACAATGGGATAGTGACAATTGGATGACAGTCCGACCTTCCCACCACCTTGTTTTAATTGATGGGTATTCACACTATGGCCCCTGGTATGATGGTGATTCAGGCCTTTCTTTTGAAAATCCCGTGGCACTTGTAAAATGTTGGACAACTTACTTCAACAATGAACTTCGAGCTGTGGCCGGTGATTTATGGGATGATTATCACTTCGTAGGTAATACTGGCAGAATTACAGTATTCACTACCAAGCCATACTCAGAGGCTTTCAATACCCAAAGGATTGACCACACAGGCTTTCCTCAGTACTCAGATGTGATAGCAGAATACGAGCCTCTCCTGTATTGTGGCTTTTGTAATCTGTTCGATAGATACCATGATCACGGCCATGATGATGATCCACCGGCCTTTGATCCATATGAGGGATATCCATCTGGATATGATACTGACTAATATATCCTGACCCAGCACTCAGGATAAGTTATCAATCCGGTTACTATTCAAGATCAGCACCAGCCACTGACATGAACAGTATCCGCATTATCAACAGTGTCCAGCAGACAAAGCACTGTAGCATGAATAGTAAAAGTTTTTACTGTTCACAATCATCATTCAGAGTTACTATTGCTTTCGGTGGAAACAGCTTTCACCCCAGTAAAAGCAATTCACTCTCCGTGATTTCAGCAGTCTTCCAGCAGCATCCAAGGCTCCCTCCAGCCTATTTAAGGAAGCCAAGACTCCAGTCTTCAGCAGGCTCTTTTTCTGGCTTACAGTCTCTTAGCCACAGCAAAGAAATACCCTCCATCTCCAGCAAAGGTTTTCTTAGCAGAAATACCTTAGATGTCCAGCCAAGTTTTAGGAATAGTCTCCTAAACACAGTCCTTTATTGTAAGCCACAGTTGGCTATTTTATTTTAAGATACCTTCCGCATTACCTGGTTTCAGAGCCCAGTCGCCTGATTCTCAGTTGTATGTAACTTACCCCCTTTTGGTATCAGAGCCAAGTTGTTGGCCAGTTTAACCGGGCCAAACACCGGTCAGTTGTAAGTTACTTTATGTTATAACAAGTTGGTCGGCACTGCCGCCATAGTTATCCAGAAAATATTGAATTATTTTTGGCATTATAATTATATTGAAAGTATGTTATCTCTAACAAACATTATTTTGTTTTACATCTATTTTCTGTTAGCTTTACCACTCCCATATGTTGCATTCTTCATCTACTACTTTATCTTAGCCAGTCTTTATTGTTCTGTCTTTTGGTGGTAGGCTGAGCCTCCCGTTCATTCAAACTATTTGTTACTCTGTGATTATTTGTTCAAATTAACCTTTACTTCACAGTTATCCCTACTCTTCCGATTTTAATTAACTTTTGCTTCACAGTTATCCCTATTCTTCTTATCTCTGTGTTTATCCCCAAAGATTGTTGCAGATAAATTGGTTCTGTGAGATTAGACGACCTTAAGATCTGTTAGAGACTCCATAGTCAAGAAAGACGAAAAGGCTTCCTAGGTTTCGTTGGTCAGCCCGTTTGAAAGCCCAGGTGAGGCGTGTTAGGGTGGTCCCGAAGATTGGAAGAGAAGTCTGACGACAAAGGAGTTAACAGTTGAGTGTTTATCCCATAGTTGTGTTTATCTGTTCCAGATCCAAAGGTTAGATCCAGAACGCTTTGAAGATATAAAGGTGACTAGGTTGTAATTGTTGATTTAAATTTGGAGGTATAAAGGTGACTAGGTTGTAATCGTTAGTTTAAACCTGTAACCCCAGCTTGATAAATAGGATGTTTAGAAGGAGTGACTCATCCGCTTCCATTTGTTCTTGCAACACAGACCCACCTGAGATATATGAAGAAGAAGATAGATATGACAATTTGGAGTCGTACCAGCTTTCAGATGTAGAACAGGAGTTAGAAGAAGATACACACATACCTAGTTTTAATCAATCTTTTGAAAATAGTATACCTTCGTCTAGATCTTATTTAAATAGTATACCTTTGTCTAGATCATTCTTTAATCCACAATATTCTAATCTTAGAAATCCTATACAGTCTAGAATAACTTTAGAAAAGCATATACCTTCATCTAGACCCGCTTTAGATACATATATAGAATTTACACCGGATATGGACATGCTCAAAACAGAATTTAGTTCTGAGAAAAATAGGATTAAAAGAGAATCCTACAAAGCTAACCATACCCAGGAACAAAAAATTGAAGTATTAGAGAGTTGGAAGTCATTCATGAAAGAGTATAAAACCAATTACCCTTTCTTTGAATACTTTGAAAAACATTTCAAATGGCGTGAAAAACCCAAACTTCAGCCATCCACAGCCAGGCACACCAGCCTCAGTCATTCTAAGGATAATTCTGCCTTAGATACAGATACCCAAAAGATGAAAAAACTCGTGAAGAGGGAACCAGTCACCCCTTCAGTTGAAGTTTCTCTAGAGATAATTATCCAAAAATTGAAAGAACTTGTGAAGAGGGAACCAGTTACCCCTTCAGTTGAAGTTCTAAATATCCAGGAATCCTCTAGCAATTCCAGTCAAGTCTCGGACCAAGAATCTGAGCAATCAGCAACTACTGATCCTACAGCCAGGATTAGTATCCCCAAAAGCCATACTGATCCTACAGTCAGGATCCAATACCCTGCACAGAATCCAAAATTGGATTTTGTTCAGCAATTAGCCAACGGCACAGTCAGGATAAATCTGGATTTATTCCAGCACCTGGCCAATGGCACGTTTAGATTGAGTTTTGATAGATCTAGGTTATCTACTCCTCTAAACTATGAGTATAGGCAACCTCTGGATACATCCCAGTTTAGATCTCCAGTTAATAGGTTGAGTCTCGACAGATCTAGGCCTAGCACTCCTAAGTGCAGACAGCCTCTGGATACATCCCAGTTTAGATCTCCGATCCAGCCCCAGTTAAGTCTCGACAGATCTAGGCCTAGCACTCCCAAGTGTAGACAGCCTCTGGATACATCCCAGTTTAGATCTCCGATTCATAACCAGCCATCTATCTATTTGAAAGATAGACCAGTATCCCAACATAGCTCAACTAGACCTCAAGGATCACCATCCCCAATGTCTAGAAAAGCCATAGGTGTCCAGTCACAGGAAGTTAGAGCCAACTTCCAGTTTAGTACACCTCACCACACAGTTAAAAAGGATTCGATTGCCAATAAGCAAGACAAACGTAAGCAATCTCTTCCATCCATTACTGTGAAAGAACAACCTCCAGATCAGGTGTCATTCAACACCAAGGTCCTAACCAAAGAGTTTAATCCCGACCTAGAAGAATTAGGAAAGGACTTTAATTCTGAGGAAAACAAGGCCAAAAGAGTAGCCTACAAGGCCAACCATACCAAAGGTCAAAAGCAGAAAGTCTATGATGCTTGGGTACTGTTCATGAGGGAAATATCCCGTAACGTCCCCTTCTTCATTTACTTCGAAAGGTATTATGATAGGCACAAACAGTTTTGTGTCTTCACCAAAACTTGGATCTTAGTTGAACCAGACCCAACTAGGAATGAAGCTAGCAATCCCAATCCTAGGCAGCCTCTAGTCAAGTCTCTACCAACTAATCCCAGCCATTCTAAAGGCAAAACAGCCTTAGAAATAGTTGTCCAGAAACTTGGAGAACTAGCAAAGAAACCAGTTGTCCCTTTACCAAAAAGCCCTGCCCAGCTTAAGGTAATAAAAATGAGGTCAACCTCCAGCAGTTCTTCCTCTGAAACAGATGAAGAAATTCCAAAAGTCAAAGAGACTTTAAAAGCCAAGAAAGCACGCCAGAAATTGGAAGCTAAGAGACACATTAAACCTGAGTCTCAACCCATTGCTAAAACCCGCAAAAAGGCAAGGCCAAACAAACCTCAAAAATGTTATGGTTGCGGCAAGCGTGACCATTACAAGAAAGATTGTAAGGTGACAACCTCCCACCTCAGGGAAGGAAACCCTGAGCTTAGCACAACTCAACCTTTAGTCCAGGAAACCAGCAATCCTAGGACAAAGATAAACAAGCTTCAAAAATGTCATCATTGTGGCAGGCGTGGCCATTACAGAAAAGATTGTGAGGACAAAACCTCCCGCCTAAAGTTAAGTAACTCTAGGCCTCAGGAACCTAGCCCAACCCAGCCTTTAGTCCAAGAAACTAGTAATCCTGTGACTCAGCAATCCAAGGTAGAACCAATCTACAATAGGATTATCCAGCCTGAAAAGGAAGTAAAGGTCGACGACCTTCAAAGAGAAACCAAGGAAACCAGAAGTGAAATTGGAGCCTTGAGGCAAAATCTACAAGCCTTCCAATTAACCCAATCCTTGAAGAACACTTCTTGTCAAAGTAATGAGGAGAGTCCCTCAGACAAAAAGGTTCATCAAATAGTTGACCCTAAAGAGGATCACATCCAAGAACCCATCAGGGATTTGGTCTTAGATGCTATCACTAGGACTAAGTTTCATAAATGGCATTCCAAAGTCAGGATTGTCATTAGCAAAGATTTTGAATTTGAGTTCATAGCCCTAATTGATTCGGGTGCTGATCTCAAGCAAATATTCAGGTCATCCTCAGAGTCCTCTAGAACCAGTACTTCTAGCAGCCAGGATAAACCTACACCATACAGAGATGGTTGTTGTAGAAACAGAACCATCAGTGTGCTAAGCAAGCAAGAAGAGCTTCTTTTAGACCTCATAGAGGCTATAGAAGACCCCAGCATTAAGGCCCAAAAGCTTACCCTTTTCCACCAAGCCCTGGTTAAGGAAACTAGCAAGCCTCCCATTAAGATCCAGCAACCCAAAGTAGATTTAGAGCAAATCTACAATAGGTTTACCCAGTCCAAGAAGGAAGTTACAGTCAACGACCTTCAGAAGGAAATTAAGGATACCAAATCAGAAGTCAGATCCCTAAAGCAAGAATTAACCATTCTCAGGGTAGATTATGATCTCCTTAATAGAAGAATCCAATTTTTGGAAAATACTTCTCATCAAAGCAATGAGGAAAGCCCCTCAGATGATGAAGACAGTCAATCAGTCAACCCCACAGCTGATCCTATCCAAGAACCCAGCCCAGATCTGTTCTTAGAAACTATCAGTAGAGTCAACTTCCATAAATGGCATTCTCAAGTCAGAATTGTCATTAGCAAAGTATTTGAGTTTGAGGTCATAGCCTTGATAGATTCGGGCGCTGATCTTAATTGTATCCAAGAAGGGATTATTCCCTCCAGATATTTCAGAAAGTCTAAAGAAAGACTAGCATCCGCAAGTGGCGGAAGAATGCAAATTGAGTATGACATTCCACAAGCCATGGTTTGCCAAAGCGGCATATCCTTTATGACAAAGTTTGTCTTAGTTAAAAATATGACAGATAGAGTCATCTTAGGAAACCCATTCTTATGTTTGTTATACCCTTTCACCACAGACAATGAAGGAATCACAGCCCATCCCTTCAACCAGCCTATCAAATTTGAGTTTGTGCAAAGCCCATCCCCTTGGGAAATCAAATCCCTCCAGAAAGCTTCCATAGCCAAAACTCTCAGTACCCTCACAGCCTATAATCAAGCCCAAAATCTTGATCCAGCCAAAGCAATTGATTGTCCCTTCAGCCACAATCAATTATCATGCATACATTATAAAAATATTTGCATCCCTGCATCCATCAGTTTTAAAAGAAAAAGGATTTTTAACCAGCCCTTGAAAATCTTATTTCATTCAAAACTTTCTTGGCAGGAAGTAGCAACAATGTCTTCTCCAGCAGAGAAGAAAGACAAAGGGAAAGTACCCGCAAGGGACTATCCTCAAGACAAAAGACTACCAGCAATGGGACAGTCTTTTGCACAGCATGAAGGCGCTTTCTCTACTAGCCATAGAGGAGCAGCATCCCTTCAACCAATGTATCCAGAAATGGTTACATATTCAAGCGGTTTCATGGCTATAACTCTTGAGAAAGTCAGAAACAGGACCATGCAATTTAGAGGAGGAATATATACAGAACTTCCCCACAGCACTAAATTCATCCTTGACAATCTCCAAAGAGCTTTTACCCAAAAACACCAGAGCCTTTTCCAAAGAACCCTTACAGCACTAGAATTACATCTAGTTGAACTTGAAAAAGGAAATATGGTTCTCATTAGTCAACTCTTTGGCAAAGAGGATATCCATTCCATGGATAAAACGACTATTATGAGCACAGACTATGCTAGGTTGAGCCTTAAGACTCAAAACCAGCTTAGAAGTGCTGTCGCCAACTTGCCTTCCGATATACAAAGTCGTATATTTGAAAGCAAGGCAATGACTGAATCATGTGACCAATGGTTCAGGCATTTTGAAATTATGGTCACCACCCATTTCCCAGTTCTTGGTGGAGGAGCAGATCCGATCAATGCTGCCTTTATCCTCGAAACTTGGAACCAGTACTTCGGGAGCAGTCACAGGGTTTATGAAAAGAAACATCCTTATCCCGGTCTAATAGTCAACTATGAAGACGGAGCAGACGATGAGGACAGAAACCCAAGCTGGCTCTCAAAAATGTTTGAATATGGTTTCCTTAGACTCATCAAGTTAACAAACCATGTTCAGATCAGTCAGTTCCCTAAAATAATCCAACAGGTGGTCGCAAAGATCAAAAGTCCTTTTGTATCCATCAGATGCTGGAGTACTCTCCCACAATGGGATAGTGACAATTGGATGACAGTCCGACCTTCCCACCACCTTGTTTTAATTGATGGGTATTCACACTATGGCCCCTGGTATGATGGTGATTCAGGCCTTTCTTTTGAAAATCCCGTGGCACTTGTAAAATGTTGGACAACTTACTTCAACAATGAACTTCGAGCTGTGGCCGGTGATTTATGGGATGATTATCACTTCGTAGGTAATACTGGCAGAATTACAGTATTCACTACCAAGCCATACTCAGAGGCTTTCAATACCCAAAGGATTGACCACACAGGCTTTCCTCAGTACTCAGATGTGATAGCAGAATACGAGCCTCTCCTGTATTGTGGCTTTTGTAATCTGTTCGATAGATACCATGATCACGGCCATGATGATGATCCACCGGCCTTTGATCCATATGAGGGATATCCATCTGGATATGATACTGACTAATATATCCTGACCCAGCACTCAGGATAAGTTATCAATCCGGTTACTATTCAAGATCAGCACCAGCCACTGACATGAACAGTATCCGCATTATCAACAGTGTCCAGCAGACAAAGCACTGTAGCATGAATAGTAAAAGTTTTTACTGTTCACAATCATCATTCAGAGTTACTATTGCTTTCGGTGGAAACAGCTTTCACCCCAGTAAAAGCAATTCACTCTCCGTGATTTCAGCAGTCTTCCAGCAGCATCCAAGGCTCCCTCCAGCCTATTTAAGGAAGCCAAGACTCCAGTCTTCAGCAGGCTCTTTTTCTGGCTTACAGTCTCTTAGCCACAGCAAAGAAATACCCTCCATCTCCAGCAAAGGTTTTCTTAGCAGAAATACCTTAGATGTCCAGCCAAGTTTTAGGAATAGTCTCCTAAACACAGTCCTTTATTGTAAGCCACAGTTGGCTATTTTATTTTAAGATACCTTCCGCATTACCTGGTTTCAGAGCCCAGTCGCCTGATTCTCAGTTGTATGTAACTTACCCCCTTTTGGTATCAGAGCCAAGTTGTTGGCCAGTTTAACCGGGTAAAACGGTCAGTTGTAAGTTACTTTATGTTATAACAAGTTGGTCGGCACTGCCGCCATAGTTATCCATTAATATTGGCATTATTTTGGCATTATAATTACTTACAATTATTTTATGGATATATCTCCCATTCCCTATATTTTGTTTTACATCTATTTCATGATAACTCTTCCATTTCCAATTATTTATTTCTTCGTCTGCTATTACTTCATTATCTTCTTTTACATCTGTAAATGGTAGGCTGAGCCTCCTTCTAAACCTTTCTATTTGTTATCCTGTGATTATTTGTTCAAGTTAACCTTTACTTCACAGTTATCCCTATTCTTCTTATTTCTTGAATCTATCCCGGAATAGCTGTTGCAGATTCTTATACCTGTGAGATTTGTTACTAAAGTCTGTGTTGTCTTTCCATTTGTTTCTCCAAAGTCGAGAATCTTCCTAGGTTTGGTGAGGTCAGCCCGTTGAAGCCCAGGAGAGGCGTGTTAGGGTGAAAATACCATTTTGGAAGTATAAGATAACGGAGTATTGGAGTTCACAGATCAGGTGTCTATCCCATAGTTGTGTTTATCTGTACCAGATCCGAAGGTTGAGACAATTCCAGAAGTTTGAGGATACAAAGGTGACTAGGTTGTAATTGTTAGTTTAAAACTTATAATTCCAGAATTATGAATAGGATATTTAGAAGCAACTCATCCACCAGCAGTAGATGTAATCAACCCACATCCATTCCAGATATCCCAGCAGACGTAGGAGCAATTAATTCGGAAACTTATGAGCTATCCGATCTAGATCTAGACATAGGAGATTGGAATATCCCGAGAGTTGCCACTAGCCAATTTTATAAGTCGTCTTCTTGGTCACCTTTTACAGCCTTCAAGACAGACTACCATGTTAAAACCATAGAACAAGTTTATGGTATAAACAAGGAGTACGAAACGTGCTACTTGTTATCTCCTTCAGCTATCCAAAAGCATAGAGCCAAAGGACATAATTTCCTACACATAGGATTAGTCCAAATTGGAGTGAAACCACTCACCAGAAGAGGTTTGAACAGCTCAATCCTCATGGCCCTTAGAGACGCTAGACACATCAGGTTTAGTGATAGCCTTTTAGGTTCCATAGAAACCAGCCTTTCTAATGGTCCTATACATTTTAATTGTTTTCCAGATTTCAGCGTCTGTATTAATGACAGCACAGTCATTAAAGCCCTCACTTTAAATATCAAGACTCACGGAACCCTCATGGTGCAGGGAACCAGTCAGATAGCCTTGATATACAGAGTATACTACAAGTGCATGAGAACTAACATGAATGTTGGTGCACTTAATAGAAGTGAGAAGGGTCAGACAACCCTAATCCAGACTACTGATCCTACAGCCAAGGTCAGTATTCCCAAATGCCTTAGATGGAATGAGATCACATTCCCAGCAGATTGGACTTTAGAGAATGAAAACCATACTCTACAGATCCAAAACCCAGCACAAAATCCAGATTTGGATTTTGTCCAGCAGTTTGCCGATGGCACAGTCCGGTTAAGTTTCGACAGATCTAGGTTGAGTACTCCTCTAGACTATGAGTATCGCCAACCTCTGGATATATCCCAGTTTAGATCTCCGATTAATAGGTTGAACTTCGATAGATCTAGGCCTAGCACCCCGTGCAGACAGCCTCTGGATACATACCAGTTTAGATCTCCGATCCAGCCCATTAACCAGCCATCCCAGCATAGCTCAACTAGACCTAAAGGATCACCATATCCAATGTCTAGAAGAGACTTAGGTGTCCAGCTTCAGGGAGTTAAAGCTAATTCCCAACTCAGCACACCTTGCTATACAGCAAAAGAGGATTCGATTGTCGATGAGCAAGACGATCGTGAGCAATCCCCACCAGTATCTATTACTGATATGGAACAGCCTCCAGATCAGGAACCCTTAAACATCATGGTTCTAACCAAAGAGTTTGATCCCGACCTAGAAGAGTTAGGAAAGGATTTTACTTCTGAGGAAAACAAGGACAAAAGAGCAGCCTACAAAGCCAATTATACCAAAGAACAAAAGCAAAAAGTCTATGATGCTTGGGTACTATTCATGAGGGATTTATCCCGTAATGTTCCCTTCTTCATTTACTTTGAAAGGTATTATGGCCAGCATAAGCAGTTTTGTGTCCTCACCAAATCATGGACCATTGAAGGACCCAATGCAACCAAAGAGGTTGTTAGGTCAAGCCATCCACCCCTAGAAGCCATAACCTTTGATCATCGCAGAAAGGAGATTATAGCCTCTCCCTTCAAAGTAACGATTGATAGGCACCAACCGGTTGACAAGGTAATTGAACAAAACAATTACACCAACCAAGCCATCCATGTCATAGGCAAGCAACTTGACAGGATAGAAGACAAGATCGAAAACAAAGTTATCCTCCAGCCAGGAAACTCTAGTAAACCGGTCCAAGTCTTAGAAAAGCCTTTGATCAAGTTACCTACAGTTAGGCATACCAGCCTCAGCCATTATAAGGACAAGATAGCCTTAGATGTAGTTGCCCAGAAATTGGAAGAACTAGTCAAAAGGGAACCAGTCACCCCTTCAGCGACTGTTCTAAATATCCAAGAATCTTCTAGCAACTCCAGCCCAGCCTCAGACCAAGAGTTTGAGCAATTAGAAACTCAGTTCCAGGATTTAGAGGTAAAACGGCTTTACCACCCTGATCCTAGCAGCTCAGCCAAACCATCACCCCCTGACCTCCGGTACGAGGAAAGGAACGTTGGTAACCAGTTCTCAGTAGCCTCTGGTAGACTCTATGAATGGAACATAGATGGTTTATCAGAACAGGAAATCCTAAACAAAATCCAGCATATGACTATGGTAGCCAACAACTACCTGGACGAAAGCCGTCCCCATAGAGAAGTCATAGAAATGATGGCGTTAGGATTTACAGGCAAACTCCAGCAATGGTGGAACAATTGTCTTACTGAAGCGTCTAAAGAAGACATTCAGTATGCCATCCAGAAGGATGAGGAAGGCAATCCCATCATCAATGAGATTGAGCAGGGAATCCCTGATGGAGTCAATACTCTGATCTATACGATCATGAAACACTTCATAGGAAAACCTAGCAATATCACAGCCAGGATATATGAGCAGCTGAGCAACCTTAGGTGTAAAACCCTAGGAGAATACAAGTGGTATGAAGATGTTTTTACCACTAGAGTCATGCATAGAAAAGACTGTAATTCTCCATTTTGGAAGGAGAAATTTATCAATGGTTTACCTACCCTCTTCAGCCAGAAGGTAAAGGAAACCCTGTGCAGTCCCTTAGGAATCATAGATTATGATAACCTAACATATGGAGATATCTCTAGCACCATCCGAAGCGAAGGGATGAAGATGTGCAGAGATCTCAAAATCCAGAGCCATATCAGCAAGAGCAAAGCCAAGTACGAAATAGGGCATTTCTGTACACAGTATGGCTTACCCTCAGTCAAGCCTTCCAAAAGGAAGCACAAACACAAAGGAAAGGAATCCTTTGAAAAGCCTTTTAGAAGGAAGTCATCCAAGTACTATAGTAAGCATAGGCACAAGGCCGATGATTTCTATAGGAAAGGAAAACCCAAGCAATCCATTCCACAAGCATCCGGCAAATGCTTCAACTGTGGAAAGCATGGTCATTTTAAGAAGGAGTGTAGAGCCAAAGCTAAGTCGCTTATCAACACACTCATTAGTGACCAACCCAGTAGAAATGAGATCTTCAAGTTACTAGAACTTGACCGCTCAGATAGCGAGTCATTTAGCAGCGCTAGTGACAGTGAACTTCGGCAGTTATACAGGTCATCCTCCGAGTCCTCTAGAACCAGTACTTCTAGTAGCCAGGATGAACCCACACCATGCAGAGATGGTTGTTGTAGAAACAGAACCATCAATGTGCTTAGCAAGCAAGAAGAACTTCTTTTAGACCTCATAGAGGCTATAGAAGACCCCAGCATTAAGGCCCAAAAGCTTACCCTTTTCCACCAAGCCCTGGTTAAGGAAACTAGCAAGCCTCCCATTAAGATCCAGCAACCCAAAGTAGATTTAGAGCAAATCTACAATAGGTTTACCCAGTCCAAGAAGGAAGTTACAGTCAACGACCTTCAGAAGGAAATTAAGGATACCAAATCAGAAGTCAGATCCCTAAAGCAAGAATTAACCATTCTCAGGGTAGACTATGATCTCCTTAATAGAAGAATCCAATTTTTGGAAGATACTTCTCATCAAAGCAATGAGGAAAGTCCCTCGGATGATGAAGTTGATCAAACAGCCAACCCTACAGCCGGTCCTATCCAAGAACCTAGTCAAGATTTGTTCTTAGAGACCCTCAGGAGAGTTAACTTTCATAAATGGCATTCCCGAGTCAGAATTATCATTAGCCAAGAGTTTGAGTTTGAGGTCATCGCCTTAATTGATTCAGGTGCTGATCTTAATTGCATTCAGGAAGGAATCATTCCCTCCAGATATTTCAGGAAGTCTAAGGAAAGACTAGCATCCGCAAGTGGCGGAAGAATGCAAATTGAGTATGACATCCCACAAGCCATGGTTTGCCAAAGCGGCATATCCTTTATGACAAAATTTGTCTTAGTCAAGAACATGACAGATAGAGTCATCCTAGGAAACCCATTCTTGTGTTTGTTGTATCCTTTCACCACAGATAATGAAGGACTCACGGCCCATCCCTTCAATCAGCCTATCAAATTTGAGTTTGTGCGAAGCCCATCCCCTTGGGAAATCAAATCCCTCCAGAAAGCTTCCATAGCCAAAACTCTCAGTACTCTCACAACCTATAATCAAGCCCAAGATCTTGATCCAGCCAAAGGTATACTATTTAAATAAGATCTAGACGAAGGTATACTATTTTCAAAAGATTGATTAAAACTAGGTATGTGTGTATCTTCTTCTAACTCCTGTTCTACATCTGAAAGCTGGTACGACTCCAAATTGTCATATCTATCTTCTTCTTCATATATCTCAGGTGGGTCTGTGTTGCAAGAACAAATGGAAGCGGATGAGTCACTCCTTCTAAACATCCTATTTATCAAGCTGGGGTTACAGGTTTAAACTAACGATTACAACCTAGTCACCTTTATACCTCCAAATTTAAATCAACAATTACAACCTAGTCACCTTTATATCTTCAAAGCGTTCTGGATCTAACCTTTGGATCTGGAACAGATAAACACAACTATGGGATAAACACTCAACTGTTAACTCCTTTGTCGTCAGACTTCTCTTCCAATCTTCGGGACCACCCTAACACGCCTCACCTGGGCTTTCAAACGGGCTGACCAACGAAACCTAGGAAGCCTTTTCGTCTTTCTTGACTATGGAGTCTCTAACAGATCTTAAGGTCGTCTAATCTCACAGAACCAATTTATCTGCAACAATCTTTGGGGATAAACACAGAGATAAGAAGAATAGGGATAACTGTGAAGCAAAAGTTAATTAAAATCGGAAGAGTAGGGATAACTGTGAAGTAAAGGTTAATTTGAACAAATAATCACAGAGTAACAAATAGTTTGAATGAACGGGAGGCTCAGCCTACCACCAAAAGACAGAACAATAAAGACTGGCTAAGATAAAGTAGTAGATGAAGAATGCAACATATGGGAGTGGTAAAGCTAACAGAAAATAGATGTAAAACAAAATAATGTTTGTTAGAGATAACATACTTTCAATATAATTATAATGCCAAAAATAATTCAATATTTTCTGGATAACTATGGCGGCAGTGCCGACCAACTTGTTATAACATAAAGTAACTTACAACTGACCGTGACCCGGTTAATAACTTGGCCAACAACTTGGCTCTGATACCAAAAGGGGGTAAGTTACATACAACTGAGAATCAGGCGACTGGGCTCTGAAACCAGGTAATGCGGAAGGTATCTTAAAATAAAATAGCCAACTGTGGCTTACAATAAAGGACTGTGTTTAGGAGACTATTCCTAAAACTTGGCTGGACATCTAAGGTATTTCTGCTAAGAAAACCTTTGCTGGAGATGGAGGGTATTTCTTTGCTGTGGCTAAGAGACTGTAAGCCAGAAAAAGAGCCTGCCGAAGACTGAGGGGTGAGCTCCCTTATATAGGCTGAAAGGAGCATCGGATGCTGCTGAAATCACGGAAGAATTCTGCTTTCACTTGGGTGAAATGCTTTTTCCACCGACTGCTACAGTGAAATCCCATCATTGCTGTGAATAGTAACTGTTGCTGCTACAGTAACTTGTCCCCTTGCTTTTCTGGGGTACTGTAGAAATAGTAAATTGTGGATACTATTCATAGTGCGGGTACTGTTCATACTGTTCAAATCAGTGGCTGGTGCTGAATTTGAATAGTAACCGGATGTATAACTTATCCTGAGTGCTGAGTCAGGATACTTTTAGTCTGTATCGGAATCATCTGACGTATTTTGATCAGACGGCTCCCACGGAGAGTCATTACCGCAGTTGTGTCCGTGATACCTGGCGTAGGTATTGCAGAGTCCACAGTAGAGGAGTGGTTCACGGATAGGCTTTTTCCCTGTGAGGAACTCTTTAGGGCAATCTGGACCGAACTTTTCCCAATTCCTGATAGCTGAGATATATGGTCTTCTCCCAAAGACGTAGATCCTGTCTGTAGAGCTTATGAAATGGTAATCTTTCCAAAGTTCATGGCTGATATCTACAATCTGATTGTTGAAGTAATTCCTCCAACGCTCTGCTAGAGCCTTAGGGTATTTGTAGGAAATGTATGTATCTCCTTCATACCATGGGCCTTGATAAGAATAACCATCGATAAGGACAAGATGCTTTGAGGGATGTACTTCCATCCACCTCTCTTTATCCCAATCTGGTAAAGTACTCCAACATCTGATAGAAACGAAAGGGCTGCTGATTGTTCTGACAGCATTTTGGATAATTTGGGGCAACTGACTGATCTGGTCATGACTCGTTAGCTGGATGAGCCTGATGAAACCTGATTCAAACATCTGAGAGAGCCAGGCTGGATTTCTTTCATCTTCATCTGTCTCATCATTATAATTGACCATAAGTCCTGGGAAGGGATGCTTGTTTTCGTATACTCTGGTGCTGTTACCAAAGTGATCTTCCCATTCAGCTTGTGCTAGGATGTCATCCAGGTTATCTGGATCATAAGGATCAGGGAATGTGGTAGTAACAAGTATTTTGAAGTGCTTGTACCACAGATTCCTGCTTTCATTTATTGCCTCGCTTTTCAGAATATGATTTTGTATATCTGAAGGCAAGTTGGCGGTGGCACTTTTAAGGATGGTTCGAGCCTTAAGGCTGAACTTGGAATAATCCGTGCCCATGATAGTCATTTTTCCCTTTGAATAGGAATTCTCTTTGCCAGAGAGTTGACTCATTAGCTTTTCATTTATAGCCATAAATCTACTGGAGTATGTATCCATTTCTGGGTACATAGTTTGAAGGGATGTTGTTCCTCTATGGCTGGTAGAGGAAGCGCCTTCATGCTTTACAAAAGACTGTCCCATTGCTGGTAGTCTCTTGTCTTGAGGATAGTCCCTTGCGGGAGCTTTTCCTTTGCCTTTCTTCTCTGCTGGAGAAGACATTGTCGCTATTTCCTGCCAAGAAAGTTTTGGATGAAATAAGATTTTTAAGGGCTGGTTAAAAATCCTTTTTCCTTTAAAACTGATGGGTGCAGGGATGCAAATATATTTATAATGAATGCATGATGGTAATTGATTATGGCTGGAGGAATAATCAATTGCTTTGACTGAATCAAGGTATTGGGCTTGATTATGGGTTGTGAGAGTACTGAGAGTTTTGGCTATGGAAGCTTTCTGGAGGGATTTGATTTCCCAAGGTGCAGGGCTTCTTACAAACTCAAATCTGACTGGCTGATTGAAAGGACGGGCTGTGAGTCCTTCATTGTCTGTGGTGAAAGGATATAACAAACATAAGAATGGGTTTCCTAAGATGACTCTATCTGTCATGTTCTTGACTAAGACAAATTTTGTCATAAAGGATATGCCACTTTGGCAAACCATGGCTTGTGGAATGTCATACTCAATTTGCATTCTTCCGCCACTTGCGGATGCTAGTCTTTCCTTAGACTTCCTGAAATATCTTGGGGGAATGATCCCCTCTTGAATACAATTAAGATCGGCACCTGAATCTATTAAGGCGATGACCTCAAACTCAAACTCTTGGCTAATGACAATTCTGACCTGAGAATGCCATTTATGAAAGTTTACTCTACTGATGGTCTCTAAGAACAAATCTTGACTGGGTTCTTGGATAGGACCGGCTGTAGGGTTGGCTGTTTGACTGTCTTCTTCATCTGAGGGACTTTCCTCATTACTTTGATGAGAAGTATCTTCCAATAATTGGATTCTTCTATTAAGGAGATCATAATCTACCCTGAGAATGGTTAGTTCTTGCTTTAGGGTTCTGACTTCTGATCTTGTATTCTTAATTTCCTTCTGAAGGTCGTTGACTGTAACTTCCTTCTTGGACTGGGTAAACCTATTGTAGATTTGCTCTAAATCTACTTTGGGTTGCTGGATCTTAATGGGAGGCTTGCTAGTTTCCTTAACCAGGGCTTGGTGGAAAAGGGTAAGCTTTTGGGCCTTAATGCTGGGGTCTTCTATAGCCTCTATGAGGTCTAAAAGAAGTTCTTCTTGCTTGCTAAGCACATTGATGGTTCTGTTTCTACAACAACCATCTCTGCATGGTGTGGGTTCATCCTGGCTACTAGAAGTACTGGTTCTAGAGGACTCGGAGGATGACCTGTATAACTGCCGAAGTTCACTGTCACTAGCGCTGCTAAATGACTCGCTATCTGAGCGGTCAAGTTCTAGTAACTTGAAGATCTCATTTCTACTGGGTTGGTCACTAATGAGTGTGTTGATAAGCGACTTAGCTTTGGCTCTACACTCCTTCTTAAAATGACCATGCTTTCCACAGTTGAAGCATTTGCCGGATGCTTGTGGAATGGATTGCTTGGGTTTTCCTTTCCTATAGAAATCATCGGCCTTGTGCCTATGCTTACTATAGTACTTGGATGACTTCCTTCTAAAAGGCTTTTCAAAGGATTCCTTTCCTTTGTGTTTGTGCTTCCTTTTGGAAGGCTTGACTGAGGGTAAGCCATACTGTGTACAGAAATGCCCTATTTCGTACTTGGCTTTGCTCTTGCTGATATGGCTCTGGATTTTGAGATCTCTGCACATCTTCATCCCTTCGCTTCGGATGGTGCTAGAGATATCTCCATATGTTAGGTTATCATAATCTATGATTCCTAAGGGACTGCACAGGGTTTCCTTTACCTTCTGGCTGAAGAGGGTAGGTAAACCATTGATAAATTTCTCCTTCCAAAATGGAGAATTACAGTCTTTTCTATGCATGACTCTAGTGGTAAAAACATCTTCATACCACTTGTATTCTCCTAGGGTTTTACACCTAAGGTTGCTCAGCTGCTCATATATCCTGGCTGTGATATTGCTAGGTTTTCCTATGAAGTGTTTCATGATCGTATAGATCAGAGTATTGACTCCATCAGGGATTCCCTGCTCAATCTCATTGATGATGGGATTGCCTTCCTCATCCTTCTGGATGGCATACTGAATGTCTTCTTTAGACGCTTCAGTAAGACAATTGTTCCACCATTGCTGGAGTTTGCCTGTAAATCCTAACGCCATCATTTCTATGACTTCTCTATGGGGACGGCTTTCGTCCAGGTAGTTGTTGGCTACCATAGTCATATGCTGGATTTTGTTTAGGATTTCCTGTTCTGATAAACCATCTATGTTCCATTCATAGAGTCTACCAGAGGCTACTGAGAACTGGTTACCAACGTTCCTTTCCTCGTACCGGAGGTCAGGGGGTGATGGTTTGGCTGAGCTGCTAGGATCAGGGTGGTAAAGCCGTTTTACCTCTAAATCCTGGAACTGAGTTTCTAATTGCTCAAACTCTTGGTCTGAGGCTGGGCTGGAGTTGCTAGAAGATTCTTGGATATTTAGAACAGTCGCTGAAGGGGTGACTGGTTCCCTTTTGACTAGTTCTTCCAATTTCTGGGCAACTACATCTAAGGCTATCTTGTCCTTATAATGGCTGAGGCTGGTATGCCTAACTGTAGGTAACTTGATCAAAGGCTTTTCTAAGACTTGGACCGGTTTACTAGAGTTTCCTGGCTGGAGGATAACTTTGTTTTCGATCTTGTCTTCTATCCTGTCAAGTTGCTTGCCTATGACATGGATGGCTTGGTTGGTGTAATTGTTTTGTTCAATTACCTTGTCAACCGGTTGGTGCCTATCAATCGTTACTTTGAAGGGAGAGGCTATAATCTCCTTTCTGCGATGATCAAAGGTTATGGCTTCTAGGGGTGGATGGCTTGACCTAACAACCTCTTTGGTTGCATTGGGTCCTTCAATGGTCCATGATTTGGTGAGGACACAAAACTGCTTATGCTGGCCATAATACCTTTCAAAGTAAATGAAGAAGGGAACATTACGGGATAAATCCCTCATGAATAGTACCCAAGCATCATAGACTTTTTGCTTTTGTTCTTTGGTATAATTGGCTTTGTAGGCTGCTCTTTTGTCCTTGTTTTCCTCAGAAGTAAAATCCTTTCCTAACTCTTCTAGGTCGGGATCAAACTCTTTGGTTAGAACCATGATGTTTAAGGGTTCCTGATCTGGAGGCTGTTCCATATCAGTAATAGATACTGGTGGGGATTGCTCACGATCGTCTTGCTCATCGACAATCGAATCCTCTTTTGCTGTATAGCAAGGTGTGCTGAGTTGGGAATTAGCTTTAACTCCCTGAAGCTGGACACCTAAGTCTCTTCTAGACATTGGATATGGTGATCCTTTAGGTCTAGTTGAGCTATGCTGGGATGGCTGGTTAATGGGCTGGATCGGAGATCTAAACTGGTATGTATCCAGAGGCTGTCTGCACGGGGTGCTAGGCCTAGATCTATCGAAGTTCAACCTATTAATCGGAGATCTAAACTGGGATATATCCAAAGGTTGGCGATACTCATAGTCTAGAGGAGTACTCAACCTAGATCTGTCGAAACTTAACCGGACTGTGCCATCGGCAAACTGCTGGACAAAATCCAAATCTGGATTTTGTGCTGGGTTTTGGATCTGTAGAGTATGGTTTTCATTCTCTAAAGTCCAATCTGCTGGGAATGTGATCTCATTCCATCTAAGGCATTTGGGAATACTGACCTTGGCTGTAGGATCAGTAGTCTGGATTAGGGTTGTCTGACCCTTCTCACTTCTATTAAGTGCACCAACATTCATGTTAGTTCTCATGCACTTGTAGTATACTCTGTATATCAAGGCTATCTGACTGGTTCCCTGCACCATGAGGGTTCCGTGAGTCTTGATATTTAAAGTGAGGGCTTTAATGACTGTGCTGTCATTAATACAGACGCTGAAATCTGGAAAACAATTAAAATGTATAGGACCATTAGAAAGGCTGGTTTCTATGGAACCTAAAAGGCTATCACTAAACCTGATGTGTCTAGCGTCTCTAAGGGCCATGAGGATTGAGCTGTTCAAACCTCTTCTGGTGAGTGGTTTCACTCCAATTTGGACTAATCCTATGTGTAGGAAATTATGTCCTTTGGCTCTATGCTTTTGGATAGCTGAAGGAGATAACAAGTAGCACGTTTCGTACTCCTTGTTTATACCATAAACTTGTTCTATGGTTTTAACATGGTAGTCTGTCTTGAAGGCTGTAAAAGGTGACCAAGAAGACGACTTATAAAATTGGCTAGTGGCAACTCTCGGGATATTCCAATCTCCTATGTCTAGATCTAGATCGGATAGCTCATAAGTTTCCGAATTAATTGCTCCTACGTCTGCTGGGATATCTGGAATGGATGTGGGTTGATTACATCTACTGCTGGTGGATGAGTTGCTTCTAAATATCCTATTCATAATTCTGGAATTATAAGTTTTAAACTAACAATTACAACCTAGTCACCTTTGTATCCTCAAACTTCTGGAATTGTCTCAACCTTCGGATCTGGTACAGATAAACACAACTATGGGATAGACACCTGATCTGTGAACTCCAATACTCCGTTATCTTATACTTCCAAAATGGTATTTTCACCCTAACACGCCTCTCCTGGGCTTCAACGGGCTGACCTCACCAAACCTAGGAAGATTCTCGACTTTGGAGAAACAAATGGAAAGACAACACAGACTTTAGTAACAAATCTCACAGGTATAAGAATCTGCAACAGATATTCCGGGATAGATTCAAGAAATAAGAAGAATAGGGATAACTGTGAAGTAAAGGTTAACTTGAACAAATAATCACAGGATAACAAATAGAAAGGTTTAGAAGGAGGCTCAGCCTACCATTTACAGATGTAAAAGAAGATAATGAAGTAATAGCAGACGAAGAAATAAATAATTGGAAATGGAAGAGTTATCATGAAATAGATGTAAAACAAAATATAGGGAATGGGAGATATATCCATAAAATAATTGTAAGTAATTATAATGCCAAAATAATGCCAATATTAATGGATAACTATGGCGGCAGTGCCGACCAACTTGTTATAACATAAAGTAACTTACAACTGACCGTGACCCGGTTAATAACTTGGCCAACAACTTGGCTCTGATACCAAGTTGGCCAACAACTTGGCTCTGTTACACCGGATAGAAGACAAGATCGAAAACAAAGTTATCCTCCAGCCAGGAAACTCTAGTAAACCGGTCCAAGTCTTAGAAAAGCCTTTGATCAAGTTACCTACAGTTAGGCATACCAGCCTCAGCCATTATAAGGACAAGATAGCCTTAGATGTAGTTGCCCAGAAATTGGAAGAACTAGTCAAAAGGGAACCAGTCACCCCTTCAGCGATTGTTCTAAATATCCAAGAATCTTCTAGCAACTCCAGCCCAGCCTCAGACCAAGAGTTTGAGCAATTAGAAACTCAGTTCCAGGATTTAGAGGTAAAACGGCTTTACCACCCTGATCCTAGCAGCTCAGCCAAACCATCACCCCCTGACCTCCGGTACGAGGAAAGGAACGTTGGTAACCAGTTCTCAGTAGCCTCTGGTAGACTCTATGAATGGAACATAGATGGTTTATCAGAACAGGAAATCCTAAACAAAATCCAGCATATGACTATGGTAGCCAACAACTACCTGGACGAAAGCCGTCCCCATAGAGAAGTCATAGAAATGATGGCGTTAGGATTTACAGGCAAACTCCAGCAATGGTGGAACAATTGTCTTACTGAAGCGTCTAAAGAAGACATTCAGTATGCCATCCAGAAGGATGAGGAAGGCAATCCCATCATCAATGAGATTGAGCAGGGAATCCCTGATGGAGTCAATACTCTGATCTATACGATCATGAAACACTTCATAGGAAAACCTAGCAATATCACAGCCAGGATATATGAGCAGCTGAGCAACCTTAGGTGTAAAACCCTAGGAGAATACAAGTGGTATGAAGATGTTTTTACCACTAGAGTCATGCATAGAAAAGACTGTAATTCTCCATTTTGGAAGGAGAAATTTATCAATGGTTTACCTACCCTCTTCAGCCAGAAGGTAAAGGAAACCCTGTGCAGTCCCTTAGGAATCATAGATTATGATAACCTAACATATGGAGATATCTCTAGCACCATCCGAAGCGAAGGGATGAAGATGTGCAGAGATCTCAAAATCCAGAGCCATATCAGCAAGAGCAAAGCCAAGTACGAAATAGGGCATTTCTGTACACAGTATGGCTTACCCTCAGTCAAGCCTTCCAAAAGGAAGCACAAACACAAAGGAAAGGAATCCTTTGAAAAGCCTTTTAGAAGGAAGTCATCCAAGTACTATAGTAAGCATAGGCACAAGGCCGATGATTTCTATAGGAAAGGAAAACCCAAGCAATCCATTCCACAAGCATCCGGCAAATGCTTCAACTGTGGAAAGCATGGTCATTTTAAGAAGGAGTGTAGAGCCAAAGCTAAGTCGCTTATCAACACACTCATTAGTGACCAACCCAGTAGAAATGAGATCTTCAAGTTACTAGAACTTGACCGCTCAGATAGCGAGTCATTTAGCAGAGCCTTTTAGGTTCCATAGAAACCAGCCTTTCTAATGGTCCTATACATTTTAATTGTTTTCCAGATTTCAGCGTCTGTATTAATGACAGCACAGTCATTAAAGCCCTCACTTTAAATATCAAGACTCACGGAACCCTCATGGTGCAGGGAACCAGTCAGATAGCCTTGATATACAGAGTATACTACAAGTGCATGAGAACTAACATGAATGTTGGTGCACTTAATAGAAGTGAGAAGGGTCAGACAACCCTAATCCAGACTACTGATCCTACAGCCAAGGTCAGTATTCCCAAATGCCTTAGATGGAATGAGATCACATTCCCAGCAGATTGGACTTTAGAGAATGAAAACCATACTCTACAGATCCAAAACCCAGCACAAAATCCAGATTTGGATTTTGTCCAGCAGTTTGCCGATGGCACAGTCCGGTTAAGTTTCGACAGATCTAGGTTGAGTACTCCTCTAGACTATGAGTATCGCCAACCTCTGGATATATCCCAGTTTAGATCTCCGATTAATAGGTTGAACTTCGATAGATCTAGGCCTAGCACCCCGTGCAGACAGCCTCTGGATACATACCAGTTTAGATCTCCGATCCAGCCCATTAACCAGCCATCCCAGCATAGCTCAACTAGACCTAAAGGATCACCATATCCAATGTCTAGAAGAGACTTAGGTGTCCAGCTTCAGGGAGTTAAAGCTAATTCCCAACTCAGCACACCTTGCTATACAGCAAAAGAGGATTCGATTGTCGATGAGCAAGACGATCGTGAGCAATCCCCACCAGTATCTATTACTGATATGGAACAGCCTCCAGATCAGGACTCTGAGGATTTCATAGTATCTATTTCATAGTTGACTATTAGACCGGGATAAGGAGGTAAGTTACATACAACTGAGAATCAGGCGACTGGGCTCTGAAACCAGGTAATGCGGAAGGTATCTTAAAATAAAATAGCCAACTGTGGCTTACAATAAAGGACTGTGTTTAGGAGACTATTCCTAAAACTTGGCTGGACATCTAAGGTATTTCTGCTAAGAAAACCTTTGCTGGAGATGGAGGGTATTTCTTTGCTGTGGCTAAGAGACTGTAAGCCAGAAAAAGAGCCTGCTGAAGACTGGAGTCTTGGCTTCCTTAAATAGGCTGGAGGGATCCTTGGATGCTGCTGGAAGACTGCTGAAATCACGGAGAGTGAATTGCTTTTACTGGGGTGAAAGCTGTTTCCACCGAAAGCAATAGTAACTCTGAATGATGATTGTGAACAGTAAAAACTTTTACTATTCATGCTACAGTGCTTTGTCTGCTGGACACTGTTGATAATGCGGATACTGTTCGTAGTGCGGGTACTGTTCATATCAGTGGCTGGTGCTGATGAATAGTAACCGGATTTGTTATTTTATCCTGATTAATCAGTATCAGGATCTTCTGACGGATAGGGTCCCCATAGGCCATCATCAATACATTTATGCCCGTGATCTCTGGCATAATTATTGCAGAGTTGACAGTAGAGGAGTGATTCCCGGATGGGCTTTTTCCCCGTAAGAAATTCTTTGGGGCAATCTGGGTAGAGCATTTCCCAATTTCTAATGGCTGGGATATAAGGCCTCCTTCCAAATACGTGGATTCTGTCCGTAGAACCTATGAAATGATAATCTTTGCGGAGCTCGTGACTGATGTCCACCATTTGGTTTCCGAAGTAATTTCTCCAACGTTCTGCTAGAGCTTTAGGGTACTTGTAGGAAATATATGTATCTCCTTCGTACCATGAGTTCTGGTAAGTATTACCGTTGATAAGGACAAGATGCTTTGAGGGATGAACTTCCATCCATCTTTCTTTATCCCAATCTGGTAACGTACTCCAACACTTTATGGATACAAATGTGCTGTTGATTGCTTTAACAGCATTTTGGATGATTTGGGGCATCTGGCTGATCTGATCATGGCTTGTTATCTGGATGAGTCTGATGAACCCTGATTCGAATACTTGCGAGAGCCAGGCTGGATCTTGGAGATCTTCGTCTGTCTCATCATTATAGTTGATCAAGAGTCCTGGGAATGGGTGCTTATTTTCCTATACTCTGGTGCTGTTGCCAAAGTAGTCTTCCCATTCGGCCTGTGCTAAAATATTGTCCAAATCATCTGAATCATCTGGATTAGGAAATGTGGTGGTGACAAGTACTTTAAAATGCTCATACCATAAATCCCTGCTTTCATACAATGCCTTGCTTTTCAGAATACGATTTTGTAAATCTGAAGGCAAGTTGGCGGTGGCACCTTTAAGGATAGTCCTAGTCTTAAGACTGAACTTTGAATAATCCGTGCCCATAATAATCTTTTTATCCATTGAATGGATATCCTCTTTGCCAGAGAGTAGACTAACATATCTTTCATTTATAGCCGTAAATCTACTGAAATATGTATCCATTTCTGGGTACATACTTTGAAGGGATGTTGCTCCTCTATGGCTAGTAGAGAAAGCGCCTTCATGCTGTGCAAAAGACTGTCCCATTGCTGGTAGTCTTTTGTCTTGAGGATAGTCCCTTGCGGGTACTTTCCCTTTGCCTTTCTTCTCTGCTGGAGAAGACATTGTTGCTACTTCCTGCCAAGAAAGTTTTGAATGAAATAAGATTTTCAAGGGCTTGTTAAAAATCTTTTCCTTTTTAGAATTGATGGATGCAGGTATGCAAATATATTTATAATGCATGCATGATAATTGATTGTGGCTGAAGGGACAATCAATTGCTTTGGCTGGATCAAGATTTTGGGCTTGATTATAGGCTGTGAGAGTACTGAGAGTTTTGGCTATGGAAGCTTTCTGGAGGGATTTGATTTCCCAAGGGGATGGGCTTCGCACAAACTCAAATTTGATAGGCTGATTGAAGGGATGGGCTGTGATTCCTTCATTGTCTGTGGTGAAAGGGTATAACAAACACAAGAATGGGTTTCCTAAGATGACTCTATCTGTCATGTTTTTGACTAGGACAAACTTTGTCATAAAGGATATGCCGCCTTGGCAAACCTCAACTTGTGGGATATCATACTCAATTTGCATTCTTCCGCCACTTGCGGATGCTAGTCTTTCTTTAGACTTCCTGAAATATCTTGGGGGAATGATCCCCTCTTGAATACAATTAAGATCGGCACCTGAATCTATTAAGGCGATGACCTCAAACTCAAACTCTTGGCTAATGACAATTCTGACCTGAGAATGCCATTTATGAAAGTTTACTCTACTGATGGTCTCTAAGAACAAATCTTGACTGGGTTCTTGGATAGGACCGGCTGTAGGGTTGGCTGTTTGACTGTCTTCTTCATCTGAGGGACTTTCCTCATTACTTTGATGAGAAGTATCTTCCAATAATTGGATTCTTCTATTAAGGAGATCATAATCTACCCTGAGAATGGTTAGTTCTTGCTTTAGGGTTCTGACTTCTGATCTTGTATTCTTAATTTCCTTCTGAAGGTCGTTGACTGTAACTTCCTTCTTGGACTGGGTAAACCTATTGTAGATTTGCTCTAAATCTACTTTGGGTTGCTGGATCTTAATGGGAGGCTTGCTAGTTTCCTTAACCAGGGCTTGGTGGAAAAGGGTAAGCTTTTGGGCCTTAATGCTGGGGTCTTCTATAGCCTCTATGAGGTCTAAAAGAAGTTCTTCTTGCTTGCTAAGCACATTGATGGTTCTGTTTCTACAACAACCATCTCTGCATGGTGTGGGTTCATCCTGGCTACTAGAAGTACTGGTTCTAGAGGACTCGGAGGATGACCTGTATAACTGCCGAAGTTCACTGTCACTAGCGCTGCTAAATGACTCGCTATCTGAGCGGTCAAGTTCTAGTAACTTGAAGATCTCATTTCTACTGGGTTGGTCACTAATGAGTGTGTTGATAAGCGACTTAGCTTTGGCTCTACACTCCTTCTTAAAATGACCATGCTTTCCACAGTTGAAGCATTTGCCGGATGCTTGTGGAATGGATTGCTTGGGTTTTCCTTTCCTATAGAAATCATCGGCCTTGTGCCTATGCTTACTATAGTACTTGGATGACTTCCTTCTAAAAGGCTTTTCAAAGGATTCCTTTCCTTTGTGTTTGTGCTTCCTTTTGGAAGGCTTGACTGAGGGTAAGCCATACTGTGTACAGAAATGCCCTATTTCGTACTTGGCTTTGCTCTTGCTGATATGGCTCTGGATTTTGAGATCTCTGCACATCTTCATCCCTTCGCTTCGGATGGTGCTAGAGATATCTCCATATGTTAGGTTATCATAATCTATGATTCCTAAGGGACTGCACAGGGTTTCCTTTACCTTCTGGCTGAAGAGGGTAGGTAAACCATTGATAAATTTCTCCTTCCAAAATGGAGAATTACAGTCTTTTCTATGCATGACTCTAGTGGTAAAAACATCTTCATACCACTTGTATTCTCCTAGGGTTTTACACCTAAGGTTGCTCAGCTGCTCATATATCCTGGCTGTGATATTGCTAGGTTTTCCTATGAAGTGTTTCATGATCGTATAGATCAGAGTATTGACTCCATCAGGGATTCCCTGCTCAATCTCATTGATGATGGGATTGCCTTCCTCATCCTTCTGGATGGCATACTGAATGTCTTCTTTAGACGCTTCAGTAAGACAATTGTTCCACCATTGCTGGAGTTTGCCTGTAAATCCTAACGCCATCATTTCTATGACTTCTCTATGGGGACGGCTTTCGTCCAGGTAGTTGTTGGCTACCATAGTCATATGCTGGATTTTGTTTAGGATTTCCTGTTCTGATAAACCATCTATGTTCCATTCATAGAGTCTACCAGAGGCTACTGAGAACTGGTTACCAACGTTCCTTTCCTCGTACCGGAGGTCAGGGGGTGATGGTTTGGCTGAGCTGCTAGGATCAGGGTGGTAAAGCCGTTTTACCTCTAAATCCTGGAACTGAGTTTCTAATTGCTCAAACTCTTGGTCTGAGGCTGGGCTGGAGTTGCTAGAAGATTCTTGGATATTTAGAACAGTCGTTGAAGGGGTGACTGGTTCCCTTTTGACTAGTTCTTCCAATTTCTGGGCAACTACATCTAAGGCTATCTTGTCCTTATAATGGCTGAGGCTGGTATGCCTAACTGTAGGTAACTTGATCAAAGGCTTTTCTAAGACTTGGACCGGTTTACTAGAGTTTCCTGGCTGGAGGATAACTTTGTTTTCGATCTTGTCTTCTATCCTGTCAAGTTGCTTGCCTATGACATGGATGGCTTGGTTGGTGTAATTGTTTTGTTCAATTACCTTGTCAACCGGTTGGTGCCTATCAATCGTTACTTTGAAGGGAGAGGCTATAATCTCCTTTCTGCGATGATCAAAGGTTATGGCTTCTAGGGGTGGATGGCTTGACCTAACAACCTCTTTGGTTGCATTGGGTCCTTCAATGGTCCATGATTTGGTGAGGACACAAAACTGCTTATGCTGGCCATAATACCTTTCAAAGTAAATGAAGAAGGGAACATTACGGGATAAATCCCTCATGAATAGTACCCAAGCATCATAGACTTTTTGCTTTTGTTCTTTGGTATAATTGGCTTTGTAGGCTGCTCTTTTGTCCTTGTTTTCCTCAGAAGTAAAATCCTTTCCTAACTCTTCTAGGTCGGGATCAAACTCTTTGGTTAGAACCATGATGTTTAAGGGTTCCTGATCTGGAGGCTGTTCCATATCAGTAATAGATACTGGTGGGGATTGCTCACGATCGTCTTGCTCATCGACAATCGAATCCTCTTTTGCTGTATAGCAAGGTGTGCTGAGTTGGGAATTAGCTTTAACTCCCTGAAGCTGGACACCTAAGTCTCTTCTAGACATTGGATATGGTGATCCTTTAGGTCTAGTTGAGCTATGCTGGGATGGCTGGTTAATGGGCTGGATCGGAGATCTAAACTGGTATGTATCCAGAGGCTGTCTGCACGGGGTGCTAGGCCTAGATCTATCGAAGTTCAACCTATTAATCGGAGATCTAAACTGGGATATATCCAGAGGTTGGCGATACTCATAGTCTAGAGGAGTACTCAACCTAGATCTGTCGAAACTTAACCGGACTGTGCCATCGGCAAACTGCTGGACAAAATCTAAATCTGGATTTTGTGCTGGGTTTTGGATCTGTAGAGTATGGTTTTCATTCTCTAAAGTCCAATCTGCTGGGAATGTGATCTCATTCCATCTAAGGCATTTGGGAATACTGACCTTGGCTGTAGGATCAGTAGTCTGGATTAGGGTTGTCTGACCCTTCTCA
Organism: Quercus parvula; assembly: GCA_030820535.1. Lineage (NCBI taxonomy): Eukaryota > Viridiplantae > Streptophyta > Magnoliopsida > Fagales > Fagaceae > Quercus > Quercus parvula. The sequence continues at coordinate 44,200,874 of JAUAME010000001.1, forward strand.
CTTCTATTAAGTGCACCAACATTCATGTTAGTTCTCATGCACTTGTAGTATACTCTGTATATCAAGGCTATCTGACTGGTTCCCTGCACCATGAGGGTTCCGTGAGTCTTGATATTTAAAGTGAGGGCTTTAATGACTGTGCTGTCATTAATACAGACGCTGAAATCTGGAAAACAATTAAAATGTATAGGACCATTAGAAAGGCTGGTTTCTATGGAACCTAAAAGGCTATCACTAAACCTGATGTGTCTAGCGTCTCTAAGGGCCATGAGGATTGAGCTGTTCAAACCTCTTCTGGTGAGTGGTTTCACTCCAATTTGGACTAATCCTATGTGTAGGAAATTATGTCCTTTGGCTCTATGCTTTTGGATAGCTGAAGGAGATAACAAGTAGCACGTTTCGTACTCCTTGTTTATACCATAAACTTGTTCTATGGTTTTAACATGGTAGTCTGTCTTGAAGGCTGTAAAAGGTGACCAAGAAGACGACTTATAAAATTGGCTAGTGGCAACTCTCGGGATATTCCAATCTCCTATGTCTAGATCTAGATCGGATAGCTCATAAGTTTCCGAATTAATTGCTCCTACGTCTGCTGGGATATCTGGAATGGATGTGGGTTGATTACATCTACTGCTGGTGGATGAGTTGCTTCTAAATATCCTATTCATAATTCTGGAATTATAAGTTTTAAACTAACAATTACAACCTAGTCACCTTTGTATCCTCAAACTTCTGGAATTGTCTCAACCTTCGGATCTGGTACAGATAAACACAACTATGGGATAGACACCTGATCTGTGAACTCCAATACTCCGTTATCTTATACTTCCAAAATGGTATTTTCACCCTAACACGCCTCTCCTGGGCTTCAACGGGCTGACCTCACCAAACCTAGGAAGATTCTCGACTTTGGAGAAACAAATGGAAAGACAACACAGACTTTAGTAACAAATCTCACAGGTATAAGAATCTGCAACAGATATTCCGGGATAGATTCAAGAAATAAGAAGAATAGGGATAACTGTGAAGTAAAGGTTAACTTGAACAAATAATCACAGGATAACAAATAGAAAGGTTTAGAAGGAGGCTCAGCCTACCATTTACAGATGTAAAAGAAGATAATGAAGTAATAGCAGACGAAGAAATAAATAATTGGAAATGGAAGAGTTATCATGAAATAGATGTAAAACAAAATATAGGGAATGGGAGATATATCCATAAAATAATTGTAAGTAATTATAATGCCAAAATAATGCCAATATTAATGGATAACTATGGCGGCAGTGCCGACCAACTTGTTATAACATAAAGTAACTTACAACTGACCGTGACCCGGTTAATAACTTGGCCAACAACTTGGCTCTGATACCAAAAGGGGCTCTGATACCAAAAGGGGGTAAGTTACATACAACTGAGAATCAGGCGACTGGGCTCTGAAACCAGGTAATGCGGAAGGTATCTTAAAATAAAATAGCCAACTGTGGCTTACAATAAAGGACTGTGTTTAGGAGACTATTCCTAAAACTTGGCTGGACATCTAAGGTATTTCTGCTAAGAAAACCTTTGCTGGAGATGGAGGGTATTTCTTTGCTGTGGCTAAGAGACTGTAAGCCAGAAAAAGAGCCTGCTGAAGACTGGAGTCTTGGCTTCCTTAAATAGGCTGGAGGGAGCCTTGGATGCTGCTGGAAGACTGCTGAAATCACGGAGAGTGAATTGCTTTTACTGGGGTGAAAGCTGTTTCCACCGAAAGCAATAGTAACTCTGAATGATGATTGTGAACAGTAAAAACTTTTACTATTCATGCTACAGTGCTTTGTCTGCTGGACACTGTTGATAATGCGGATACTGTTCATAGTGCGGGTACTGTTCATATCAGTGGCTGGTGCTGATGAATAGTAACCGGATTTGTTATTTTATCCTGATTAATCAGTATCAGGATCTTCTGACGGATAGGGTCCCCATAGGCCATCATCAATACATTTATGCCCGTGATCTCTGGCATAATTATTGCAGAGTTGACAGTAGAGGAGTGATTCCCGGATGGGCTTTTTCCCCGTAAGAAATTCTTTGGGGCAATCTGGGTAGAGCATTTCCCAATTTCTAATGGCTGGGATATAAGGCCTCCTTCCAAATACGTGGATTCTGTCCGTAGAACCTATGAAATGATAATCTTTGCGGAGCTCGTGACTGATGTCCACCATTTGGTTGTTGAAGTAATTTCTCCAACGTTCTGCTAGAGCTTTAGGGTACTTGTAGGAAATATATGTATCTCCTTCGTACCATGAGTTCTGGTAAGTATTACCGTTGATAAGGACAAGATGCTTTGAGGGATGAACTTCCATCCATCTTTCTTTATCCCAATCTGGTAACGTACTCCAACACTTTATGGATACAAATGTGCTGTTGATTGCTTTAACAGCATTTTGGATGATTTGGGGCATCTGGCTGATCTGATCATGGCTTGTTATCTGGATGAGTCTGATGAACCCTGATTCGAATACTTGCGAGAGCCAGGCTGGATCTTGGAGATCTTCGTCTGTCTCATCATTATAGTTGATCAAGAGTCCTGGGAATGGGTGCTTATTTTCCTATACTCTGGTGCTGTTTATATATATATATATATATATATATATATATATATATATATATATATATGTGGGGGAGTAAAACCTGGGCCCATGAGGTGGGCTCATACGACTTTTCATCAACAATAAGTCCGAGGAGAAGAAATTATAGGGAACCCTTGCAACTAATAGGAGAATGCGTAAGTGTCCAGGAATATTGATCCGAGAGGGATACCCTCCTCGGGTCTGGCGTATGTCGGTGAAAGAGGCCTCGGCTTCCCCTTAGTCCAGCTTCCAGGAAATTCTAGAGGTGAAGACAGATTGTCAATGCACGTGGAAGGGATAAGGATGCAGAAATATCTTGAGCAAAAACTGCTGCCACCGCATTAAATGCATTACAGCAGCTTTCCTGGCCGCATTTATGTGGAGAAGACCCCTGAACAGTGTTTAAAATCATCTTTACCCCCAGGAAACCAAAAAGCTGTGGGAGAGGAAGTGGGAAACTCAAGTACCAGGCTAGATGGCAGACAAGTGGACGATAGGATCGAACAATGAAGGACTATATAATGGAGTAAGACCTCCAGAAGAAGGGGACAGAAGAAAAACAGAAGAAACCTCAAGAAATAACTACTGTAGCATCTGGAAAAATACAACCCAAAGAAAAGCATTCTATCTAAGTGCATACCCCTCGGGCCTAACTCGAATCCATCAATTAGTCCAAAACTTACTCCTCGGACACGAGATCTTAACTTGTGTATGTGTTTAGGTCTCCTCGGCCAAGCACTTAATCTTCAGTAACTGTTGTAAAGATCGCTATTAGCCCAATTCTTTGACCCACTCTCTTACAAATTTATTGTATTGGGCTTATTGGGCCTATCCCCTGTTTTCATCCAGGTGTGGGCTACAATTTGTGACCCTACAATTGGCGCCGTCTGTGGGAAAGAATTAGCGCTAGTAGAAAGTTACAGCAGTTATGGCAGGTTCAGGACCGCAACAGGCCAGTCCGCCCTATGCAGAGTCAGTAAACGTCAGTCAGCAAGATGAACTCCACAATCTTGAACGGGAGAACCACGTAGATAACCAACGTGAGGGTAGTTCGCGAACGATCCATGCTGGGAAGAGCGGCTATCGACGAAAGAGCCATCTGGTGCAAGGGCACGCTGATGAAAAGGACTTGCAGCGTGAAATAGAAGGTTTGAAAAAGAAGCTTCGTCGAGCACAACGAAATCACACCCCTTCAAGTTCTGATGTCTCCTCCAACGGTGAAGGGGAGGACAGTTACAGGGATTCTTCAGAACCTCCCCCCAGTGAATCCTATTCCTATGAAGAAGAGCATTCTCACAAGAGAAGGAGAAAAAGTTCGTCTAGAAGGGGAGTGGGGACCAAAGACATGAAGAAGGCTCTGACCCAAATTTCTAAGTCCCCCTTTACTAGGGGAATAGAAAAGGCAAAGCTTCCCAGACGTTTTCATCAGCCTACGTTCTCTATGTACAACGGACGTACCGATCCTGTAAAACACGTGAGCCAATTCAGACAAAAAATGGCAGTTTACTCTCAAGACGAGGCTTTATTGTGTAGAGTATTTCCCTCTAGCCTAGGACCGATGCCGATGAGATGGTTCGATGGGTTGAAGACTAACTCCATCGGCTCCTTCAAGAAGCTCACTCAATCATTCTGCTCCCGGTTTGTTACATGCAGCAGAGTTCCTCAACCCCTTGATTCCCTGCTGTCCATGACAATGGGGGAAGGGGAATCTGTGAGGTCATATGCCGAGAGGTATTGGGAGATGTTTAACGAGATTGACGGAGATTTTGATGAGGTCGCTGTCAGAACCTTCAAGGTCGGTCTTCCCTCCGAGCATGGTCTGAGGAAGTCCCTGACAGGGAAACCGGTCACCAGCTTGCAACAATTAATGGATAGGGTGGATAAATATAAAAGGATAGAAGATGATCAACAACAGCAGCAACAAGGAAAAGGGAAAGATAAGCTTGTCCCTCAAGAAAGAAGAGAGTTTAGGCCGGACAGGTACAATAATAACCGGCCGAAAAGGGATTATGCTGAGCAGCAGATATCCAGTAACAGCCAAATAGTAGGAGCTGTATTCCGAGAGCCTGTGCACCAAGTCCTAGAAAAGATAAAAAATGAACCCTTCTTCAAGTGGCCCAATAAGATGATGGGAAACCCAGAAAAGAGAAACCGGAACCTCTATTGTCAATATCATAGAGACCACGGTCATACCACCGAGGATTGTAGAAGCTTATGGGATCACCTGGACCAGCTTGTCCGGGAGGGCAGATTGAAACAGCTGTTGCATCATTCCAATAATCTGGGTAGCCATGCGGATACTCGGTCAGAAAGGGAGAATCCTCCGAGACCTCCAATTGGAACTATTAATGTCATCTTTGCGGCACCTGGCAGGACAGGGTCATGCCCCTCCAGAGTAATGTCGGTGGCTCGTCTGTACCCTGAGGATGACTCTCACGAGTCGAAGAGAGCTAAATCGAGCCGGTCCCTGGTCATGGGATTCTCGGACGAAGACAAGATCGGAACTGTTCAACCACATGACGATGCTTTAGTAATTACCCTCCGAATTGGGGGCTATGATGTAAAGAGGGTAATGGTGGATCAAGGCAGTGCAGCCGAGATCATGTACCCTGACCTCTTCAAGGGGCTGAACCTAAGGGCTGAAGACCTGACACCTTATAACTCCCCTTTAGTAAGCTTTGAAGGGAAGATTATTATCCCGAAAGGGCAAGTCAGACTGCCAGTACAAACCGGAGCGGAGATAGTAGAGGTCGATTTTATAGTGGTGGATGCCTACTCCCCTTATACAGCAATTGTTGCGAGGCCTTGGCTTCATACTTTGGGAGCAGTCTCTTCCACCCTACATCAGAAGATTAAATACCCCTCTGGAGGTAAGATAGAAGAGATACTGGGTGATCAGACCATGGCGAGGCAATGCATGATAGCAGCTATCCGACATAAGCCTGAAGCAGAATCTGAGGCTCAAAAAGAAGAATTATAGCAATTAAAATCCTCAATGCTGCCCCAAAAGGGGTTACCCGAGGAAGCGAAATGTGAAGATCTTGTAAAAGTCACAATAGAAGATGACCCTGAGAAATTCTTTCAAGTCGGATCTCAACTACCCCAGTTGGAAAAGGAGGAATTGGTAGAGTTCCTCAAACGAAACATAGACGTCTTTGCATGGAGTGCTTATGAAGCTCCGGGGGTAGACCCAGACTTCATTTGTCACCATTTGAATGTTAATCCAGCAATGACCCCCAAGAAGCAGCTCCCTCGTCGGCCATCTAAAGAGCATGCAGAAGCAGTCCGTCAGGAAGTGACGAAGCTAAAGAAGGCAGGGGCTATCAAAGAGATTTTCTACCCCGAGTGGTTGGCAAACACGGTGGTGGTCAAGAAAAAGACTGGGAAGTGGCGAGTATGTGTTGATTTCACAAATCTAAATAAAGCCTGCCCAAAAAATCCATTCCCCATGCCCAAAATTGATCAGCTGGTAGACGCCACAGTCGGCCATCCTCGGATGAGTTTCTTGGACGCTTTCCAGGGTTATCATCAGATACCTTTAGCATTGGACGATCAGGAAAAAACTGCTTTTGTCACGCCAGTAGGAAACTACCACTACAAAGTGATGCCTTTTGGTTTGAAGAACGCGGGCTCCACTTATCAAAGGATGATGACGAGGATGTTTGAACCATTATTGGGAAGAAATATGGAGATTTACATAGATGACATGGTGGTGAAAAGCAAAAGAGCATCTGAACACCTAGAGGATCTTCGAGTTGTCTTCGAAATTCTCAGAAGCCATAAACTACGCTTGAATGCCTCCAAATGTTCGTTTGGTGTTGGCTCAGGCAAATTCTTGGGTTATATGGTCACTCATAGGGGAATTGAAGTCAATCCCGACCAAATTAAGGCCATCACCAGTATGCGAACTCCTCGGAACCCAAAAGAGGTGCAAAAACTAACCGGAATGGCCGCTGCTCTGAATAGATTCATATCTCGATCAGCGGACAGGTGCCGACCCTTTTTCCTGTTGATCAATAAATGGAAAAGCTTTGAATGGTCGACGGAATGTGACGCAGCCTTTCAACAACTCAAAGACTATCTCGCTCGGCCGCCGGTCATGTCGAGTCCCGAGCCAGATGAGGTTCTTTTTGCTTACATTGCAGTGGCCTCTTATGCAGTAAGTTTAGTGTTGATAAGGGTTGATAACGGAGTACAACGGCCAGTGTACTACGTGAGCAAATCACTGCATGAGGCAGAGGTGCGATACTTTCCACTGGAAAAGGCTATCTTAGCGGTGGTGCTTGGCACACGCAAGCTGCCTCACTATTTCCAAGCGCACACGGTGATTGTTCTTACACAACTCCCATTAAAGGCCGTCCTTAAAAGTGCAGATTACACGGGAAGGATAGCCAAGTGGGGCACAATTCTGGGAGCTTTCGACATCAAGTACATGCCTCGCACCTCAGTGAAGGGCCAGGTGCTGGCCGACCTGGTGGCAGAGTTCACCGAACCAGAAGTGGATAGTCTATTAACATCAGAAGAAGGGGATGTAAAACTAGCCTGTAGTATCTCCAAGCGTATCCCTCCGACTTGGGAAGTACATGTCGACGGAGCATCAAACCAAAAAGGAGCGGGAGTTGGGTTAGTGCTAACATCTTCAGAAATGATCACCATTGAAAAGTCACTGAGGTTAAGCTTTCCTGCCACAAATAACGAAGCAGAGTACGAAGCACTACTAGAAGGTATGGCTATGGTCCTAAGGATGGGAGGAAAGTCCATTGAACTCTTCTCGGATTCAAGGCTAATTGTTGGTCAGGTCAAAGGCGAATTTGAAGCCAAAGACGAGAGAATGCGAGGTTATCTTAGCCAAGTGAAAATCATGCAGATGGAATTCGAATCCTTTAGCTTGCTGCATGTCCCAAGAAGTGGCAACACGCATGCGGACTCTTTGGCCACCCTCGCAACTTCCTCGGCGCAAAACTTGCCTCGCATAATCCTCGTTGAAGACCTGCATCGACCCTCGACAGTAGCGAACGTAGTTCAGATCAATCAAGTCAGAATGGGGCCAAGCTGGATGGATCCTTTCATGCAATTCTTAAAGGATGATATTCTACCCGAGGAGAAAGTTGAAGCCGACAAAATAAGAAAGAAGGCTCCTAACTATTGGCTGTCGCAGGATGACAAGCTATATAGGTGTTCCTTCTCTGGGCCTTATCTGCTATGCGTTCATCCCGATCAAACGGAATTGCTCTTGGAAGAGATGCATGAGGGAATCTGTGGAAGCCACACTGGAGGCAGGTCCTTAGCGCATAGGGCCATTACTCAGGGTTATTGGTGGCCGAATATGCAGAGAGAAGCTTTGGAATATGTCAAAAAGTGTGATCAATGTCAACGGTATTCACCGAATATACACCAACCGGGAGGAGTCCTCAATCCAATATCCAGCCCATGGCCATTCGCTCAATGGGGCTTGGACATCGTCGGACCATTTCCTAAGGCTGTAGGAAACAAAAAATATCTTATAGTCGGCACGGACTATTTCACAAAGTGGGTTGAAGCAGAGCCTCTAGCCAATATCCGAGATGCGGATGCGAAAAGATTCGTTTGGAAAAACATTGTTACTCGATTCGGTGTCCCTCGTGTACTCATTACGGATAATGGACTCCAGTTTAACAGTAAAATGTTCAGAAATTACTGTGGGGAATTGGGGATCACTAACAGATATTCTACTCCGGCATACCCTCAAGGGAATGGACAGGCTGAAGCTGTGAATAAGGTCATACTAAACGGATTGAAGAAAAGACTGGATGATGCGAAAGGCAGATGGGTAGAAGAACTCCCACATGTACTCTGGACGTACAGGACCACACCTCGTAGGTCCACTGGAGAGACCCCTTTTTCAATGACTTATGGAGCTGAAGCAGTCATACCCTTGGAATCCGGGTTCCCAACGACGAGAACGAGCTTATTCAATCCAAAAGACAACGATGAAAACTTGGCAAGAGGTCTGGACTTGATTGATGAAAAAAGGGAAAACGCAATGGTTCAATTGGCTCATTACCAACAAAAGCTGAAGCGAGGTTATGATGCCCATGCAAAGACAAGGCCTTTGGTCCCAGGTGACCTAGTGCTGCGCAAAGTCGTGGGCTCGGCAAAGAACTCTGCATGGGGAAAGCTAGGGCCGAATTGGGAAGGACCATATCGCATCACCTCCAACGCTGGCATTGGAGCATATTTCTTGGAAGACTTGGACGGACTTGTAGTACCCCGCCCTTGGAACGTCAATAATTTGAAAAGGTATTATTACTAATAAAACTGTATTTAATCAATATTCGTTCTTTATGTTAAATATGTATGCCTCTTTTCGTATCTCTTGATGCTCTATGAAGTGTTTAAACTTAAATCCAGTCATGTATGAGTCCTCGGACCAGATGATCTGGGTTAGTTAACACCCTCACCGTTCTATGAAGTGTTTAAACTTAAATCCAGTCATGCATGAGTCCTCGGACCAGATGATCTGGGTTAGTTAACACCCTCACCGTTTTATGAAGTGTTTAAACTTAAATCCAGTCATGCATGAGTCCTCGGACCAGATGATCTGGGTTAGTTAACACCCTCACCGTTCTATGAAGTGTTTAAACTTAAATCCAGTCATGCATGAGTCCTCGGACCAGATGATCTGGGTTAGTTAACACCCTCACCGTTCTATGAAGTGTTTAAACTTAAATCCAGTCATGCATGAGTCCTCGGACCAGATGATCTGGGTTAGTTAACACCCTCACCGTTCTATGAAGTGTTTAAACTTAAATCCAGTCATGCATGAGTCCACGGACCAGATGATCTGGGTTAGTTAACACTTGTTCTATTTCCCTTTTTAAGCATTCAAATATAGATGTGAATGCATGACTCAAATTTCTTGTTTAGTTATATTTATTTAGCTAGTATGATAATCCAACTTCCAAAACCCCTTAATCAAATTGGTCATCCACACAACGCAAAAAAAAAATGAATGAAATGAAATGAAATGGCAGCAGAAGGATTTACTATTACTTGTCATAATACGTAAAACAAGGGGAATATATCTTCATTAATGATTAAAACGCAATACAAATCTTTAAAATAATAAGCACAAAAAATACAAAAAGAAAACAACACTAAGACAAACAGCCTAAGTCTTCGTGTTGGGGTCTTGGTGCTCAGCTACTTGTTCAGACTGCGGAGGGGCAGCATCTGGAGCATTACTTTGGGAGGGCTCAGCTTGGTTTGTCGCAGGGGCTTCTGATACTGGGGCTAGCTGCTCTGGAGGAGGAGGATCAGAATCTGGGAGCAGATGAATATCAGGTTCATAGTACACGCTCTCAGGCCTCCTGAGGGTGGAGTCGGCAGGGACCCCAGCGGCATCAAGGGCTTTCTCCCAAGTGATGTCGCAGTAGTCCCTGGCGACAGAGGCAAACTCTTCAGTCAACCTGCTCTGAGTCTCTTCAACCCCCAGAGCATAAGAAGCTTGCTTTTCGGCCTCGGCTGCCTCCTTCTGTAGCTGGGCAGCTTCTTTAGCCTTACGGAGCTCTTCGTGCAGGTTTTTCACCATCTGCCTCTCCGTTTCTAAGTTGATTTCGCAGAGGTGTAGTTCACTGCGAAGAGTCTCTGCCTGCTTCTCAGTTGTTTTTAATCCAGCCTCAGCGCTGGCCCTCTCCTGATTAGCCTTCTTCACCTCCTCGGCCATCTGCTTTTGTTGTGTTCTTAGCACACTCAGATGGTCCTCCACAGTCTCTCGGGCCTCATGGGCGGCTTTTGTCTCATCACGAAAGCGCTTCGCCCATTCCTCAGCCACATACACTTGTTGCGCGACCTGTTATGGAAAATTAAAGAGTGGCTTAGATTTTAAAAAAAAAATGATAGGCAAATAAAAAGAAACAAAATTATACTCACCATCGCCAAATCCCTTTTCATGGAAAGGAGTAAATCAGGATAATCAAAGCTCCTGTAAGCCGCCAGATCAGTAGGTAGAAGAAGGGGCTGCAGTAGAGCATCAACCAGTCGGCCTGCATGGCCACCACGGAAGTGCCTAAGTGAGGCATCCACTGAGACGGGGCCACCATCAACCTCCAGCGTCGGCGACCAAGTCCGTGTTGACTGGCGAACCTGGGTTGGTGGGCACTCCTCTCGGCTCTCCACAGAATGAGCCCTCCTACTCGGACGTTCATGAGTAGGTCTGGCCTACTTATTGCCCTTTGACGGGCCTAGCTCCCCCTCCTCGGTGGGCTCCACTGGCCTCTTCCTCCTCAGATCGGGGTTTGGTTTGAGCCCAAGGTCTGCAGGCACCTGGGGCGGAGGAGGGGGAGGGAGTGCAGTTTGTTTGGACTTGCCCTTATCTTGAGAAGATGGACCCTTGTTCCTGCCCTTCATCAACTCTTTCAAAGAAGGGCCAGTCCGGGGAGCCATGTCTTCCTCCTCGTCAGTTGTATCGGCAATGTATGTTACCGCTTGAGCTGGAGTTTGCACGCACGACTGCTCGTCCGCTCCCTCCTCGGCCTCTGAAATGAAGACTGTTTCTTCTTCAAACTTGAACTTATCAATCTCTAGTTCGAGAGAGGAAGAAGAGGCTGTGCCTTCGCGGAGAATAGCCTCCCCAAGCAGTACTTCGCGCAGAGGTTCGGCGGCAAGGGGAATTCCCTGTGGAATGGGATGGTCAACTGGGGGAAGATCGTAGTCGGCGAGGAAGTTTGGCCGAGATACGTCTATACGTGCCAAACGGTGGTCTCCCGCTCGGATGGAGTTGCCGACGTCTAAATACGATCTCGAGATGGGCTCGAAATCCAAAATGTGGTGAACTGCTCGTAGTTGCCCGTCGTCGTTCACAAAAATCTCTGATCTCAGCAGGTAATTCAGTGCTGGAACGTTGATCAGGCTAAGCTTCGGGTTGGTAAAGAATTTATCTGTCAAGCAAGTAAATCACATTGTTAGGCCTCGGCTATAAAAAAAATATAATAATAGTAACACTAACATAAAACTACTAAGCAAATAAGCATAAAGGAATCAAAATACTCCTCAACGTTAAAGTTAGAGATCCTAAGTCTAGGTTGCTCCACCTGGTGTCCCAGCCTTGGTTGAGCAGGCTAAGCCGTCGCTCCAAGGCCCCGACAGGATTAAGTAGTCGTCTTTCATCCCCTTATTAGATTTGGGGAGGCAGGATATTAGTTTGACCACATTGCTACGGGACTTAAGGTAAAAGCCTGCCCGAGTCTCTATATGTCCTTCATATAGGTGGGCGACATCGTGCCACGTCAATCCTAGCCCCAGATGACGGTCCAAAGCGTCGATTGACCCTAGGACTCTAAAGAAGTTGGGGGCACACTGATGGGGGCAGAGCCTATGGGCGCGAAGATAGTCTCGTGTAATCCTACCCATGGGGACGGTCATCCCCCCTTCTATGAAGGCAATCATAGGGATGACCACCTCTCCTACTTTCCGGTCAAACTCCACTCCCTCTGTGGTGCAGTGACGTACCACTACCTCCGGGGGAATGTGGTATTTTTCTTTGAACAACTCTATCATGGCCGGAGTGTTTACTAAGCGCTCGAATCTACCCATTGTTAGTCTCTATAAGGTGGAGTGGTTAGCCGAGGAGGTTAGCCGAGGATACAACGGAAGTCGGAGGGCGAAACTTACGTGAGAATGAACACGGTTTGTTCCTCTGGTCGCTGAAAGATCGTCAAGCTCTCTCTCTTTCTTGTGAAAAATGACGGATGCCTGGATATGAACACTGAAGTTGCAAGCTCTGATAAGAAACAAAAAGTAACGCCAGGAGGTTTTTATAGTAGGGATGGAAAAAGGAAAAACCACAATCCCGCCCAAATATTGCAGTGGAGATCTGGACCGTTGGATTCGTATTTCACCGTAGGATGCCTGGGTTGAAACGCAATTCTATGCGTTTAATGATGATTGTGCGAGTTCCCAAGCGTCAGGAGTCCTCGCGAAATGGTAGAAATAGCCCTTACACGCGCCTAAATTTAGATACTGTTAAGGACTGCATTGTAATTACCAATGTACATCAAAATCCTAACTTTCCTTCTCGGATTAAGAAGAAAAATTAGAATTTTGAGGGGCTATTGTGGGGGAGTAAAACCTGGGCCCATGAGGTGGGCTCATACGACTTTTCATCAACAATAAGTCCGAGGAGAAGAAATTATAGGGAACCCTTGCAACTAATAGGAGAATGCGTAAATGTCCAGGAATATTGATCCGAGAGGGATACCCTCCTCGGGTCTGGCGTATGTCGGTGAAAGAGGCCTCGGCTTCCCCTTAGTCCAGCTTCCAGGAAATTCTAGAGGTGAAGACAGATTGTCAATGCACGTGGAAGGGATAAGGATGCAGAAATATCTTGAGCAAAAGCTGCTGCCACCGCATTAAATGCATTACAGCAGCTTTCCTGGCCGCATTTATGTGGAGAAGACCCCTGAACAGTGTTTAAAATCATCTTTACCCCCAGGAAACCAAAAAGCTGTGGGAGAGGAAGTGGGAAACTCAAGTACCAGGCTAGATGGCAGACAAGTGGACGATAGGATCGAACAATGAAGGACTATATAATGGAGTAAGACCTCCAGAAGAAGGGGACAGAAGAAAAACAGAAGAAACCTCAAGAAATAACTACTGTAGCATCTGGAAAAATACAACCCAAAGAAAAGCATTCTATCTAAGTGCATACCCCTCGGGCCTAACTCGAATCCATCAATTAGTCCAAAACTTACTCCTCGGACACGAGATCTTAACTTGTGTATGTGTTTAGGTCTCCTCGGCCAAGCACTTAATCTTCAGTAACTGTTGTAAAGATCGCTATTAGCCCAATTCTTTGACCCACTCTCTTACAAATTTATTGTATTGGGCTTATTGGGCCTATCCCCTGTTTTCATCCAGGTGTGGGCTACAATTTGTGACCCTACAATATATATAGTCTAATTTTGCGCCACATGTCCTATCTAATCTAAATTTTAAATTTTTGTGCCAAGTGAGTTAATTTATTATAAAAATTGGATGTTAATTAGAGTTTAATATTGTGCTATATGTTCTATCTAATTTAAGTTTTTTTATTTTTGTGCAAAGTGAGTTAATTCAATGTAGAAAACGAGGAGTTTAATATAAATAAATCATAAAAAACCTAATCATATATCTAATTCTCTATATAAAATTAGAGGAAGAGAGAGTTTGAATGAATTTATATTTATGAGATATTTTTTTGTATAACTAAAAATAATTCAAATTTATAAGTGATTTATATAATATACTATAACTATGTATGGTCTATTACTAACTAGGTGTTGATATATATATATATATATATATATACACACACAACCATATCTTAGAGAAAATTCAATTAGAATCAAAATTGGATTTTGCTTTTGTTAGCTTTTCATACAAATTAAATTGTTTAGATTTTTTCTGTTATTTTTCTCTAAGTTGAACGATCTAATGCACCTATCCTCATTTATTTTCTGTTGTATTTAGTAGAATTTTACGGACAGTGGTTGTGAATTGGTATTGTATATGTAATATCCAATAGTAATTTTCAAAATTATTTATGTAATAACAGTGTAATGAGAAATTTGGCTTAACCAATATCATGAAAATTGCAAGGAAAAACCATTTTAGTTCTTTTAAACGTCCTGGTTGAACTAATGTTCTATATGTTTAATAACCTAAACTAACATCAATAGCACCACTACAATTTACCATTCCCATGTGTAAGCGTGGATTACATACTAGTATATATAATATAAGTCGAAACTCACATCTTTATCCTCAATGGAGACCAAGGGAGAGAGAATTGCCTTGACCTCAAGAAATTCACATATGACATTTCTTTTGGGCAAAGATTTATTTAGTTCTCCATTCTTTCCCAGATCTTATTTTGTGTAGTTGTTCATGTGAATCTTCACACACCTATAGAAAAAACCCAAATCCCAAAATGCCAAAGTGTTGATGTTGGGCCCGTGTGGCTTGCATTGCCAAGCCCAAGTCAACACAAGTTGATCGAATTCTTGTTGTATTAGGAGACTAAGGTAGCCGACTTAACATATATCTCTATATATATGTTATTAGTTACAGCAATAGAGAGAATTCCAATAACCTAGTAGGTATAGCTGCATAAGAAAAAAGAAAGGCAATCAACTTCAATTCTTATTGTTTCTTTTTGTGAGAGAGTGCTAGGGTGTAATTGGGATTTAGGTGTCTTAAGAGTCTTCTTGTGCACTATTGTATCTCTCTATTTTTATAAAGAAATTTCTTTGTCGTCGTCGTGGAGGTAGGCAATTTGCCGAACCACGTAAATTCTTGTATTCTTTGTGTGTGCTTGTTATTTAATTTCTGCTTATTTACTATTATTGATTTGAGTCCTGGGGGTGCTATTTGCACAACAAGTGGTATCAAAGCCAGGTTAGGATTCAATCCTTTGAATGCAGTAAATATGCTAAGCACAAAGTATAACGTAGAGAGGTTTTGTAGTTAGGGCAATTTTTCCCTTTGGCAAAGGCAGATGAAGGATCTCCTAATTCAACAAGGATTTCATAAGGCCTTGCTTGGGAAGGAGAAGAAACCAGAAAAGATGAAGGATGAAGAATGGGTTGAGATGGATGAGAAAGTAGCTAATGCTATTCGTCTCAACCTAGGTGATAAGGTCATCCACAACATCCTAGAAGCAAAGACCACAAATTTAAGTTTGGGAAAAACTAGAAGGTCTTTATATGAGAAAGAATTTGACGAACAAGTTGTACGTGAAGAAGCAACTATATAGTTTGCATATGAAGGAGGGTTCAGATCTGTTGGAGCATCTCAACATGTTTAACATGTTGAACACCCAATTGTCAAGTTTTGGGGTAAATTATGAGGACAAAGATAAAGCGTTACTCTTATTAGTGTCACTCCATACATCCTTTGATCATCTAGTGACTACGTTGATGTACAAGAAAGAGATTGTAGTACTTGATAAGGTGACTAGTGCTATCTTGTCACACATAAAGATGAAGCAAGATTTTATGGTTCTTAGGCTGATGGACTTATTGTAAAGTCAAAGTCAAGCAATCGGAGTAGAAGTGAGTCAAGATCCAACGAGAACAGATCTTAGTCTAGATCACGTGCAAAGAAAGATGTAGAGTACTTTTATTGTCATAAGAAACGACACTACAAGAATTAGTGTAAAGAGTTGAAAGAGCATTTAGAGGAGAAGAGGAATGGAAAGAAGCCTTAGAATTAGTTAGTGTTGCTGAAGAAACATCAGATGAAAGTGAATTTGGTGCACATTTACTTTTAGTCTCATCAAGTAACAATGTTCTATTAGAATCTTGGGTTTTAGATTCAGCATGCTCATATCATATGACTCTAAAGAAAGATTGGTTTAACACGTATAAGCCTTACAATGGTAGTATGGTCCAAATGGGTAATGATGCTACATGCCCAGTTATTGGGATTAGTACCATGAAGATCAAGATGTTTGATGAAGTTGTGAGAGTTCTTAGTAATGTCAGACATGTTCCAGATCTTAGGAGGAATTTAATTTCTTTAAAAGTATTGGATAATTTGGGGCATTTATACTCATCAAAGGGTGGAATCATGAAGATTACCAAAAGTTATTTGATGGTGACGAAGGAACAAAAAGTAAGCATGCTTTACAGATTGATTGGAAACACAGTTGTAGGAAGAGTTGCAGTTACCACTCCGGTAGAGTCCAGCACTGACGACACAAAATTATGGCATATGTGACTTGGCCATTTTGGTGAACGTGGTATGTTAGAGCTACATAAGAGAAATTTATTGAAGGGGGTGAAGATATGCAAGCTAGACTTCTGCGAGTATTGTGTGTATGGGAAGTAGCATAGAGTTAGTTTCAAGACAGGCTCTCATACAAGTAAAGGTGTTCTTAACTATGTTCATTTAGATGTTTAGGGCCCAGTTTCAATTTCTTCTCATAGTGGTGCTTAGTACTTCGTTAGTTTCATTGATGACTACTTTAGAAAGGTATAAATTTATTTTATGAAGCATAAGTCTGATGTGTTTGGCATATTTAAAAAGTGGAAAGCATAGGTTGAAAATCAGATTGGCAAAAAAATAAAATACCTTAGAACAGATAATGGACTAAAGTATAGAGATAAAGAATTCATAAGATTTTGTGAATTAGAAGGTATTACTCATCACTTCACAGTTAAAGGAACTCCACAACAGAATGGGGTTGTAGAGAGAATGAGCAGAACCTTAGCAGAAGAGCCAGATGCATGAGATTGAATGTAGGGTTGTCCAAGGTGTTTTAGGCAAAAATAGTTAACACAGCAAGCTTCCTTATTAATAGATCTCCATCATTAGCCATTGATTTCAAGATTCCAGAAGAGGTTTAGTCAGGTAGACCAGTTGATTATTCAAGTCTAAAAATCTTTAGTTGTCCAGCTTATGTGCATATGCAGAGTGGAGAGTGTTCTAAATTGGATTCGAAGTTAAGAAATGCGTATTTCTTGGTTTTGAAAAGGGTGTTAAAGGCTATAGGCTTTAGAATCCAATCTCAAAGAAAATGGGGACCAGCAGAGATGTCATATTTGATGAAGCATTTATGTTGAAACAGAATGAAGAAGAGACGTGTGATTATAATTCACGGGAGAAATTAACTGTTGAGGTGGAGTTTGATGAGAATAGTTCACCCAGTAATAAGGGTGATGATAATGATATTGATCCACAATAGCAACAAAAAGCCTTATTCAATTACTAAAGGTAGAGAGAAGCGGATTCACAAAGCACCACAAAGATATGACTTTGAAGACATGGTTAGTTTTGCTTTCATAACTAGCAGTGGAGATCCATCATCTTCCAAGGATGTAGAAGAGATGGAGTTACTATAGAAGAATAAGAGTTAGGAATCAGTGAAATTGCCCAAGAGAAAGAAGGCTATTGGTTGCAAGTGGGTATATTGCAAGAAAGAAGCTTTATCAGAAAATGAAGGTGTGAGAGACTGGGGAAATTGCCTCTCAAAAAAGAGAGATTTTTGGAGTGCTTTTTAGGGCACCTCTCTTTTTGGATAAGTGGTTTGGAGTTGCCACTTATTTTTTATACAAAAAATAAGAAAAACTAAATAAGACTTTACAAAACTGAATCATTTCATCTCATTGATTGAACCAAAAAAATTACATAATTGAAAATTACATGGCTTTGGGTCTTAGTTACAATCTACCAAAAATATATGGTTTTTTGTCCTAGTTACATTTTACCAAAAATAAAAGAAAAGACAAGGCTTAGATCTACTTAACCAAAGACCTACATTCAGAGGCTAGGTTACGGAATGGGAAGGTGTTAGGCACCCATTCCGCCCAGACAGAGTTTGGTCTTCTAGACTCTTGTGACCTATACACCACTTTTATGGATGTCATGAATGACATGTGAACAAAACTAAATCACACAAATTTATTTATGAATGAATCCTCTTCTTTGTTTTAAAGAATTTAGATTTGTTTTCATGATTAAAAAAATTGATTTTGACTTATAATAAATAAAAAATAAAAATCAGATATGTTTTTAAGAATCTAAAAAAAAATGGTTTTTGAAGATAAAAATTCAGATCTATGTTTATTACATAAAACAAAGTCTTTTGATTTGAAAAAGTATCAAATCTGTTTTTAAGAACTTAGAAAAATGGTTTTTGATAACAGAAAAATCAGATTTGTTTTTTATATGTTCAAAAATATGGAAAAGATTTTCTGAAGAGAATTTCACTCATAACATAAATTTATGCTATATGAACAAAACAAACAACCATAAACACAATCATGCATAATCTTTTTCTTTGTTTCAAAATCTACATATGTTTAAAAAATTAGATTTGTATCTAAAAAAAATACAAATCAGTTTTTTGATTGGAGAAAAATTCAGATCTTCATCTAATGAAGATGCGGATCCGTTTTTTATTAAGAAAAATTCAAATCTACATCTAAGAAAGATGCAAATTTGTATTTATTTTAAGAAAAATTCAGATCTACATCTAAGAAAGATGTGGATCTTTTTTTTTTTTTTTTAGATTAAGAAAAATTTGAATCTATATCTAAGAAAGATGCAGATGTATTTTTTTATTTTAAGAAAAAGAATTGGTTATATGCAGATAATTGAAATTAAGAAAAAGATTGTAACAATTATATATAAGAAATTCAAGATCATGCTTTAAACAAAACAACAATTAATAAATCATGTTATGAATAAAAAACATGCATCATCATAAACAAGAAGCATAAAAAAGAATAGGGTGATTGAAAACAACCTCTTGCATGAGCACTCCTTGTTCTTGAGAGTATGTTTTAGGGTTCAAAGAAACTTATTCAATTATCTTTGAAATCTAAAAACCCTAATTTCAATAGCAAATATTAAAAAGGATCAGCAAATATCAGCAATTTGAGAGTCTCAAAACGTATGCCTCTCAGAGCGTAAAAAAAGTCCTCCCAATTATGAGATCCAATTTCTATTTATAGAGGTGGGAAAACTCTAAAACATAGGCACGGACGATAAAAATGCGAATCCGGACGCATCCTTACGTGAAAAGGTAAAAAAGAGTGTGCATTATCGTCACCCGAAGGGAGTTGGGCCAAAGCCCAAAAAGGGGGCCATTCGGCACTCCAAAAGTGCCGAATGGTGCTCTTGGACGCCGAACGTTCTTCTGTGTTCGGGTGCATTTTGGACTTTCTTTTTAGTGTTTTTTGATTCTGTCCTTGTACCTAGACGTGTTTTCATCCTTAGTCTATGATTTCTATGTTTTTTTTTGGATAATTCAGGTTTTTTCAGGAATAAATATCTTGTAGATAAATACCCTAAAATAAATCTTGATAAAGTTCAAATTATCCACAATTTTATTGTTATCCAATCATCCCTTTTATTCCTATGTATGCAATCCTATGTTAAACACTAATTATCAACCAATCACAAAATTATTTAATTAACTTTAATTTTTTAACCAATCAGAATTAATTTAAATTAATCGTGTGTGGTCACCTCTACCTAGACATAATGCATGCTGATTGTGCAAACTTGATTATGTGATATCTTTCGATTCGATAGACCGATTTGAAAACCGGGCACACCGTTGCGACCGTTAGAATCTCAAGATCATTTTTCTGATATGCAATGAATGAATTGGTGAATGTAATGCAAAAACAAATTGATGCATGTAATGCAATTATGATCTTTGGGGTACATAGAAGGTCATTCCAGTTATTCTCCTTGATTAAATCATGGGTGCAAAATCAAGTGTTTACAAAATTCCCCTCATTGACAGAGCTTGGAAAGCGAATGTCAATGTAAAACAAAGAAACTGATTTTAGCAGCCATGATTTAATTGTGAATTTTCAAAGGTTACCTAGCCCTCGAGCCAAAACTTTGGAACATAAAACTAATGTCTTATCTTTTGATAAAAATGAAAATACTTGACTTAGTTGGTAGTTGATGACTCTGGAAATGATTCTTAACAAATGGGGTGACCAAGAGACTTTTTAATCTTGACCTTGAACATGGAGTTGTCTGCGACCAAAAGACTTCTCAACCTCAATCTTGACGAAAGGTAACCAAAGGGTTTCTCAACCTTGAAACTGAAGAAAGGTGATCAAAGGACTTCTCAACCTTGAAACCAGAGCTGTCTATGACCGAAAGGGCTATTCTACCTCAACCTGAACTGTTGAAATGTCAATCAAGGGCTTCTCTACTTCGATCTGAACTGTTGAAATATCGATCAAAGGTCTTCTTTACTTTGATCTGGACTATTGAAATGTTGATCAAAGGCTTCTCTACTTCAATCTGGAGTTGTTGAAATGTCGATCAAAGGTCTTCTCTACTTCAATCTGAAGCTGTTAAAATGTTGATCAAAAGGTCTTCTCTACTTCGATCTGGAGTTGTTGAAATGTCAATCAAAGGTTTTCTTTACTTCAATCTGGACTTGTTGAAATATCGATCAAACGTCTTCTCTACTTCAATCTGGAGTTGTTGAAATGTTGATCAAAAGCCTTCTCTACTTTAATCTGGAGTTGCTGAAATGTTGATCTTCTTTACTTCAATCTCGAGTTGCTGAAATGTTGATCGAAGGTCTTCTCTACTCCAATTTGGAGTTGTTGAAATGTTGATCAAAGTTCTTCTCTACTTTGATTTGGACTGCTACCCTTTGTGTTGCAAAGCCTTAAGAGTCGAGGCAATCTCTAAATGTTGAAAAATGCATAGGCAGCATTGTCTCCTAGCATTAAAAACATCATCAATGAAGTAGGCTTTGGCACTTTCTTCGAAACTCTGTTAAATCAGGAGACACATGAATACAAAGATCTGCAGTTACTTCTGGCCTTAGCTGAGCGCTTATGGGACACTACCTGCACTTTCCATTTTCCAGGCATTGGAGAGGTAATGTTGACACCTTATGACTTCTCGTTATCATCGGTTTGAGGTTGGGTGGTGAAAGAATTCTTGTCAATGATTCCCTTACTTTTGCTGAACTCAAGAAACTTCTAGGTGTAGTGCCTTCTAAAATGAGGAGTAACAATATTCCTTTGTCTCGGCTATGTGAGAATATTCCCCCATGTGAGACTGTGGCAAAGGGTGC
This sequence comes from Quercus parvula, assembly GCA_030820535.1. Lineage (NCBI taxonomy): Eukaryota > Viridiplantae > Streptophyta > Magnoliopsida > Fagales > Fagaceae > Quercus > Quercus parvula. Next base: position 44,222,063 of record JAUAME010000001.1, read on the forward strand.
TCATATGTTCATGCTTCTTTTTATTGGGACTTTCTTGTGTCCGAATTTAGGCAATACTATGAATTGCATTACTTTGGGAGCTTGAGAAAATTTGAACAAATCTGGAATTATGACTAGGGCGGCATGGCTTATGCTACTCTAATGCATTTCATGACCCAACTTTCTAGGCAGAGCCTTTCAAGCTTGGGTGGGGCTCCATTTGTATGGCAGGTGAGGTTTGGTATTCATTTTGGCTAGGTGTAGGTTTTGGAAAATTATTTTGGCTATGCAGTTGGGGAAAGTTATTTTGGTTATGTGGTAATGGTGTTGTGAATTTTTTAGGTCTAGATGTACGAGTACTTTGGAGTTGGTCCTGAAATCCATGAAGAAGTTGCTAGCATTTTTCCTAAATTTCTCCGTTGGTTGCCCAAACATCGTTTGTTTACACCTTCCAGGCATTCTTTGGAAATTTGGCACTTGGTGATTGATAATTTGACTACTGGTGATGTGAATTCTTCCTCCTCTTTCTTTTGGAATCCTTGGCACTTGGCTATGGTTCAGTCTCTTCTTATTATGGATTCTTTTGTGACTTTTCAGATGGATTTAAATCCTTGGGTTGGATGTGAGGGGTATGTAGAATGTGAGCAGGCTCTAGAACTAAATGGCAGTCAAGTGTTGTTTGAGTGTGGGCATGGAAGGTATTGGTATCTTGGTGATCGGGTGTTGCCCGAAGTTGAACATGAGTATCCTTCTACCACTATTCCAACTCCTCCTTGTCACATTGTTTGGTTGGCTAACTTTCTGGCTAATGAAGAGATTGCTCAGGCCCGTAATGGCTATATTGTTGTAGGAGTAGAAGGGTTATTCTAAATTCATCGGACTTCATCTTCAAGGTTGCTTGGTTGGCAGAATGGTATTTTTCTTCCCTTCTAAAGTCAAATTTTTTATCTTGCAAATTCCTTTTCATATTTCTGCTTGGTAACAATACTTGCATGTTGTATTTTCAACCTCCATCTTCTGAAGGAGATGGAGGGGGAGAGGAAGAGGAAGAGATTCCCACTCCTCACCATGCTGGTAGCTCTTCTAGTTCTTTCACGGAGACTTTCCTCATTTTCCGGCATGAGAGCGTGATGTGATGAATCCTAATGAAACGTATAGTTCCATTCCTTGGCCCGATCCAGTATGTTCTTGAATTTTCAATTCTTGGTCCTTACTTCTTCTTCGCTTATTGAATGGTTCTTAATTTGGCCAATTTGTGCTTTAGGTTGATGTGGATCTTGTGGAGGAAAGCACGCAAATTATTGGAGGCTTGCAATCGTTGGCTCGCACACAATCCTCCGAATATTTGCTCAATGATTCTAGTTGGGTATGCCATGTTGCTTTCTAAGTATCTCTTGCTTGAACTGTGCTCGATGGTGGAATTAACACCTGATTCTGTTGACTTTTCAGGCATATAGAATGGAAACTGCTGATGCTACCAGAAGAACTTTAGAGGAAAGGATCAGGAGCCTTGAACTTAAAAATCATCAATATGATCCTCACTTTTTCTCAAGTCAAGAAGGAAATACTAAAGGTGGCTCCTCTAGAGGTGGATCAAGGAGATCCTTATGCAGGCGGACTCGGAGTCCCAATGATGTATGACTTGTATTTTTATTTTTCTTGCAAAAGAAAAGGAAGTGTTCCTTAGACAATCTTGTATTAATTTCCATGTTTAGTGCTTTATCCTTGGCATCACCTTGGATCATGTAGAAACTTTAACTAAGATAAGTTTAGAATTCACCTGATGAGGTCTTGTAATATTAATTTAAACTTATCTTGATTGGCTCTGTTGGAATCTACACTTGCTTGAATGAGGCAAAGCCAAATGCCTCTAGTTTAAAATGGATGCATGATTTTTGGAGATCTTGGTTATGATGATTTTTTTTTTAATAGATGATGATGATTTTTCTGAAAAATAATGGTGGTTTTTTTTTTTTGGGAAGATAAATGAGCAATGGGCGAATGCCCGTAGTTAAAAATAATTAAAAAAAAAAAAAAAGCATGATTTTTGGAAATCTTGACAATGATGATTTTTTATGAAAAGATGATAACGATTTTTGTTTTTTAATTCTTTGAAAATGAATGAAGCATGGGCGAATGCCCCTAGTTTGGAACATAAATCCATGAGTCTTAAAAAAAACTTGATTTGATCAATTTTTTGGAATAAGGATGCAAGTGATGATTTTTGAAAACAAGTGAGTTAGACATGTTAGAATGCCTTAGTTTGACCAAAAAAAAAATTTTGAATCTTAAATGATCTTAAAAAAAATGTCCGAAAGCGTGAAATTGCATAGAGTTGCATGAGTGTATGATGGAGGGGCTGTGTGCCACTTGGCATGAAAGGAGTGCCATTCGGCACTTTTAGAGTGCCGAATGGCACCTGGCCACACCACGACGCTCACGCCACGGTGGACCAACTTCGTACGCTTTTCCAATGCATGTTTCACATTTTCGCATTTTTTAAAAAAAATTTACTTCGTTTGTGACCATGAAACACTTTCCTAGTCAGCTACAAACTCTCTGAAACCTATTTCAAACTTGATTAGGAATTGATGTAGCTTATATAAATGAATTCTCTTGCGACAAATCTCTGCTTAAAAGTTAATAAAACATAATAATCACAATCAAAAGTCATCCATGGCTAGCAATCATAATTTTTCTCATTCAACAATTCATGATATCAATAGATGGGTTCGTAACTTTGATTTCAGTACCAAAACCAATTTTACAGCCTACAAACTAGAGGAAATCAAGGCTCTGAGGAATGTGAAAATCAAATGGGAATTCCTTTGTGCTGCTCTGAAATTCTTGGATCTCGAAGATCATGTGTTTCGGTTTAACACCGTTGAACTCTGTTCAACAATTGAAGAATTTTCTGCTATCCTGGGCTATGATCCAAGCAAAAAACCTGTAGCAGTTTCTTGTGATCCCAGGCATAAGGAATCTTTGTCTGATGCTCTCGGTCTTCCTACTTCCATTACTGATAGTATGATTAAAGGTCATATGATGAATTTTCGTGCAATTATCTCTCGGCTGATTGACAAACACACCTATGGAGTGACTGACAATATGTAGAAAAAACTTCGGTTTGGCTTTATGCATGCTGGGAAAACTTTTGCTTTGCTCTAGAAGATGTAGTTTTGTGGATGCTCGGGCCATAAGTGTTGTGAATCAAATTAAGGATGGTGATAATCCTATTTCTTTGATCTTGGCAGAAACTCTTCTAGGACTGGATGTTGTATTTCATGGTGGAGAAACTCAGATCTTCTTAGGGAGTCCTTTGACTTTGCAGATCTCTACTTCTTCTTTGATCTTGAGAGTCCACCCTGGCTTAATTCTTCTCAACTTCTGCTTGACTGGCTTCATGGTTTGATCTGTTGGAATGTAGTGCTATACTATATTTGTATCAATCCCAAGCATGTCTTCATATGACCAGACAAAGACCACTTTGAACTCTGTTAGTAGTGCTATTAATGCATCTTTCTCTAAGGCGGTTAGGGTATTACCCACTTGGATCATTTTGGGCTCATCATCAATTCTTAGGTTAATGGGTTGGGTTTCTTCTTTTATGGATTCTAGGTATCCATGTTTTAATTCCTTATTATTAAGAGTTTCTTTACCAATTTTAGAAATAAAAACATTCAAAGCCAGCAAATAAGCAGACTCATAAATCATATTAAAAGGGAAAGAGTTTTTAACAGACTCAACGGGAAAACTATCACAAACAAATTTAACAGGAATAGAAACACTAGTAGAAATAGACTCAATAGGAACGGAAACAATGTTCTTGGCAGGAATGACTGGCTCAGTGGTCTTGATCTTCTTGGCAAAAGTGACTGACTTGATGGTCTTGATCTTCCTCATAGAGTCCTCCATAGGGTGGGTGGCTCCCTCCCATGGCCAGTTCTTCAACTTAGTCTTGGCTTCAACAATGGCAAGTGGCTCCTAGTAAGCTCCTTCTTCCTTCAGCATCAGTATTGTGGGATCTCCATTCATATAATCTATGGCTTCTTCGTCAACCTCCATGTTTGTAGGTTTGTTGGTCACAAAATGTGGGGGTTTGAACCCCCTTTGTGATGTGGGCAATTTTTGTTAGGGCATTAGGATTGGTATCTTGGGATTTAAAATGTCTCCCCCCATTTGCAGGTAATGGATTGTTTGATTGGGGTTTGAAGTGTCTTCCCCCGTCTGTGGGTGTTTGGCTATTTACTTGGGGTTTGAAGTGTCTCTCCCCATTTATGGGTGCTTGGTTATTTACCTAGGGTTTGAAGTGTCTCCCCCCATTTGTGGATATTTGGTTGTCCTCTTAGGATTTGAAGTATCTCCCTCCATTTGTGGATATTGGGTAGTTCTCGAGTTTTGGTATTTCATTCCATACGTCATATCCTGTGGTGGTGGTGGTAGATGTCCTATCCATTAATTCTTCCCATGTCATTGTGAAGCATTCGGGTATGTCATAGATCAAGTCAAATATTGGGGTTTGAAGTGTCTCTCCCCATTTATGGGTGCTTCGTTATTTACCTGGGGTTTAAAGTGTCTCTCCCCATTTGTGGATATTGGGTAGTTCTCGAGTTCTGGTATTTCATTCCATACGTCATATCCTGTGGTGGTGGTGGTAGATGTCCTATCCATTAATTCTTCCCATGTCATTGTGGGTTTGAAGTGTCTCCCTCCATCTGTGGATATTGGGTAGTTCTCGAGTTCTGGTATTTCATTCCATACGTCATATCCTGTGGTGGTGGTGGTAGGTGTCCTATCCATTAATTCTTCCCTTGTCATTGTGAAGCATTTGGGTAGGTCATAGATCAGGTCAGATAGGTCTTGTTTTCTTCTTCGGTCATCAAGCAATTAATCCTTGGTCCTTTCCTAAAATTGTGATTGGGCAAGGGATTGTTAGTGATGCTAGGCATTGTAGGCAGTGCAATCACCTTGTTATTTATTAGGTTTTGAATTGCATGATGAAGGGTGAAACAACGATCAGTTTCATGACTAGGGCCTTGGCGGTAAGCACATCTTTTATTCATATTAAACCTTGAGGGCAAGGGGTTTGGAATTGGTCTTGGGTCTAAGGGTTTCAGTAACCCTTTTACTTTTAGCTTGTCATATACCTGGCTCATGGCCATGTACAACTCATGAAATTCCCTCTTAGGTCTGGGTAGTTGTGGTACTTGCACAAGTGCAATGGGTGCAATCAATTGATAAGGGTCATTTTTATGGATGTTGGAAATTTCTACAGCCTTAAAATTAGATCCTACATTCTTTTTAAACCTTTGCAGGTCATCAGTCTTTATAGTTCCATTGTTTATTGCATCCTCAATTTGGGTTCCAGCAGCAATCACGGCTTTAAAATTAGGAAAGTATTGTGCAAACAAATATTTGTGGTATACAGGCAATAAATTCTTTACAACCATGGCTAACTGTTCCTCCTCACTCGGCCTACTCATTTTCTGTGCTACCTTGGCTCTCCACTTGGTAATGAAAGTAGAGAAGGATTCTTTCGATTCTTGCTTGGTGGTCTCGAGGTCTCTTCTTGTGATGTCCACTTCTATATTGTACTTGTATTGCTTATGAAACTCTTGGCAAATGTCCTCCCAATTTCTTGCCCTTACATCATCCAAATTAAGGAACCACCTAAGAGCAGCCCCGATCAGTATGTTTTGGAACATCTGAGCAAGTACTTCTTCGGTTGCGCCTAAGGGCTACATAGCCCTCATATACATCTTTAGATGGGACTTTGGGTAGCCGGTCCCATCAAACTTGTCCAAGGTTGGAATCTTGAACTTGGGAGGCAGCCTCGCATCAGGGAAGAGTGAAAGGGTATCATAGTCCATAAGGTCCTCCATCTTATAGGCTTTTCTAATCATCTCCCCCATTTTATTCATTCTCTCGTTGATCTTATTCTCACTCTCTACGGCTGGTGGATCATGATTAGTCTTGTCGTCCTCTTGATTACTCTTCGAATTCTGAAATTGTTGCATCATACTGCTCATGTCTTCCTTCAGCTGAATTTGACTAGCTACCATGGTGTTGAGTAGCTCTTGGGTGTTCATGGGTTCCTCTATGTTTGGGTGTTCTCCCTCTTCCACCATACTGTTAGAAGTTTCAAATTTCTTGTGGCTTGAACTGTCTTAGAGGTCAAAGATAGGGTTGTGAAGCTACAACAATGGAGTTTCTTCTATGCTTGAAGGCTTCAGTATTGTGATGGGAGTGACAAACTTAGAATTGGAGCTATTGGCTTGAGTGTCATGCTTAGGTTCTCTTTGTAGCCTTCCTTCAGATTTTAACTAGATTCTCCCCTAATGACAGGCTTGGTTGGGTTAATCAAAGCTAAGAGCCTATCCATATCCATCAATCAACCAAAACAAACACACACAACATGCAATGCAAATTTAACCGGGACCGACCTAAGGATGGGTTCTAAGTCATTATGTTGTAAGGTGGGTTTGTTGTTTCATTGTTTCCCATAGCTAGGACATTACACCTCCCAACTTGTAATGTAATGAACATTGTGTTGGTCCAAATGACATGTTTTGTCCTTTACAGTTAACAAGAAATGATCCAGTGACTTTGGGCTATGAGTTAGTGAGTTTGCCACTGGGTACCCAAATCTAATGAAGACCGGTGATCCATGGTTACTACTACCACAAAATTGTTGAAGAGGGGTGCATACATATTTGTTTGGATGGCACACACTATGACAGTTAGGGAAATATTTTAACAAACAATACAAACAACCAAATACCATACATCAAAATATTATACAACATCTCATCAACCATAAATAAACAAACAAACAATAATATCATGCAAGACCATGCAAAATAGGGGTACACATTTGGTCACTTAAGTCTAATATGAAGTTTAGCCCTCGACATCCCCAGCAAAGTCGCCACTGTGAGAGACTAGGTAAATTGCCTCTCAAAAAAGAGAGATTTTTGGAGTACTTTTTAAGGCACCCCTCTTTTTGGGTAAGTGGTGTGGAGTCGCCACTTATTTTTTATACAAAAAATAAGAAAAACTAAATAAAACTTTACATAGTTGAATCGTTTCATCCCATTGATTGAACCAAAAAAATTACATAATTGAAAAATTGAAAATTGCATGGCTTTGGGTCCTAGTGACAATCTACCAAAAATACATGGCTTTTTGTCCTAGTTACATCTTACCCAAAATAAAAGAAAAGACAAGGCTTAGATCTACTTAACCAAAGACCTAAATTCGGAGGTTAGTTTACGGAATGGGAAGGTGTTAGGCACCCATTCCACCTAGACAAAGTCTGGTCTTCTAGAATCTTTTGACGTATGTACCACTTTTATGTATGTCATGAATAATATGTTGAACATGTGAACAAAACTAAATCACACAAATTTATTTATGAATGAATCATCTTCTTTGTTTTAAAGAATTCAAATCTATTTTGATGATTGAAAAAAAATTGATTTTGACTTATATAAAAAAAAATCAGATCTGTTTTTAAGAATCTAAAAAAAATGGTTTTTGGAGATAAAAATTCAAATCTATGTTTATTACATAAAACAAAGTCTTTTGATCTACAAAAGTATCAAATCTATTTTTTAGAACTTAGAAAAATGGTTTTTGATAACAAAAACATCATATCTATTTTTTATATGTTCAAAAAATATGGAAAAGATTTTTTGAAGAGAATTTCACTTACAACATAAATTTATGCTATATGAACAAAACAAACAACTATAAACACAATCATGCATAATATTTTTCTTTCTTTCAAAATTTGCATATGTTTAAAAAATCAAATTTGTATCTAAAAAAATACAAATCAGTTTTTTGATTGGAGAAAAATTCAGATTTGCATCTAATGAAGATGTAGATCCGTTTTTTATTAAGAAAAATTCAGTTCTACATCTAAGAAAGATGCAAATATGTTTTTATTTTAAGAAAAATTTAGATCTATGTCTAAGAAAGATGCAAATATGTTTTTATTTTAAGAAAAATTTAGATCTATGTCTAAGAAAGATGCAAATCTATTTTTTATTTTAAGAAAAATTCAGATCTACATCTAAGAAAGATTAAGGAAAATTCAAATCTACATCTAAGAAAGATGCATATCTGATTTTGATTTTAAGAAAAAGAATTGGTTATATGCAGATAATTGAAATTAAGAAAAAGATTGTAACAATTATATATAAGAAATTCAAGATCATGCTTTCAACAAAACAACAATTAATAAATCATGTTATGAATAAAAAACATGCATCATCATAAACAAGAAGCATAAAAAAGAATAGGGTGATTGAAAACAACCTCTTGCATGAGCACTCCTTGTTCTTGAGAGTATGTTTTAGGGTTCAAAGAAACTTATTCAATTATCTTTGAAACCTAAAAACCCTAATTTCAACATCAAATATCAAAGAGGATCAGCAAATATCAGCAATTTGAGAGTCCCAAAATGTATGCCTCTCAGAGCATCAAGAAAAAGTCCTCTCAATTATGAGATCCAGTCTCTATTTATAGAGGTGGGAAAACTCTAAAAAATAGTTACAACGATTAAAATGCGAATTCGGACGCATCCTTCTGCAAAAAGGTCGAAAAAGGGTGTGCATTATCGTCACCTGAAGGGAGTTGGGCCAAAGCCCAAAAGGGGGCCATTTGGCCCTTTTAAAGTGCCGTTCGGCACTCCAAAAGTGCCGAATGGTGCTCTTGGACACTGAACGTTCTTCCGTGTTTAGGTGCGTTTTGGACTCTCTTTTTAGGGTTTTTTTATCCAGTCTTGTACCTAGACGTGTTTTCATCCTTAGTCTATGATTTCTATCTCTTTTCTAGATAATTCAGGCTTTTTCAAGAATAATTATCTTGTAGATAAATACCCTAAAATAAATCTTGATAAAGTTCAAATTATCCACAATTTTATTGTTATCCAATCATCCATTTTATTCTAATGCATGCAATCCTATTTTAAACACTAATTATCAATCAATCACAAAATTATTTAATTAATTTTAATTGTTTAACCAATCAGAATTAATTTAAATTAATCGTGTATGGTCAACTCTACCTAGACACAATGCATGCTAACCGTGTAAACTTGATCATGCGATATCTTTTGATTTGATGGTCTGATTTGAAAACCGGGCACACCGTTGTGACCATTAGAATCTTAAGATCATTTTTATGATATGCAATGAATGAATTGATGCATGTAATGCAATCATGATCTTTGGGGTACATGGAAGGTCATTCCAGCCATTCTCCTTGATTAAATCATGAGTGCAAAATCAAGTGTCTACAGAAGGTAAAAAATTCAAGGCACAGTTAGTGGCTAAGGATTACTCACAGAGAGAGGAAGAGAATACCTCAGATATGTTGACAAAGCCAGTTCCAACAGACAAGTTCAAAAGTTAATTGGACTTTGTTGATGTTTGAAGCTTGTGAGCCCTTATGGGCTAAGGTGGAGGTGATGGAGGAGTTTGCTAGTGTAGCTTGATCAATTCAAGTCAAAGTGAAGATTTGTTGATGTTGGGCCTATGTGGCTTGCATTGCCAAGCCCAAGTCGACATAAGTTGACTGCATTTTTGTTGTATTGGGAGACTAAGGTAGCTGTCTTCACATATCTCTCTCTCTCTCTCTCTCTCTCTCTCTCTCTCTCTCTATATATATATATATATATATATATATATATATATATATATGTTATTAGTTATGACAATAGAGAGAATTCCAATAACCTAGTAGGTATAGCCTTATAAGAAAAAAAAGAGGCAGTCAGCTTCTATTTTTATTGTTTCTTTTTGTTAGAGAGTGCTAAAGTGTAATTGGGATTTGAGTTTCTTGATAGTGTTCTTATGCATTATTGTATCTCCCTATTTTTATAGTGAAATTTTTTCGCTGTCGCTGTGGAGGTAGGCAGTTTGCTGAACCACGTAAATTCTTATGTTCTTTGTATGTGCTTGTTATTTAATTTTTGCTTATTTACTATTATTGATTTGAGTCTTGAGGTGCTATTTGCACACCACAAAGAAACTCAAAAGAAAAGGAAACGATCCATATATGTACCAGTAACATCAATTCATCAAAAAAAAAAAAAAAAAAAAAAACGTAGTAGTAGCATCAACTCTGTTTAGTTGGCTGGTTGGCATGCTTTCTTCAAATACAACGATTGAAACTATAAGGTTTTTTTAGCAACACCAACACTCACATAAAGCTCTCAATATCTTCAAGCTTCAAGCTAAGTTCCCTCCTCTTGGCCAAAATGGCCAAATACCCCTATTTGACAAAATACGTAGGGATCTACCACTGTTTTGAAAATATATATGGATATACCACTCTTTTAGAACTCAAGTTTGTCGTGTAACTCGAGTTCCAGGAACTCGAGTTTTTTGAAAAAATAGCTTTCAAGTTTGCCGTGCTACTTTTTATGGAACTCGAGTTACATAAAAAATTGGTTGCTATTTTTCATGTAACTCAAGTTACACGGCAAACTTGAGTTTCACACATTCGAGTTTCAAAAAAGTGATAGATCCCTAATTATTTCACAAACAGTGATAAATCACTATATATTTTGCCAAATAGTGGTAATTTTAGCCCCCTCTCCTTTACTTCCATAAAGCATAATAAAGTATAGGCAAAAATCCAAAATTGACCCTCTAACTTTCAGCCTTTGTCATTTCAGTCCTCTAATTTTAAGTTTTGTCATTTTCAGTCCTTTAAGTTTCAATTGTTGTCAATTTAGTAGTCTGTTATACTTCAGTTAGTAGTCACCATTAAGTGAGCCAAAACGACGCCGTTTTGGCTCTTTTTTTTTTTTTAAATAAATAAATTTTGTAACTAAAACAAAAATAAAAAATTGTTATTAAAAAAGAAAAGAAAAAAGAAAACACGGCTCCATCCAATGATTCCAATCCAACAGGTAAAGCAGGAAATAAGAAAGCAGGGAGCTTGACAGATCCTAAGCAAGACAACATTCTTTCATTCAAGAACAGAATTATATAAAAAAAAAATGTATTCATAAAATAGAAGCAAGCATTGACACAGATTTATCTCAAAAGTTATATACCAAAAAAAAACACAAATAAAAACTATGGGTTACATAAATCAAAAGTTATATCATCAAAATTCTGGGTTACATTTAGAAAACACAAACATTAAAAAGTTATATCATCACTTACCCAAAACTATACTTGGCTAGAGTTGGAGTTGACAGAGCGGACCCTAGGCCGCTATGAAATATCTTAATCTCAGTTTCTCCCTCTCTTAGTCTCAGTTTCTCTCACTCAATCTTGGTCTCACTTTTCTCAAACTCGGTCTCTCAATCACGGACTCACTGCTTGCAATCTCGGTTCACGAACCCAAACTCAGACTCGTTCATGTGCTCTCAATCTCAGTCTCTCTCTCTTTCTCAATGTCACTTCATGACTGCTGCCGACCCAGACTTCTCCTCTCCCTTCTTCCCCCAAAATTTGCAGTTTAAGGCTACTGAGAAATTTCCCACGATTTCTTGTTTTGATTTTAGCTAAGGGGAATGGTGTCGTTCCCCTAGTTGTTTTCTTTTTATTTTTTTAATAACAATTTTTATTTTTGTTTTAATTACAAAATTTATTTATTAAAAAAAAAAACCAAAACGGCGTTGTTTTGGCTCACTTAATGGAGACTGCTAACTGAAGTATAATAGAATATTGAATTGACAACAATTGAAACTTAGAAGATTGAAATGACAAAGGCTGAAAGTTAGAGAATTAATTTTGGATTTTTACCTAAAATATAACTCTGTCAATTTCCAATATTGAGTTTGACGGTGTTAAGCTATAGAGGACACGACTGTAATTTTATTTTAATAATAAATGAGGTTTTTCTATAATTCGAAAAAAAAAAAAAGTAGCCTATAATTCTCCTGTTTATCAAATTAATAAATAAATAAAAATAAAGGGTGCCACTATCGCAGAATAAAGTGGCAGGGAGTATAGGGAATGGAATTGATTCGATTTCTCTGTAAACATTACATTACAGCCCAAAAATCTAAGGCTAAAACTAAAGCCACAGATTGAGAAAACAAGTTTTCTTCTTTTAATTTTGGGTCCAAATGAATCACCACAGGCACAGCACAGGTACACTTCCTTTACTATGCATATGCAAAGCGCACACACTGTAATATGAAGCATTTTTCACCAAATCTTTTCTTGCATGCACTTATTATTGATGTTTAATTCCATTTTATTTATTTATTTATTTTGGGTTTGTGTCAAAATTGGAGCTTTATATTTCTAGCTTAGAAATGATGATGATGTTGTTGTTGTGGGCATTTCATTTCTTTGTATGGTTTCTTAGTTTTTGGAAAAGTGGAGCTTTGTTGGTTAGTTTAGATAGATACCCATTTGGAACAGATCAGACCAACCTTTGATTCTACTACGGAAAAATCATACAAGAGTTAGTTTGGATAGAGAGCTAATACTCGCTTTTAGAATTCTGTCGTTAGTCCCAATTCTAAAGGACATTTACTATGGGTCTTTTGAATTTGCATTCCTGTTCTTCAGGGCTCCTGCTAATGTTTGATGATTATTTCTTGTGATTTAAATTTGAATTTGCTTCTTTTTAAATTTTTTTTTTCTTATAGGGGGTTTTATGTGGGTTCTTCATGTGCTTCGTATAGGTTTCATAGTTGAAATGAAAATTTAAAATTTTCTTCTTCTTTTAAATGTGTTATTTGATCTCAATCAATCTCAATTTTGTAAATTATATACCAGTTTTTAATTTTTTATCAAGTACTTATAGATATTTTCTATGACCATGTCTCATTTAGCTGAGTATGAGACTGGGACTTGTGACCCAAAGTTTTGACTTATTTAAGTCCATGATACATTTATAATGGTGAGGTGAATATAAATTGTTTCTATGTTGTTGATTTGTTGCATAAAAGCCCAATTGCCATAATAAATGGAATACTAATATTCTGATGTAATAGCATTTGTTCTGTGTTGTTTTTGTAATTTTTTTTAATCAGCTGTTTGAAGGGTCTGCTTGTCTGCTGACTTTGCTCTTAGCGGCATTCAGAGTGAAACGGGTTACATTATTACTCGTTCATTTTATCTGCATTTCAAGTTTGCAACATTGTCTCTAATCTAGAAAGGAAGTAAAGTGAATTTTACCATATATAAACATGGGTAGTCCACTGCAACCTAAGACAAGAGTAGCGTTTGTGCTGATTGATGGGTTGGGTGATGTGTCACTGCCAAGGCTTGGATTCAAGACTCCTCTGCAGGCAGCCAAAGTGCCCAATTTGGATGCCATTGCATCTGCTGGAGTTAATGGTCTTATGGACCCTGTTGAAGTAGGCTTAGGTTGTGGGAGTGACACTGCTCACCTCTCTTTATTGGGTTATGACCCAAGAGTGTATTATCGGGGTCGAGGTGCTTTTGAGTCCATGGGTGCTGGTTTGGCAATGTCTCCTGGTGATATTGCATTTAAGGTGAGTAAATTTTTCTTTACATTTTCTTCTTTTTTTTCATTTATGGCCACTACAATGGTTGCTCACTTGGTTAAAAATTCATAACTTTCTCCTGTAGCTAATTATGCATCATATGATGTGTGGTATGATAGTAGTACATTGGACAATGTGATTCGTGATAAGAATTTTCAACACATGAGCATTGCCGCACAGTGCTATCATTTCTTGTCTATTTGATGACAAAATGAAGTGGTTGATATGAATGTAGGTCTACATTTTAAAGAAGAGAAAATCTATAGTTGATGTTATTTTATAATTGTTTTGACTTTTAGTACAGAAGGAAAATTTTAATTTGATCCGCTGTGGTCTTGATTGATGATTTTCTACATTTATAGTCTTTTGTATTTAGACATATTTTGCAGAAGCTGTAATCTTATAGATTCGAACTTCTGTGGACAGGAAGTTGTGCTTTTAAATCCTTTTTTTCCATGAAAATTAACTCTTTAAATCTTAATTGGGCTTTGTTTAGTTTAACCAATCTGGTTTTTACTGGGTGGCCTGGGATTGGGATACATGCTTAAAGGGTGAAGTTCTTAGTGTCCGTTTAGGAATAGTTTATTTAGCTGAAACTGAAAACTTTTTGCTGAAAGTACTGTAGATAAAGGTAAAAGTAATAATACAGTGGAACCCATGAATAGTACCAAAAAGTGCAGTGGGATCCATGAATAGTAACAAAAATAAGCTGCATAATACTTTCAGCAAAAAGTTTTTAGTTTCAGCTAAATAAGCTGTTCCCAAACAGACCCTTAATGTGCGTATCTCAAATGATTTCTCTTGTTATTGGAGTATGTTAACTTATAGGGGTAGGGAGAAAAATTCTAAAAACATTATACTGGGAGAATTTTGAGGTCCAGATTTTATTATTCTATATAATTTAGGATGTTTACATTTAGCTTTCTGCTATCTTAAGTAATAGGATTTTTATGTGTGCTACTCTCTTCCTTGTTAGTGGATACACAATATGTCTGTATATGTGAGTTAAGGTCCTTTTTGAGACTCTATTCATACTATGCCTATGCCTGAAATATCAAATTATGTTTACTAAACATGAAACTTTTCTTATTACTGAAGAAAAATAATAATTGTGTGACTCCCTTTTGCATAAAAATTTCAACCAGTACTTAATCATGAGTGCGTGTGGTAAGAGTCAATTGTTTTGAGCATTGGAAATTCGTTTCCTTTCCATATTTTACCAGTTATCATTTGTCCTGCTTATACTTGTTCTAGTAGACTATGTATTGTACGTTTTAAAATTTATTAGTGGTTGGCTATTATGCATGATGACTTGTTGCCATCTTTGGAATTCTAGTCAAATTTTGCAACCTTGGATGAGAAAACGGGAATAGTCATGAGTAGGAGGGCTGACAGGCACTTTGAAGAAGAAGGGCCCGTACTCTGTGCAGCATTAGATGGAATGAAGCTGCCGTCTTTTCCTCAATACGAAGTTAGAGTCAGGTGCGGATGCTTATATCTGCTACAGTATTGCTTGTGAATTAGTGTTGGATTATGCTTCCATATCTGTGTTGTTTGAGATTTTTGCCAACCACAACCTTTATTTGGAGAACTCTATGAATTATCAACTTCTTCTGTTATTTAAACTATTTTGAATAACTTTGAAGTTTCAAATGTCTATGAACAAGGTATATCAAATTTTTATCAGTTTAAAAAAAGGTTTTTTTTGCCTAAATATATCAACTAATATGTAGTTTCAAGATATTGTTCTCAGCATTTTAAGTTTATTTAGGTCCTTTAGTCACCAATATATAAGAGAGAGAAGTCCTACCTTTTTTACTAAAGAGCTCTACAAATGGCGCCTCCTCCCCTTTTAAGAGCAAGGTGGAGGGTAAAATTGTGGGTTCCAAGACCCACCATGTTCATGTGTGACTTACCAATTAAAATGAGATGCCTTACCTTTGTTCTTTAGTTGAAGCTTAAGGCTTTAATTTCAATAATTAACTAGACACAGATGAACACGATAACATTTACTACAGGTATGCAACAGAGCATAGATGTGGAGTGGTTGTCAAAGGACCAAGATTAAGCGGAAATATATCAGGGACAGACCCATTAAAGGACAACCGCTTACTTTTGCAAGTTGAAGCTCTAGATGATACTGATGAAGCAAGGCACACAGCTGTAGTTGTTAATGAGTTATCCAAGGAAATGTCCAGAATTCTGATTTCTCATCCATTAAATGCAAAGCGGGTTGCAGAAGGGAAGAATGTAGCTAATGTTGTCCTTCTACGGGGTTGTGGTATTCGACTTGAGGTCTGTTGTATTCGAAATTTGATATCTCTCAATAAGTGGTCTGGATTTTGCTTTTTTAAAAATATAATTATTAAATTTGGAATAATTTTTTTGAGCTCAAACAGAAGCTGGAGGACGTAAGGTATTAAGGAAAACAGTTTTGCTCTGAGATGTGCTAATCTTTAATCTTCAATACTTCCACACATCCTGTTGTTCTTGTAACTTATCCTGAAAGTTGATATATTACGGTGAGAAGTCTAGCATGTGGTTGTATTCTAGAGGCTTGAAAATCCTGTGAAAATTTAACTTTTTGATGGTTTTAATATAAAACAACCTTAAGCTTATGTTTTTTCAGAGCATCTTTATGTTTGACTGGATTACTATATTAGGTGGAATCTCTTTGTTCTTCTTTTTCAGATTTTCTTGGATTAATCTAATTTTAGGCTATAATTTTTTAAGGGTTTTATTTTGTGTACTCCACCCATCCCCTGCACACTCAAGTTCCCTTTTTCTTACATGTTGTAATGTAACATTAAGTAAATCCCTAAAATCTGAAAATAAATAAATAAAATAAAAATTGAGTAACTTACATTTACAATAACAGCTTTGTATTCAAAATTTTGAATTGTATATTTCAGGTTCCTCCATTTGAAAAAAAGCATGGATTGTGGCCATGCATGGTAGCTCCCACCAAAATTATTGCTGGCCTGGGCTTGTCTCTTGCTATTGATATCCTTGATGCCCCTGGAGCAACTGGAGACTATCGAACACTTTTAACTTCCAAAGCAACTGCAATAGCTAAGGCACTCTCAGCTCCTTTGCAGTCTTGCCCCTCTGCTTTTGTACCTGGGAAGGATGAGAACAAACCTGGTCGATCAGATGGCTATGATTTTGGGTTTCTTCACATCAAGGTCATATATTTTAGGATTTATTTATCTTTTCTTCTGAGACACATGCAACTATAATAGCTCTTCATAGAGTCTAATTTATCTTAATAAATTTTACATCTTGTTTTCAAGCTAGAAATACTATGTGGGGCCTGCTTGCATTGAGGTTCAAATTGAATTACAGGATCTCATAGCTCTCATGCAATGATACAGAAAATTTGCCTCATCTATGTTGGTGCATGACTGGCCTGAAAAGATGGTTTTGGATTGAATAGTGAAAATGATTCTAACAAATGATCATAGACCATTTGAATTAAACACCTATTGGGCATCTTGTTTGCAGAAAATTTCAGATAATTTGAAATGACAGGGTAGATTAATAGCAGCAAATCATTTCACTATGAGAACATTGGATTATGAATGCTGCTTACTTTGTTTATTTACCTCTGGACTGAGTCTGTGCCAATGGACCACTGGATGGTAAGTGAGGTCGAAGTACTTGGCTCAATATTTTCCATTGTTATGATGGTGATGGAGTCTGCTTGATACTTGGTATTGCAGGCAATAGATGATGCAGGTCATGACAAGGCAAGCATTTTCAAAGTCAAAGGGCTGGAAGCTGTAGATCGAGCTATAGGACAGTTGGCTAGGCTCCTCTGGGAGGCAGAATCAACTGGAAAATTTTGTTACTTTCTTTGCGTTACTGGAGACCACTCAACTCCAGTTGAATATGGAGACCACAGCTTTGAAACAGTTCCATTTGCAATGTGTCCGTTGAAAGACTTTGTGAGTGCAGTAGGTGGGGAGTCCATCATTTTGGGAACTTCTCTTGATCCATTTCCTCTTCCAGCCACTGAAGTTGATGATGACCTAACAGATGATGTGGGAATTGAACAAGAGAGAAGCAAACAGCTTCAAGCTTATAATGGTGATTCAGTTTGTGAGTTTAACGAGATTGCAGCAGCGAGGGGTTGTCTTGGGCGTTTTCCAGGAGGAGAGATGATGGGAATTATAAAGAAATTTCTTAAATTAGATGCATGAATTGTCTGGAAGTTAGGAGATTCATGGTGGCTGCATATCACGTAGAGAATTAATAAGGCTGGTCTTTTTTCTTTTTTTGGGGGCTGATAAATAGCTATAATCTGGTTATTTTAATCACAAAAATTTTGAAACTTAAACTGACTTTGCTTGGAGAAAATGAAGTTTGTACATACAATCTGAAATAAGTTGATCCAAGGTTCTGTTTCCTCATGTTCTCTTGCCACATGGATCTATGAGTAGACTTCCAAGGTGGAATCAAATCCATTGGTTTTTGGCAACATGTACATGGTATGATGTTCTTAATATGTACGGTGTCAACATGCACATGGATCTATGGTGGCAACATGTATCTCTCGTGTTTAATTCATTATTAAAAGACAACCTGATTCAATTGTTTCCCCTCTTTGGCTGCTTTTGTGGGAATGGATTCATAAAATTACCTTGCTTCAAAGTTTTGATTCAATTTTCCAACCTTTAAAATCAAACAACACAACCTACTAATAGAAGAGTCAGAATGTAGGTTTCGTGTAAAATCTCCTATTTATAGCTGTTCTTATAAGCATGTTGCTGGTCAGGTGTGATGGTAGACAGGGCCCTTTTTCAATTGATTTAATTTTAAAAAGTATACTTTTACTTACCAAAAGTTAAGATTCTTCTTACCTCAAAGCACAAACTTTTTATCAATATGTGCTTGCTTCTATACCTCTCTGTATGTTGTCCTGCAATTGATGATGTCAATGCTGTCATTTTTTTTTTTTTTTTTTTTTTTGACGGGATGTCAATGCTGTCATTGTTAAGCTATAGGAAGTACCAGCATTTCATTTAGGGTGCCATGCCAATGTTACACTAGTGTCATACCGATTGATCATGTTATATTTTTTCAAAAATTGTTTATGTTACTGTGTTGTACCAGTATTTGTATCTGTACTCGTACTTGTGTCTATGTCCATGCTTTCTAGGTTAAAGCCAATGCAAGATTAAGGGGATGTTTGGATTTAGTGTTTTCTATCAATCATCACTCTAAACTTATCATTCATCACTCAAAATTGGTGGGTCCCACACATGCTACACTTGTTTAGATGAGTTTTCATTTTCTGTTTTCATTACCCAAAACTCACTAAATTGAGTTATGAGTTAGTGAAAATGAAAACAAAAAAAAATTGTGTTTTTGAGTTATGAAAATAGAGTTATGGTGACACTTTTGTAATTTCACTAAACTAATGGGTTCCACGTTTTCTGTGTTGTCAAATCCATGCCCACTTGACTTCCCAGCTTTCTCCTCTCTCATCATACCAGATTTCTTCTTTTTTCTTTGATTTTTTGTGCTCTTCATCATCTCCTCGTCATGCCTTTTTTTTTTTTTTTTTGAAGGTGTTGGTGGTGTGAATGGCCGGATCTGCTATGGTGGATTGGTTTGATGTTTTGTGATTTGCACGTTGATGGGTTTTTTCAGTTGGGTGCTGGGTTTGATATTTTGTTTCCACTACACCAAGTCAATTTGTGGGTCCCACAAAAGTTGAGATTTTTGAGTTTTTAGAATGAAAACTCAACTGAGTTTAAAGGCCAAACAAAGCTGGGTATAAGTTGGGGATTTTCAAGTGATAAAAAATGAGTTATATGGTGATGAGTTTTGAGTGATGAGTGATGAGATATCAATTACTCACCATCCAAATAGGGCCTAAATATTTTGTGATTATAGCGAAACTATGCCATACTAAGATGCACATTTTAGGTAGACCTAGAATGAAGAGATACTCCAAGAGGTTGCATGTTAATGCATTATACTTCATAGAACTCTGCCTGTCAGATGATGAGAGAAGGGGTGTTAGATTTTTGTTTTGGATGAGATGAGTAGAGGAGATATGGGACACGTTATCAGTCTGCATTATAGTTTCATGATGCCAAACTTGAATAGGTATCTCTTAAGCGTCAAATATTGGTTTTAAAATGTATATCTTTTGTGATTTTTCGCTTAAAAATACACGGCCCTTGATCTAATTGCTTCCATGAGTGTGCTCATAAGTCATAATGTAATAATAAAGATACAGAGAGGGATAGGATTAGGACTTCCACGTTTAATGGAGAATAATAAAGATAGAGAGAGGGATAGGATTAGGACTTCCACGTTTAATGGAGAAGAGGTAACATTTGACTTAGACTACAACACTGGCTTGTATAATATTGTCCAATATGGGATCTAACTATTATACGAGAGAAGAGAGTATTACCCCTCTAACTCCACTTTATTATAAATAATTATTCATTCTAAGACTTATAAAGTAAAACTTATTATAAATAAAGTATGATTGATAAAGTTTACTAAATGACTCTTTGACTCAACTCTGTTCTAAATAGTTATTCATTCTAAGACTCATAATGTATAACTTATCATAAATAAAGTATGATTGATAAAGTTTATCAAGTAACTGCGTTTGGTGCTTGAAATTTCAAATGAGCATTATTCATCACTTGAGTTAAAAAAAATGAGTGGTATTGATACAAGTGGAAATAAGTAATTTAGCATTAGTAAAAACAAATTTGAAGGTTGAGAAATCATTCGTTCTCCACCTTGATTATATAATTGCATAAACAAATGGATCCAATTAAGTTTCCAAAGAGACAAACCAATGTCAATAGTGTCCACACAATCTATGTCTTGTATAATGTATGTAATAAAATTTATTAGCCAAAATATACTTTTGGTTCCTTAAATTTTTTAAATAAGCACCTATTGAACTCTGAAGTTTAAAAAATGAGCACTATTGATGCAAGTGGAAATAAAAAATTTAGCATTAGAAAAAAACAGATTTGAATGATAAAAAAAGTTGTTTCCCACCTTGATTCTAGGCATAAACACATGGATCCAGCTAATTTTCAAGAAGAGAAACCAATATCAATGATGCTCACGCAATTTATATCTTCTATAATATATGTAAAAAAAACAAAAAACAAAAATATTTATCAACATAATATACTTTTGGTCCATAAAGTTGATCAAGTAAGTACATACGGTTCTGGAATTTCAATTGAATATTATTGGCCCGAGTTTTCATAAATGAACGTTATTGATTATTTATACAAGTTGAAATAAACAATTTAGAATTTAGAAAAAAAAAATCGGAAGGATAAAAAGTTGTTTTCCACATCGATGGTAGGCATAAACATTGGATCCAACTAATTTTTTAAGGAGACAAACCAATATCAATAGTGTGTCAGTGCAATTTATATCTTCTATCATCTATGTAAAAAAAAAAAAAAAAAATTATAGGCCAAAATACACTTTTGGTCCCTAAAATTTATCAAGTGAATGTTTTTGGTTCTTGAAGTTTCCTTCAACACTATGTGTCCTTGAATTTTCATAAATGAACGCTATTTATACAAGTAGAAATAAAAAATTTAGCATTAAACAAAAATAATAATAATAAAGGATAAAAAATTGTTTTCCATGTTGATTATAGACATAAACACATGGATCCAGCTAAATTTTGAAGGAGAAAATCCAATAGTAATAGTGCCCACACGATTTATATCTTCTATAATCTATGTGTGAAAATGTATTTTGTCCTATAGATTATATATATATATATATATATAATCTATAGGACAAAATACATTTTTGGTCCCTAAATTCTATCAAGTGAGCGCTTTTGGTACTTGAATTTTCATAAATGAACGTTACTAATACAATAGGAAATAAATTGTTTAACAATTGAAAAAAATATAAAGGATAAAAAGTCGTTTCCCACCATGATTATAGGCATAAATACATGGACCCAACTAACTTTTCAAGGAGACAAACCAATATCAATAGTTCCCAAACGATTTATGTTTTCTATAGTCCATGTAAAATAATTTATAGGCCAAAATACAATTTTAGTATCCATTTGACATGATTAATTTTGTCAACTTGTTTTTGCTATTATTCATGAGTTCCACTATACTTTTTGGTATTATTTATAGGTCTCACTGTATTATTTCAGCTAACTTTTATTTTTATCTACAGTACTTTCAATAAAAAGTTTTCAGTTTCAGCAAAATAAGCAAATTCCAAACAAACTCTTAATCCCTAATTAAAGTGAGTACTTTTGGTTTCTGAAGTTTCAAATGAACACTTGGTTCACAAAATTTAAAAAATGAGCACAATTTTTTTTTTTTTTTTTTGATAAGTTAAAATTGATACAAGTGGAAATCAACAATTTAGTATTGGGGAAAACTTAATTGGAGTAAAAGTTGTTTCCAAACTTGATTATAGTACACATGGATGCAGCTAATTTTACAAAGAGACAAACCAATATCAATAATGCAAACACGATCGAAGAAGAAAAAAAAAAAACCCTTTGAATCAAAATGGACATTCTGACAACCCACAGTTTTGCTTAGAAGAAAAGAAGTCCCTAATCATATTTTGCAATGATTATGATGCATTTGCAGCTATATCACATGATTTTTTTTTGGCAATAGCATCATCACCAATGACAACGTAAAACATATTGCAACAAAAGCTAAACACTGAACACATGAAGAGTTCCTTCTTTGTTAAAAAATTAGTATAATACACTGTTCCATGCCAACTGGCTGTAGGAAGGTTTCAAAACTATACTGCACTATTTTATGAGTCCAGATTTTGGGGTCTCACCAAACCTGACCACCTCAGAAAAAACTAAGCCAATTGACATGATAACCGGTCATTCTTGCCATAACATGGAATGGAAAAATGAAATTTGACGTCTGAATATAAGTTAAAGCTTTCAATTAAGACTGGCGAACTTGATCACCTACTTTGCAATAGCCTCAGAAAACATCCGAGTACCGGCACCACTGAATGCAATCTTAAAATTTAGACAACCAACTTACAACATAAAAAATAGATGAATAGCACTAAAAATCCCAGTTTCATGTTTGCTGAATTACCCCTTGGTGTTGGAACCCCTTTTCCTAGCAAATCCACTTACAGCAAGAAGCCTTGACAGAAAGCCCTGGTTGCTGTCACAATTGTCCTTGTCACTGAAATTGCTTAAATTGCTTATAAGAGACCAGTGTGTCTCAAAGTCTGGCTCATAACCCCTTCGTTGCATCACTTGCATGAGCTCCGATGCCTTCTTGAGATTGTCTTCTAAGCGATACTGATTAATTACAGTGGAGTACATCTCCCTCGTTGGACTTTCACCAACCTGAAGCATAGAAATTAGAAAATCTTCAGCTTCTGCAGGTCGACCATTTTGGCAGAAGGCATGGATGAGCATGCCCGAAGTGTTAATGCTCTGCTTAAGATTCCTACACAACATTTCAGTATAAAAATCCATAGCTTCATCCAACGTATTTTGGGTACAAAAACCTTGAATTACTGAATCATAACTAGTAGAATTCGGAACATTTCCTTTCTTCAGCATCGTGTTCATAAGATCAACAGCTTTGTTCAGTCTCCCATACCGACAAAAGCACTTAATTAGATTGTCATAATTGATATTGTCAGGAATTAGGCATTTCTCTACCATCCTGTCCAACAGATCTTCTGCTTCTTGAAGCTTACCATGGGAAAGAAGGCCCCCAACAATTGCATTTTGGATGCTTGAACCATGAACCCAACCTTTTGATTCCATTTCTTGACTAAACTGCAAGGCTTTTCCAAGCTCACCAACATTACACAAGCTGCTAATTACTGCTCTCAAGCTCCATTTACTAGGCCTAATTTCGTTAGAAATCATCATAGACAGCCAGTGCACAGTACTTGATACATCTTTACACTGAGAAAATCCATACACAAGAAAATTATAAGTGACTTCATTGGCTTGCAGTTCCTTCTCTTGCAATTCATCTAATATTTTATTTACAAGTGAACCGTTCCCTGTTGCAAAAAGAGAGAATATCAAAATGTTGTAGATGATGAGGTCATTTGACTTGCTATGCCCAAGCATAAGCTCCTTCAGACTCAATGCATGAAGGACCCTACCCTCCAAAAACATCAAGCGCACCATATTCCGGTAACTTGAGATTGAGAGGCCTAAATATTTTCTTATAATAATACCAAGTAGCTCCTCAACTTTCCTCTTGTTTTTCACGTGACAATGCCCTTGTACCAGCATGTTATAAATTTCTGCATCTGGAAGTAGCCCCTTCAAAAACATATCCTGGAATAGAGTGGATACTTCTTGAATGTTGCCTGTCATACAAAACCCTTTCATTAGCGCACAATGTAAAGGAAATGAATATGAAGATTGCTCTCTTAAACCAATCTCTTTTAAGGCAATGGCTTTCTCATATCTGCCAGCCCTGCACAGCTCAGGAATTAATAAAACAGAAATATCCCAAGATGGAGCCAAATTTTCACCCAGCATATTGTCCAATATCATAAAGGCCACTGAAAACTTTTTCTCCTTACAAAACCCTCTTACAACATGGCTAAAAGCTGTGCGATCCAAGATGCAACCATACTTTAGAATTTCATCCAACAATAAATGTGCAACTCCTGTAAAACCTCTAACACAAAGCGTTTCAAGGAATGCAGAGAAAATATCGAACCCTAAGTGATGGTTATAAACTAGCATACGTTCAAGAAGCTGTAATGCTTCCACAAGCATTTCTCGCTGGCAGAGACACCCCACAAGAGCTTTACAATCTTCCAATCCTGGTAACCATTTGTTTCTTTGAGCAATTTTCCAGCAACTATGAAGGTCCTTCAAGTTCCCTTTCTTACATAAACTCATTATTAGAGCAGTGTAGGCCTCATTCTTCACAATTAAATGCCGTTGGTGCATCCTGTCCAATATTATCCTCCCACTGTTTGCCAACCCTTTCTTGCTGTATGCTTGGACAAGCAAATTGAGAGTTTCTTGGTCAAGCTGATTAGCCAACTCTGGCATTTTCTCCAACAGCTTAGTGACTGTCTTGATATGGGAACGGGATGAACAAAGCCCTTTAACTAACACTGAGAAAACAGGCAAAGATATTTCTTGTCCCCATCGAATCATTTCATTTACCAGTTCCAATGCAGCTCTAAAATTACCAAGACTGCATTGCTCCATTACTAGTGAGTTAAAATCAGGTATCATGGAATCTTCAAGTACCCTGGCGACTGTTTTATCATACTCATCCAGGTCAGTATCTAAGTAGAGACCATTCCCAAGATTATCGAGAAACTCTGTTTTAGAAAATCCTGCATCATTGTCCCTTTTCAACCTCACAGTTGATGGATTGAACCCCAAGACCATAAATGCTTTGGAAAGTGGATCCTCCATTGAAGAGAGCTGAGTAAAACCATGGCTAGCCATCTTGCAAACTATCTTTTTCACTTCATCAAATTGTCTACCTTCACAAAATCCTGCTAATAGTATTCTGAAAGTTGATGCATTAGGTGGTGTCCCCTGATCCACCATTTCATCAAGGATGTCCTGGGCATGCTTCCACATGCCTTCCTTAAAAACCCCACTGACAAGAGCATTATAGGACCATATATTAGGTTTCAGGGATTTAGTCAACATTTCTGACATATAGACGAAGGCATTTTTCAGTTTCCCTTCACGACAACTCCAACCAATCAAAATCCCAAAGGTTATTTCATCAGGATTGAAACCCAAATCTTCCAATTCTCGCAAAAACAAGTCCGCACTTTCTGTGCCAGAATTGCTACATACACAATGTATAACCTTATTACCAGCAATAACAGTTGGGGCACACTTCATCTCAGCAAAGAAACTCAGCAGATCATCAAAGTCCTTCTTCTCACAGTACCCACGAGCAATTTCATTAAGAACTAGGCTACTAGGCTCCAAACCAGAAACCACAGCCCTCTTGACAAGATTTCTTCCTTCTTGAATCTTTCCATCCCTACAAAGTAGTCTAATGACATTCTCAAAATCAGCTTTCTCTTCATCACTCAAATTAACATTATTCTCCAACATATCCCAACAAACTCGATACGCCAATTGAATTTTCTTCTTTCGAACCAAAAGATTAAGAAGAACACAACAACACATCATGGATGGCACTAAACCTTGCCCCCTCATTCGATCATACACAATAATAGCTCTCTCTAATTCACCCTCACCAACATAAGCCTCAATCAAATTACCGAAAATTTCATGACTATCCAGTGAAATTCCTTGACTTTCAATTTTACAAAGCAAGAATTCAGCTTCCCTAAGCATTCCCACATGGACAAGCAACAAGGCCATGACTTCACACGACCGAGGGAGATGCTTAAAACCATTATCCTGTTCATTAGCCCACTTGAAAATTTCCCACAAAGACTCAACCTTTCTAGCTTTAGTCCCAACTTTCCCACTCTCATACTGAAAACCCAGTAATATTTCAAGCACATTTTCGGGTTTCAACACCGAGACCCTCAAAAATCTACGAGCAGTATCGGGTACTATATCAGATAAATCTAAAAGAAGGTCCTTTAGAGAGGCATGAGAAAAGTCGTTGCCTTTGTTCTTATCCAACAAATGGGAACACTTGAGAATGACAGCCTGTGCAAAGCCAGTGAAATTTATAGAAGAAAAATCTAAGTGGGTATTGTTATTTTGGGTTGTTGGTGATGATTGTGAAGGTGGGTCAGTGGGAGAAGTGGCGGTGGTGGTGGTGGAGAAGTGGTGGTTGGTGAAGAAGAGTGAGAAGAGAGAACGAACCTGTTTGATGTGAGGCCTGTGAGAGTGGAAGGTGGAGAGGAATTGGAGCATGTGATTGTGAAGAGCTGTGATAGTGATGGTAGTGATTCTTGGTTGCATCTACGAAGAGATGCATAGCTTCCGTGCAGAGATTGAGGTGAACGCTGAAACTGAAAGCTTTCAGTTGCAGCCTCACAGCAATTGATTTTTTTTTTTTTTTTTTTTGATGGGAAGCAATTGATATTTTTGGTAGCCAAATTTCGCTCCGTTTGTTTTCTAAAATGTTTTCAAATATAAAATATTTTAGAAATTTAATTTTGGGGTTACATTAAAATTTTATAAGCACAAATCAACAAAATTGACGGCTTAGCTAACAGAGCTGTTGGTAAAAAACTTTCTCTCAATGTGTGATAAAAATATTTAGAATCCATTTGATATATGTGTTTAAATATATGTTTTTAGTTTTTAAACAATATTACACATATTTTTACACACATTTTTATCCACATCTATTTTCCAAAAATAGAAATAATATTACTAGAACAATAGTGCAAAGCAATTGGTACTTGGTATTTGGTGACTGCACCGACTACTAGACCATAGGCTTTGGCTGTCGAACCATTGCCACTGGCTGTTGAATTGCCAACTTTGGTAGTCCAGCCCACTAAATTGACAACTTAGCGCGGGGGGGAGGAGGGGTGGTGTACTTTTTATAAAATGTTTTACCAAATTTAAATGTTGTAACCAATAAAGGATTTTATAAAATGGTAATGTACTTAATCTTGTGGAAATAACAATGTAACAAGAGATGGTTTGTTTTTTATTTTTATTTTATTTCGACGACTTATTTGTTAAATTGTTATCAAAATATGTAATTTTTAGGTAAGTTTGATGCTAAATGTGTTTTTTTTTTAATAAAAAAAAAACTAGTTTTGTTAAATTTAAAGTTAAAATAAAAAATGCACAAGAAGTAAAAAAAAAACTTAAAGTTATTTAGATTTTGCCAAACATATACACATGTTTTGAGACTTTGGGCGGGTCTTCTCATTTTATTTTTTTGGGGTAAATTACACTTTTGTCCTCTATTTTTAAAACGATACATTTATACTGAACCTCATAAGGTTGTTGTTATTATTATTATTATTATTATTATTATTTGTTTATATTTTTCTTATCAAATAATCAATAAGCCATTATCTTGAAATAATTATGTGAGAATCTAATTTGAAACAAAAAAATTTAACTCAATTTGTGATAAATATAAATGATCATATGAAGTTATTTGTTATATAAATCAAAATCTCACGAAGAGAACTATTATTTATAAAAATAGGAGTGAATTTTAAAAATTCTGAATCTTAAGAGGTTATTATTATTTATCCTTATTCTCCTTTTCAAAAATAAAAAATAAGAAATAAAAATACACAGTATATATGGGCACTCTTTCATAATCTATTCATATATTTTTCTCCTAAACAAATTTGTTCTTTATACTCTTTTTTCATATTATATGGTATACATTGAGGTCAACCTAAATGCGAATGTTAATATCAAGTGTACTTTGTGGCAGTTTTAATGGAAATAGGATTCTAATCATACTTCAAACTTACCTTTCATGTTGTGGAAATTTTTTTTTTTTTTTTTTGAAACTGGAACATTCATTTATTTATAACAGAAGAGAATCATGATACAATGCATTCAAAGTTGGTGGGGTGAATCCTCCATCCAAAACACATCCTCATAGATATTCCTAGCATGTTGTGCAAGAGCATGGGCTACCCGGTTACCCCCTCCCCTAATACAACTGAAATTTACCCAATGCATCTGTTGTGGAAAAATTATTCAATTCTCTGGAACAATAGCAATGTTCTTGCCTCTTGTATAAACTATGGTGCCTATCATGAATTTAATAGGTGGAAATCACTATTATTATATGAGAGGAATGAACATAAATCCAAAAATATTGAATAATAACTCCCACATTGTTTCTCAAAAAAAAAAAAAAAAAACTCCCATATTGTTCATATACTAGGCATGATTGTTTGGAGGCACCTACATTGGCATTCATGTTGATCATTCAAAAATCACTTGCTTCCATTGGTGAGATCCATAGGTTGTAATCATTAATTAGATTTGATAACTACATATCACATATTTGTTTCTCATAGAATACCGTTTAATTACTTATATGAAAAATCTTAGAAAAGGAAAAAAAAAATACCATTAATTAGATTTGGTAATTGCATATGACATATTTGTTTCTCATAGTATACCGCTTGAATACATATATAAAAAATCTTTAAAAATGAAAAAAAAAAAATCAAAATTTATCAATCAAAATCTTAGTTTTATTCATGGAAATATTGAATTTTTTTTTTAAATTGATTAGAAAATCCTAATTGTAAGGGCTGGGTTTGAGTATTTCTACTATTATGTGAATAAACTCAAGCCCAACTAGTCCAATACAATAAATTTATAGAGAATGGGTCCAAGTGTTAGGTTTTAATGAGTTTGACAACGGTTAATGTGGATGTAAGAGATGATTGAGTAGGAACTAGGTACACAGAGCTGGATGGACTCATGATCCGAGGAGACGAACTCACCATTCGAGGATGTGAGCTTCTATCTAGCTCGATTAAACAGAGCACAAAAGGGGATGTGAGCTTCTCCCTCCCTCCGGTCGTCCTCCTCCCCTTTCTTTTGGAAGGTCTCTTACATTATATAATTCTCTTTGGACCATTCTGGTCCTACACTTGTTAGTCATCCATGCCTATACTTGAGTGCACGTCCCATCAGCCACTCCTCCTGATGTTCTGTGAGTTGCGGTGACCCATATAGCACTGTTCAGGGGTCATATCTACATAAATGGGACCAGGGTGTTAACTGTGGGTATTTAATGTGGAGGTGACAACTTATCCTGGAATTGCTCCTCCACCATACTCTCATGGTTGTCTCATTGCACTTGTGCTTTCCCTTGGGACACTCTAGGAGACTGTCCTTGGTGGCGTGCCACTTTCTCCTTCCGTGATCTCGATTTGCCGAGAATAGGATTGTCCTTAGCAACGTCTTCTGGCAGTTTGGACCTTCTTCGTTCGTCCTTGGACATTTCTTCCTCCTCGGCGTGGGCCTTGGGCTTCATATGAAATGGGCCGAGATTGCCAAATTCTTTGACCCCACAATAGCCCCTAAAAATCCTACTGTCTGGCTCCTCAGGCAGGCAGGAAGATTTTGATGTCCTCGAGCCTATGTCACGGCCGGTTGAGTCTTGTCCCCCATGAGTGCCAGAGTCTCTTCACCTGCCCAAGGCATTCTCCTGGCATTTCGGTGTACGAGACGTGCCATCATTAATACTTTTATGGAGCGACACAAATCGCTTCGGTATACGAGGCGCGCATTCATTAGTGCCTTTATGGAGTGACGCGGATCTAGCGGTTGAGAGTTTCCTTGGAAATTGGGCGAGACTTATTTCGCTTGTAATTCTCTCTTTGAGCTTTGTGCGAATTAAGTTCCCCCTAGATTTCGCTTTCTATATAAGGCACCCTAGGAGAACTGTTCTTTCACATCTATAAACCCCTAAGTTCTGTAGGAACTCTAAGTTCTCCCCCCTTTCAGGAACCAAGAATGTCGCCTAGACCCTGGACGTCGCAGCTGAGGTAAAGGAAGTAGAGGCCAAAGATTTTCCTACCTTTCAACCGGGCAAGAAAGAAAACCCTCATCCTTCAGCCAGGAACCGTAGCAGGCGTAGATTGTATCAGGCTTTTGATGAGCCTCCAAACGCTAATCAAGAACGCGCAAGAGTTGGCTAAAGAGGAAGGGGAAGAAAGTGAAACGAAGTTGAGGGAAGCAATTGAGATATTAGAGGGGGCCACCTTCGCCACTGCAAGCAACTGACGAGACTTTTGGAGGACAACTTTTTAGGAGTATAGATATTAGCTTCTGGATAAGAGTACGCTTCAGGGTAGTCTCAGCAGGTGGGAACCAATTCAGGCACTTCCGCTTCTTCTTCTTTCTCATCAC
This sequence comes from Quercus parvula, assembly GCA_030820535.1. Classification (NCBI taxonomy): domain Eukaryota; kingdom Viridiplantae; phylum Streptophyta; class Magnoliopsida; order Fagales; family Fagaceae; genus Quercus; species Quercus parvula. The sequence continues at coordinate 44,252,356 of JAUAME010000001.1, forward strand.
CAGTACCATCCATACTAGCTCGATTGCTGCTAGAACGAGACTGTGAATCTACCATTCCCATCGGCTTTCTCTTTTTATAGTTAGCTTTAAAACAAGCCTGCCTCGGCCTCTTTGTATACGATGTATTTTTCCTTTATTTAATAAAAAGGATTGCAATTTTTATTTTATGAATTTTTCCTTTTTCCGCAGTGAGTATTATATTAATGGGTGTGTTGTTCTTGTTTTTTTTTTTTTTTTTTTTTTTTTTGTATTTTTTTATTGGGACTTAGAATTGATACTATTGACGGTAACAAAAGGTTGTCATCTTGACTTTAACAAAGCCTGTAGTAGCACCCGACTGCTAATTTTTAATTGTGTAGGAACAATCAAGAACATAACAATGTGTTCTATATCGCTAACTGTGCAATCGTCAAAGAATGTTAGATTTAATGTAGGTGATCCGAAGGGGCCATCGTGCGTTATGGCTTTGTCCGACATTGATAATGACGTTGGAGTGTCTGTTCTTCTAAAGCGTCTAGTCCGAGGACCCAAGCACGGCTAAGGCTTTGCTTAACACTTAGCAGAAGGTCCGAGGGACCCAACATATCTAAGGCTCTTCTTTTATTGAACGGGTAATAAAAAATGTTAAGCCCCTAATGCAAATTTCCTCATAGGTTTGTGGTTCGAGGATTCATACAGCACCTTTACCCTGTCCAACACTCAAGTAGTTTTCAAAAGTTATCAGTTTCCCCATAGGTTTGAGTCCGAGGACCATGCAAGACTTTGGTTCTGCCTAACACTCAGGTAGTTGTCAAAGGTTATTAGTTTCCCTATAGGTTTGAGTCCGAGGACTATGCAAGACCTTGGTTCTGTCTAACACTTAGACACTTGTCAAGGGTTATTGGTTTCCCCATAGGTTTGAGTCCAAGAACCATGCAAGACCTTGGTTTTGTCTAACACTCAGGTAGTTGTCAAAGGTTATTAGTTTCCCCATAAGTTTGAGTCCAAGGACCATGCAAGACCTTGGTTCTGTCTAACACTTAGATAATTGCTAGGAGTTATTAGTTTCCCCATAGGTTTGAGTCCAAGGATCATGCAAGATCCTGGTTCTGTCTAACACTTAGATACTTGCCAGGAGTTATTAGTTTCCTTATAGGTTTGAGTACGAGGACCATGCAAGACCCTGGTTCTGTTTGACACTTAGATACTTGCTAGTGTGTGATAATTCCTCTAAAGTAGGAGGCCTGAGGACCCGTCATAACTAAGGCTTCTTTTAACCGCTTCAGTGGATTAGAGGACATCAATATATACCTTCCAGAACTAGCCTTACTGCGGAGCCCCCTTGAATCGCTCCGCGTGGCTACCCCTTCCTCTAATAGGGGTCCAGCGGGGCCGACCACTAGATTCACGAGGATCTGACCCTTGATGTAGGTACGGGCCATGCACATGGTGTTAGAAGCCCCTAGAACTGTGCACCATTTAGCAATTCTCCTCGTATAATACTGTAAACTGGCCACCATAACCTCTCATCGGGGACTCTTGTTGATGGGGGCTTGATCCTACCTTAACCAGCCGTTGCACTCATTATCACACAAGCAATTCCCACAGACGGTGCCATTTGTAGGGGCTGGGTTTGAGTACTTCTACTGTTACGCGAATAAACTCAAGCCCAACTAGCCTAATACAATAAATTTGTAGAGAATGAGTCCAAGAGCTAGGTTTTAATAAGTTTGACAATGGTTAATGTGGATGTAAGAGATGATTGAGTAGGAACTAAGTACACAAAGTTGGATGGACTCATGATCTGAGGAGACGAACTCACCATCCGAGAATGTGAGCTTCTATCTAGCTCGATTAAACAGAGCACAAAGGGGAATGTGAGTTTCTCCCTCCCTTCGATCGTCCTCCTCCCCTTTCTTATTGAAGGTCTCTTACATTATATTGTTCTTTTTGGACCATCAGCCACTCCTTCTGACGTTCTGTGAGTTGTGATGACCCAGATAGCACTGTTCAGTGTTCATGTCCACATAAATGGGGCCAGTGTGTTAGCTGTGGGTATTTAATACGGAGGTGACAGCTTATCCTGGAATTGTTTCTCCACCATACTCTCGTGACTGTCTCATTGCACTTATGCTTTCCCTTGGGACGCTCTGGGAGACTGTCCTTGGTGGCGTGTCGCTTTCTCCTTCCATGATCTCGATTTGCTGAGAACAGGATTGTCCTCAGCAACATCTTCTGGCAGTTTGGACCTTATTCGTTCGTCCTCGGACATTTCTTCTTCCTTGGTGTGGGCCTTGGGCTTGATATGAAATGGGCCGGGGTTGCCAAATTGTTTGGCCCCGCACTAATTATTAACATATTGAAATTTTTTTTTATTTTTTATTTTTTATACAAGATAAAATTATACTCTACCCTAATCTAAGTGTATATGTGTGTAAAACTCTCTTCTAGAGACTTGAACACCGGTCCTTTCCTTTCACACTCCACAAACACTTATACTTGTGGAGTGACCATCGCACGAAGGGTGTACGGTGGTAACATATTGAAATATTAATCATAACATAAAGTGTGAATCAAGGTGATAAAAAAATATTGATATTTTCCATATTTAAAACTTCGTTATATACCTACATTTTTGCCTTTGTGTCTCATTTCCCCAAATCCTTGTAAATCATGATCATCTTTAATTCTTCACATGATCCTCTTTGTTTCAAAGAAAATAGAAATGGTCCATTTCATGGTCAAGAATTAGTTTCCAAGAAAGGCAAGAATCAAGGGCCATGTTTGATTCATTTGAAAACATGATGTGTTTTGCTTTTATTTCCTGTTTTTTTTGGGACCCACTAGTGAAAAACATGTTTGCCTTGTTTTTTGGTTCTTAGTTTTCATTCCCAAGATCCAAAAATGTGGGTATGAATATAGAAAATGAAAATAACTTTTGGTCATTTTCATTTTCAGCAAATATGAAAACAGTGACATTCTTTGTCATAAATGTGAAAATGGATGGTACCCAGTGCTGTTTTTATTATTTTTTTTTTTTTGGATAATTCGATAATTACAATGGGGGAGGGAGATTTGAACTTTGAATGTCTCTATTGAAAACACCAAAAAGTATCAATTAGTTGAGCTACAAGCTCTTGGCGAAGTGCAGTTTCTTTCTATTTGTGAATATAGTTGACAAACTAGCTAAATTGCCATCTCCTTTCTCACCAGGTTTCTGAACATTTTCAAGTTCATAAAAAATTCCTCCAAATTTAATGAACGCTGATGAAGTTAGGTACTGTTTTTTTCACTTCTGTTGCAGTGTAGGTTAAATAATGTATGCATGGTATGACATTTCATTTCTGGCTCATGATGTCTTTTGCTTTATCTTTTCAGAAAACTGCACATTTGTGTAGTGCATAAACGGGATCCATCAATACGTCGAGAATATTAGTCTACATGGATGTGCAGCAGATCTGCTTCATTATTAACAATAAAATCTGCAAGTTGAAGTTGTTGTCCATCTATCAGCAGTGCAAATATAATGCAGGCTTAGTGTAGACAAGTGGATGAGATAAATTAAACTACCATATTGCATCAATCCAGTAGAGAGAAACAGCCAAGTAGAAATCACTTACAGCAAGTCAAACAGGAGGAAATGAAGTCAAGTATGTCAATTGAGAGGGTGGCAGGAAAGTGCAGGAACCAAACAGAAGTTGGCAGCCAACACACCTAAGTGCAAGCACATAAATCTAATAATTATTCACTACTACACAAGTGCAATCAACATTACGTTAAAACAATTATTATTTTTCCCTTTAGCATATATCATGTTAATAGCCAGTACTCCAGTATTTGGTCAAAGAATTGACTAAAGCCTAAAATAACTATTGAAAAAGGGCCTTATTTTTTAAACAAGTGCAACCACCAATACGTTAAAACAATTATTATTTTTCTCTCTAGCATATATCATGTGATAGCCAGTACTCCAGTATTTAGTCAAAGAATTGACAAAAGCCTAAAATAACTATCGAAAAAAAAAGGGCCTTATTTTTTCATATGTAAGTATGCAAGATTGCTCCCGTCTTTCAAGGCAGTTAAGGGCCGGTGCACAGAAGCAGGCTCGCTGTTCTTGAGCAGAAGGCACCATCACTCCCTATTGAGAACTTTACTACCACTGATCTTTAAATACAACAATAACAACCATTTTGGAAGAAACACATGAAAAAGATATCCAAAAATTCTGAATTTTCATTTAACATCATCTAATCTGTTGAGAATTCATAGCCAACCCCAAAATTTTTGGAATTAAAGCATATTGTTGTTGTATATATTTTTAATGATTACAGTTAATTCCATACAACAAGGACAAACTAAAATCAATTTAAAAGAAAAAACAGCACAACCTATTCTCTTTACCAACGGAGGCATCTACACAAGTACAATCTGAACTTATGTTCTAGTATGGCCATCCTACTCCAGCAGGTGATTCAACAAAGAGGAGATTTGATGCTACAAAATGAAAATAATAGAAATGATTAGATAGATGCATTAGTATCAGAATTTGAACATTAAACAAAGGAAGATTAAGTCCATAAGACTCACTCCCAGTCAAATGAACACAAATCCACATTACATGGTATGTGACGTACCTCTATTCCATGCCAATGAATTTTTTCAAAGGCCTTGATGACCTCTAGGATTAAATGCACCCAACTCTGTAATGGCACCTCCACTAATAGAGGAAGAAACTGGAACTTGACCGCCACTATCAAGAATTTTGTGTCTAAGAACCTCACATTATAGTTTCACAGCTCTCTTTCTCTCTCTCTCATGAATGAATTTTATTGAGTATTTATAAACTTTACATCCTTTTTCATCCTCAAAAATGAAGCCCATGACTTCAATTGGAAGCTCTTGGGACAACAAAATTACAAATCTTCCTATCTCACTGCTAAAACTGGGAAAAGAATCAGAAAATAATATTTTAGGACAGTTTTGTACTCTAGATCATAATAGCATGTTCTGGATATCAAATAAGCTTTCTTGGAACAATCAAAATGGAATTGCTAAATGCCTGAATCTGAAACAATGTTTTTCTATCAAACAGAGAGAACCAGAGATGAGGGACTTCATGCAGATCTAGACCTCCAAAAACATTGGTCTAGCCCACTTAATCCGGTTGGTTCTTAGCCAAATACTTCATTCCGAGTGAATGTCTTCTACCCACCAATCTACTTTATCTTATTTGGCATAAACGAACAGGATCTTGTCTTAATGTTTGCTAAAGTAAGACCAGATATAAGAGAGCTTTTACCACTCTTCCTCAAGTAAGAAAGAATCAGTGTCAGCAACATAACCATCTTCTTTCATTAGAGCTGTCAAATCCTTCAGAATTGCATAGATTTCACCAGCACTGGTATGAGACCTATCCCCTGCAACAAATAAGTTCTTCTTTTGTTCCACTTCAATCCAGCTACATCCAGGAAACTTTCTAACTCCTTTTTCTTTCATTTTCCTCCTCAAAAAGTTAACCCCCTCCCAGTTTCCTGATGCAGCATATATATTAGAAAGCAGTACATAGGATGAAGAATTCAGGGGATCTAACTCAATAAGTTTCTCAGCTGCCCTCCGTCCCCTTATTTCATCTCCATGTAATCTGCAAGCTCCAAGAAATGAGGCCCAAATCATAGCATCATCATCTTCAAATTTTACTTTGTCAACTAATTCTTCCGCTTCTTCAAGGGAACCCCATCGGCCAAAAAGATCGACCATGCAGGCATAATGGTCTACTCTGGGCTGAATACCATAGTAATTGACCATATTGCCAAAAATATGACGGCCTTCAGATACCTTCCCTGCATGACTACATGCAGTGAGAACACCAAGGAACGTGACATCATCTGGCATAACACATTTTTGCTTCATCTCATCAAATATCTTAAGCGCATATTCTGCATAACCATTTTTTGCTAACCCCACTATCATAGAGTTCCAAGAAATAACATCATTTTTACTGCCCATTTCTACAAAAACTTGCACAGAGCTTTTTACATCCCCACATTTGGCATACATATCTACAAGGGAACTACCTGTTAACTCATCTAAGTCAAAACCAGTGTGGAAAATGAGGGAATGGATCTCCCAACCATCTCTCAAAGAAGATGAGACAGCACATGCATGAAGGACACTGACAAATGTAGCTTGGTCTGGTAGGGCATTCTCCCTACGCATTTCTCGATATAAATGCAAAGCCTTCTCACAGAAATCATTTTGAGCGAGTCCTGAAATAAAAGCAGTCCATAAAACTGTACTTCTCGGATTTGGAAACTCTGAAAAAAGAATATCTGCATCTCCTTTTCTTTGGAATTTCAAATACATGCCCAACAGAGAGATGCCCAAGAAGTCACCATCAAAAAGAAGGCCCCATTTTACTATAAGACAGTGGATTTGAATTCCCAGTATTAGCATAAGTGATCCATTACATGCATCTAGAATGCTTGCAAAAGTGATTTCAGTTGGATTCAGTTCTACAGCCCGCATCTCGCAAAACAAATCTATTGCTTCCTCTAAATTATTTTGTGCACACCCGGCAATCAGAGCATTCATGGAGACCACGCTTCGCTCAGGCATGCAAGCAAAAACTATGTGTGCTGCCTCAATAACCCCACACTTAGCATACATGTCAATAAGAGAGCCCCCGACATACAGGCTTGTTTCCAGACCAGATTTAACTGAGAGACAATGGACTTGCTTTCCTTGCTTAAGTGCTCGAACATTTGCACAAGCACTGAGTATACTGGCAAGGGACACCTCATCAGGAACAATTCCATACAAATTCATTCTACGGAACATGTAGAAAGCCTCCCCCTCCTCCTCTTCCTGCACATACCCAACAATAATTGCATTCCAAGAGACATTGTCTCGATTGCTTATGAGCTCAAACTGTTTCCTCGCCTCCTTTAATGTCCCGGATTTAGCATACATATCAACCAATGCATTACCCACAAATAAATTTGATGACAATCTGTTCTTGATAATAACTGAATGCAATTGGCGACCCATTTCTAGATCTTTCAAGCAAGCACATGCACTCAAAATGCTAGTATAGGTAAAATCATCAGGATGAAAGCCACATTCTTTCATTTTAAAGAACAACTGGATTACTTCATGGGCATACTCATTCTGTGCATAACCTCCAAGCATCGCATTCCACAACACAACATTTTTCTCATCTAAAGCTTCAAATACTTTCTTCGCAGCATCCAGTTTCACACACTTGGCATACATATTAATCAAAGAACTGCCTGCATAGACATTTGAATCCAACCCCTGTTTAATTGCCTGAGCATGAACTAATAGGCCGTAGTCTAGAGCTCCCAAAGTGGCAATTGCACTTAATACACTCCCAAGTGTAGATCTTGTGGACTTCACTCCAGCTTTCCTCATATTAAGGAAATATGTAATAGCTTCCACATTGTAACCTCTCTGGGCATGCCCTGAAATCATCACATTCCATGCAACAACATTCGGATTGGGCATCTTGGCAAACATTTCACAAGCATAATCAAGCTTTCCAATATTCATACACGCACTTATGACAGTCACAAAGGCCACCAGGTCGGGAACACGGCCAACTTTCTGCATCTCCTCAAACACTTTAAGTGCCTCCTCGGGCAAACCAACTTGAACATAACCAGCAATCATGGCAGTCCAAGAAACTGTGTCTAAATCCACAGCCCCATCAAATATACGCCGAGCATCGGTCACACAATTGCACTTGGCATACATATCAATAAGTGCACCTTCACAGAAAGAGCTTGATTCAAGCCCCATCTTAAAAACACTACAATGGACTTGCCTACCATACACAACATCCACCATTCTTGCACAAGCAGACAAAACAATTGCATACGTGTATTCATTTGGCAATACTCCGCAGTTCCTCAATAACCCAAAACACTCAACAACCTTTTCCCAAAAGCCCCGCCTCAAGTACATGGAAAGAACTGAGTTCCAAGCCAATACACCCCTGTCCTCCAACTGGTTAAATGCCTTCTCAGCGAAGTCCACATTGCCACACTTAGCATAAAGATCTACAATGGCGTTTCCTAGAGACCCTTTTGAAGAAAAACCAAGTTTCAGGCTCTGGGCATGGATAATTTTGCTGGTGTTTAAAGCATGAGCCAGCAGTTGAGGCATTTCGTCGAACAGGTGGCGGGTTCGGATTTGTTTGCATTGTTGTAGGCAGGACTGCAAGAGATGGGCATATATGTGATTCTCTGAAGGCAAAAGGGGTTCTGGGTTTTGGGTATGTCGAAAAGATTCATGTGGAATAGCGAAGAAGTTGTAATGGCGATGGAGAGAGTGTGGGGCTCTGAGTCTGAAGGGAGGTCTGGAGTGCATTGAGTCATGGACTCGCTTGGGTAAGTTGACAGGGCCTATTTCAAATGCTTCGCGCCAAAGCTTAATAAATAAAATGGCGCAATGGACAGTACAGTAGGCTAAATTATCCAATAACAATGTTTAATTGTAAAACAATCTTTATGAAAGAACTCGAAGGAAAAAAAAAAAAAAAGAGATTCTTATAAAAGGGTTGTACTTGTCGTAGAACATCGGTTAAAGTTAACGTTTCTAACGTTTTGCTATGGCTGTAATAATAATCAAAATCTTCTATTCCCCTTCTTCTTTTATTATTATTATTTTTTATAATAATCTTTTATTTCCTTAAGAGGGTATTTTTTTAGTTAAGTTATTTGTTTAAATCCACTTTTTGTTTTACATTTTAACAAACAAACAAAATAAGCAAACATTTTTTTTTATTACTTATAATCACTTTTTGTCTTGTTTTTCAACAAATAAGCTAACGAAAAAATAGGGGATGCCAAACCTAACCGTGTTCTAATTGTGTTGAATAGTTGAAAATAAGGCACTTGTTTTCTTTTAGAACACTCCTTTAAGCTTTGAATGGTTTGAATGGTAAGACTAAGAGGAGATGAAAAAGTGGAAGAATAAAAAAAATAGATATAATGGAAAAATAAGAGGAAAGAAAAGATTATTTTATGTTATTTTATTTCATGTGTGAAAAAAAAGTTTAAGGATAGAAAATGATTATAACTTTCCTTTATTTTATGTTATTTTATTTCAATTTTTTTTTTCTTTTATTTGGTTGATTGGAGAAATAGAAGGAAAAAAAAAATTGTTATTTGGTTAAGTTTCTATTTGATATGATTAATAAATCCTCATCCTCTATTATGAGAATTTTATTTGGAAAGTCGGTGAAATAAAAATAGAATTTCATTTGAAAAGAAGGAGTAAAAACCAGGAATATAAGATTTTTAAATATTATTTTTAAAATTTCTATCGGTAGATTTAACGGTATTAAGTAGCAGGGGAGGTGAGTGTAGTTTATTTTGAATGGTAAAGAAAATTTGTATATAATTCGATATAGAAAAAGAGGTCATTGCAATTTCAATAATCTCAAGGCAAGTCAGTGCAATTTTTGACCATGACCATCATAGTTTTCACCATTCGTGTTAAAGGTCACAAATGCTAGGTATCTTAACCTATCAGCTCCACAGGTTGCAATCGTTGAAACAAAAATGAAAAAGAGAAAGAAAAAACAGCTCTAACATATGAAGTTGTAATTTGTAGACCATATAGAAATCAAGCAAAAAACAGCTATCTTACCCCACCAATTGGAAGAATCTTTCCACATGGTTCCCACCATATATTCCAAGTTGAAATGAAGTTTCATTTTTTATTTTAGATGGAGTTTTATGATTGATCCTGTTGGATTATATTTCAATGACTGCAAGAAAATTTGGATCAAGGTCATTCTTATTGTGTATTTTCTTTTACTAATTAAGTTGAAGTCATACGAAGAATGAAAAATGTCATACGCCAAGAAGTATGCAGTCATAGAAAGCCAAGTTTCTCCCACGTGCTTGTGTTTGAAAGTCTTGTATATGTTCATATTGTCAATAAAGAAATATCCAAGGTATAAGCTATAAGTTAAAAAAAAAAAAATTAAAAAAAAAAGAAGAAGAAAGAAAGAAGAAGAAGAAAGTATTCATTGTTTATGATTACAAATCTCAATGATTATAATCCAAGCACAAGAGACCATCGTTTGAAACTGAAGTAATGTTTACAAGACTGTCACCAACTTTTTCTTCATAAAAAAAAAAATAAATTCAAGTGAAAGAGTACTTGCACAGGGATGGAGTCAGGATTTCTCCTCGGGTAGGCCAAAGGATGAAAAAAAAAAAAAAAATCACTCTATGAAGCATTAAACAAAATATAAATAAAAAAGACTAGTTATTTCTTAAGGTATTTCAAGTTAATCATCTACCAAGATGTACTAAATTTCGTAGTAATTTCCCTTACTCTAAAGTTAGAGGTTACCATAAAAAAAAATGATAAAATGAAGGGTATAAGGATGAAAGAAAAATCTAACTTTGAGATGATACAGAAAACCAAACAATTTAATATGAAAACAATGCATTCAATTTGATGCTAGTGAAAATACTCAGTATTATGTTATACTCAAAACTACATAAAAGAAGAAGAAGATTATTTTCAAAACATAACCTGTTTTCAATTCTCTGTAATATAGTAACAATTCTTGATTCCAGGTATTTATTAACTAAAAATCATTTTTATTTTTGGTTTCAAGAGGGTCATAGGTGTAAGTCAATTGGTTAGTTCTATTTTTGGGTCCGTTTAATACTAATTTTGGAGAGAATTTATTCTTAAAAAAAAAATTTGAAGAGAATTAAATGAAATTACTAAAAGCCTAATTATTAAAGAAAAGGCAAAAATAAACTTTTAGTACATACATTTTGGCCGATTTCCATTTTGGTCCCTAAATTGATCTTACTACTAATGTAGTCTCTAAAATAAGAAAATCAATTCTGTTTTAATCCCTATCATTAATCCACTAACAAAAAAATCCTACGTGGCAAATGATGTGCCTTGCTTGTTGGCATGGCACTGACGTGGATATTAAAATATTATTAAAAAAATTTATTTGACATTTTTGAAATGCCACATCATATTTAAATTAATAAAAAATTAAAACAAAAAATCCAAATCAGAAAATTTAATAAATAAATAAACATTAACCTAATTCGCGCACAACATCACAAAGATTATAATTTCCAATATTTAGACAAAAAGAAAAGGAAAAAAAAAAAAAACACTGACCTAATACTCTACTAAATAAAAAACCTGTTATAAAAAAATAAAAAACCAACCCCACGAACCCCAACCCAGATCAATTCAATCTCTCTGCCCATTTTGTCTCTCTGATTTCTTTTTCATTTGCTCCAAACCCAGACCACCCATGGCCAGAGAACCATCCCAAAATCCCAAAATCAAAACAACCATCCCAAAATTCCTACCCTAACGAGAGAGAGAGAGCCAATGAGTAGATCGGTTTGGAGCCGCCGAGTTTTTGGCTTTCCTGGAGAATCCGAATCTTGGAGAAACCGAGTTTTTGGGTCTCTTGGAGTTTTTGAGTTTCTAAGTTTGCTAGAGCAGCTATGCTTTTGGGTTTGGAGCCATTGAGTTTTTGGGTTTCCTGGAGAATCCAAAAATAATAGCTCTCTCTCAGTAGAGGCAGTGGGGTCGGTTAAGGTGGTGAGTCGGTTTGGTGACTTTGGGTCAAATTGGTGGTGCGTGGGATGAATTTTGTGGGTCATGCTGTTTGGGCTTTGCTGGGGTTTGTCTTGTGGGTCATGTTGTTTGGGTCTTGAGACTGAGAGAGTTGTTCTTGTTGGGGATGAATGGGAGAGCTCGGGTTCAACAATGAAAGAGTGAGAGATGATAATTTGTTTTTTCTTTTCTTTTCTTTGTTTACCCAACCAACGATGAGAGCTTTAATCTTTAAATCTAATTTGTTTTTGTTTGTTTTTCATTTTGTTAATTAAAAGTAAAATTGAGAAATCTGGGAAGAACATGAAGAACAAGTTGTAATGTTCTTGAGTTCATCCGAAAAATAATGAAAAGTAACAATTTTTTTTTTTTTTTAATAATCTGGGTTTGAGTTCTTGAGTTCTTGTAATTTTCTTATGAAAAATAATAATGAAAAGTTCTTGCTAGGTTTGAACATGAAGAACAAGTTGTAATGTTCTTATGAAAAATAATAAAATGAAAAGGTAACAATTTTTTTTTTTAATTAAATTAGATTTAAGATTTTTTTTAAAATTTAATTTCTTTGTTTATATAAATTTTCTGGCATGGCATTGATTAAAAAAATTAAAATTCTAACAGGGTATCTAAAATGCCAAATAATTATTTTTAATAATATTTTAATGACCATGTTAGTGTCATGTTAGCAAGTATAACACTTTGTGGGCATTCCGTCTACCACGTAGGAGGTTTTTGTTAGTAAGTTGGCAGCAATGACCAAAATAGAATCATTTTTCTTTTTTTAGAGACTACATTAGTAGCAAAATCAATTTATGGACCAAAATGAGAATTGACCCAAAATGTAGGGACTAAAAGTGCATTTTTGTCTTTAAAAAAATATGGGTAAAATACTATTTTGATCCCTAAACTTTTAACATTTTTTTTTCCATCCCTAAACTTTAAAAAGTTCTTTTTCATCCTTAAATTTTGTAAAAAAGTTTTTTCAATAGTTTAGAGACAAAAATAAGGATGAAAAAAGAAAAAATTTCAATAGTTTTAGGATGAAAAACAAATTTTTAGTAAAGTTTAAAGACATAAATAAATTTTTTTTAACAGTTTAAGAATGAAATATGAACTTTTCAATAGTTTAGGGATGAAAAATAAACTTTCTAAAATTAAAGCATGAAAAACAAATTTTTGGTAAAATTTAAGTATCAAAATAGTATTTTACCCGAGAAATATTCATTGGCTTAGGGGAACTCACTCCACTATTTTACCCAAGAAATATTCATTGGTGTAGGGGAATTCACTCCTGCCCCTTAGTAGCTCTATTTCTGGTATTACATTCTAGAGCCTCTAAATCTAAAGAGGAAACTGCACAAATAGAATTAGAAAGTATGTGGTTGATGTGAAACCTAAAAGATTGATTTGATGAACTTTTTCAAGATATGAAATGGAGAAATTCTATGGATAAAAAAATCAAGCCAATTGAGAAAAATAATTTATGGGGCCTTAGAGCACTTGCAGCAGTGGAGCTAAATAGCTATATTGCTATTTTAGATGTGCCAAAACACAAAAAAAAAAAAAAAAAAACCCCATGCAGCAGTGGAGCAATAGCTAAATTTTTTAGCTGAATTGCTATAGTGCACATCTATAGATAGATGTGCACTGTAGTTTGGAGCTAAAAGAAAAAAGTAATTTTTTATTCCAGTCGGTACAACTTGCTTCTTTTTTTTATTCATTATTTCATTCACTCTGGTCTCATTCACTCTCTCTCTCATTCACTGAAGCTCAAGTCTCAAGTCTCTCAAGCTAACTCTCTCAACTCTAGTCTCTCAAACTCACTCTGTTTACCGCCGCCGGCCTGACCATCGTCAACGTCGCCGCCACCAATCGTCAACGTCACCGCCATCCACCATCTACCTCATCTGAAGCTCTCATCTCTTAAAACTCTCTCAAGCTCACTCTTTCAAACTCTCACCTCTGTTTCAACATCGTCCCAAGCCGTCGATCAGCTCAGACCCACCGCCGATCAACTCACTCAACCTTAGACCCACCAGCCCTCCTAAGCTGCCAATCAACTCAGACCCACGCCGCATCCGCCTCAAACCCATGCCGCCGATTAGAGTGCTTGCTTGTGGTTGTGCTTGCTCGCCGATGTTGTGCTTGTTTGTGATTGGTGATTTTTTATTTTGTTTGTGATTGGTGATTTTGTTTGGTTTGGGTTGAGGAAAAAGATTGGAGATTTAGGTGTTTTTTTTTTTTTTTTCCCCCTGCTGTGGACTGGTGGTGATGGTGGTGGTTGTGGGTGTTGTTGTGGCTGTGGCTGATGGTAGAGGTGGTTGTGGTTAGTGTTGTGGATTTTTTTGGGAAGTGTGATATATTATTTTATTGTAGTGGTTATATTATTTTATTGTGATGTTTATATTATTTTATTATGTTAAAAGCTAAAATAGATCCACTGCTGCATCATGTGTGTAGGTAAAATAGATAAAGAAACTTTTGGTGAAACTAAAAAGCTAAATCTTTAGCTCCACTGCTGTGGATGCTCTAAACTTCTCCATAAGGAAAGCAGGTAATTTGAGTTAAATGGATATTAAAAAAGAAAAAAAGAAAAAGAAAATGCAAAAGCAAAAGATGAGGGGTAAATGAAAACATTACAATTTCATTATGATGGAGTATTTATTCATGTTGTTTGATTAGAGACCATCAGATGGATTACTTGCTCCCCAAAATAGATAGATAATCTATCGAATGGATGTTGAGCAGTCCATGGGATAATCATTAGAGGGCATGAAGATAAAGTTTTTAAGTTGAACAAAGCACTAAGAGAATAGAATAACAGAATAGATAGATATGTTTTTGAGCATGCTTGTCTTGCACTATGGCTAAAAAATTTGATGAAGAATCTGCACTATGCATAAAAAGAGAAGCTATATAAATTTTCATTGATAACAGATTAGAACATAAGATAAGATTGGCCAAGAATTCAATGTTCTAATAGTAAGCAAATCAATACTAGGCATCATTTCATTAGAGAATATATTGTAAAAAAAGAGTGAAGCTTAAGTTTATGAAATCATAAATTTAAATTACTCATATTTTTATCAAGCCATTCAAGAGTAATATTTATTTAGTTACGCTTTTTTTTTTTTTTTTGAAGTAAAATATTTTTCTATTTTTAGGCTCTTGTTCGCATGTAAAATGTGATTAAACTTATAAAATATTTTCCGTTGATTGTAAAATCATATGTAAAACATTTCATATTTAAAAACTTAGTAAAACATTTTACAAAAATATACAGTGGCCCTCCCCCCATCTGGTGGCTAGGTTGCCTGTGTTGACGGTTCAGTTATCGTAGCTGTTATTCTAAAAACCGGTTTTGCCGCTTTAATTGTGGGTGCTAGTTGTCAGGTTGCCAAAGATGGCGGTTCAACAATTGGAATTGTCCATTTGATAGTTAGTGTCGACTATCCAGTTGTTGAAGTCGCTACTTTGTTGGTTGTAGGATTTGTTGGTCCAGTAGCCAAAATAGCAGTTCGATCACTGACAGTTTCAATGGTTGAGCTACCAATTTTGGTGGTTTGTACTTGAAAAATTTACATGTTACACCAAATACTTGAAAATATTTTCCTTCGAAATAAACGGAGCTTAAAAATCAACTTTAAAAGTAGTGATAGAGAAAAATATTGATTTTTTTTATATTAATACATTGAAAAAATCTTTCTAAAAATGCATATAGAATAATCCATGTATATAATTGATGGAATTCTTGTACATGTACCTCTAACCTATAAATACCCATATAATCTATCAATTTGATAAAAGAAAAAGAAAAAATAAGTTGTCTTGAGTTCCTAAAATATTCAAGTGTTCTATTTCTAACTTCTAATGCTTCATCTATTCTCCTGCTAATCATTTGTATAAAACTTCAAATTCCAACAACATCCAGTACAAAGAAGAAAAGAATTAATAAAAAAAGGATTGCAAATATTTCTTAGCAAATAATTTAAACTAAATCCAGTCAAAGATCTCTTTCTACAGTTAATTCAGTAAAAAAATGGATCGAATTTAATTGGTGGATAGTGCAGAAGATTGTTTTCCACTATGCTGATACTGCAAAATTTTGTTAAGATGTGAAGCCAGGGCCAAAAGGAAAAAAAAATAATTAACAAAAGAAAAATAAAAGTGGAGAGTGTGAGACCATGAATTAGTCAAGCTCCTCTGTAGTCTATACTAACTTCATTGAATAAAAACTACTTGACTCAACATGGACTAAGAAAAGCTTGTAGGCTTTTTTTTTTTTTTGTTTTTGTTTTTTTTTTTATTCTTAGATTTAATTCCTTCATGGTCAGGAATAGAGCCAGAACTTTAAGTTAGGGGGACAGTTTTACTGTTGATTGTGTGCAGTGATTTCAACATCTGATTTTGCTACTTAGTTGCTAAGATTTTTTTTGTTGTTGTTGTAGGTAAGAACAAAACTATTTTTGTTTAGAATTTTTTTTAAAGGGCATGATTATTTATTTTGGATAAAATTAGTTATTTGAGCTTAATTTTGTTTTTAGTTTTACTAGTAAATTTTGTTGTTGAGTTTTTTTTTTTTTGGCTTGTATATTTTATTTTAGATTTTAGATCTATGAATTTTTTTATGGTCACTAAAATGAGAAAAATGCTAGAGCTGTAAGTTTTTTTATAAATTATTTATGTAATAAGTGGTTACTGATAAGTAAAAAAATGATATAAGTTGTGTGCTCATATGCAAATCAATAAGAATTTACTACGAAAATGGTTTGTAAAAATGTTATAAAAAAGTTTGTGAGTATAACATTACTCTTAAAAGAAGCAATGATATTGTTAAAGGGAAATAAAATGCAATTTTATAAAATAAAATTACTAAAATTAATACACATATATATAATAATATATTTTTAAAAAAAATTTAGGGGGGCCCATTGTCCCCCGGTCCAAGGGTAGTTCCGCCCCTGGTCTTGGTTTCAAAATACAACTCGGTTTCAAAATACAACTTTACAGTCTATGCTTTTATTCAAAGGGGGAAAAAGTAGCCATATAAGGTAGCTCTAATGGAGGGTTCACCGCAGTTATGGATAATAGTGTGGAATATACCTAGTATATGGTATCTCCCCAAAAGCTCCCATGATCTTGGTTTTTTTGTTTTTTAAAGATTATGTCTTTATCCTTACAACACGGCCTGATTTTGAACATTCCACACCAATAATCTCTCCCCTCCACCTTCTAAATAACAACAACATTTATGCCTTAATCCATATTGTTGGAGGTGGTTTATGGATTTTATTATATTAGTGAGACTCATCCAAATGAATTCTTTTCTACAATTTCATTTTATCCCAAGTTATATTTTTTATTATTTAATTGATATGTCATTTTTTACTTCTTTAATTAATTTTTTTTTTCTTTCTTTACTTTTTTTCATTTTCTCAACTTAGATCAACTCATTCTTTTTCACTGTTACATAAGTCACTCACATTTGAACATGTTCAAACCATTTCAAATGACTCTAGTTTATTTTTTCATCAATAGAAGTTTCCCATCTCTTTAAGTAAATTTCTCCATTTCTCAATTTTATAATTTTGTATATTTCTACTTATCCATAAAAACATTCTCATTTCAACCACGCTAATTTTTTGAATACACTTCTTTTTAACTTAATAATTTTCTATGTTCACACAATGCTACTAATATGCTTTTCTATTTTATCCACCATACTCTTATCCTATAATTCACATATACTTCAATTTCTCAATCTTAAGGAATATATTAATCCAAAGATATTGAAAGCTCTTGCTCTTTGAAATCTCTTGAATATTGAGTCTTACAACCATTTCATCTTTGTTTCTAGTTTGACTAAACTCACATTTCATGTACTCTATTTTAGTCCAACTTAACAGAAAGTTTTTAGATTCTAAGTTGTAGTGTCAAATTTCCACATTGACAATAACTCTTTGTCTAGTTTCATCCACTAAAATTATATTATCTACAAAAAGTATATACCCAAAGAATTCCCTTTGAATCGATTTAATGAATGCATTTATCACTAGTGCTAAGAATATGGACTTAATGACTTTACATAAACTTCTAAAGAGCAGAAAATGGTGATGAAATTCACCTGGTAATTACCCTATATTTGTTTTTCCAAGTCTTGGGGTCACTTTATGAAGTCTAGCTATCTCTTTCCCAAACCTTTAGTATTATTTTATCCTTAATGGCATCATGAATGAATATTCCTTAGGGCCCTACGGTCTCCATAAAATGTTTTGTGATAGTTCCATTGTTATAAACTGAGAATAGCTAGCTAGCATACTATAAATAAAGGTGTTAATTATTTTTAGGGACAAGACTACGTAGAGAGAGAGAGAGAGAGAGAGAGAGAGAGAGAGAGAGAGAGAGAGAGAGAGAGAGATGGTGAGAGGCCCCTTCTATGACAAAAATGGACTTAAGAAAGGTGCATGGACTCCAGAAGAAGACGATAAGCTAAGAAGTTTTATTCATAGATATGGCCACTCAAATTGGTGCAAACTTCCCAAGCTCGCAGGTATAAAGCTATATTATATATTTTAAAGCATGGATACAGTCTTTAGCTTTCTTTTTTGAAAATTAAAATTTATCTAGGGCTAGGGTTCTATGATTCTATATTTTTTTTGCTTAGGTTCAGTGAATATGAATATGAACATACCATTTTAGCATTCTATTTGACTAAATTGGAACATTAAAAGAGGTAAGTTATAGGATTTCATCTAGAAGACAATTTTTTTAGGAAAAGCATCTTTTCTTGCATGTTAATATTTCTCACTCTGTTCATGTAACAAAATTTCTCTTCATGCATGATGAAACTTCATTATTGTATGGCTTTCTTACATTAATTCTATTTATCTAACTTTTAGTTATTTGTTTCCGACAACCTTACATGCATGAGAGAGATAAGAAATGAATCTAATTAAGTAGTATTATGTAACAATACTATATGATGTTTTGGACAGGTTTATCAAGGTGTGGCAAGAGTTGCAGGCTGCGATGGGTAAATTACCTCCAACCAGGTGTAAAACGTGGAAACTTCACCAAAGAAGAAGAGGATTTAATCTTGAAGTTGCATGAAGAAGCTGGAAACAAGTATGTATAAAAACATTTTACCTTTTGAAACTCCTCAATAAATTTTTAGCAGTATGAAATCAAACTAAGTTTATGAACCAAAATATAAAACAATACTATGTTCTTTTCCCCAAGTTTCCATAGGTATTATATGTGTACGTCAGATAAACAATTTCTGTAACAAAAAAGAAAAAAAAGAAAAAAAAAGAAACTAAATCTATTTTCACTTACCAGAACAAGTAAAAATATTTGTTTGTTCGTTTTCTTTTTTCTTGCTCTCCTTCATTTATAAGCTTGTTCAGTGAACGTGAAAAGTTCTCCTTTCAGGTGGTCTATGATTGCCAAAAATTTATCCGGACGAACAGACAATGAGATAAAGAACCATTGGCACACGCACCTAAAGAAGCATTTAAAGAAAATTCCAAAACCTTCCCAACGCAAAGCCAAGAAAATCAAAGAATCAGAAAGTGAAAGTCTTCGTGCCAGTTGTTCTCCTAACCAAAGCTTAGAGAGCTCTCCATTGACCACGGAACTTTCTTCCTCTAAATTATCCACTTTGAGCTGTGACAATTCAGCTGTCACTGGCACAAATTGGACTGAAGAAGATAGTCTTTCTTCTTTGGAAACTTCACAAAATTCCTTTGAAAACATGCACTTGAAGAAATATTCAAAGAAAACACTCAAAACTGAAAGCCTTCATGCCAATGATCCCTTCCACCATATCTTAGAAAGCTCTCCATTGTCCCCAGAAGTATCTTTTGCAAAATTCTCCTCTTTGGGCAGGGATCATTCATCCATACCTGGCATAAATTGGATTGAAGAAGACGTTCTTGCTTCGTTCGAAACATTTGACGCAGCCTTTGGAGACTTTTGGACTGAACCATTTGTAGCAGACATGTATATCCCAGGTGAGCCTCCAATATCACCATTTATTTCATACTACGATGATGGCACAGATTTGTTTGACCAAGTGATGCAGGAATTGCCGAAGAATTAATGCATGTTTCCTCACTACTAGGATCTATTTTTATTAATAACAATTGTGCTAGTGACTGATTGTAAAATATCAAAGTAATGCTGTGTTACTTTCTTTAGCTACAAACAGCCATCTAAATGTCAGATATGTATGAGAAATCATACAGGGAAGTTTTAAGCTTTCTGCTATAATAATGCAGGGAGTATTTGCTATGCATATGTACCTTTTGGGCTAGCTTGTTAAGCTCAAACTTCCCAATGATCAATGCAATAAGTGTTGTAATCTTCCTAATCAGATTTGTGTTACTAGAAGTTGAGTTATTCTTCGGTCCCTTATTTTTGGATAGGTAATTAGATTATCGGATCCTGAATTCTGTCTAAAAATCATGGTACGAGGATCCTCTTAATTTAAAATGCATCAATTTCACAATTTCAATTAAGGGTTTGTTTAGATATCACTTATTTTACTGAAAACTAAAAATTTATTACTGAAAATACTGTAGCAAAATAATTTTTAAAATGCAAAACACTATTGCTGCGTTTTATTAAAGTTGGCTGGTTTGTGAACAGTACCATGTGACCAGTCAAAAAAAAGGCAAAATGCACAAACATTTGTTGGCAAACGCATGCTAAGTGAATGTTTGGATATAGTTTAAATGATTTTTCAGCTGCGTCCAGCGTTTGGTAATGGGTCCAGTGCACTGTTCACGGGAACCACGAATCTATTTTTTCAGCAAAACTTTCATTAAAAATGAGTTTCATGATATTATTCACACATTTAAAAATTATTTTGTTATAATATTTTCAGTTTTCAATTTTTAGTAATAAACGGTATCCAAACAGACCATAAATATTACAAAAGTATCACATCATAATTTGTAAAATTCAAAAAATAAAATATTAACTATAAAATAGACTTTCTCAATTGCACTAATTTCAAGACTATAATCATACGAGAAAGATTGTGCACTTTTTTTGATTGATGTGGGATGACACGAATGGCATTTCTAAGGCATGAAAATGTGATACTTATTCGTGGAGACTTTAAGCAATGTAGAACCAACCTATCCAAACAAAAAAAAAAAAAAAAAAGGCAATGTAGAACCAAAAACAATTTAAGGATTAAATAGAGGGCATATTCTATTGAATGTATCATTTGACAAATGACAGGGCATGATGGTTCAAATGCAAGTACGCATTTCTCATGCAATTGAAAAAAAATAATAATAATAATAAACTGAACATTTAGAAATAAATTTATTAAGCAGACTTTAACTATTCTTTCGCATCATTGCATACTTTTGGTGCGATGGTCACTTTATAAGTATAAGTACTTGTGGGGTGTGGGGGGTAAGAGCTAGGGTTCAAGTCTCCAGGAGGGAGTTTCACACACATATATATTTAGATTAAGTTAGAGTAAAATTCTATCTGGTATAAAAAAAAATTAAAAATTAAAAAAAAAAATTAAAAAAAAAACTATTCTTTCTCTAATGCATGCATTTATTAAATAGGTTACACTCTGTGTGAAAGGAACAAATCATACCCATGAATGTTCAATGGGTAAAAAACGTGTTGTTCAAATCTTTGAAGATAGACTTGTGAGGTGAAACAGTGTATAGGGCAGCTGGTTTATATATAATTAATTTAGTATAGACCATATATCATCGGTTCAAATTAATTCTCACATTTGAAACCCCAGAATAAAACAAGAATAGAAGATGAGATAGAGGACTGATTTATATCTCTCTCCGAATGTGGAAATTCGTGGTAAACGTGATGTGAACTAATTGAATATCGAAATTCTTCTATCGACCAAGTTTCAATGTGACTTGTGTTTCACAGATACTCCAAAAAATCTTGTACTTTTAATCTTTACTTGGAAAAGGTAGCTAGCTAGATCTAAGTTTTCCCAGTTAACATGGTGGACCAAACTTTTTAACCACAGACACAAACGTATATGCAGGTGCAAGTGCAACTGTAAAGTGTAAAGCAATCGAGAACGCTTGGTCATTCCTAGTTGGGTAGTTCAAATAGTGGAAAAAGTAATGAAGTTTATTAAGTTGAGAAGACATTATATATATTTATGACATATATGATGATATTCTAACTGCTCCAACTATGACCATATATGACAGCTAAAAGATTTGTACTTAAGATGTACTGTGGCATTCTCTCACTCTCCCTTGCTAGTTGTCAACCAAACAGCAAAGAAAATAAACAAGTAGTGACATATACAGTCCAAGAAAAGATTATCATAGACAATAAATAAATAAATATTAGTCTATATAATTAACAAAATAAATAAACAATTAAATAAAAATGTTATTATATATCATAGACAATATGACATATATATATATACATAATTGAAATTTGGTCTCTACCTTAGAAGTTTTATTCTTAATTAAGGAGCATGAAAGAAATTGAAAGATAAAAGCATAGTTCAATGACATTGTTACGTACCCCCTCCCTTGTTATAATAATAAAATAAAAAAATATTGATAAAATTAAGAAAAAAGTATAAATGAATATATTTCTCCAAAAAAAAAAAAAATTGTAACAATGAATATAATTAATATTCCATTAATAACATAATAAATATATTTTTAATTATATTTTACGTTGTACATGTTTTTTTAATAAGTCTTTACGTTATGTTTAATATTTAACATATAAATTTATAAAAAATTATGCAATAAAATTTGTAATATTTTTTAGGACAATAATATGTAGTTTACATTCACTATACAATTCTATAAAGTGTACATATATAATTGTATACATTTGCATACAAAATTTATAATATTATACATATATATTGTTCATGCAAGTATTACAATATTTAGTCTACAATGTAAAAGCATAATTTTTCTATTGTTTGAATGGGCACGCCAGAGAAACTTGTAATTAATAGATCCATGGGTTTGGTTTTGGTACTTATAGAGGGACCCGTATGCTTGTTTTTAGGGCGAGGGTGGTTTGTCTTTTATCTATATCACTTCAAAGCTATCTAATTAAGTTCATTGCGAGCGACGGAGACAGGGAGGCATGGTTTTTCTCGTTTTTCAAGTTTTTGCCATTTCTTAATATTTTATTTATCTGTCCCTCAATTATAATTGACAGAAATTAGTTATATGATCTGCATATATTATTTTATTAATTATTTTTTTGTCAGTTATGGGTAAAGAAATTACAATAGAATTGAATGATTAAATTTGGACCATTCTTAAAACTTAAGATTTAAGAATTAATAATGCAAAATTGATAAGACAGGAAATCAGTTTGCAATTTATCTAAAACTTTAAGGGATCTTTTTGCATTTTAGCGAAAGATCTCTACATATTAATAAATTTAAAAATGTTTATTTCAAGTATTAATAGTTTCATTTTTCTTATCTTTTATAGCTATATACACTTCATTTTTAAAAGGTGAACGACAGAAAACTTTATTGATTCAACAGTAATACAATTACAAAGCAGCATGCTACGTGGGGTAAGGTATGTTCCTAATATTACAAGAATGGGAATCATTTTGGGAATTGGGAGCATTAATTGTGTCATCAGCTGTACGCAAAAAGCATATATATAATGGTTGTATTGGAAGCTTATACTGAGATTGAAACTATGCTGTCCTATTGTGGTTCACTGCTAGATGATGTACATCGATGCCCTTGTTTTTTTATCAATTACGTTATTCTTATGTTAAGAGAGAAGATAATAGGGTTGCTAACAGTCTTGTTAGATATGCTGGGCATATCTTAGACTTAATTGTGTGGATAGAGGATGCTCCACCACAATGTTTTTCAGTCATCCAAACTAATTTAGCTAGATTTTCTTAGTAAAGGTTTATGATGTTCTTTCTTAAAAAAAAAAAAAAAACTTGAATGGAGCTTTAGATGCGTGGCTACCCAATGTCAACTAATTAAACTCCAAAGTGAAGACACACAAACACAGGAACTTATTGATCAGGACAGAAGTTGAAAGAACTATAGGAGCAAAGCACTAGTCTTACTCTAGAATGCATTTGGAACTTGAGGAACGAGGTTGAACACAAAGGAACCTAGTTGAATCTCATCTCCAAGACTCCAACATAAAAAAATTTGAACAAAGGGTTGTGGAAATATATACACATGATTTAATGAAAAAAAAAATTGAAATATATAAAATCCACTTGATGAATAATTATAAACGAGAAATGAAATTATCTAATTAATATATCATGTTAAAGACCTTATCTAACTGTTCTCATTGCTTTCCAACCTTTTATAAACCAAAAAAAAAAAAAAAAACCCTGTTCTTATTGCTAATGATATGCAATTATGCATGACCTTGTTTAGGGAATCATAAGCAATTATGCATGACCTTAATTATTCAATTACAGAAGAGAGATATTAACATTAGAAATTTGTACTTTGGAGCCAAGATTTCTAATAAGGGGCCGAAGTTTTATTTTTGTGGCTATCCAAATTAGCACCTATTTATAACACAATATCAACAAATGAAAAAAAAAAAAAAAACTAATTTTTTAATACATTGTAATGCAATTATCGATTAAATAAAATTCATTGTTCTTTTAAATCTCGAAAATCATAAATGATTAATTCTATACTAAATGTCACAATAATTTTTATTTTAATGTAGAAAATTAAAGAGTGTGTTAAAAATCATTCAATTAACATACAAAATCAAAGTCCATTAAAATATCATATTCCATTTTATTGTGAAACCTAGTTTTGACCATCTTCATGGTTGAAAATACACATTCCATAGTTGTAGTGGAAATTGGAATATTAAGTATAAGTACAATGGTACAACTACTCTATAAACAAATTGGTAGGATATTAATTTTCTAATTCTTACTAGCCAATGACACAATTAAAAAATATTTAACAATTTTTGGATGTCTAGATATTGAACCACATTACACTCATAATGATTAAATTCTATTTTCAATAGTGCTCAGTTGTATAGTCAATTTACTAATGAAAAAAAGAAACTGATGTGAGCTGCAAAAGCGATAAGAGCCGATACACAGTTACTTCAAGAAAATAAGAAACAAAATACCTTTACTTCTGTAATATAACCTTGAATCCACAAGAGTCCTTAAATCCATAAGGAAAAAATGTCTAGAATCCACTAGAAAGTAGAGAGACAAAAGTTTGAATTTTATCAATTGAATAATTGTTAAAAACATTTATAGACTTGGAGACCTATTTAAAGGCTCCATAAAACTTGATAGAAAAGAAAATATATTTTAAAATAAATCATAATTAATTCGTAACAGTAATAGGAATCAAATTTGACCAAAAAAACATTAAAAAAGCACCCAAAAAAGGGAAATAAATACCCTAAACCTAAAATAACTAAAATTACAAAAAAAAAAAAAAACTAAAATTAATGAATTAGAAAAATTAAATTATCGATTTTTCCTACATCAAACCCCTCCACTTGAAAGAAAAAATCTTCGACTTAATAGTTGAGATTTGAAACCTTTCATGCCAAACAAACAAGTACTTTGAAAACTTTGTCTTCTTGCCAAACTTGAAAACTATTGATTGAACAAACATATCAACTTGAATTTCTTTTTCTTTGGTCTTCATGCAATTGAAGCTATTCATCCAATATGATTCAATGATCACATCAAATCTTTCCATTCCACCCCAATATAATCAACAAACTATGGTGTCTCACCTACCATTAAAATATTAGAATCATGAGGTTGATAGTCATCTGATTTGATCTCATTGAGCTCCTTGACAATTTCCTCTTCTATTTCTTCTTCAATGGTCTCTGCCATCTCGACTGCAAGATTTATCTTTATAATATAATGTATAATAATCTCCTTCACAATCTTGATTTTCGGGATCCTCTTCTATAAAGAGATCTTCATGAACTTCCTTATGAACTTCTATATTTTCCTCAACAAAAGCATTTTCTTTAAAATGAAAATCTTCCCTTAATGGTGAAATATAGGTCTCTTCAAAATAATCCAAGTATGAAATTCTTGGCCAGTAATCTTGTTTTGTATATGAAAAAAGTTTATCACAATCTAAAGGATAAAATTTGATAGCAAGCATCTTTTTCATCCTTGGCCATAAACAGATTTTGTCTTTACCTTGTAAGATTCTATCAAATTGTATTTGTTTCCACCAACACAAGGGCATACTCACTAAGTTTGTACAAAGTAAGTCTAACTTTTCTCTCATTATAAATATTCCTATAGTCAAATAAATCCTCTAGATCAAGTAACCAATCAAGAAAATATTCTTTATAAAAATAACCATTAAAACTTGCATTTATAAGGTCTATATGAAATTTGCTTACCAATAGATTGCCTATGAGTTACATCTTTGCGGCAGTTATCCCTATTATCTCCATGCTCGTACGATGTTATCCTAGGAAAGATATTTGTGAGTGCTTGTTGTATGTCATGTAATACTTGCTAAGTTTTCTGTCACCAAGAAATGCTATGTCTCATACATTAGCCACCAGACCAGGATAAGTCAAGGTTTTGATACCAACTGATGTGGTTTGCGGAAGCAACAAGAAGTAGAACACATCTACTTCTAGGAAATAAGAAACATAACACATTTAAATAAATAAATAAATAAATAAATAAATATATATATATATAGAGAGAGAGAGAGAGAGAGAGAGAGAGAGAGAGAGAGAGAGAGAGAGAGAGACTGGAATCCACCAAAAAATAGAGAGACAAAAGTCTGAGTTTTATTGATATTATTGAATAATTATTAAAATGGTTTACAAACTTGGAGGCCTAATTGAAAGCTTTGTAAAACCTGACCAAAAAAAAAAAAAAAATTCTAAAATAAATCTTAATTAATACCTAACCATAATAAAAACCAAATTTTACTTAAAAAGTATTAAAAGTACTTAAAAACAAGAAAAAAAATACCCTAAACCTAAAATGATGAAAATTACATAAAAATACTAAAATTAATGAATTACAAAAATTAAATTGTAAATTCTATCATACATAATAGGTGGGACTAGCCAATTGAATAGTGCCAAAATCTCAATGTCCCAAACTTTTAATATTGGGTCCCAAATAAGCAAATGACCAAAGTGTCGTACCAATATTTTCTTCAGGGAATTTTTTTTTTTTTTTGGTTTTTTTTTTTTTGGTTTTTTTTTTTTGGTTTTTTTTTTTTTTTTTTTTTGGTTTTTTTTTTTTTTCTGCTGAAAGGGATCACCCACCACAAATATTGGGTTTATGAACATTTTAATTAATTTTGAATTTTTTATGGGTTAGATGAATTTTAATTTTTTTAGTTTCAATTTGGGGGTGGGGGGATATGAATTTTTTAACCAAAAATGTCAAATTTATTTATAAATAGCATATATTTAATAAAGAACTTTCAAAAACTCAAGGAAGCTATGGCCTCTCTAGTCAAAGGGTACTTTTATCCCTAGTTTAGAAGAATTTTCTTTAACTCACTACATAGCAATTTATAAGACTATGTGCATTATTTAAGCAAGTCACATGATTCGTTAAAAATATTATGTAGATGGTCCTTCTAACCACAACATAATTAGTTAAGTTTCATTGATCCAAATCAGTTTAGAACGAGGAAAACATTTTCTTAAAAAAAAAACACATAGACTGGGCTTCAAGTACAATGTGTTTCTTCTCTTCATTGACTTACAAGACTAATGGTCCATTTGAGAACTGCTTATTTTGCTAACACTGAAATTTTGTTGTTGAAAGTACTGTAAATAAAGGCAAAAGTTAGCTAAAATACTATAGTGGGACCTATGAATAGTATCAAAAAGTGCAGTAAGACCCATGAATAGTAACAAAAATAAACTGAATAGTAAAATAAGTTGGTAAAAATAATCTTTGCCAAACGGATACTAACTGTTTACATGTGATACATACCTACTAATTGTGTTATAAGCGAGTTTTTGATTTATTTATTTTTTCATGTGTCTCCATATTTGTAACCGTTAAATAAATAGGGTACCCGATCTTAGGCTACTTAATTATACTGCGGTGGCTGCTCATATAAGACAGAAAATAACACATAAGATGATTATGACGCTTGAAAGGATAATTAACCGGCCAATATTATATAAGACAAACTGAACTAGTTTTTAACTTCAATTTGAGGGAAACATGTATCCAAAGTTGTCAATTCCGGCAAGAAAAAAGGAGGTTGCAGTCTTAAAAGAATGACCAATAAATAAATAAATCAAACACCCATGAAGTAGGAAAGATACAAAGAATTAGAAAATAGAGACAACAAATGTAGCTGGAAAGAAGACATCTAAAGTATGAAAATTTAATAACATGTAGACCACGCGTGCGTTCTTTTTTTTTTTTTTTTTTTTTTTTGATAGGGACTTCCAATACATTTTTAAAAGAAATCTCCTTTTATTTTAACTAGTCGCTAATCCATGCAATTAGGGGGTGTCAAATTGGTGAGTTTAGGGTGGGCATAATTGGGTTAGGTATATAAAATTTATTTACCCATTAAAACCTATTTAACTAATTGCTTCTAACCCAAACCCAACTCAACCCAATTTTCATGGGTAATCCCCAACCCACCTAATTACCCAATTATCAAAATTACCAAAATACCCCTAAAGTGAAAATGACCAAAATACTCTTAAATCTTCAAAAATGACCAAAATACCTCAAAACCTAAAAATTACCAAAATACCCCCAAGACCTAAAAAATGACCAAAATATCCTTGAAACCCAAAAAAATGACTAAAATACCTCCAAAACCTAAAAATGACCAAAATACCCTGAAAACCCAAAAAATGACCAAAATACCCCCGAAACCTAAAAATTACCAAAATACCCCAAAACCCATAAAATGACCAAAATACCCCCCGAAACCTTAAAATGACCAAAATACCCCTAAAATCTAAAAATTACCAAAATACCCCGCGATACCCAAAAAAAATGACCGAACCAGTTATAAATTTATAATGGAAGATTCACATTTCTCTTATTTTATTTATTTTGTTATATTTTTAGTTATTTAGGTAGATGGAATAAGTATTTGGAAACTGAAAAATGCAACTAGTCAACTTTAGTAAATTGAATGGTTGACAAGTGGCAAACAAGTGGCAATTAGAAGTGCAAGTGTATGGTGGCAGACAATAGGAACCTCTAGTTTCCAATTGCTAGGCTTTGAGTAAGGACCACCATTGCCTACAAAAAAAATTGGAATGTAATGCTTTAAATTTTGGACCAAAAGCTTAAAATATTTAATAGGTTTGTATAGTTTAGTAACATATATTGTAGAATTATTAACATTAATATAAACATAGTGGTCATCCATAAAGTATTGATTATTTTATAAATTGATTATTTTATTCCCCCCAAAAGCACATACAAGCTAAAATATTGGTCACCCTAAAAAAAAAAAACTAAAATATTGGCTTCATCTTGTCTAAATTATTTTGAGAGAATTCTATACAAAATTCAAACTGCCAACAAGGTCAGCACTAATCAATTATCCATAATTATGTGCAGTCAACACCAACATATTTAAATTATTGGATAAATCCAATAACTAACAACCTTACATACAAATTGCAAATCGATATTGAAATGCTGCCAATGATAATTGTATTAGAATATATTCTTCAACATAAATAAATCAAAATTCTATTTAATGAGCACAAGAATTACATCTTATATTCTAGTATATATATTTTTCTCGATTTCTTTTTCTTTCTTTTTTTTTTTTTCTTTTTTTTGATGAAAAAACAAAATGTAATGAGATAAAAAATGAGCATGCACAAGAACAAGCAGATTATAGGCCAATCACATTGCTATAATCAATAGAAACATTTTAGCATTTCCTATCCTTTTCAATAAAGCCAATAGATAGTCTTTTATGACTAAAAATCAATTATATCCAGTCATTAGGGGCAAGGCCATCGTCACTTGCATAAGTCTTCATAGGACTATGAATTTTTGCAAAATCTGCTTCTTGGTCTTTAATAACCACTTCCTCATCCTCCTCAGGTTTTACTGCCTCCTGCAAACACATCAAAGGATATCATTATTGTACATAAGGGTGTCGAGTAGCATCAGGAGTTGCGAGCATGGCATAACCAAAGAACGATGACACTTTTCTATAAAAGCATTAACCATAACTAGAACTAGCAAATAAGTATGATCATTTCATAAGCAAACTTATGAAATGAGCAAATAAGAAAACTTATCCCATAGGAACAGGAACAATCTTCAAACTTTGTGACTCTTTATCAAACACCCCAATTGCATAACTACAGTGGATTCACTAGAATAGTTAGACCCAACAAAATCCACATTAGACCTAGTTGGGGTTACCACCATCTCAACTGGTGCAAGTAAAAAATGAGAGAGAGAGATAGAGATTGTGCTTACCTAAGCAAAATACAATAGTTGAGAGATGGGAGACCAAGAGAAAATTGAATTGAGGCTAAGAAAATGAAGGAAATTGCGAAATCTGAATCAGCACGAACAAGATTAGTAATCAATTCGAAGAACCACAGCAAACTTATCAATTAAAACATGATTGGAGGCTGAGAAAGTGAAGGAAAATTTGAAAACCCTAGTTTGAAGACTGAGGAGAGAGAGTTAAGAGGCGGCTGGTTTTTTTTTTTTATTATTATTTTTTTTTAATGTTAAAGGCCGAGTTGAATTTGGGTTTATTGTTTTTGGTTAAATGGGCCTTGTACGACATAGGACTCCCAGACCCATTTGGGCCTTGGGCCTTGAACTCCAACTTTATAGTACGGCCCATGGGCCCAACCCCCTTGCCTAAAACTGGGATCTAAGCCTGCTAAGGCCATGGGCCTGGGCCTCATGACATTACACTCGGCCCAAAACCCGTTGAGTGAGCCATTGTAATATATGTTCATCATAGTTCATAACTTGGGAGTTGCCCGGCAAAGTACATCTCGAATGAAAGCATGATTGCTCGGGAACACTGTATCCTAGTTACCTGGTATCGCCTTGGGAAGTATCGTTGCCAAACATCCCTTTTAAAGTGGGGAGCCAGTCCCAATGCCACTCTCACCACACCCCACTCCCAACAAAACATCCACTTAGCGATAATAACATTGGACCTCCTCTACCATTAACCACAAGAGTAATCATAACTCCCCACTAATTATTAGGCTATAAATATGAGAAGCTAAAAAGAGAAATGGTTGTTGAAAGGTTCACAAAGAAACTGAGGGTAGAAAGAGCGAGAGTGTACCAGGCAAGCAAAGTAATAATAGGAAAAAAGGGGGTAAGATAATTTAAAGGGGAAGGCAGTTCCATTGGGTCCCTGTATAAGGAACTACCTAAAGTAGGAAATCCAAAGCCCATATCACAAATAAATTGTGAGCCCAAGTGAGGGTTGGTCCATTAACCTTACTTTTGATGCTCAAAATTGGCGTCGTTTGTGGGAATCTCCTACAAAGCCATGGTTCAACTGAGACTCACGCTCAGGAAAATGTTTGAAAGACGTTTAGGGAGTTACACTAAAAGTGATTTGGTTGGATCTTCTTGGGGATCCACCTAGCGAGAACAGAGGCATAAAAGGCGTGAAGATAGGGATCGTGAACAAAAGGAAGAGCGGTCCGGCCTTGGAGTGGGGTCATACCAAACCCATCAGACAATATTGGGTGCTTCAGGGCATGGGCAATTTGATGAGAAAGATGAGGAACTTTAACTGTTACGCAGACTGGTGAGAGATTTGGAGTTTGAAGCAAGGGGTGGGCATCAGAGAAGGGACCGAGACAATCGAGAAGGGAGATTTGATCGTGGGGGAAATCGTTATAGGGCAGGGTCTAATCAGTCTGGTTCCCATCGACATTGGGATTGTTCACATTCACAGGAGTCTCATCAACGTCAAGACCGTTCACGTTCATAGAAGTATGCAAACTGGGTTTCAGATTCCCAAAAGAGTGATGGCCCCATAATGCCGCCATGGATGCTATGAGCCGCGCCTTACGTAGAGTTGCTCAGTCGTTGTTCTCAGACGACATTGAATGGGCCCCAATGTCGAGCAGATTTATGCGCCCACCATTCAATTCCTATGAAGGGAAAAAAGACTCAGTAAAACACGTTAGCCATTATATCCAGGTGATGTCTCTGCATACTTACAATGACGCGCTGATGTGTAAGGTATTTCCATCAAGCCTTGGGCCCACTGCTTTGAGATGGTTTAAAAGGTTATGGAAGGGTTCCATTTATAGTTTTGCTGAGTTGATCCAAGAATTCAGTGTTCGATTTGTAACTAGTATCCAGGTACCACAACTAGTGGATGCATTACTATTGATGAAGATGTGGGTTAGGGAAACCCTTCACAGTTATGCCAGTCGGTATTGGGAGCTTTATAATGAGATCGGTGGGGGCAACAAGAAGATTGTGGCAAGCACTTTTAGGATGGGGCTGCTCAAGGACTCTGAACTACGAGAGTCATTGACTAGGAAGCCTCCTGAGGAGATGAGGCAGCTCATGAGGCGTATTGAGGAGTACAAACGCTTGGAGGATGATCGGCTACAGAGTAAGAGTAAGGCCTCGTTAGTGAATTGTCCTTAACAGAGCGGTTTTCAGCCAAGGCCTTGAAAGGATTTAAGGATAAAAGAGCCAGAGTTGTAATTGGGGGAGGTGAACGTGATGTTTAAGGAGTCGGTGCACAGGATTATAGACCAGATCAAGAACGAGCTGTACTTCAGATGGTCGAACAAGATGGGGGGTGACCCGTCTCGAAAAAATCAGAATCTATACTGTACCTATCATAGGGATAAGGGGCATACCACCGAGCAGTGCTAGGTGTTAAAGGACCATTTAGGGCAATTGGTGAAGGCAGGATATCTGAAGGAATTTGTGGTGGATTCAGGGAATAGGGGTACTGGGCAAAGTGCTCAGCAAAGAGGGAACTCTCTCTCGCCTCCGTTGGGAGTAGTCGAAGTCATCCATGCTACCCCGAGGGGTACTACTATGGTTAGGAGAAGAGGAGTGTTAATCGTAGCACCCGTGGGAAATTGCTCGAGCGAGCAACCCCCCGAGAAGAAGATGAAGATTGGTTGGGAGCCCATCGCTTTAAATGACGATGATTTAGAATGAACAATTTAGTCGCACGATGATGCATAGGTGGTGACAACCCAAATAAACGGTTTCATAGTAAAAAAGGTAATGGTAGACTAGGGAAGTGGGGCCGATGTAATGTATCTGGATCTGTTTAGAGGGCTCAAACTGAAGAAGGAGGACTTCTCAAAATACGATACGCCCCTGGTCGGGTTTGATGGCCAGGTGGTGATTCCCGAGGGGTAAATATCACTTCCCGTGAATATGGAAGGAAAGGAAGTAACAGTGGCTTTTTATAGTTGTCACTTCGTTTTCTCCTTATACGGCCATTCTAGGAAGGCCGTGGATACATGCGATGGGGGTAGTCCCCTCCACCCTGCATATGAAGGTTAAGTTTTGCACCGAGCAAGGCATTGCTGTAGTAAAGGGAAGTCAGCAAGCGGCTAGGCAATTTTTAGTGGCCGCGGTCGATTGGAAGCACAAGCAGGCTAAACAGAAGGAAATCGCCAAAGAGGTCCCTTTATAGCAATTACAGGAGCCCCGAGATAGAATGGGGATTAGAGTAAAGATACTACCGGATGTTAACCGGTATTTTCAGATAGGGGCAAGTATGAGGGATGGGGATAAGGTAGAAACATTGTTATTTCTTATACAGAATGTGGATGTGTTTACTTGGAGCTCGTATAAAGTGCCCAGGGTTTATCCCGAGTTCATCGCTCACAAGCTTAACATAGACCTATCATTTCCTCCAAAGAAGCAGAAGCCGAGAAGGTCAACTAAGGAACACGTTGAGGTAGTGAGATAGGAGGTCAGGAGGTTAAAAGAGGTTGGGGGAATAAAGGAAATCTTCTTTCCAGAATGGTTGGCGAATATCGTGGTGGTCAGGAAGAAGAATGGCAAATGGAAAGTTGTGTAGATTTCATGGATTTTAATCGAGCATGCCCAAAGGACCCGTTCCCTATGCCAAAGATAGATCAATTGCTTGATGCCACCTATTGGCACCCGAGGATGAGTTTCCTGGATGCCTTTCAGGATTATCATTAGATCGCCTTAGCTGCCGAGGACTAAGAGAAGATGACATTTATCTCCCCTGATGCAAACTACCATTACACCATGATGCCCTTCGGGTTAAAGAATGCTGGGGCAACATATCAACGAATGACTAGAAT
Organism: Quercus parvula; assembly: GCA_030820535.1. Lineage (NCBI taxonomy): Eukaryota > Viridiplantae > Streptophyta > Magnoliopsida > Fagales > Fagaceae > Quercus > Quercus parvula. Next base: position 44,286,261 of record JAUAME010000001.1, read on the forward strand.
ATTTCGAGACAAGATTGGGCGTACAATTGAAGTGTACATTGACGACATGGTGGTAAAAAGTAAACAAGAGGTGGCGTATAGAGGATCTTCAGGGGGTATTTGAAGTGCTTTAGCAACATAAGTTGTGCCTGAACGCAGACAAGTGTGCTTTTGGGGTGGGGGCTAGTAAGTTTCTAGGTTATCTGATCACTAACCGTGGGATAGTGGTCAACCTCAATCAAATTGAAGCCGTGCAGCGCCTCAAGCCACCGGGCAATTTGAAGGAAGTGCAGGTGTTGACCGAAATGTTAGCTACCCTTAATCTGTTCATTTCTAAGTTTGTCGATCGCTGTCATCCATTCTACCAAATTTTGAAGAAGTGGAAAGGGTTCAAGTGGAATGAGGAATGTGAAAGAGCTTTTCAAGATTTGAAGGAGTATTTGATGCAAGCACCCATGTTAACAGCCCCGGAGCCTAGGGAAGACTTAAGGGATCAAGGAGTGCAGCAGCTTGTGTATTACATCAGTAAGACCTTGGTTGATGCCGAGACAAGATATTTACCCTTGGAGAAGTTGGTATTAGCACTAGTGCATTCTACGAGGAAGTTGCCTCACTATTTCCAAGCTTATACCGTCTATGTCTTGATCGAGTACCCTTTATAGTTGTTGTTGAAAAGATCCGACTTTACGGGCCAAATAGCTAAATGGGAGACCCAGCTAGGATCCTTTAATATAAGGTACAAGCCAAGAAGTTCGGTGAAGGGCCAAGTTCTTGCTAATTTTGTTGCAGAATTTTCTCTTAAGAACGAAGGGGAGATGGTTTGTCATGTGGAATGTTGCCTGTGGAAGGTATTTGTGGACAGTGCATCAAGTACTATAGGGGCTGGTACTGGGATTGTCATTATCACCCCAGAAGGAATATGGTCGAAGCATTCTTTAAGGTTAGGGTTCAGGGCCTTTAACAACGAAGTTGAGTACAAGGCCTTACTTGCCGGATTAAAAACCATTTTGGGTATGCGTACCTAGAATGTAGAGATTTATTCAGATTCTCGGCTGGTGGTTCACCAGGTGCAAGGCAGTTTTAAAGCCCGAGATTCTCGAATGAAAGAGTACTTACAGGTGGTAAAGCAAGTCATGAGTAAGTTTTGTACGACAAAGTTGGCCCAAGTGGCCCGGGGATAGAACAGACATGCTGACTCTCTAGCCACGTTGGCATCATCAATGACGGAGGATGTGCCTCGGTTAATCAAGGTAGAGCTCATAGCAAAGCTGAGCATTAATACAACAATTGGTGTTGGTGTTGTAGTGATTTCGATGACCAAGCCATGTTGGATGAACTCGATCATTGACTTTTTGGCCGAGGATCGAGTCCCAGATAATGAGAAGAAAGCTAACAGGGTTTGCCGAGTAGCTGCTCGGTACTAGTTGTCAGCAGATTGTAAGCTGTATCAAAGGTCTTTTTGGGGGTCATACCTTTTGTGCTTACACCTTGAGAAAGTTAATGAACTCTTAGCCGAGCTACATGATGGGGTGTGTGGCAGTCATGTGGAGGGACGCTCATTAGCATGCCGAGCAATGACTCAAGGGTTCTAGTGGCCATAAATGTGGAAGGATGTTGTCGAGTATGTACGCAAGTATGAACAGTGCCAAAAGCATGCCCCCTTGATCCTCCAACCCGCAGGCCATCTGAATCTGGTCAACAGCCCCTGGCTTTTCGAACAATGGGGGCTAGATATTCTTGGCCCATTTCCCCAGGCCACGGGCAATCGAAAGTTTGTTTTAGTGGCTATTGATTACTTCACCAAGTGGGTGGAGGCAGAGGCGTTAGCCAATATTCGGGATGTGGATGTTAAGAAGTTCGTGTGGAAGAATATAGTCATGAGATTTAGGGTGCCAGAATCTCTTATATCTGATAATGGATTGCAGTTCGATAGTAGAGCCTTTCACGAGTTTGCAGTGATCTCGGCATCAAGAACAGGTACTCCATCCGCGTATCCTCGAAGCAATGGCCAAGCTGAAGCCACTAACAAGGTAATTGTGAATGGATTGAAGAAAAGATTGGACATTGCAAAGGGTAGGTGGGTTGAAGAACTGCCCAACATTTTGTGGGCGTACCGAAGAACTCCCAAGAGGTCTACAAGAGAGAATCCGTTCTCCTTAACGTATGGGGCATAAGCTATGATATCGGCCGAGGTAAACTTATGCAGTGCACGAGTTGAAGAGTTTGCCCCCACCCATAATGATAGGTTGATGGTGGAACATTTAGATTTATTGGAAGAATACGAAGAAGCGGTGATTATACGGCTAGCCGAGTATCAGCAAAAACTTGCCCGACGCTATAATCGAGACGTAAAGATAAGGGAATTTAGTGCTGGGGACCTGGTGTTATGAAAAGCAGTAGGGAATATGCGAGATACGAATGTTGGGAAATTGGCCCCAACTTGGGAAAGGCCTTATAGGGTTATTGCTATGGCAGGTGCAATAACATACTACTTGGAGGACCTAGACGAGAGACTGCTTCCCCAACCATGGAATGTCCATAACTTGAATAAGTTTTATCATTGATTAGTTGTACACAGGGGGTGTAAGTTGAATGTAATATTGTATACATGTTTTATCAACTAATATGAAGGTGATACTTATCTATGCAAGTGCATTTAATTCCATTATCGTTAATCCATCAGCCCTGGCTAGCAAATACAAGGGGAGTTTATGGGACTAAGGCAACTTGTTCTATTCTAAGGATAGAAACCTGTCCCCGGTTTGATGTCCATCACTAGATAGGTGGAAACCTTATTCTAAATTATCGGTTCGATTTCCATCACCGGGCAAGTGGAAACCTTGTTTTAAATTATCTAAGGACAGAAACCTGTCCTCGGTTTGACGTTCATCATCGGACAGGTGGAAACCTTATTCTAAATTATCTAAGGACAGAAACTTGTCCCCGGTTTGACTTCTATCACCGGATAGGTGGAAACCTTATTCTAAATTACCTAAGGACAAAAGCCTGTCCCTGGTTGATTTCCATCACCGGATAGGTGGAAACCTTATTTTAAATTATCTAAGGACAGAAACCTATCTCCGGTTCAACTTCCATCACCGGACAGGTGGAAAACTTATTCTAAATTATCCAAGGACAGAAACTTGTCCTCGATTCGACTTCCATCATCGGATAGGTGGAAACCTTATTCTAAATTACCTAAGGACAGAAACCTGTCCTTGATTCGATGTCCATCACTGCACATTTGGAAACCTTATTATAAATTACCTAAGGACAGAAGCCTATCCCTGGTTCGATTTCCATCACCAGACAAGTGGAAACCTTATTCTAAATTACCCAAGGACAGAACCAGACAGATGGAAACCTTTTTCTAAATTACCTAAGGACAGAAGCTTGTCCCCAATTCGATTTCCATCACCGAACAGGTGGAAACCTTATTTTAAATTATCTAAGGATTGAAACCTGTCCCCGATTCGATTTCTATTATCGGATAGGTGGAAACCTTGTCTCGAACTATCTAAGGATAAAAGCCTGTTCGCTAAATGTTCCTAACAATGCTTCTGCAATTAGAATTTCTCGCAATAAAAGATTCTATGCCTGGTTAACTTTGCACTAAGTTCGGCCTAATTATCTAGTCCTTATTTTTCCTAAATTGGGTAAAGCACAGCAATCACGAATTGCAAGGAGTTGTTCTTCCGGCATATTAAATCTCTTTAGGCCTGTCCCGACCACTATATATGTGAAGAAATGCCCGTTCCTATGTACGATTCAAGGTGTACTATCATCTAGCTACCCAGCTAGTTTTAATAATATGAAAGGAACAAAGAAACCCAATCATAATCAGACTTATAAGGAAGATAGCCTAGCCGTGATGAAATAAGCAGTCATAAAATGCTTGGTCTCCAAAGCTGAGAATAGAAACAAATTAAATCAAAATAAACCAATTAAACGAGTGTTTCGTCACCACAGCTCAGTGACTATAGGAAAATAAAACTTAAAGTCAAGATTAGAAAAGCATAAATTAAATTAAGTGTTCTGTCACCACATCTCGGTGACTGGGTAAATCAAATAATAAAGGGTAAGGAAAATAAATGCAAAAGAAATAAAATGATTAAAAAGCATTAAGCAGCTGGATCGGTAGGGAAAAACTGGACTACATCATCAGCAAGCTGATCTAGGACATCCTCGATAGGCGGCTACTAAGTCACCTCGTTCTCGGGAGCATTGAAGTTGCTAGTGATTTCTAGATCCAAGGATTCCACGTGGGTGCCAATTGCTTTCACTAGTTCCCTCATGTTGGGGTAATCTTCATCATCGACAGCTTCAACCTAGCTCTAAACGGAAGTAGCAAGAACCAAGTGTGGAATTTGCTCCAAGTTCCTCAGTGGAGAATCCTCGGGCACTCCCAACGCTTGAAGGGTAGCCAGCCACCCCTCCTCGAACCCCTGGACCTGAGCTTAGTGGACAATAGGCTCCACGGAGTTCTCGGCATCCGCAAATCCTTTATTGTACCATTTGTTCTCACAAGCCTCAGGGGCCGCCTTCAGTTCTGCCACCTCCTTGACATGGGCCAAGTTCAAGCTTTCTGCTTGTGATAACTTAAGCTCAGTTTCCCCCAGCTTTATCTCCACCTCCACCGACCTCTTCTCAACCAGCAGTTGAGCTTTCTCCGAGGATTGTGCCTTCTTCTCAACAACCTCAGTAGTCTTGCCCTTGTCCCGAGCTGTAGCATCGACAACGTCCTTCAGTGCCCTTTCCCATTTAGCCTCCTTGGCAAGCTCGCCCATCCTCTCACCGAGCATGTGAGTTATCTGTGCGGCCTAATAACACCACAATAGCAAACTTAGAGGAATGCGAAGAAAAGAGAAAGGAGAAGAAGAAAATCGTTCATACCATAAAGTAAATGAGAAGTAGGGTGAGAAAAGGTTACTGCGATGGTGTGCCATTGCAGCCACCGTACAATGGAATCCTCGGAGCCATCCGAGAAGAACTGAATGTCCTCAGGCAATAACAGGTCGCTCACCAGGCTATGTGCCACTCTCCCTCCTTGAGCCCACATCCTTACACTTGCCATAGCTGGCAGGGGCTTACCACCAAGCATGAATATAGGCTGCCAGTTAAGTGCAGCTCGAGAGGAAGAGGCCACTTCAACGCTGCCTTGGGTCGTGGGTTGGGGACTGCTCACCTGTTCCCGGATCATAATCCCGCCTGAGGGATAAGGAGGTTTTTTGGTGGGCGCATCACTTATAACTCTGAGTGGTTGGTCCTCTACGAGCTATTTCTTTTTCTATCAGCCGAATAAAGGAGGATGAGGAGGAGTACAGTCCTTGGCACGTGCTTGCTGAGGCTGAGCTGATGGTTAGGAGCTAGACAAATATCGGTCGGCAGTTAACATCCTTCTTGTCACCATTTCTGCCTCTTGTTCAACCTCGGCCACTTCCTGCTCGGCTGCTTGTGCTTGAACTACGTTCCCTTCAACAGGAATATGTTCTTGCTCCCTAAAAGCCCAAGAAACCCGTTTGGCTAATTCATCTCTGATTGGGGTGAGATCTTCTGCGGTTGTGCAGCAAAGGTTGAGGTCTCGGGCTTCACCGGTGGTCAGTGAGGGGCGGAGGAAGTTAGCATGCCGTACGTCTATGTAAGACAGTAGAGGGTTGTCTACCTATAGGGCTTGGCTGAAGGGTTTCCAAGTCTTGTATTCGAGGGTGCAACCGAGTATGAGATGCGATGCCTGGAGCTGCCTATTCGTATGAACGAATATTTTGGACCTGAGCACAAAATTCAAGTCCTTTACATGCACCACTCTAAGCATCGGGTTGAATCTTTTGCCGTCTGTAATGAAAGAACGCAGTAAGTTAATACCTGGAAAAACAAAACAATCATGAGCAAACAAAAAAGAAAATAAGCTAGTGTTCAGTATGAACCAACTTCGCGCGGCGAGAGTGGGTAGGGGAGTTCATTGGCAAACCAGTTGCCGCTCACCCAGACATACTCCTTAGCTGAGTTTCTGTTAGAATCGGGAAGGCATGAAATTAGTCGTACCCGCATATCCCTAACTTTTAAGTAATAGTTAGTCTTTTTATTTACACACAAACTGTACATGAAATTTATGTCGTGATGGTTCAACTGCAAACCATATATCTGATTCAACCTACTGACACTACTAACTACTCGGTAAAAATTGGGAGGAAGTTGGTCGGGGCACAGACCATAAAATCTAAGGGTTTTAAGTAGGAGAGGGTCCATGGGAAACCTAACCCCACCCTCCAAAATTGCCATTAAGGGAAAGAAAGTGGTACTTGACCCAGAACGTTTGTGGAGAGCAATCTCGCTCTCATGGTAGTACGCCACATTCACATCCTCAGGGATGTTGAATGTTTACCTAAAGGTGGCTAAGGATGCTTCAGTGTTTCAAAGGTGAGCGTAACCCAGCCTAAACTCTAAAATTGAAGGAAGAAACTAAGGGCAGAGAGGAAGGAAGAGAGACTTACTTTAGGCTTTAGGAAACAAGGGTGTTCTGGGTTGGAGGATGAACACACAGATGAATGCACGACAAGGAAGGAGTTTAGAGTGTGAAAAATGTAAAAGTGAAAAGGAGATTAAAAAAGGACTATTTATAAGAGCCAAATAAGGGGATAAATGCCATTTAATAAACGAGGAGCGGGAAACTCTATGAATCCCCACCTCAACTGCCATATGCGCACCGCCTCGGTTTACAAACCATCAGAAAATCTTGACGGCTGAACCAACAGTCAGATACAACACACCTTTTTAGGGCGCATTAATGGGTCTCCTAACCATTCAATATCTACCCGTTGAGCTTTCTGGGGTGGTTTCTGTCTCTTGGCTTCCTTGATTCGTCCCTGGGGGCCGAGCACAAATCATGGGAGGGCTAATGTATGGCACGGGACTCCCAGACCCATTTGGGCCTTGAGCCTTGAACTCCAACTTTACAGTATTGCCCATGGGCCTAACCCCCTTTCCCAAAACTGGGCTCTAAGCCTGCTGAGGCCATAGGCCCGAACCTCATGACATTACACTCGGCCCAGAACCCGTTGAGCGAGCCATTATAATATATGTTTATCATAGTTCATAGCCTGGGAGTTGCCCAAAAAAGTACACCTCGGACGAGAGCATGATTCCTCAGGAACGCTATATCTCGGTTACTCTGTACTGCCTTGGGATGTATCGTTGCCAAACATCCCTTCTGAAGTGGGGAGCTAGTTATAATGCCACTCTCACCACACGCCACTCCTAACTAATCATCCACTCAGCAATAATAACATTGGACCTCCTCTACCACTAACCATAAGAGTAATCATAACTCCCCACTAATTATTAGGCTATAAATATGAGAAGCTAAATAGGGAAATGGTTGTTGAAAGGTTCACAAAGAAACTGAGGGTAGAAAGAGCAAGAGTGTACTAGGCTAGCACAGTAATAATAGGAAAAAAGGGGGTAAGATAATTTAGAAGGGAAGGCAGTTTCATTGGGTCTCTGTATAAGGAACTACCCAGAGTAGGAAATCCAAAACTCATATTACAAATAGATTGTGAACCCAAGTGAGGGTTGGTCCATCAACCTCACTTTTGGCGTGCACAGGCCTCAATGAGTTTTTAGTTAAAACCCAATAATTACTTAGTCTAATTGGGTTGTTGTCCATTTAACTCAAATAATAACTGGGTGGCAAATTGAGCTTGTATTAAGGCATTTTTCACTATGTTCATGCATTATTCGTAAATGTTGTGCATTGTTGCATGTGAAATGCTTGACAGAATGTCCTAGTGACATTTTTGTGCTAAATTGGATTCAAGTGAATTCCAATTTCTGGGTTTACACTTGTTTGACCTTATTTAACTTGTTTTGGTCACTGATTATGTGTTTAACACAATTTGCCCATGTTGCACACACTAGGCACTCATTAGGACCCTCTAGGCACACCTCATGCATCTCATGATGCAATCACATGCACTGCCTAGGCACACACAGACACAATTACTTAATTCATACATTGTGTTTATGCTTACTTGGTTTAACACCTTTAGCATGTTGTTTGAGTTTATTTACTCTATTTTGAGTTAGTTTTACTATGTTTTAAGCCCTTTTTACTTATACTTTGAACAAACATGTTTCTAATCTTGTTTTGTGTTTCCACACTTGGTTCTTTTCTGTTTTGTGTTCCTTTGCACATATGGATACTACTAAGCATGCAGCCACCAAGAGACCAACTTCTAAACATGCACGCACTGATTTTGATAACTTAAAGTCTGCTAGGGCTGATATGAAGTACAATGACTGTTACAACAAAGCCACCATTATCATGGAAAGGGTGGTTCAGTTGAAATCTCTTAAGGACACCTTCATCCCTGAGGTGTTCAAAGAAAGGACTTGGACCAAGCTGCTGAACCCGATTAGGGTTGTCTACTCAGAGATCATAAATGTGTTTTTCACCAATGCTGCTGTAGACGAAGATCGTATAGAATGCTGGGTAAGGCACAAAGAATTTGTGATTACAAGGGAGATCATACAAGACTTTTTGGAGATTTTTCCTTCATCTCAGCCAATCTCAGTCCAATATAAGACAGATTGGGGTCCACTGAGGAGATGGTGCAAATACTTGGGGGTACATCGAAGAAGTCATCTATGAACACAATACCATTTTCACTAGAGATGAGGACTTTGGCCTATGTGATGATTCACAACCTGTACCTGTTCACCAACCTGACTACATTGTCAGCTCCAAGGACAATGTTTTTGTACGATCTCTTCACCCACAAGGAAATTGATATTTGTGGACACATCCTCTACTTGTTAAAAAAGAGCATTATGGGCCTCATTGCAAAGGAGCGCCTTAAAATTCCGAGTGGCCTCAAAGTAGTTCAGAGGGACTATCCCATTGGTGCACATACACTCACTAGGAGCACAGCTCACATCAAGGGCTCCAGAACAGGTGTGCACACGATACCATAGTCCCAAGTTGAGGAGGAGGGAGGTGATACAGAGGATGAGATAGAGAGATTTACTACTGCTCCAAAGCCATCAGCTTAGCCTTCAGCTCAGCCATCATCCTCAGCACCCGCATGAGGCCAGACAGACACAATCTTCTTCTAGCCAGAGTAAAGTAGATGTACACCATGCTTGACTCCCATGTGCAGCACACCGTGGCCCAGTTTGCTTATACCCAGGGTCAGATCATGACTTTATCCTCACAGATCGATGATTTATCCATGGACTAGGGATCAGATTCAGAGTCCGATCAGTTCTAGCCTCTTTGGCCATTCTGGTCAAAAAGGGGAGAAAATTTTGAGGGGGAGCATAGGTTTAGGCTTAGAAACATTGGTTATTGGTTCACAGGCAGTTTACTTTTGTTTATGTATAGCTTTTACAACTGCTGGTTTATGTTTATGCTTTTACTGCTTTTGTTTAAAACTTCAATACACTTTGCTTTTATTAATTCAGTCTTATATTCAGTACTTGAGTTTGTGACTATCTCAATGCTTTGTAGAATTTTTTTAGTACTTTTAGATATTGATAATATGTCTTGAGTACTTCACACTTGTGCCCTAGTAGGATCTTGTTCCTAGATGCATATACTTCATGTATTTTGCATTGGTCGTGTGTTGGACATGCAAGTAATCATAAGTGATTGCTCTTTATTTGCATGTTCGGATGAACACTTACTTGCTAAATGTTCATTGTAGTCTTTCTTTAATGACTGAACTTGTTTGATCAAGTTTTTGTTTACATGATATCTAATGTTTACAAACTCGATCGCACTATGCTTGCTCATGTACATACCTTGTATTCAACTTGTCATAAGCATAATGAAAGTTTTGTTTATGTGCGAGTGTTTCAGGTTACAGGTATAAACGTGCAAGTGCTTCACAGTTTCTAGATTAGGTGTGAGTGAGTTTTGCCACTGTTCTCAAACTCACATTTAAGTCTAAAGTCTGTTTTAGGGGTTTTGTCATGGAATACCCAAAGGGAGAGATTGTAAAGTTGTGATTTACAAATATGTATTTTGTTGGCTTTTATTCCGTGCCAAATTTGATTGTAATTATATTCAGTCTTTTGTAAGCTGTATTTATTGTGGGATTTGATTGTAAGGGTTATATGTTAGAGAGAGAGAAAGTGTGTGAAGACTTAAGCAATTGAAGCCAGAAGAGTGCTTGCGGGTAGCTCGCAACTAAGCATCCCGCAAAGTGAAGATGTGCCTTGCACATGATTGAAATGCGAAGAGTTAGTACAGATGGAGACAGCTGTGTTTCACAAGTATCTCGCGAGTAAGGCCTTCCCATGAGACACCTGCGAAACATTCTGTTCTGCCAAACTGTACTATCTAATATACACTTTCTGTACCCACACTATATATACTCACATTACCCACAAATGATGAGGATTGCTTCTAAGAGAAAACCCTAGCCTCAAACCTTAAGAGTTAGAGATTATCATACCCATATATCTCTACACATATGCTTGTGGATTTCCTCAACTCCTACCTCTCCATTTCCATACCATTGAGAGGTTGATAGCCCAAACACTTACCACACCCTTTCAGAGTGTCAAGTGAGGATTTGATGCTACTGGGAAGCATTAGAAGAAGCTAGGATTTGGCGGATGCAATTAGGTGGATTACGGGATCTGGAGAGCTAGACAAGACATGGTTCCGAGAAGCCTTGTTGGAGTATGAGCCTGGAGGGCTTAGGTACAATAGGTAGATTAGGCTTGGAAGGTCTCTTGCTAACCCATGTATCACAACTAATTGTCTAGTGGATTGATTACCGCTTTGGGGGTGACGGAGAGGTTTTTCGCTGAGTTCTTCGATTTCCTCTTCGATAACACATCAACATGTTATCTGTGTTTGCATTCTTCTTCCCTACTCTTTTACATTTCATATTACTGTTGTGATTATATGAATATGTGTTAGAGTAGCTTGTATGCTTATCCACTCGCATTTACTCCATTCCGCACTTAGTATAAGTTAGAGTAAAATCAATCAAGCCGTAATTTTATCTTAGGGGTCTAAATAACTATTGTGTTTTTACACAATTTCGAGCTTTCAAGTTTTAACAAAAAAATATTAGGGTTTCCTTTACTTTTATAGTGTTCATGATTAACCTCGCAAATTTGGAGATAAATTATCAATGTTTGTGTTTGAGTTTAAATTGGACTTGTTAGAGAGATAGAGTTTCACTCCTTGTTAAATTTAGATTAAAGAAAAATAATTTTGTTTAAAAAAAATGATAATGATGAGTTTGAATTTAAGTTGGACTTGTTTGAGAGATAGAGTTTCACTCCTTGTTAAATTTAGACTAAAAATAATAATTTTATTTAAATAAAATGATAATTTTATTTAAATATTGTGCTAGCATGAAAAATTGTAAGAGCTTTAGAGGTTTTAGATATATATATATATATATATATATATATATATAGATGAGAGACTGTCACATCACCCACTAACTAAATAAAAAGTGGGGATTAAAACCCACTACCACATGCTATTGTATATTTAAAATAAAAGGACATGTCTAGTTAAAAAAGTACTAGAAGTAAGCCAAACATTTTCTGATAAAATTTGTCATTCTCGTACAACCAAGTACAGCAATTGTATTGATAGTCGTTGTAGTTATCGCTTGTTTCCGATGTTGTATTTGTTTTTTTCTTTTGCTACTACGATAGTTATTACAGTTGTTGCTTGTTTCTGCTTTTTTTTTTTTTTTTTTGAACAATACAACGTAGTGGTAGCTTTAGAAATTTTTTTAGATTAGTCACTAAAAAACTTAAATTATACAAAATTTAATAAAGAGATAACTTAATTATATTAATGCCATAAAAAAAAAAATAAAAACACAAAAAATACTTGAAGGATTATGTTTGAGGAGCTAGAATTATTTTTGGAGTAATGATACATCTATAACATTTTTAAAACAAATCTTATGCAACAATTTCTTATTAGTGGGTTAAAAAGTGATACCATTATTGGGTCCAAATTAAAATTAATAACTACTTTCCGCTTATCACATAAGATTTGTTGTAAAATTATTGTAAAAATATTGTGAATGTAGCATTACTTTTATTTTTATTGAACCAAAATTCTTGTAATTCTTAAGTCAAGGTGGTCAATATTTTTATTAAAGTGGTCAAAATAGGTTAGTTTAGTGTGTGTATACATTTTTTAGCAAGTCAAGGTGATCCTATGATCGCCTTGAGTTACACATAAAGCCACTGCTGACAACACACAGCATCAAAGGTAAAGGTTAGAGCAAGATGACAATAAAGCAAAACCTATAAACTTGAAAAATCTTTAAAATTTGAGTTCTCAACATTAGTAACATTCAAAATTTGTTGGGGGAATACACATGTGAATGTAGTGGGGATTGCAAGAATTTTTTTAAGGTGATCTCGAAAAAACTTAAAGTATACAAAATCTAATAAAGAGATAATTTGAATATATTAATATCGCATAAAAAACATGCAAATACTTGAAGTATTATAACTTATTTTTACTAATAAAGAGAAAAAAAAATGGGACCAATAAGAGATAAAATGAGAATTGATAATGCTGAGATGAGAGTAAAAAGTTAGAGACTTTGAAATGATGAGAGAGAGAGAGAGAGAAGCAGATGATATTTTCTACAATTGAGTTTATAAGAGAAGTAGATCATGAGTTCTACTCTCAGCATCGCCAAGTAGAACTCTTGATCACAGTATTTCTCTTCGTACATTAAGTTACAAATTTGAATGATTATGAATTTTAAATTTTTTGTTTGAATAAGTTTTTTGTTGAATAATTTGTTCACTTGTTGTTATTTGGTTTAGTCTTATTTTTGTTGTTATTTTGGGCTAATTTTTATTGATACTATTTAAACCATTTTTTTGGCTACATCCACAATATTTTCACAACAAATTTTATGCAACAGGCTGTTATTGGTGGATACAAAAATGATGCCAGTATTGGGCCCAAATTTAAGTCCTTTTTTTTTTTTTTTTGCTATGTCCATAATATTTTCTTAACAAAATTTATGCAACAAGCTGTTATTGGTGGATAACAAAGTGATTTCAGTGTTGGACCCAAATTAGAATTAGTAATAGTTGACTACATAAGATTTGTTATGAAATTATTGTGAAAATGAAAATGTACTTTTGGTCCCTACATTTTGGGCTGATTCTCATTTTGGTCCCTACTTTTTGGTTGTGCCTACCTTAGTCCCTGAGAACGAAAAATCATGTCCATTTTGGTCCCCGCCATCACTCCACTAATAGAAATTTCATACATGGCAGATGGAGTGTACTATTTGCACAATAAATGCTAATGTGACTAATAAAATAGTAATAAAAAATTTATTTGGCATTTAAAAATGCCACGTCATCATATAAATTAATAAAAAATAATTTTTTAAATTTCTCAATTTTAATTTAAATTGGACAACTTAAAAAAAAAATCAGTTTTAAAGATTGAGAAAAAAAATTTATAACAATTTTCTCAAATTTCCTTAAACTCTATTAGTCACCAAACACAACATCACAAAAATTAAATTTATCAATTTTTAGACCAAAAAAAAAAAAAAAAACCAACCTAATACTCTACTAAATAAAAAAACCAAACCAAAGCCCCACAAATGACTCACCTATAATTTGCATCATCAGCAGTCACATCGACGACTCCTTTGTGGTGCACTTCCTCCACCACTACTCCTCCTCCAACTCAAACCCATTCTCTGCCACTACTACGCCGTGAATTACACCAAATTGTTGGGTATAAAAAAAGCAACCCTGGTTCTTCTTCCACTTCTAATTCCTTCTCTCTCGGCGAGGTAGGGGTGTTTGCTATTTTGGGAAATGAGTTTGATTGGCAGGATGGTGGTGTTTGATTGCGTTGGTCGGTGGTGGTGGGATCTAGGTTTAATTGTTGTGGTTGTGAGCTGAATTGGCTGGGTTAGATTGTTTGAGATTTTTGTGTGGGGAAGAGTTTTCAGCAATGGGTCTTAGGGAAGAATAACAAGAAAACTATGGAGATTTCAACCATGGGTCTTAGGGAAGAAGAACAAGAAAAACCGTGGGAATGTAGGCCATGGATCTTCGCTAGGGAAGAAGAACAAGAAAATGTATGGAGAATTTGGGTGTGGCCTACTATGGGTATTTGATGATTTTTCTTCGGCTTGAGAAAATAGGGGTTTGGGATTTATGAATTTGTATTTGAGATAAAATTTTTGGGTTTTTATTTATTTGTTTCCTAAAAAAATTTTTAGGTTTATGGATTTGTTGGAGATTGATTTGTTTACTGGGTTTATGAGTTTGATTTGCTAGACAATTTGATGCTGATTGTGTTAAAAATTGGGGAAGAACATGAAGAATTCGACGCTGGATATGGATATGTCTTGATTTGGGGAAGAATATGAAGAACATGTTCTTATGTTCTTCCAAATAAATAATGGAAATCAACAAAAAAACTTATTCATTTTTTTAATTATTTAATTTAATTAGATTTAATGTTTGTTTCTTTATTTAATTTAATTTATTTTTAAAATTTTGCTGACGTGTCATTTTTTAAATACCAAAGAAATTTAATTAGCCACGTCAGCATTTACTGTGCAAATAGTGCATTCTGTCAGTCACATATGAATTTTCTGTTAGTGGGTTGACGGCAAGGACCAAAATGGACATGGTTTTTCGTTTTCAGGGATTCAAGTAGATGTGACTAAAAAGTAGGGATCAAAACGAGAATTAGCCCAAAATTGCATTTTCGCCTTGTGAAAATGTTGCAGATGTAGCATTACTCTTATTTTTGTTGAATTCAATTATTGTGATTCTTAAGCTAGGGTGTTCAACTTTTTTATTAGGGTGATCAAAATAAGTTAGTTTAATATATATATATATATATATATTGCAAGTCAAGGTGATCCCATGACCACCATGGCTAAAATGTAGAGTTGCCCTTATGTGAATGAAGTCTCATTGAATAGCAATGAGAAAAGTGAGTAATTAATATAATATAGTTTGTTCTAAACTCATAAGCTTAAACTTTTGGTTTAAGTAGTGTCTCCATATGTTATATTAACATTTCTATTAGAGTCTTCTCAAGGTGTTATCTTCCAAAAAAGTGGTATATCAGACCCGATGGTGGTGTGCGGCAATGTGAAAAGGTGTAAATGGTCACTTTTGCAGTTGGAGCGAGGATAGGGTGTTAGTTCCAATAGATGAGTGTGCAGGGTTGACATATGGTTTCAATCTATGAAGCACAGGTGCGGCTCTAAGGCCGCCATACCCGCACCTGATGCACACGGACGTGGCATGCAGTGGTCGACGTCTCTAGCAGCACGTCCATGCCATGTCCTTTTTTTCTTGTTTATGGATTCATGCCACTTCGCACCGAATTGGACTGTATCGACCGAAACAGCCAAAATAGGCCATATCAAGCTGAAACTAGCTTTGAATCAGGCCGAAATTCTAGTAAAAAAATAATAATAATAAATTATGCAAAACTCACCGTTTTGAACTTTAAACAAAAAAACCCTAATCCCTCTCAACTTTGAAGATCACCGCCTCTCTCGTTATCTCACTCTCCATCTCCCCTCTCTTACTCCCTAACCCATAACCACTCACTCATAATCTCTCCTTTGCCTCATTATCCAAGCTCCCTCTTCATCTCTTGGTCTCAATCTCTCCATCTCTCGATATTAATCTCTCCATCTCTTAGTCTCAAGCTCACTAACCCAAGTCCCAAGCTCACTCAAGTATTATGCTTTCATTCTCACCCTCCATTATACTCTCACATGCTCTGTTACTCATTCTATATCTGTCCCTCATTCTATATCTATTATCTGATTTTTTTTTATTTTATAAGTTGTAATGTTGAGACTTGGGTTGATTACTTGATTTCTTATGTAGTTATTATATATTTGTCAAATTATTTGTAGGTTAAACAACTTAAATTGAAATTATTGAATTTTTAATGGATGAAGCTACTAGCATCGAACCTTCATCAGATGAAGGTCCTCTTTGGAAGTATGTAACTAAATTGGAAAAACCTCCTGGTTCTACTTCTAAATCAGGTGGAAACACACATTTTAAGTGCAACAATTGTGATGGAATTTTTTTGGGATCCTATTTTAGGGTTAAGGCTCATTTACTAAAAATTAGTGGTAAAGGTATTAGAGCATGTATGAAAGTGACACTAGGTCATAGATTGGAGATGCAGAGAGTGCATAATCAGGTTGAGAATGATAAGTTAGAGCGAGAACGCAGAAGTCAAATTCCCTTACCTCCACCTTTCCATGGGCCTATTCCCTCATTTTAGGGACAGGAAGGAAGTGGTAGTACAGATGCAATAGTTGATGGTAAGATGAAGAAGGTGATTACAAATTTTCCTTTGGAGAGAGCATTCCAAAATAGTGCTAGAGCTGAATTGGATGGTAGAATTGCTAGGATATTTTATACCGGTTGGCTTCCATTTCACTTTGCAAGGAGCCCAAATTATCATAAGTCCTATGCATATGTTGCTACCCATAACATTCTGGGTTATGTTCCTCCTGGATACAATGCCTTAAGAACAACACTTTTGCACAGAAAAAGAAAAAAAAAGAGAGTTAATGTTGAAAGACTTTTGAAACCAATTAAGGACTCTAGGGCTTGCAAATGGTGTAAGTATAATTTCTGATAGATGATTAGATCCACAAAGGAGGCCTCTTATTAATATTATGGTTGTATTAGATGGGGGTCTAGTATTTAAAAAGGCAATTGATGGGTTAAGTGAGTTCAAAGACAAACATTTTATTGTTAGGGTGTTGAAGGATGCTATAAAAGAGATTGGACATGAAAAAGTTGTCCAAGTCATCACTAATAATGTTAATGTGATGAAGGTTGTTGGAGCTCTTAATGAATGTGAGTATCCCAAAATATTTTGGACACCATGTGTTGTCGACATTCTCAATCTAGCTTTGAAGAATATTTGTGTAGCAAAAAACAGTAAAATGAATGAAGTTACATATGAGAAATGTAGTTAGATTACATGTATTGTTGATGATCCATCCTTCATACGTGTTTTTATCATAAACCATTCAATAAGGTTGGCAATGTTTAATGAATTTTTTCCATTAAAACTACTCCAAGTTACTGATACTAGATTTGCTTTGGTTATTGTTATGCTGAAAAGGTTGAAGTTGATAAAAAGATGCTTTCAAACCATGGCTATTAATGACCAATGAGCTTCTTATAGGGAGGATGATATTGGAAAAACTCAAAAAGTGAAAGATTTAATTCTAAGTGATCATTGGTGGGATGTTGTTGATTATATCATTGAATTCACAATACCTATTCATGATATGCTACAAGAAGCTGACATAGATAGACATTGTTTTCATCTTGTGTATGAAATGTGGGATTCAATGATAGAGAAGGTGAAGGCAATAATATATCAGCATGAAGGTTTGGAAGCAGATTAGTATAGCTCATTTTTTTAATGTGGTGTATGATATACTCATTGATCGATGGACTAAAAATTGTACACCACTATATTGCTTGGCATATTCCTTAAATCCTAAATAAGTACTTCCATTTTCTATTTTCCTTAGTTCCCCCATCTAGTAAAACACACGTTTCATCGTCTATATATATATATATATATATATATATATATATATATATATATATATTTAACTAGGTATTACTCCATTGAATGGCTTTCGAGGAATTCAAAATGCCTCCCTCCACATCAGGATCATGAAATTTCTATAGAAATGAGCAAGAGTTTGGAGCGATACTTTGAAGATGAGAATGAATTAAGGTAGATAAAAGTTGAGTTTGCTACATTTTCAGGAGAGAGTTTCTTTCACCAGAAGCCTTGATAGATAGGTGGGTCTTACAATCTTTGGTTTGGTGGCAATATCATGGCTCTTCATTACCAATGCTTCAAACCCTTGCCTTTAAACTTCTTTGGACAACCTTGTTTAACGTCATGTGCTGAGAGGAATTAGAGCACATACAAATTAATTCATTCCTAAAAAGAAACAAAATGGCTCCTGTACATGTTGAGGATTTGGTATATGTGCATTCTAATCTTCGACTCTTTTCAAGGCGTCATGAGGAGTACGTAAATGTAGCAACAAAGATGTGGGATATTGCAGGAGACTTTTGGAATGAGAGCGACATACATGGAGGAGCTGGAATTCTTGAGAATGCTACCCTTACACTTGATGAGCCAGAGTTGGAGGCCATGTTTATTGGAAATGCTAGCACTAGTGTTACTACTAGTGAAAGTGAAGTTCAAAGTGAAGCTATTGATCTTGAAAATGAGGATGACATTTGCATTTGATTGTCATGAACATTTATCTTTTATTTTGTTTTAGTTTCAAACTTGTGGGTTATATTCTAATTTATGAACATCATGTTTTAATTATTATCTACTATTGCTCTTAAATTGGTATATGTTTACAAGTATATGAAAAAGTATGCTTAGCAATATATAGAATATATATATATATATATATATATATATATATATATATATATATATATATATATATATATATATAATAATTTTTTAAAAAACGTATCACACCGCATCCTTGATACCGTATTTTGTCCATCCTCAATTTGCGTGCCGGACCCCGAAAAATCCAAAAATATTATTTTCTCTCCATGGGACCACGAGAACATCTAGAATGACATGGTGTAACCCGTTCAGACACCAGAGGACCCAAAATGCCCTTGGTCAATCCTAGGTTGACTGAAAGTCAAAATCCCCTCAAATAGAACCTTTCATAGTTTTACATCAAACTCGAGCTTTTCGGAGATTTTTGGCAACTTTGACCAAGTTTGACCCGAAGTTGACTCTCGACTGGCCTTAGAAACCCTAATTTTGATCCGACTGTCAGAACAGGTTGAAACCAACATCATTGCGAAGATTATCAAATTCTCAGTCCAATGACTATTCATGGGTTGAAATCGAAGTTAGAACAGCTGAGATATCATGAAAACGGTGTTAATGCACCATTAACTTCCGAGAGCCATAACTTTTGATCTGACCATTGGATTTTCAAGTTCCATACCTTTTTAGAAACTAAAAGTCAAGATCTTTTCAGGGGTTTCAAGATCAAACTCATCCGAGGAGCTTCACAGGTGGCAGCCCTACAAGGTGCGCCACCTCGTAAAGCGTGTCAGAGCTATAAGAGGCCCCAAAGCGTTATTACCTTGGGTTCAACACCTTGGATTTGAGGTTTAAGGGGTATGAATGTAGCTTTTTAGCTACTATCCATACCTCCTTTTTCTTCAAAGCTTCATCTAGCTTTTATCTTACTTGCTCTTGCTTTAATAACATGATTTATTGCTTTACCTAGCATGTTCCTTGCTTTATCCTACTTTTAACATGCTTTTTTGCTTATTTTCATATGCTTCTATGTTTGTTCATGTGTTAGTTGCCTCTTCTACATGTTTTATGGTTTATTCCATGCTTTAAATGCTTAGATCTTTTCTTTCCCATGTGTTGATGTTTGGGTCTACATGCTCACATGCTTGATATCATGTCTTCGGCTATGCCTTGCTTAGATCTACATGTTTGTATGCATGTTCTATGCTCCTATGCCTATGTCTATGCCTTCACATGCTTGTTTGCTTGGATTTGAGTTCTCCCATGTTTTTATGCTAACATCCAGATGCTTAGATGTACATTCACATGCCTACATGCATATCTCCATGTGATATTGTAGCCCTTTTGTTCCTTTTATCGCATTTTCTTATGTTTTGGCCTAATGGTTCGGACCCGATCTAGACCTTATGGTCTTTGTCATTGTTCATGTACCATGGCCCATATCAAAAGGGTTTGGATCTTTCCTATTTGCGTGTCTATGCTTTCTTACTTCTTTGCTTTACGCTTGTGTTAGCCTCTCTAGTTTTAGGCTTTGCCATGTTTGGTGCCCTTCGCGGGCTTGACCTTGTGCGGTTACATCTGACACCCATGAGGCCTTGTTCAGATGTAACCATTTGGGAGGCATCTTCGGATGCCAGGTTGCTCCATGTGTACCCTTCCCTATTCCGCTCTGCACAATGATATGCTTACCATGCTTGTTTGTGCCACCTGTTGCCTTTTTATGCATCTTTACACGCTTGCTTACATGTTCATGCATGACTCTTGCTTGCTAGTGTGTCATCCATCAACACAATGAAGTTATGGACATCCGATCCAAACCTACATTTGTCCCCTCACAGACACCATCTTCTGTTTGCCTTATTTATTGTTTGCTTGTTTGCTTACTTCCTTGTTTGTTTGCCTTCTAGTTCGCTTGCTTTTCTTGTTACTTGTCATGTCTCCTACCACATGCTATGCTTGCTTTGCTTGTATGCTTGTTTGCTTTATACTCATTGCACATTATCTACGCATCTCTTTCTTTCCATTGCTTGCCTGCTAGTTCCTTGTCTTTGTCTTTGCATGTACACACATGGAGCGAGGACGCAGGGAGTTAAGGCATGGTCTAACAGGAAAAAAGGGCATGGATGCAAGCATGTAGATATGAGCCAAGTGGCTATGTTCAGTAGATTTAGGGATCTAGCATCTCCCATTTGGTTATGTACTCTTTTAAACCCCCTTCCTTCCTCCCTCCTTTCTCTCTTAGATGGGTTGTATTAGGTATATCAAGCCATGTACCATTCGTCCTCATCTCTAGAGTATAGTGACCCTTGTTTACTTTCCTACACCTATATTTTGGGTCATGCTCTAGGGATGTACGCATTTACTTTCCTACTCTATGTGCTAGCATTGTGCATGATGTATGTATATATATACTTGCTCGCCCCTCCTGGTGTGACTATCATAGTCCATGTCATCTAAGGCAAAGCTATGCCTGAGGCAAAGCTATGCGAAAGTAAGGTGACATGTTGCCAGATTTTTGCAGTGGAAATCTAGTATTTGCCTGAATGCCTTAGGAAAGCATAGATTGCGACCACACCCATTCAAAAGCCAAAACTCAAAACCCCATGCATGCAAAGCCTCGAAAGCCAATGTTAAAATCATGTTTTTCATTGCCAATATCCAAAAATTAAGGTTTTATCAAAACAAAGGACTGTCCTTGGATAGGTGTTGTGGGGTGCCTAACACCTTCCCCACACGTAACCAAACTTTCGGACTTAAGAATCAAGATTTTTTTTCCATCTACATTAGATTGGGAAAAATGACATCTTTCTTAGCCTAGGATCGATAATAAAATCAACTATAAATAGATGACCAATCACACCTTAGAAAAACCTAATGATTGGTGGTGACTTTACTTACCTTCGGTAATCACCTAAAATTTGGCCAAGACTCCCGCCATACCTCCAAAGGTAGACCAACCTTCCTCCACCGAGAGAGAGAGTACCCGAAGCTCTACGCGAGACCCCCAAAGTCAAACCACACAATTATCGAGAAGGGCCTCCAACGAACCCCGCACGTGCGAGAGTATCGCCATGGTGGGTGGTCGAATGAAGGCCCGACAGTTTTCTAACTATTCGAGGCCCGGGCGTCGACACACCTGCACCCAACTTTTTTAAAAATTGTTGTGTTGCCACACTACACCCACACCCGAACTCGAATCCGCACCTATGCTTCATAGATTTCAATGGATGATGTACAAGAGGCCCATGGATGACAAACTAGTGAAGGAAAAGCCCATAGGCAAAAGAAAGTGAAACAGATAGGTCTTGAAGCCCACAAAAGAGACAAAGATTCACATGTAAGAGGGAAATTAAGATTATATGTGTAAATGAAATCTCAAATTGAATTGAAATAAGAATAATGAGTGGTTATTATAATATAATTGAGCCCAAAATTATAGGTTTAAGATTTTGGATTAAGCGATGTCCATAATTATTATATTAACCCTTCAGTTTGAGTCTTCCCAAGGTGTTGTTCCTCAACAAAATCTTTTTCGTCCTCTTATTACCATTATTTTGAAACCTTCAACATATCTTCATCAATTATCATAACACAGATTCATATATAATCATAAAACATCTGCACACAACTCACCCCATAGCCACTTACAAAACTTTCAGCCATCCACCATTGTTCCTTCACTTTGAAAATTCACCAACTGCCACCAAACAGATCCACAAGCCAAACCTCAACCTCACCATACCCATAAATCAAATCTCCAAATTCTGTACTGCCATGACACACGATTACTACTACTCAACATAACCGACCTCATAAAGAACCTAAAAACTAGAGACCGCCCCTAAGGGCGGGGCCACCTTATGGCCAGGGTGGTTCTAAGACCACCCTGACCTGAAAATAAAAATAAAAATTATACATAATAATTAAAAAAATTTGGGAAAACCCTGAATTTTTTTTATGCCAATAAAATTAAATGCTGATCCATAATTTGAGCAACTTAACAATATATTAGGGTTTTTCAACCAAAAGAACCACATGTTTTTATCTTCTTTTAAGCCTATGCTATGACTTTACTTTTAGTTTTTGCTTTACCTGACACACTGTTATTGTACGACTACTTTTTCTCAAAAATATTATAATATACTAGCCTTTGAACATGCTCTCACGCGCGTGCTCAGAGGCTCTTCTATTTTTTTTTTGGAAAAAGTTAATAATTTGCATCAATTATAATTTGGGATTACTACATTCTCCAATCACAAAAAAACCTAAGGGTGTAATGAAAAATTATTTCACCTACTAAATGGTGCAAAACTGCAAGTGCATAGTATCGTAGTTTTATAGTAAAGTGATGAGAAGAGTATCGTCCTTAGGGATTTGTAACTTACTTTTGACAAATACCAAGATTAAGCTAATCTCGATTTTATCTAGAGAAGTCACTAAGGTTTTTGTAACTGGAATTTAAAATAAAATCAAATTAAAGAAAATACGCAAAGGAAAAAATGAGATGTTGCTCAAAAATCAATTTAATGGGAAGAAAACTTCTAGGAAATCGATTTCACCTAATTCCACACTATGCTTTATTCATCTAGCTAATTTAATTTAACTCTCTTTGTTTGTTAGCAATCTCCAAACTCATCCAAAAGCTTCTTTCGACAGTCAATTGGAAACATTCTTGTTCATCATTTTACACAAGAGTATGCAATTTAATAAAACAAGAAAGCATTAAGACCAACGATTTTAATACTACATAGGTTCATACAAGTCTTTCGATCCCTATATTTACCTATGCTGAAATATTCAAGATCTATCCTATAATTCCCTCTTTCGACGGCAAATCACAAGATTAAAATCATCTAATTAATGGCCAGTTAATTAGAAGCAATAAACTTAGAATAAATCAGACAAACATGAAGAGAATTTGTTCAAATTAACATAGAAAAGCAAGCATAGTTCGGAACTAGATTTACATCGTTTTCCCAGAATAAATAAAGTTTAGTTCATGCTAAAAATTAAATCCAACACAAACGTGTTCACCATAATTTTTTTTGAGAAGATTGGAAAGAAAAAGAATGCTCAAAAGATCTCGTTCAGCCTCTGTTCAGTTCAACACCCCTTCTTCTTTTCTCCTTCTTTTCTTCTTGTTTCAGCGTCTTTTCTTTTTTCTGCTTCTGTTTTCAGCGCCCCTCTTTTTTTCTTTTCAGCGCCTCCTCTTGTTTCTTTTCTTCCTACCTTTCTTTTCTTTTCAGTTCACGTGTGCCCTTTTTTTCAGCCCAAAAACATTTTTTTCAACCCAAAACAATTCTCTCTTCAGCCCAAAACCTTTTTGCTTTAGCCCAAAACCTTTTTCAGTTCAGCCCAAAACCTTTTTTTTCAGTTCAGCGCCACTCTTTTTTTTTTTTTTTTTTTTTTTTTTTTTTTCTTTCAATGCCTCCTCTTTTTCTTTTCTTTAGCTCCATTTATCCAAGACCCAATATTCTCTCTAGCTGCTTCACATCTCTTTTATTTGAATAAATCTTTATTTTCTTCAAATCTAGAATAAAATTTAAATAACAAAAATCAAGTCTAAAATCAACAAAATAAATAAAATTAGACTAAAGTTTAAAGTTGAGAAGTGATAAATTACACTCAATTATGCAAGTCATCACCTACAAACACATAATACTCATCACACTCCTAGGTATTTTTGTGAGTGGAAAATATAGTAATCCCAAATTATAATTGATGCAAATTATTAACTTTCAAGTTTTTAAATGTGGGTATAGACATGTAGATGTAAGGATTTTTTTTTGGGGGGGGGGGGGGGGGGGGAGGGAGAAGAATACCAGTAGTTGTGTTTGTGAATAGTTAAGTCTTTAAGTTTTATAAGGTTCATAAATGCCTATAAAACCAAAGTAATGGTAAGTATTCATTGTAAGCCAAATTAGTAGCAATAAGATTTTGCTATCTACAAAGTGAAGGTTGCACATAGAAAAATCACCAAACCTCTTAATCTCAAACAAATTCGTTTTCTTTCGACACATGAAATTTTCGATTTTGGAATATGTAATACATGACACACATAACAAAAAACAAAATGCATATACTTGAAATCAAAGCCAGCAACAAAATGAATGTTCAAACAAAAAACATAAACACACACTCACAAAATCTCTAAATTAAAACCCATACCTTAAAACACTCAACTCACCAATTAACCCTCTTGGCTGGAACTCAAATTCTGCTCCCATAATTGTACAATGACGTAATCTCGAAGTAGCCTCCATTAAAGGCTTACTATGAACACCAACCTAGATGTGTTGTAGATTTTTAACTTCCTTCACTTTTTATAGTAGTAGTAACCCAAAACTATTTTTAACTTCCTTCACTTTTTATAGTAGTAGTTGGTAGAGATGTGGGTTTTTTTTTTTTTTTACAATAAGAATCTCAATTTCAAAATATATACATGTGTTACATATTTTTAACTTCCTTCAGTTATTTTAGTCGTAGTTATCTAAAACTCTTGTAAAAAATAACATGGTTTTTTTTTTTTTTTTTTTTTTTTTTGATAGGGCAGAACATGGGTTGGGTTAGGATGTGGTATCTGAAATTTTTTGGATTTATTTTTAACTTCAGAATTTTTTAGTAGAGTAGTTATCCATAACTCTTGTCAAAAATAACATTTTGTTTTTTTTAAGAATCTAAACATGGGTTGGGCTTGGACGTGGTATTTGAAAATTTTTGGATTTATTTTAACTTTTAGTCTTTTTAGCAGAGTAATTATTCAAAACTTTTGTTATAGAATTGAAAGTGGTTTTTTTTTTAATTGAACATGGGGTTTTGTTAGAGAAAATTTGAACGTGGTTTTTATTTTTTATCTGAAAATTTTTATTTTTATTTTTGTGGGAAAAAATTGAACGTGGGTTTTACATTTCTAGCCCTATCATTTAAGTTTTACAAACTTATAAATTTGAGGGTATTTTGGGCATCAAAATTGAGAAATCTAAATAGGGGAAGCCTCTTAAATAATAGTATAGATATTATACAAATAATTGGTCAAAATCACGTAAATTTAGTTTTTTTCATTGTACAGCTACTTTTCTTTTTTCTTTTTCCGATAATTTTGATTAGAAAAAAAAATAGTAGTTTTAGTTAATTACGTGAATAAACTTAAAATGTTACTTAATTTTTATATAACATCAATTAATTCATTATATATATATATATATATATATATATATATATATATATATATATATATATATTGTGTGGACAAGGATCCCTAATCTCATTTAAGTGGATTGCTAAGGTGATTTCCGAGGATGCACCTTAGACCTTGGGGACAAGCACTGGATAACCAAGAGATGAGAACTCGTTGACTTGGGGATGAGTAGTAACTATAGGAGGCACATGAAGTTAAAATACCACAGAGGGAAGAAAGTAGGCTTGGCACGGGTTACAAGGAGGGTGAAAGAAGAAGGAGGTGAAAACTATCCCCTCCACTTTAAATGCAAGACAACTACTCATTTGGCCACATTAATGAGGCAATAACCATGAATAGTGGTGGCATAGCTCAAATTGTAACTATAGGAGGCATATGAAGTTAAAATATCACAAAGGGAAGAAAGTAGGCTTGGCACGGGTTACAAGGAGGGTGAAAGAAGGAGGTGAAAACTATCCCCTCCACTTTAAATGCAAGACAACTACTCATTTGACCACATTAATGAGGCAATAACCATGAATAGTGGTGGCATAGCTCAAATTGTAAGATAGAAGCTTACTAGTATGTTCTAGATGGGACAGAAGTCCTAAAAATGCAATCGCAACCCTCTAAGTGTAGGATGAAGATAATCTTTGTGTAAATATAAAAGAAAAATTAAGATCCTTATTGGAGAGATCGAGAAAGAGGGAGAAGAGAAAGATTTGTGAAAGAGAGAAAGCAAAACCATATATATGAAAGATCTTCCTTGGGTTGGACCGAGGATCCCTTTTTCTTCATAATTGAGTGTTCCTAGTCTTTTACTTGGCTTTTCTTCTCATTGTGATTAACTTTAGCTCATTAAGTAGTCAATAACCTACCCATTCTCTAACAAATTCATTGTGGTGGGCTCATTGGGCCAATAACTAGTCGTTCCTAGGTCGTAGGTCAATTTGTGTACTTACAATTGGCGCCATCTATGAGAATATTGAGCATACTTGAGTTAATTTAATTATGGTGAATTCAGATGAGTCGGTGGGGTTGCAACGTCAAGATCATTTTGTGAATCTTAAGCGTAGGAGAGATCGTGAGGTTAGTGTTCATATAACCTATACCAGTAGGAGTCACTTTAGGAGTGGGAGTCATGTGTCTCATGGGGAGGAAACGAAGAACATGTAGAAAGAAATAGATCATTTACATAGGATGTTGCATCGGAAACAAAGAAGAAGGTTATCATCAAGCACAGAAGCTTTGTCTGATGATGATGAAAGTTACAGACCTCGGTCAAGGACTCCCCTTAGTAAGTCTTACTCCTACAGGGAAGAGCACCATCATAAGCAGAGAAGCAAAAGCCAACTTACAAAGGCTTGGGGAATAACGCTATGAGCACGGCTTTGCGCCAAATCTCGAAGTCTCCATTTACTAGGAGGATTGATAGAGCAAACCTTCCTCGACAAATCACATAGCCCATGTTTACCATATATAATGGTAGAACAGACTCGGTGGAACATGTCAACCATTTTAACCAAAGAATGGTTGTATATTCGAGGAATAAGGCCTTGCTATACAAGGTACTCGCATCTAGCTTGGGGCCAGTCGCGATGAGGTGGTTTGACGGTTTGGGGGAAGGGTCAATCAACTCCTTTCAAGAGCTTACTAGGGCCTTTGGGGCTAGATTTGTCACTTGTAGTTGGGTTCCTCACCCTTTGGACTGTTTACTATCTATGACTATGAGAAAGGGTGAAACTCTAAGAACTTACTCAGATAAATATTATGAGATGTTTAATGAGAAAGATGGAGATTTTGAAGATGTGGCCATAAGGACGTTTAAGGTCAGCTTGCCCACTTAGCACAACCTGAGGAAGTCTTTGACTAGGAAGCCCGCCCTAAGCATGTGGCAATTAATGGACTAAATTGATGATTGATGAATATAAGAGAGTAGAGGAGAATTAGCTGCAAGGAAAGGGGAAAGCAAAGGTAGTTCCTCAGGACCGAAGAAATTTCAGGTTGGAAAGATACAACAATAATAGGCCTAAAAGGGATTTTACTGGGCATGCTGTTGCCCAGGTGGTAAACACTATGTTCAAGGAACCAGTACATCAAATTCTAAGGAAAATAAAGAATGAGTCATACTTTAAATGGCCAAATAAGATGGGAGGAGATCCCATGAAGCGAAACCAAAATCTTTATTGCCAATACCACTAGGACCGAGGACATACTACAGAAGATTGTAGGACTCTGCGTGACTACCTTGGGTAGTTAGTCAAACTTGAAAAACTGAATCAGTTCTTGTACCATTCCACTGGGCAAGGAAATCAAGACAGGCCAACCTACCAGAAGGATGTTTCCTCAAGACCACCCCTGGGAACAATTAGTGTTATCCTGGTAGCCCTAGGTCAAACAGGTTCGTGTCCATCAAAGGTTATGTCTATAGTATGGCCACATGTTGATGATTTGATCCCTGACTTGAAGTGTGGAAAGATGGAGATCCGACCATCTATAAGCTTCTCAGATGAGAATAAAGTGGGAACCTTTCAGCCTCATAATGACGCATTAATGGTTACCTTCCGAATATGGGGATATGATGTGAGGAGAGTCCTAGTGGATCAGGGCAATATGGCTGAAATCATTTATCTTGATTTGTCTAAAGGCTTAAGCTAAAGCCCGAGGCTTTGCCTAGCTATGACTCCCCTCTGTTAGGGTTTGATGGGAAAATAGTTGTACCAAAAGGCTAGATTAGACTGCCTATTCAAGCAGGATCCGAGTAGGTGGAAGTAGATTTTATTGTGGTGGATGCATATTCTCCCTACACCATTATAGTGGCGAGGCAGTGGCTTCATACCATGGGGGCTGTTTCTTCAACTTTGCATTTGAATGTGAAGTATCCTTCTGGGATCAAGTTAGGAACTAGTAGGAAGTCAGGACATGGCCAAGCAGTGCCTAATGGTAGCAATTAGACATCAATATCAAGGTGAATCCTCGGTCACTATGGAAAGGGCCTTATAGCAATAAAAGGAAGTGGAACTGTCATCGGAGATTGCAACTGAGGGGGCAAAATGTGAAGAGCTGGAGCAAGTTATCATAGACTACGATGATGATAGGTACTTTCAAGTGGGGGTTCAACAGCCTCTGTAAGAGAAGGAAGAGCTGGTTGCCTTCCTTAGGAAGAATATGGATGTATTTGCTTGGAGCACTTATGAGGCTCCTGGGGTGGATCCAAACCTCATTTGTCACCATCTGAACGTTAACCCAATGGTTACCCCTAGGAAACAGCCACCTCGGCATTCCTTTAAAAAGCATCCTGAGGCTATCAAGGAAAAGGTGGTCAAACTTAAACGAGCAGGAGCCATTAAAGAGGTGTTTTACCCCGAATGGTTGGCCAATATAGTTATGGTAAAGAAGAATGGGAAATGGCGAGTGTGTGTGGATTTCAAAAATCTGAACAAAGCTTGCACCAAAGATCCCTTCTCGATACCTCGGATAGACTAGTTGGTGGATGCAATAATTCGTCACCCTCAGATGAGCTTTTTATATGCCTTTCAAGGGTACCATCAGATACCATTAGCTCTGGACGATTAGGAGAAGACTGTTTTTGTTACACTCATTGGGAATTACCATTACAAAGTGATGCCCTTTGAACTAAAGAATATAAGATCAATTTATCAGAGAATGATAACTAGACTGTTTGAACCTCAACTTGGTAAGAATATTGAAGTCTACATAGATGACATGGTGGTGAAAAGCAAGGCAGAATTCAAGCATGTGAGTGACCTCGAAAGTACTTTTGAGGTGTTAAAAAGGCACAAACTACGCCTTAATGCTTCTAAGTGTTCTTTCGGCGTTAGTTCAGGAAAATTTTTGAGTTACATGGTTACCCATTGTGGAATTGAAGTTAACCCTGATCAAATTAAGGTCTTCAATAGTTTATAACCTCCTCGAAAACCAAAAAGGTCTAAAAGCTTACAGGAATGACAGCGGCCTTGAACCAATTTATTTCTCGGTCTGCAAATAAATGTAGGCCCTTCTTCCAACAGTTGCACAAATGGAAAAATTTGAGTGGACTGAAGAATGTGCCTTGGCCTTTCAACAGTTGAAGGATTACCTTTCTTTGCCACCCTTTATGTCCACACTTGAAGAGGAAGAAGTTCTTTTTGCCTATATTGTTGTGGCTTCCCATGCAATTAGTCTAGTATTGGTAAGGGTAGAAAATGGGTACAGCGTCCAGTCTATTATGTGAGCAAGTCACTACATGAAGCCAAGGTTCGTTACTTGCTTTTAGAGAAGGCTATTTTGGCTGTGGTACATGCCACACGGAAACTCCCTCATTATTTTCAAGCTCACATAATTGTGGTTTTAACCCAACTTTCCCTGTAGTCACTGCTTGAAAATTGTATGTTAATGGTGTAGCTAATCAGAGAGGATCTGGAGTGGGATTAGTTATGGTGTCCCCAAACAAAATCATTATTGAGAAATCTTTAAAGTTAGGTTTTTCGGCCACGAACAATGAAGCAGAATATGAAGCTCTATTAGTAAGGATAGCCATAGTTCAAAAAATAGGAGGAAAGTCAGTAGAAGTGTTCTCAGGCTTAAGGCTGGTGGTAGGCCAAGCAAAAGGAGAGTTGAAAGCTAGGGATTTAAGAATGCAAGGGTATTTAAAGCAAGCTCGACACTTGCAGTTAGGTTTGAGTTTTTCACTTTACAACAAATCTCGAGGAGTAGAAATACACATTCTGATTCTTTAGCTACTTTGGCAACTTCTTCTGGCCAAGACTTACCTCAAGTTATACTAGTTGAGGATTTGTATAAGCCCACCGAGAAGGGGAAGGACATGGTCCGAGTTCATCAAATCATGGTTGAGCCTAGCTGGATGGATCCTTTGGTCTTGTATCTCAAAGAAGGCACCTTACCTGATGAAAAGGGAGAGGCAAATAAAGTTATACAAATATTCCTTCTCTAGACCATATTTGTTCTATGTCCATCTTGAGGCAATGCAGCCACTTCTAGAAGAGTTGCATGAAAGAATTTGTGGAAGTCATATAAGGGGCAAGTCACTATCCCATAGAGCCCTTACTCAGGGGTATTGATGGCTAAATATGCAAAGAAAAGCACAGGAGTATGTTAAAAAGTGTGATCAATGCCAAAGGTTTACTCCAAACATCCATCAACTAGGAGGGGTACTTAATCCCTTATCATTTCCATGGTTATTTGCTCAGTGGGGCTTGGACATTGTGGGGCCATTTCCCAAGGCTATGGGAAACCGCAAATGGCTCATGGTCAGAACTAATTACTTCACGAAATGGGTGGAGGCTAAGCCATTATCCAACATCAGGGATATGGATGCAAAAAAATTCACCTGGAAGAACATTGTTACTCATTTGGAGTCCCTCATACCTTATCTCAAACAATTGACTCCATTTTGACAGTAAAGCATTCAAGAGATGTTGTTGCGAAATGGGCATTAGAAAGAGATATTCAACTTCAGCCTATCTGCAAGGAAATGAACAAGCTAAAACAGTTAATAAGGTAATAGTAAATGGGCTCAAGAAAAGGTTAGATGAAGCAAAGGGTAGATGGGTGGAAGAACTACCACATGTCCTTTGGACGTACCGTACTACTCCTCATCGATTAACGAGAGAAACACCCTTCTTAATAAATGATGGTTCTAAAGTTGTACTTCCCTTAGAGGCTAGGTTTCCCACACTAAGGACTAGCTTATTTACCCCAGATAGCAACGACCAGTTGTTGGAAAAAAGCCTAGATCTGGTTGATGAAATAAGGGAGACATTCATGGTTCAAATGACGTATTATCAGCAAAAGCTCAAACAAGTATATGATACCAAGGTGAAGGCAAGGCCATTAACCCTAGGAGATCTAATGCTGAGGAAAGTGGTAGGTACTGCCAAGAGCCCATCATGGGGAAAGTTAGAACTCAATTGGGAAGGGCCATACCACATCACTTCAATTGCAAAAATAGGTGCCTATTTTTTGGAGGATCTAGACAAAAATGTAGTACCACACCCGTGGAATGTAAATAACTTGCGAAGGTATTAGTATTAATGAAAAGAAATTATGCCATATTTTTATTTCAATTGTTATTAGTTGTACTCCATTATTCGTTCAAGTGTTAAACAGAACATTGGTTATGTCTGGTTCCTCAGACCACATACCTTGAGTAAATTAATGCTTTCCATTATTTGTTTAAGTGTTAAACAGAACCTTGGTCATGTCTGGTTCCTCGGACCACATATCTTGGGTAAGTTAATGCTCTCCATTATTCGTTCAAGTGTTAAACAGAACCTTGGTCATGTCTGGTCCCTTGGACCACATACCTTGGGTAAATTAATGCTCTTCATTATTCATTTAAGTGTTTCATGTCTGGTTCCTCGGACCACATACCTTGGGTAAATTAACACTCTCCATTATTCGTTTAAGTGTTAAATAGAACTTTGCTCATGTCTGGTTCCTCGAACCACATACCTTGAGTAAATTAATACTCTCCATTATTCGTTTAAGTGTTAAACAGAACCTTGGTTAGATTAAATTCCTTGGGTTATCTACCTTAGGTGAATTAACATTAAGGTTATTTTTCTAGGTTAAACAGAACCTCGGTTGGACTTAACTCCTTGAGTTATATGCCTTGGGTAGGTTAACTATAAGATCATTATTATGATTAATTAACATCTAAATTGGATCCAGCTCTATGGAATGCCTATTTCGGGTAAGTTAACATTTAGATGGTTTTGAGTATTAAACAAAGCCTGTACTAAATTAAACTTGCATTATGTTTAAACAAAGCCTTCAATCACTTGCCTTAGGCACGTTAATACTTGCGTTATGCTTGTAATATTTGATATAACCTTGATTATGTTCTGTTTCTTGGGTGACTTACCTCGGGAAATTAACACATAACATGAGCACTTCTTTACACGAGAATATGATAAGTAGAACTTGGAATCATAAAAGGAAAAATATATAATATTAAGTACAAAGACGAAATGACGAAAGATAATAAGAGTTTCCCATTAATTCAAACCACAAAAGATACATAACGCAAAGAAGGAAAGTACAAAGTGCCTTTTTGTTTCTATATAATAAAAAATAAAAATAAAAACAACAACAAAAAACAACTGAGAAAACGGAACAAAGGTCCACTACCATGGTCTTTAGGGTTTAGAAGTCTTCTATGCCTCAGTCTTTGTTGTGGTTTGCACTTTGAGAGTTGGAGTGGGGGCAAAAGAAGCCAGTGTGGTTGGTGGAGCGTTTGTAGAAGGGTCACCAACTAGGGGAAGTGCCTTGGCTGCCCCTTCAATGCCTTGGATAGCAGTTGTGCTAAATTTGGACATAACCAACTCTATTTGTTTGGTCTTGGTAGGAACAAGAGTGCCTGGTTGTTTCCCACTTGGCTTGGCCTGGGCTAACACAATGGCTTGGGGTTGTTGCTAGCTAGGTTTAGTCTTGGTTGGAGTAGTAGTTTTGGGCTGCTGCTCATTCGGCTTAGCTTTGGTAGGGGCAGTGGTGCTAGGCTTTGGTGGAGGGACCTTTGTGGAGCTCGCCAGGGCTAAAGTAGAAGTGCTGATAGAGGACTAGAAAGCTGGGTGAGTTTTGATTGCTAGGGGGTAGAAACTAGACTGTCTCAAAATGACAAAGGGAAGGTCAGTGTCGGCAAAGTCCGACAATACGACTTGGCGTTCCAAATGAAAGCCTCATCTAGAGAAGTTCTCCGAAAATGCCTTAAAGGCATCATCATCACGAAACCGGACAGTAGAAGGAGAAGGATCAAAAGATGAAGAAGCACCAGAATGAAGATGGTTCCGGACTGGAGTGGATTTACGCTTAGGTGCCATAGACACGACTAATGTAAACTAACAAAGAGGGAGAGAAATAATGACAATCAGAAAAGTCCCAAACAGTTTCAAATATATCAAGTATATTGAAAAGAAGTACGTATGCATGGGAAATGCATGAACATGTGACATGCAAAAGAAAATGCATCATGGGCTCAGCCCAATCCAAACCTATCAGCACACAAACATATAACACACATCTAAATGCATGACACTATCATTATAATGCTAATGTGATGCAATGTATGAGGTTTTAAACATATTTAAATGAAAACCCAACCCAAAATTTCATCAAACACTCATCAATTTTGAAAAACCCCAAAATTTTTCAAAAACCCCAAAATCTAGGTTTCAAATCATGAAATGCATGAATGAGAAAGGATTAGGAGCTTACCAAGTAAGGAGAAACTTGAAAAAGCTTGAAGAATCCTTGAGGAAGAGGTTTAGAGTGAAAAGGAGAGTGTTTGGGAGAGGAACAGTCGCGGACAGATCGAGAGAGATTGAAGAAATGAGAGAAGAATCACAATTGAGAAATATATAGACCCTTTAGTAAATCTCGACAGCTAAGGTATCGAGAGGTATCGAGGAAGCTGTCGAGGTAGGTGTCGAGGATTTGGTCTTCGACAGCTGAGGTATCGAGAAGGTATCGAGCAACAAAGAGTCAGATTCAAGAATAGAAGCTCGATCGATCCACCAGGTGTCGAGGAGCTATCGAGGAGGCAAGAGCTTTCTCGATCGATCCACAAGGCATCGAGGAGGTGTCGAGATTGCGTTAAGAAAAATGCTTGAGAAGCTCGACAGATAGCAAGGTGTCGAGGAGGTGTCGAGACAGCTTTTCAAAACAGTTTTTCGAGATGTGAAAAACACAGATATGAATGCAATCCAACATACAACTCAACCAATGATCCAATCAACACAAAAATCTCTCAAAATAGTCTCTCAATTTAAAACTTTTGAGCACAAGAATCTCCAAAACACACACACACACTAAACAAGTCTAACCAATTTTATATTTCAAAAATAAGTCAAGACAGTTTAGTGAGCATACATTAACACATGTAAAACTTGTGATGGCCAAATCACATTGTATCTGCACATGTATCAAAAATAGCAAAGAATATTGCGTGTTGTCTGTGAAAAACGTCGCAAGATTGCATATGCGTATATATGTTATGACGATTTGAGATATGAGAAAATCGTTTTAACTCACACACAATCATAACTACTTGATGGGGACTATCACCTTCAAGGTACATCCTATAACTCCCACATCTCCTAGAATACACGCTTGCAATCATATTTAAAAGCATTTTTTATTTTTCTTTTGCATATTTTTCTTTTTAAGCAAAATATACATGGACATATAAGAAATAGAAAACAAATACCCATTTAAGTTAAGCTTTTGACATTGCACTTTTGCTATGCCGAAACATACAGATGTCATTGACACTGCACTTTTGCTATGCCGAAGCATACAGGTGTCATATTATGATTGGCGGGCAACAGTGATGAGATGGTTATTAATGTCTTTCTCTCAGGAATTTTTTAGTCCTTCCCGTCAAAAAGAGTAATATGAGTGTTAAGTATAAGAAACAACTTAATCTTACTCATCACAAACAAGAGCCACAAAGCTCACTTGCTTAGTTGTGCATAGAGATGCTCATTTAAGCTACAAAAGATACAAAATTTAGAAAACTTTGTTTCAATGGCCATCCAAGGCACACAAGTACCAATGTACACAAAATACACACTGTTTTTGTATTTTTCTGATTTTTTATTTTTTTTTATATTAAAAACAAAATAACCAAAAACTGAAAATAAATAAACAAAAACATGTTAAACAGATGCAGATGCATGAGGGGAGAAGAGGAAAGAAAAAGATCATCCCATGGAGATAACACCAATATTTTGATGAAGGAATTGAAAACGTTTACTGTTAAGAGGTTTGGTAAACAGATCAGCCTTCTAATCATCGGTGTGAATGAACTCAAGAGTGAGAGTACCATCTTCGACAAGCTCCCTAATGAAGTGATGTTGAATCTCTATGTGTTTGGTTCTAGAATGTTGAACCGGATTCTTAGAGATATTAATGGCACTAGTATTGTCACAATAGATTGTAAGATGCTATTGACAAATACCATAATCATGGAGGAGTTTTTGCATCCATAGGAGTTGGGTGCAACAGCTACCAGCAGCAATGTACTCAGCTTCAGCAGTAGATAAAGAGATGGAGTTCTGCTTTTTACTCATCCAAGAGACAAGATTATTTCCCACATAGAAACAACCCCCTGAATTACTCTTTCTGTCATCAGAATTCCCTGCCCAATCAGCATCAGAGTACCCAGCTAAGACATCACTTGTGTCCTTGTTGTACAACACACCAAACTCAGCAGTGATTTTGACATACTTTATGATTCTTTTTAAAGCAGTCATGTGGGACTCCTTGGGATTAGCCTGATATCTAGCACACACTCCAACACTATAACTAATGTCAGGTCTACTAACAGTAAGGTAAAGAAGACTACCTATCATGCTTCTATATAGAGAATGATCAACATTTTTTCCAAACAAGTCAACAGTGAGTTATAGGGGTTCTAACAGAACTAGCAGATTCTAAGCCAAACTTTTTCACAAGATTCTTAGCATATTTAGATTTAGATAGAAATATACCTGAATCTTATTGATGAATCTACAACCCAAGAAAGTGAGTCAGCTCTCCAATCATGCTCATCTCAAATTCGGCCTGCATAAGTCTTGAAAAATCATGAGCAAGTTTGTCCTTAGTTGATCCAAAAATGATGTCATCAACATTGACTTGAGCAACTATCAGTTCGCCATCTTCTCTTTTGATGAAGAGAGTCTGATCAACCTTTCCTCTAGTGAACCCATGTGACACCAAATATTGTGTAAGCCGATCATACCAAACTCTGGGGGCTTGCTTTAACCCATAAAGTGCCTTCTTGAGATATAGTACATGATCCGAAAAGTGTGGATCAATGAATCCTTTTGGTTAAGCCATATAGACATCTTCTTTAAGAATCCCATTTAAGAAGGCAATCTTTACATCCATCTGATAAAGCTTGAATTTCAACTGGCAAGCCAAAGCAAGGAGAATTCTGATGGACTCCATACGGGCAACTGGAGCAAATGTTTCAACATAGTCTACTCCTTCCATTTGTGAGTATCCTTGAGCTACAAGCCGAGCCTTGTTGCGGATCACATTGCCTTCCTTATCAGTCTTATTATGGAATATCCACTTGATGCCAATGATGTGTTCACCCTCTAGTCTAGGTACCAAGGTCCAGACATCATTCCTCTGAAACTGAAGAAGTTCATCGTGCATTGCTTCAACCCAACTTTCATCCTGAAGAGCTTCTTCAACTTTAGTGGGTTCAACTTGTGACAGATAACAAGAATACAACACAAAGTTAGCAAGACATTTATCAACTGTATGTTTTCTTAATGTGAGTTCATTCATGTTTCCCATAATATCTTCTAGAGGATGATTTTGCTTAATTCTAGAGGAAGGTCCTTTCTCCTCGTGGGATTCAGAATCTGGTGAAGTGGTTATATCTGTGAAGTCTTCCACAACACTAGGAGTACCTGGAGTACTACGAGATGCAGGTTCTTGTTCAACAACTTCTTGAACTACTCTAGGTTCAGGAGGAATAATTTCTCTAGTTAATTCCCCAATACTTTTTTCAGAACTGGAGTCTGAAGACTCATCAATAACAACATTCATTGTCTCCATTACCTTCATGGTTCTTTTGTTGTATACTCGATAAGCCTTACTTATGGAGGAGTAACCCAGAAATATTCCTTCATCACTTCGGGAGTCAAACTTTCCCACATAACTGAGATCTTTTCCAATGGTCATTAGAAGAGAATTCAAATAACTTTTAAACTTGTATTTTTTGAAACACTCAGACAGATAGAGATTAGAAAAACAAGATGTATTTGAAAGCAAAGATCTCTTCAAGCCAGTTACAGCCATGACAATAGGGGTCAAGGGATCAACACAACAAAGATTAAACCCTAATCAGAGTGTGCCTGCTCTGATACCACTTGATAGGCCACAAACTAAATGACCCCTTGTGATAGGAATTAATTAATTAATTAGCCAAGCTATTAATTAATCAATTTATCATGCAAAAGCGTGATAGTACAAACAAATCACCAATAAACTAAAATTGTTGCGGAAAATAAATGACACAGTGATTTGTTTACGAATGGGGAAAACCTAACAGCAAAAACCCCACTGGGTGATTTTCAGATCACTACTCCTGAAACTTCACTATTATCATAACAAGCAATTACAAGCAAGGAATCCCAAGTACCTTACCAACCTACAGTTGAACCTTTACCCCAATACCCAATCGGATTTGTTCTGTAGTGACAGTTTCCCTTTCTGATGCACGGCTCCAAAGTATGTGACTAACCAATTGCGCGAATCCCAGTACGCGACTTCAATCACAAATCTAAAAAGATTATTGACTACAAAGTTCTTCAGTTCATCCACACGATGAAGATCAAGAAGATGCTTGGTCACAAAACCCTAAGGTGCAAATACATAGCAACTTCTCCAAGAAAGAGATGAACTAAGTCAAGAACTTTGTCTCCGATCACAATTTGCTTGAACAGAGTTTACTCAATGCTTATGCAACTTGTGTACTGTTTGACAGCTCTTAAAACAATCCTTTTATTTGTCTAGGGTTAGGAGAAAAGAAAGCTCATAGACAGATTCACGGATCCCAAGAAAATTAGAGTTGAAATCTGAAATTCTTAAACCTCGACAGATAGGAGGTGTCGAGCAGCTATCGACCAGCTGTCGAGCTTTAATGAATTTGCACTCTTTCTTGATTTCTTGAATAGACTTGAAGGCTTCAACACTAGATCTTGAAACGTGGTTTCTTGAAGTAGTTAAACACATCCTACGTCTACCCAAATACAAGTAGAGTGCGTTTTATCAAAGGATAAGCCAATTACATAAAATCATGACATATATTCTATAACATGAGAAACACATATGTCCTAACAGGATCCCTAATCTCATTTAAGTGGATTGCTAAGGTGATTTCCGAGGGTGCACCTCGGACCTTAGGGACGAGCACTAGATAACCACGAGACGAGCACTCGTTGACCTGGAGGACGAGCAATAACCATAGAAGCCACATGAAGTTAAAATACCACAAAGGGAAGAAAGTAGGCT
This sequence comes from Quercus parvula, assembly GCA_030820535.1. NCBI lineage: Eukaryota > Viridiplantae > Streptophyta > Magnoliopsida > Fagales > Fagaceae > Quercus > Quercus parvula. The sequence goes on from JAUAME010000001.1 coordinate 44,324,834, forward strand.
TGGCACGGGTTACTAGGAGGGTGAAAGGAGAAGGGAGTGGAAGCTATTCCCTCCACATTAAATGCAAGACAACTACTCATCTGGCCGCATTAATGAAGAAATGACCATGAACAGTGGTGGCACTGCTCGGATTGCAAGGCAGAAGCTTACTAGTATGTTCTAGATTGGACAAAAGTCCTAAAAATTCAATCTCAACCCTCCAATTGTAGGATGAAGATAATCTTTGTGTAAATATAAAAGAAAAATGAAGATCCTTATTGGAGAGATCAAGAAAAAGGGAGAAGAGAAAGATTTGTGAAAGAGAGAAAGCAAAACCATATATATGAAAGATCTTCCTCAGGTTGGACCGAGGATCCCTTTTTCTTCATAATTAAGTGTTCCTAGTCTTTTACTTGGCTTTTCTTCTCATTGTGATTAACTTTAGCTCATTAAGTAGTCAATATCCTACCCATTCTCTAACAAATTCATTGTGGTGGGCTTACTAGGCCACTGCCTAGTTGTTCTTGGGTCGTAGGTCTGTTTGTGTCCTTACATATATATAAAATAAACTTTTTATTTTTATGATTATAATTAAACATGTGATTTTTCATTTTAAGGAAATTTGATTAAATTTACACGAAAAGTTTCACTAAATATTATGTTTTTACATTTTGCTATCATATTATTAGTAATAAACTTATTATATTTTTATTTATATAATTTAAAATTTTATTAATTATATTATTTATGACGTCACTGGTTCGACCATCGGTCGATCTTCGACCAAAAAACCGGTAACCAATCTATTTTTTGGTTCTTTACCGTACTGGTTTATAAAACCATGAAAAAAAAATAAATAAATAAATAAAATAAACCTTGAACGAAAATCTGGAAAAAAAATTATAATAAAACCACTAACAAAGCCCAAATCAAATGCCAATAGAAAAGCCCAGTACAAGATCAATCTCATCTCAGACTAAGACTATCACCACTCCAACACCAACACAATTACGTTTTTAATTCAAAAAAAATTTTTTTTTTTTTTAAATCCTCAGTGCCTCGCGGATTCACAAGTCATTAAACAATTTAAACTAAAAATAAATCAAACCAAAAGGTTAAAAGAAAATAAGAAACTCACTTTCCCCAGCCATCGCCGTCCTTCCTTATTCAAGAACACTAACAACAACCACAACTGAACTCCACAAACTTTATGTTGTAAAATTTTATATATTTGTGTGTTTTTTGTTTGTTGTTGTTGTTGTTTTCAATATATAAATTTTTCTTTTTATTAGATTGTGTAATTTATGCTTCTTGAAAAACACCTTAGAAAAAATTCCTGAAGCCACCACTGATCGCCCCAACACCAGACAAAGAATTAATCTTGAGCCAAGATCTTTCCAATCAAACCCTCACAAACACCAAGACCTAGCATAAGCTAAGCCTAACCTCACACACCACCACTCTTGGATTCTACAATTTCTTTAATCTTGACTAAGTCAAGATTCTTGCTCTACACTTTGAGTGTGACTTTTGAGCGAAACCTCCCAGTGAGAGATTGTTGGTGTTAATTTAAAAATCTTCTGAATTGTTGAAGGCACGCAAGTTTTACCATAAGGGGAGTGCATTAGTAAGGGTTCCAGAACAACATGAAGGTAATGCTGCAATTCCTATAGCAGTTACTGGTGTACGACATGAAGACAAGTGTCATCAAGGCAGTCGACAGGCATTTTGTAATATTGTGACCAATGTCAAACAAGCCCAACAAGATAAAAACACGTGGGATGTATAATTGTCCATTACTGTCAAGCCGCAAGTATAAATAGGGCTCTTTCTCATAGAAAGGATATCGCACATATCTAGAGAATATATTTTACATAGGAATCATTTAAGAGATCATTGTAATTTTTGTACCTTAGGAGTTTCTCTTGTAGTTTATAGGACTTTTGAAGTGTTCATATTTGTTGTTAGGGTCAATAGATTGAATTTTGACAAACCATGACAAAAAAGTTTGATTCTTATTGAGTCCAAACTATATCTTCAAGTTCAAGAAGAAGAACCAAGATCATCTTAAGAAAAGAATTTGAAGTCTAATAGCCTTTCGACAACAATCTGATCAGTTGAATTTTGATTGGTTTCTAATCAGTCAAGAGGTTCTGGTGTGGTAAAAAGGTTTTTATTATAAGTTTTCTGAGTCATAGAGTCTAGGAAAATGTTTTTCCTGTGATTGTAATAAATTCTCTTGCAATGAAATTTATCGATCATGTGATTGTGTGAAAAAAAAAAAAGTTTGCTAAAAATTCCCAATAAAATTGAAAAAAAAAAATATCAAACTTGAAAAAAAAATAGAATTTGATTGTAAATTTATAAGAAACCAATAAATTAAATGAAATTTGCAAAAATAAAATTTCCTCACAAATTGACAAAATTAAAAGCTTAGAAGAGCAATTAGTTGAATCTAAGGCTACATTTGTTTCACATGAAAACGCTTTTAGGAAATTATTTTACACCCTTGTGTATATTTGGTAGCTATAGAAAATACAGTCAAACGGAAATTTACATACACGTTGACTGTAATATACCCCACTAAAAGTGTAAAATCATTTACGGTCTCATTTTACCTTCAATGAATTTCTGAACTACACACCTGAAGAGAGAGACTGAGAGAGAGCTTAAGCACACTCCACGCAAACTTACACACTCGAAGACAGAGAGAGAGCTCGAAGGGAAAATGAAAAAGACAACCTAACCTCAAACTCACCGGACCGTCATTGTCTTCGCCACAGATCTACACCGCCGGTGAAGGAAGCTTTCTCTTCTCTCTTCCTCTCTCTTTCCCTCTAACCAACCAAAGTCAAAAAGCTATCAGACCCACATACGATCTTTGATCTACAATCAAATCTCGTTGTCATCACCTCTTTTAGATCCCACCCACCGATCTCCCCACTATCAAACCCACCAGCCGATCTCACCATTGTCAAACCCACCCGCCCATCTCGCCTCCTTTACACCCATCCACTAATCTGTGGTCCTTTACCTCTCTCTTTCTCTCAATCTATCTCTCCCTCTCCCTCTCCCTCTCTCACAATCGGTGCTTATTTTTGAGAAAGTCTAAATTTTTTTTGTTATGTTTTATTGTTGATTTAGTTTATATATTCAGATTTCCTATTATAATATTTGTTTGGAAGCTGAAAAAATGTAAGAGAATGTGTTTTCTAGAGGATTTTCAGAAACACAACCAAACTACTTAAAATATTTTCTAAAATATTTTTTGTAATGTGACCAAACACCTGAAATCATTTTCATTTCTAAAAATTATTTTCAATATTTTCACTTTAAAATATTTTACACTTTAAAATCATTCTACATTGCACCAAACGCAGCAGCCTAAAGCAGAATTTGAAAAAATAACTAATGTCAAGCGTTTTTTTTTTTTTTTTTTTTTTTTGGTCAGCAAAGGATAATGCATTAGATTAGGAATTAATAAGTCTGTTACAACACAAACTAGCTTTATCATTAGCTAGAATTCTTTCCACCACAGGCGGTAGATGCAAAAATACAACAAAAGAAGTGGTACCACTAGCACCAAGCTTAGCCATCGCATCGGCACATTGATTGGCCTCCCTAAAGATGTGTGTTATCTGCTTGTTGGGGATTTCTCGCACCAACTTCCTGCAATCATTTAACAATGGTTCCAATGTCAGGTTAGGAGTATTATTGTTCATGAACATTACCACACTTAAGGCATCCAACTCTATAATGAGGTTGTTCAGCCCCATGTCTCTTGCTAATAAAAGACCATCTCTAAGCGCCCATAGTTCAGCCATACAACTGTTGGTGCAGCCAAGAGACCGAGCATATCGTATAATCCATTTCCCATTATGATCCCTTATCACACCACCCCCACCTGCACGCCCAGGATTACCAAGAGCAGACCTATCTGAATTAAGCTTTGCCCATCCCACCGGAGGTTTCTCCCAACCCACAGCAACAACAGATTTTGCTTTGTGCATCTTAGCATTCAACCCCACTGAGAAGAATTCAATGCAGTCCTTAATGCTTTTCTTAAACCATAACTGATCCACCTTACCTATTTTAAAAATAAATTGGTTCCTATGTAGCCACAAATGCCACACTCCCATGGGAAACAAAATCTTCCAAGGAATGCCCATTCTATTGAAATTGATCTCTGCCTTGCAATTAGCTTCAAGCCATTTATCAAATGGTAAATTAAAAGTTTCCCTCATACAGACCAGAAACTGAAGCTGCTGCCAATATCCCCGAGCAAATCCACAGCCCCTAAGAAGATGATCAACTGTTTCCATGTTTTGATGACATAGTTTGCATGTGGTATCAAGCCTTAAGCCCCTTGAACCCAACACTTGCCCTGTGGGCACACTATTGTGAAGACAAAGCCATAGGAAGAATTGAATCTTAGGATAGCTTTCAACTTTCCACACCCAATCCACCGAAACATTATCAAGGTTTGAAGGATTTAAACCCTTTGCTAGTAAGTAGGCTGATTTCAAGGAGAAGAAACCGTTCTTGGAGAATGCCCATTGGAGTGAATCCTCTGTTTCATGACTACAAGATAGAGGAGTGGTTTTGATGGCATTGAGAATGTGTTCCGGCAAATCAAAGGAGAGGCTTTGTGCTTGCCATTCATGATTTTGATCAAAAAAATGATTCAAGGTAATGAGGTCTTCATCACGATTCAAAGGCCCTTCAATAAGGGTTCTTAATGAGCCCATGGGAAGCCAAAAATCATTCCAAACCCTCACTTTCTCCCCATTCCCCACAGCCCATTTCAATCCCTTGACATAGACCGGACCACCCTTCTTGCAAGCCGTCCAAATACTAGAGCATGGGAGCTTTCTTCCAACTTCAGAAATTCTGTTGGGGGAGAGATATTTAGTCGCAAGCATATTTGCCAAAGGAGCCTCCTGATCACACGCTAGTCTCCAACAAAGCTTAGCTAGTAAGGCGTTATTCCTATCCTTCGTATTATGCAACCCCAAACCTCCAAGTTCTTTGGGAAGGGTCACGGTATCCCACCTCACCAAATGTAGTCTCCTTTTCTCTACCGTTGAGCCCCATAGGAAGTCTCTAGTTATCTTATCAATTTGGTCGAAAACTTTGACAAGCAGAGATTGGCATTGCATAAAGTATTCTGCTATTGGGGCCGTGGAAGATTTAACAAGAACCAATTTTCCTGCTTTGGACAAAAGTTTTGATCTCCAGCTAGCCAGCTTGTTTTGTATTTTATTCACCACAAAATTATAAGCATTCCCCACTCTACCTTGGTAAATGATGGGGAAACCAAGGTATTTTCCAAGGTTGTCGGTTTCAGCGATACCTAACCTCCTGCAAATGCCTCTCGCCCTTCTACTAGTAACATTAGGAGAGAAAAGAATCTTTGACTTTGTAGTGCTAACTCTCTATCCAACAAGGCTGCAAAACTTGTCAAGAACTTCAGTAATAGCTTCGCAATTTTTGTAGTCTGCCTTAGCAAACAACATCAAGTCATCGGCAAAAAATACATGAGAAAAGCTTGGACCACTTCTAGATGCCCTCACCTTATCCCAACTTTTGTCCTCACACATGCTAGTGATTTGGGCTCCAAGGAATTCCATACACAACAGGAATAAATAGGGAGATATACAATCACCCTGTCGTATTCCTCTTGAAGGTTTGAACGATTCAAGTTTGCCTCCATTAACCAAAAGAGTCGTGGTGGGGGTAGACACGTAACTCATTATCAAGTTTATCATATTTTCTAGAAATCCAAAATGCTCAAGCACCATTTTAATAAAAGACCACTCTAAGCGGTCATAGGCCTTCTCGAGATCAATTTTTACAACCATGTATCCTGTTCTTCCTTTCCTCTTCCTAAGGGAATAAATTAATTCTTGGGCAATTATGACATTGTCAGTTCCCCTTCTCCCTTGAATAAAAGATGTCTACATTGGGGAAATTAAAGAAGGCAGCAAAGGCCAAATCCTCATAACAATGATTTTTGAAATTATCTTATAAACTGTAGTGCAAAGACTAATTGGTCTATAGTGACTGACAATCTCAGGACCGAGCTGTTTGGGGATCAGAGCAATAAGGGTTTAGTTTAGATACTCAGGAACTTCCTGCTTCCTGAACACCTCTTTGATCTCCCACTTAACAAAATCACCCACCACCAACCAAAATCTCTAGAAAAAACCAGCATGGAGCCCATCAACACCTAGAGCTTTGTAAGGTTTCATTGACTTGAGAGCATTCCAAATTTCCCCATCCGAAGGAATATTAGTCAAGTTGATGGCTTCCTCCTCACTAAGCTTAGCACACCAATCTGGTTCCCAATCATGAGCAGAAGGGCAAGAAATTTGCTCAGTTGTATACAACTTTTTAAAGCTTGCATTGAAGATTTCCTTAACTTCCTCAAAATTATGGCACCAAACACCTTCACTATTTTGAACACAGGTAATTCTATTCTTACTTCTTCTATTAAAAGCAGAGATATGAAAGTAAGAAGTGTTCCTCTCCCCCAAAATAATCCAGTTAGTTCCAGATTTCATAGCCCATAGCTCTTCTTCTTGTTGAAGGATTAAATTATACTCTTCAGTCAACTGCTCTTGTAGCTTAATCAAGAAACTGTTAGGCCGGACAGCTAAGGCATTTTGCGTACCTAAAAGTCTAGCCAAAATCTTCTTTTTCCTTACAAAAATATTACTAAACACTTCTCTGTTCCATCTTTGGGCTTTGGTCGAGAAATTAGTGATTGCCTCAGCAAAATTCCATTCCCTACCAGCCCAGGCATCCCTCACAATAGCCGAAAATTCACTATGACTCAACCAAAAGGTCTGAAATGTAAAGGGTCTGTCCGCGATGGAACCCAAAGGAGGATGCAACCTAAGTAATAACGAGCAGTGATCAGAGTTAACTCTGGCTAAATGGGTAACACAGGCTTCTGGATATAATTCCTTCCATCCTGGATTCACCCAACAGCGATCAAGCCTACATTGAATAAGATTACCCAACTCCCTTTTGTTTGTCTAGGTATATTTCGGACTCGAAAACCCAAGGTCCATCATATGGCAATCATCCATACACCTTTTTATAGCTCTAACCCTTCTCTGACAAATTGGATTCCCCCCAAACTTCTCATCATCAGACAAGACTTCATTAAAATCCCCCATAAGGGTCCAAGGCATATCATGCATGTTAGCTATCATTCTAAGATTATTCCATAAAATACATCTTTCCTCAAAACGAGGGCTGGCATAAATGGCACTAATTAACCAGTTGAAAGTTTGAGTTCTTACCCGAATCATCGCATGAATCTCCTGTTCTGTAGCTACCAGGACATCCACTTGAACCAAATTTGATCGCCAAAGCAACCATATTCCTCCAGCAAACCCAATTGTATCAGAGACCGCATGCCCGTCGAAAGGAAGAGCTTCAATAATCTCCTCTGCCTTTGCACCACTCATTCGAGTTTCTGTGATCACCATGAGAATCGGTGAATGCCACTCCACCAAGTCCATAACTCTCTTCCTAAATTCGGTTTCATAGCACCCCTGCAGTTCCATATCAGCAAATTCATCTTTGTATAAGAATGAGAGTTAACATCAACACAAGGTAGAAAAGCCGAGCCTTTAGTGTCCCTCAACATCCATTCCTCCAACAGCTCTTTCCTCGACTCCCAAATCCCCCAGATTAGAGTCACTGTGTGTTTGATTATCCCCAGAGCTTCTTGAGTTGCTTTGACTAGACTTATCACGGGTTCGGCAAATTGAATCTGACCCACCCCGTGTAGATTGCCCATCAAAGAAACTTCCACTGAGTTGGTGGTCAGCATCTTTCTTACTAAGATCATTGGCTTCGTCCACTCCGCCTCTACTTCTGACAGTGATTTTTCTGAGCTCTACATGTCGAATCCTATCACCGATGGCTCTGATCTTGCCATCGGAGGCACCGAGACTGCAGGCCAATCCATCAAGAATCTCCACCATGGGTTCGGGGTTGTGACCCACGCTTCGTCCTTCAATGGCAGATAACGCAGTTGTTTGCTTCTCTCTGTTAAAGGGAACAGGTTCTTCCACACCACCATCAAATCGGTTTCGAACCAACCCCACACTTCCGTCGGGTCTTGCTTTATCCACCGTATTGTTTCGTCACTCACCGGAATCACCTTCCCCTTGTAGTAAATCCCCCAATTCTCCTTGCCTAACATCACTGCTATTGCGAAGCTCAGAGTCTGTGTTCTCCTTACCCGTTGAAGTGAGGTTGTCCCTTGGGTTTGCTTTAGAGTAAAAATAATCTGAAGTACCACATGGGCCTTGTTCCGCATTAGACCCAAAAACAAAAATTCCACTTTTGTTGCTCGGGCCCACACCATTGGGTTGTAAACCAACTGACTTCATTACCTTCTAGTTAGTTTTGGCGCATACACCCTTACTTTTGGCACTCTTACCAATTTTTTGTTGACTAAGATTGGACATCCCCATCAAGTTGGTCTCCTGCTGTGACACAACAGGTTGCATATGTAAGATTTTCCTTTTCCCATCTCTTCTATTCTGACCCGCTACACTAGGATCAGGAGTGGTTGCAACGGACGCTTGTGTCAACTGAACTTCCGCCGTTTGACTTAACACATGAGCTCTCTGCATAGTCCTTATTCTACTGTTGGCTTTTCTTCTGTTGACAACCATCCATTCACCATACTCCAGCTGTGATTTTTCTTTTTCCTTCATCCCATTCGCCCTCTGGGTATTTTGCATCTCTGCATGCTCAACATCCCTATTCATACTTTGCTCCTTGGCTTGTTCTCTAATGGTGTAAGGGCACGTCTCAATCTTGTGACCAATCCTTCCACACGAGAAACAAAGGGTGTTAATTCCTTCATATAGTACATTTTGCGCAAGCTTGCCAAGATAAATCATCCTAACCAGAGGCTTATCTAAATTGACTTACACACATAGTCTGGCAAACCTACTCCTTTCCCCACTAGCTATGTGAGAGTCTATCCTAAGGACAGGCCCAATAGCTCTCCCAATCTTCAGAAGTGCATTAGGCTCATAAAATTCAATAGGCAACTTAGGTAGTCTAATCCAAACTGCTACCAAGGAGAGCATTGCTGTGGAAGCCTTAAACTCTGGCTCCCATTGTCTGATAGCTAAAAAATGTTGACCAATGAACCAGGGACCACCCGAAAGGATAGAGTCCACATCTTCAGGTAACTCAAATTTCACAAGGAAGTAATCATATCCCAAGTCTATGCAGTCCATACCCCCGCACGAATTCCACATTTTTCGCACCCTCTCAATGAGGAAGGAAAAAGCCGTTCTCCTCCCAAAGGTTTTGATGATAAGAGCTTTCTGCCATGATGCTCTCATACGAGCCTTTTCTTCTTTGGTAAAACCAATTTTGATGCTGCCATCCTGATCGTTTACCTCTTCATTGTCAAACTCCAAATCCTCTTGCATTGAGCTATCAAATCCAAACGCTTGTGCGAATGCCCCAGGAATAGCACCCACTAACTTCTCCTTGTAGCTCCCCATTTTGCTCCCCGTTCCATTCTCATTCATCTCATGTGGGCGATGACTATCTTTGAATTTTTTTGTGTTGTGAGCTAAAGTATCCTCTTATTCCTCCGAACGCTTCAGTCTTTCTCTCTCCATCAACGTTGGTTCACTTTTTGAATGTCAAGCGTTGATATTGTACTTTGTCTCCCCCTTGTTTTTTGTGCAAAGATCCAAATTTCGCTTTAAAATTCCCCCCACCCCCCCCCCCCCCCCCAAAAAAAATATTTTTACATTGGGGTCATGGGAACATCAAATCCAAGTTAATATGTCCTGACTAGACATCAGGTTAAATAATTCTTATGGTTTAATGGTCAAAATGACCAAAATACCCTTTGCTGACAAAGCTTTGACTAAGTTGACCGGAGGTCAAACAAAGCAAAATTTTCTGCCAACCATCAAATTTCATCATAATATGATAATACATAATTCCAAACACTCTCCATAAATTTACTCATGGATGAATTGATGAAAGGCAGACACATTTATACAATCTAGAGTAATGTCATAGTTACAAATTATTATGGTAAATTCTTACTGATTTTCATTTGAGCCCACTACTGACATTACTTTTTCACTTACTAATAGCTACTCACTATATTAACAATTTGTAAAAAAAAAAAAATATATATATATATATATATATATATATATATATATATATATATATATATATATATAAGTTTATAACTTTAGCATTTTTCTAGATTCTAATGCAGGGGAAAATGAGGTGTCATTGATGTTTGGATTAAGATCCAGGACAATTAATATGGCTACCATGTTGTGTAATTGTTTTTAAAGGGTTGAGATTAAAAGTTATCTTTTTATAAGTGCTTGTAGGGTGTGGAAAATAAGGGTTGGGGTTCAAGTATTCAAGAAGGAGATTCACACACATATACACTTAGATTAGACTAAAGTAGAACTTTTATCTTGTATAAAAAATAAAAATAAAAAGTTATCTTTTTTAACATTTGCTGTATTTAACTTTTCTCCTGTATTAAAGCGGTGCACCGATATTTAACTTGCCAATATACTGTGTTATTATCTTCTTCTCAAAAATAAAAAAATAAATCTGTTATCTGAACATCTTTTTATCGATACCCACCCTTTGTGTGTGTGTAAATATATATATATATATATATATATATATATATATATATATATATATATATATATATATTACTTCTTTCATATCTTGTACGTTCTAATGTCCAATAATGGGCCGTCAAAGAAAAAAAAAGTCCAATAATGCACAAGGAGTATATTACTTAATCCTTTCATATTTTGTGAATGTCCAATAATGCAAAAGCATATCGGAATAAACTCTCGCAGCCAATTGCATGAAGTTTCTTGAACCAAGCTGAAGATGCATTACAACACCGGACAATGAACCTAAAGTTGGTATATGGTACGCGAAAAAGTGGACAATAAAGTAAGCAGTCTATCTTATCTGCTTTCTTTTCCTTTACTAATAGTTTGCTCTTTTATTAACTTTTCCTTATTTATTGATTTGCTGAAAATTTAAATAAATAAATAAATAAAAAATATATATATATATATATATATATATATATATATATATATAATCATACTTATAGAAAATGAAACTTTAAAAAAGTTACATAAAAACAAATAAAAGCTAATAAGTTAAAATAAAATAAATCCAAACCCACTTCGATATGTCTTAGTGACAATATTTTTCATAATTGATAATATAAAAGTAGTATGTTCATACCATAATAATGTTCCTTTAATCACATTTCCTTTAAACTTTTAGTATCAGTTATGGTTTCATATACCATAATAATGTACCTTTAATCACATCTCCTTTAATAAGTTTTGAGAAAAGAGTTGTCTATAACATTGCTTTTACTAAAATTCAAACTGGGGTTTTCAATTGGCAGATTCTTTTGGTTCTAATCTCAAAAGTATGAAAACCTAAAAATCATGAAATAATTGAAATATCATCCATTCACATAAAATCATTACGTAAGATACCCCACTCTCAATTCTTAATTCATAAGTAAACAACAAGATAACTCCCAGAAACTCCCACACCTCCGAAGCCGAAGGGGTCCTAACTTTTTGAGCTTAATTGTGACTTGTGAGAGAGAAAGAAAGAGAGAGAGAGAGATGTATGTGACAAGGCCTCTATCAATGTACCGGAAATCTCCAAGCACCCTTTCGACAAAGCCACCTGATGCTCCATATTCAGGTTATCTTGTAATTACAGATGAAGGGGCAGAAGCACAGGATACATTTTGCTGGGGTTTATGCAAGCGTAAGAAAGTTAAGAAGCTACCATTCCCTCAAGATAGGATCTTGACCATTGTTTATTCACCTGAGTATGGAGAAACAACTGCCACTAAGGTTTTGTTTATCCCAGTTCTTGATAAACCTCTGTCTTCTAACCGGTACTACGTTATCAGAGCAAAAGGAAAGTACAAAGGGTATGCTCTCTGTACTCATAGATTCTCTATTTTTATAAGCTAAATATTAAAGCAAAAATGAAAATTAGCCTTCCGCTTTGAACTCAAGTTCAAGTTTAGCTTTAGTACTGCTTAGTTTAGTTGTATTATTTTACAAGGATCGGTTTTTTTAACTTCATAGAGACACATAAGGGTGTCAGAAAGTTTCCCATTTAGTAAAATAATATAGTATATAGAAGGAAATGATACAATTGTTGCAGTTTGATAGATTAAAAAGTTTCCTATTTGGTAAAATAATATATAAGGAAATTATATACTATATATTATAGCGTATGTGAATATAAATTGGTGATAACCCTTAGAGGGGTAACCGGGTAAGTCCCTTGTTTGTTTTTTTGTTAAAAACAAAGTCACATGATTTATGGACTTCAACACATAATAAATAATGGGTAGTATTTGTTACACACGTTATGTTATATGCATACACACTGTTAAATGGCAATTTTTTTAGGGTAATAATGTGTGTAATATAGTGTGTGTAGCAATTTTTATCCATAAATAATTGTTTCTTAGCATTATTTTTACTGTTTTTATGAATGGTGATATATAATGTAAAATGTAGTAAAATTTGTAATATATCATTCATTAGCATCAATCAATTGAAATTGTCTTGATCCCAAAAAAATAAAATCAATTGAAAATGTCCAACCTTGCAGAAAAGCATACAAATGTTCACGAGAGGGAGACGTCATGGCATGTTGCTTCAGCGAAATCTTGAGTGACAGAAAACCAAAACCTTTTAACCTCAAAGACCTATACCAACAAGTTAAGATTCACAGCCACCAAAGTGGTGGTTTCTTTGCCAAGTCTATAGCTCCCGATGGCATTCCTCCAAAAGTCCTAAGAAGAAAAGGATGGAAAGTTCGCAGCTCGAGTTTATATCGAATTCATCTAAATGAAGCTCTAGGCCTTGACACTTCAATCCGAGCACTTTATCCGGACTTCAATTTTCCCATCTTTAGAAAGCGTTCTGCTCCTGTTATTGTGGGGAAATGGTATTGTCCGTTTATATTTGTCAGAGAGAAAGGCAGACTAAAACACCAAATGAAGAAGTCCATGTTCTACTCCATGACTCTTGAGCAAAAGTGGGAAGAAATTTATTCATGTGGGAATGTTGTTGATGGAGATAATGATGTTGTCATTGTGAATGCTGATGTACAAAGAGAAGTGAGTTTAGTTTCTGGTAAGGAAGCTGTGAAAGATGATAGAAATATTCATAATAATGGGTTCATTTGGTTTAAAGTCGATAACCAAAATGGTAGGAGAGGAGTGGTGGGTGTAGGTTTAAGTTCAGCAATTGTAGAGAATGTGAAATGGGTGCAAGAAGAAGGTGGGTGGGTTAACAATGGAGCAGAAAGGGAAGTGAGAGTGGAGAGGGTAGAACAAATTAGAAGTGAGAATGGGTGGCTAAGATTTGGTTGTTATGTGCTGGTGGAGAGTTTTGTTTTGAGGAGAATGGATGGAAGTTTGGTGCTGAAATGGGATTTTAGGCACACTGATAAGATTCGATGCAAATGGGAATGAGGACTGTAATGAATTTTCACACATAGTACAAGAACTTGAGCAACTTTGTAATTAATGAATCCTTTATATGGTGCTTTGTATTACTAGTTTGGGACTCTGAATCATCAATAGCATGTGCAGCATACAAAATTTCTGAATCAAATGAAATGTGTATATTAGTGTCACTTATTGCTAAATTGAACAAAAACTAGTGGGAAAGTGACAATAAAAAAAACACCAATCTGCACATACCACCAAATCCATGATTATGGATTGAAAACAGCCACGACTGACGAAGCCACTGGTATCCAGCAGGGAGTCGTGACCCCCGCATGTTTAGAAAACAATAAAAATCTAATTATACTTTTTTTTTTTTGACGACTTTGTTAAGGTGACAATTGTGAAAAAAACTACTAAAAAAACATTGCATCTGTGACATTACTAGTTAAAAAAAAAAAAAAAAAAAAAAAAAAAATCTCTTTAGAGATATACGCTTTAGCGTAAGAAAGTTAAGAGTTTACTGGTAGTTGTTGCCCTCCATCCTAATTGAAGATTTTCTATGTATCTTCAAATTTATTTCTTCTTTAAAAGTGAAAATGTTTTACTTTTTTTTTTTTTTTTTGAGAAGGGTGAAAATGTTTTACTTAGGAACTCTAAATTCACTTTCATTTAACTAAAATCACAATTTATGTGTGAATATAATTGGTATGACCAATTGTTGAAGACATTTTTTCCACAGCTAGGGGCCTATAAAAATATATATAAACAAAGCCCGCGAGGTCCAACACGCAACAAAGAATTTCTGGTCCAAATTATTTTTGTGTTCCTATTTGCTGTGTTGAGCAAGCTCACATGTGAAAGAAAGAACCTAATAAAAGGTATAATTATCAGATGTGGATTAGAGGGCAAAAGAGTCATTTCCCACCGGTTTTGAGCTCACCAAAGGTCTCTCTAATCAGTTTGGAAGTTGGAACACTTGAGAAACTATAGAGTCCACGATAAGTGCAATGTGCAAAGCCTAGACACATTCTTCTCACAATAAAAGATGTGGATTAGAAGGCAAAAGAGTCATTTCTCACCGGTTTTGAGCTCACCAAAGGCCTCTCTAATGAGTTTGGAGCACTTGAGAAACTAGAGTCCATGATATGTGCAGTGTGCAAAGCCTAGACACTTATGAAATAACCAAATATCTGCTAAACATATATCTTTCACCCAACACATATTCTTCTCCCAATAAAAGATAATTAATCACCTTTAATACATGCTATCCTAAATCCCTTAAATTTACCAAGTCTAGAAGGGCGCATTCCTAATTTAGTAATTTTTTAGTACTCCTGGAGTATGAAGAATGATACTTCCTTTTCTCACATTCATAGTGGAGTCCACTAACTAAGGGTGCATTTAGTACACTGAATGTAGATTACATTAGGAATAGTAATTTTTATTACTGAGAATAGAAGACACTGTAATGGAATAACTATTACTATTCATAAGTTTGGTTGTTACATATGGAAAGCTTGTAAAAGATGATGTCTAAGGAAACTTTATATTTTTAGAAATATATTAATTTTAAAACTTATTATATGTACTAAGGAATAGCTATTACATCCATTTTAAAGAGGAATAGCTATTCTTCAATTTAAAGAATAATTATTCCAATGTAATATCTAATCCATGTAATAAAGATGCAACCAAATGACCAAATTGATATTACACATGAATAACTATTCCATTACAGAAGTTATTACAGCGTACCAAACATACCCTAAGAATATATTTGATAGACTGTAATAGACACTGTAATGTAATAGTTATTCCTATAATTTAACTATTCAGTAGTTTGATTGTGTTTTTATTACAGAGAATAGTCATTCTTTATGAATAACTATTTTTTAAAATGAAGAATAATTATACACCTCTAAAAGGGATGTAATAGCTATTCCTTTGTAGGTGTATTAATTTCTACAATTAATATATTTTCAAATAAACAAACTTTCCATATGCATATAACAATAACGAAAATTGTTAGGTTTTAAACCCCTTAACCCAATATGTTTAACCTAATATTAAGCCAAGTTGATTAACAAGTTTGTTAATTAAATCTAGGTTAAACAAATATGTTTAAAATAAATATAATGTGGAAAGTAAAGAACACACAAATCTAATGACCCAAGAAAACCAAACTGGTCAAAAACCTGGGGAGAATTTAATCTAGCTATCCTCAAGGTAAAATCAAATCCACTATGAAAAAATTGAAATTTGTACAATAAAATTTAAACCACTAACATCCTATTGCTACCTCGTGTAAAAAACTTACTACCATTACCACGTGATAGGTCCGAGTCCACGAACTACTTCTTTCCTTAATCTGCAACAACCACAAGTTCTCCTACTTGTGACTTTGAGTCTCCACTCAAAGGTTTGTGTGGGTTCTTTTTTCTTTTTCTTTTTTCGTTAAACAACACACAAGCCCAAGTAGAAAACAAGGATCCTAAGCCTAATGCTTTGTGTTTTAAGGGACTGGGCTTGATTCGCCGTAACTAAGTTGGGCTGATTTTAAGCCAATTTGTGCACAAAGCGCAAATCCTACAACACATACATACTAACATACAGAAAATATATGTGCATTGAAAAGCAAGGGACAGTAAAGAATGACATAAGAGCAAGAAAAGTAAAATAATACGTTAAGGATCCTTAGGATAGTATGGGATATTTCATTATTTTCTTAATTTTGTAATACATCATGCTCACTAGGACGTGTTACAAAGTCCAAATAAATTCAAAAAGCATTGACTTAGATGGCTCTATAGGCCTCTAAGACTTGCAAAGTTTGAATCCCTTTGGATCCAAGTGTGTTCTCTAGTGGTTGTTTGAGGATCCCGAGTGGTGTTTTCCCTCTCTTTTCTCTTTTTTGAATTCTAACAGAGCTTTCTCAAGGATCTTTTCCTCTGATTCACTGTTGCTAAATGTCTTTCACTATTGGCTGCCTCTCCTTTTGTAGTGCCATCTTAGGGTTTCTTGTATACCATTGATTCCCTCTATTTGCTTCACTGGGTACGAGAACCAATGTTGTGTCAACAACATTAGACCTACCTTTCGGCTGCTTTCCTTTTTGTCATTTTTCTTAAATGGGTGGATTCCCTTTCATTTGGCTGAAAGATCCCCAACCACCTTTCTTCATGGTCCATGTTTCTAGGTTCCCCAAGGTACCAGACCCTTATTTATGAATTGCTGGTTACCCAAGTCTTCTGCCCCCTTTTCTACATCATTAAGTGGCTGATAGGACACATCTACTCTCATTCTTTGTGCTCCTGGACATGCTTCCTTGAGCTGTCTCAATCCCAACCTGGACTTACTACATATCCTGAGAATCCTAGGCTCCTGGGAATCCCCAAGTATTCTGGTCCAATTTTCTCCCTTGGCTCCTCAGCGATTTTCTTGCTTTTGTGGGCTGGACTGGACTTCTTCTTTCCTTTATTTCATGGGGTCCAAAGCTTGCCTATTCATGGGCTTAGGTCCCTTCTTATGGACCCTTAATGGATTTGTGTCTTCCTTTTTTTTTATTGAAAGCCTGAATGTTTTCTAGATTTCAATCATTTGTGTTGTTTGGGCTTTAATACAACATTGTGATATGTTGGACCTCAACATTTAGCCCCCCGAGCTCGTGGGATGCCTATAGCCCACGTATAAGTAGACGAGACTCTTGATCTTTGTAAGAATTTTTCATTTGCTATCTCAGTTAGCTTTGGGATCTCCTTTCTCTGCTTCTTGGGATCCTACTTCTCCACGTTATCCTTTGGCATCCTGATTTTTCACGTATCCCACTTCTTTTGTAACTCCCTCTTTCCATAGAATGTGGCAGTTAAATGTCCAAGTAAACTTCTCCCTCCACTTTTTACGTTTCCCGTAACTCCTATTAATAACTAGCAATAACTTCTCTTATAAATTTGAATATTAGCAACTGCCATGTTTTCCAATACATAGTCTTCTCCAACTTTTCTCTGCGCCATTATTGCCATCTTCAAGCCATCTTTTCATTCTTAGAGATATTTTTCAAATTCACCTTCTTCTTTCCTATTTTTTTTCCTTTGTCCCGTCTCCTCTGTCTTTCACTCCCTTAACTTTCTTTTTTTTTTTTTTTTGCTTCACTGTTATTCTGTGGCTTCTTCTTCTTCACGAAAAAGGAGGGAGCATTCTCCCACTCCTTCTGAAGGTGAGGGTTCTTCCAAGTCAGCATAGGGCGAGGTGCAGCAGGTTGTGGATCGCCCATCCTTCCCTTTACAGGACCCTTGGTACACCCCCAGCCTGTTCTTCCCTTAGGTATCCCACGACGAGGCTCCTCCTTCCCCTCACACTTGGGTATTTTCTGGTCAATCTGGGTTTGCTAGTTCTGCCCAGATTCAAGAGTGATTTTGGACTTACAGATCAGACGAGGATCCTGCGAGGCAGTCCCCATCTTCTTCAACTTTGTCCCGGGGAAGATTACTGGTTAGTCCAGTTTGGTGGACAAGGAGTTTTCTAACGGTGAGTTTTTCAGTTGTTTGGAATGCCCCGGGATCCTAAAATCAGTAGCAATTTCTAGGAATCTTGAAGGTTTTAAGGACGCCAAGGGCCTTAGACACTTGGTGCGCCGTTGGTGTCCTTCTCTCCACACATTCTTCTTTTCTATGGGTGAGCTCATTATCACTTTGGAGGATGTGATTAATAATTTCCTCCTCCCAGTGTTTGGTGATGAGAATCCCTTTGAGATCAACCTTTCCAGTGAGGATCTCGAAATTGAAGACAAGCTTTTCAATCATTTTGGCGAGCGTACTGCTTCTTCCGGGGGGAAACCGGCCAGAATGGGCAAGTGGGTAATGACCTTTTCTCAGGAAAAGGACAAAGTGGTTAGGCAAGCCAAGTTCCTAATGCTATGACTTAGTAAGTTTTTGTTTAGCGAGTTCCCCAAGTATGGGATTAAGTCTATTTTCTTTCCTCTTACAATCAGATTGGCCCAGGGTTCCCAGTATCCTTTAGCCCCCATGTTTTTAGGCCATGCTTATTCTCAGTTGGACTTACTTCATGGAGATGAGGTTGAAGGCAACTCTTGCTACACCATTACTTTGTCCCTCCACTGTGCTATTCTTCAAGTGTTCATGTGGGACCGTTCTTCTATCACCTTGGCGAAATGCAGGAACTTGAAGTATGAAAAAGATAAGTTCTAGGAATCCCCAGACATGATTAAGTGTCTATATGGTAGTTCTATTGATAGTCACCCTATCATCTTCTGCTGGTCTAACTTGAAGGGTGGCATCCTTAATTTGGTGGAGTTGTTTGAGTAAGCAGGGCATTTGAGGTGGCGTTCTTCCCGAGAGTTTAGCCCCAGGTTCGCATGTGATCTATGTTAGCCTCTTTCCTCAACTCCCCAAGACATACCTTTAACCTTCGCTGGGGAGATAAAGGTAGCTTGGTATACTTGGCCTGTACCAGCCCCTCATTGCTTCTAATGCCTTCATTAAGTGGTCCAAGGTACACTCACTACTCAGCACACCGGGTACTTAGGCAATTTAGCTTTTATCAGGACATCCCACCAATGTTTAAAGAAGTAGTACCTTATCTCCCATCCTTGGATCCATTTCTAAGACTTCAAGCCTTTTCTTATTGGTGGGAAGAAGGCCCCAATTCGTGGTGCCAAACTCCCAGTGGGGGATCTTTGCTCTCAGTGGCTTTGCTAGTTACTAGAAAAGGGTTCAAAAGTCCTTTTTGGATTTTGTTGGTTCTAACAAGATTGGAAGGATTCCTGATCTCGATCTCTTCTCTACTCCTTCTTATAACAAGTGTTTGGCCCTCCCTACTGTTGGTATTGTGTCTGCTACAATAAGCAGCAAAACAGGATTTGTGAAGTGACATGCCTCTAAAAGAGGCTAGGTGTGCTATGCCAATGACTTCTCTGATGCTTGGTTAGGGTGTGATCTCATTGTGGGCTTTTCCTTGAGTGTGCCTATTAAGAGAGGAGTGGTAGAGGCAATTGGTGCTGTAACCCCATTAGACAAAGGCAAGAAAAAAAGGATCAAGCAAGAGGTTGTCAAGAAGGCTGAGGTTAAAGGTAGTGTTGAGGGTACTAAGGCTAGCCATGAGACCAAGAATAGGAAAACTGCTAAGTTTCGCAAGCAGCTTATTATTTCTGAGGAGCCCGAGGAAGTGGACCCTTCTGCAGTTGGAAAGGAGGTTAGCCATCCTCTCATCCCAAAGATCCGAGTGAAGACTGAGGCAAAGTCTTCTATCCTTCAAGTCCCTGTGGGTTCTTTTAAAGGAACCTCTTCAATAGCCGTTACTTCCTCAATCCATGATTCTTCGGGGTCCCTTGACATCATACCCCAATCTCCTTTAGGACCCTTTGGGCATACCCGTAGTAAGCAAAAGATTGTTGAAGAATCTGTAAAGAGAGAGAGAGAGAGAGAGAGAGAGAGAGAGAAAGATAAGTCAAACCCTAAGGGAGCAAAGAGTCAATCTTCTAGTGATGATGTGGTATGGCCCTTATTTACTTATTCTCTTTCACTTTTTGCTTTCTTTCTTTCTTTGGCACTGTGTTTTTTTTTTTTTTTTTGATGTTCTATCAATTGCTTCTTCTTGCCTCTCATTTCTTTTGCAAGTCGAGGCGCCGTCCCCTATGACTGGTGGTGTCTTGGTGAAAGAAGTGGTGGCAGCTCAGCCCCCTATTACCTTAGGCGTGGAGAATAAGCCCCCTAGTGGTACGTGGCTAGGGAGGCTAGGTAAGCAATCAAGGATGCCCAACCTATCTTATCTCCTGCCTCGTTGGCTATCTAGGATCCTGAAGTCTCTTAGCCTCCTATTTCCCAAGATCCCAAATCTGCGTAGACTCCCAACCCAACTAAAACAATAACAATTGAGCCTACAACTGAACTTGCGTTGGGTAAGGAGTCTCTAAGGAGTGCATCTTAATCTACATGAGAAGATAAACCTTATCTCATCCTTTATTAATGTCTATTTTCTTGTCTTTCTTATCCTTTTTTCCTGAGGGATTTTCTTCCTTTTCTCTTTTTCTCTTTTAGGCCAAGTCAGTGCCCAATCTACCCCTAAATTTGCCCTTGAAACTGCCCCTTCCTTGTAATCAGAGGCTTCTGAAGGTGTGTACTACTAATTATTGTTGCCCTTCCCCCTTTTTAGTTCATATCCTCCCTTTCTCTTTTTCCACCCCTCTTCCTTGTCTTTTTTTAATGGGGAAGCTTCCGATGTCCCTCCCCTCCTTCAGCAATTTCACCAAGATCTCTTCACCCTTCTTTTAATGTGCATTGTATCCTTTCACAAAGTCTTCTGAGAGGTCAGAGGGATAGAAGGACGAACCTCCCACAATGGCTAAAGTGGCTGCCCAAGCTCAAAAGGAAGCTCTACCATAGGAAGTTGGTACGCGTTCTTTACCTTTCCCTTGCTCTCCTTCTTTTGTCTCCCTTCTTCTTCTTCTTTTTAACCATGGCTCTGTCTTTTTTTTTAGGTATTGACACAGGTACCAAGGGACCTGAGCCTGCAATTGCTGAGGAAGCTAAAGGACCTCCTCCTAGTGTCTAGACTACTGAAGCTCAGACAGGGATCCCCTAAACCATCCAAAGACCTGAAAGTCCTCTAGTTCTTGAAGGCGGAGATACAACTATGGAGGAAGTCCTAGAGATGGCTGTCTCGGATCCTAGCTTAGGGCTCCCTACTTTCTTGGCCCATTTTGACTCTTTAGAATTCAACAGCCTCACTGCAAGCCACTTTCACAGTTTTGGGCCTCCCTTTGCTAGCTTCCTACTATTCTCTGTACCTGCTGAGGGCTTGCCACTCTTGGAGGGACTATTCACGGCTCATGGGGACTTCACTAGCGAGTTTAGGGGAGGCGTGTTTCTGGGCAACATCTCGATGGAACTCCTTTGTGCCGTGTTGATTTCTCTAAGGGACTCCTCTCTTGACTCCTTATATGAGGAGAGGCTTTTGGAGTGGAGGAGAGTGGTGCAAGATCTCATAAAAGCCAGGTCCAATTTGTCCTTTTTCCTGGAGTACCTGCGATCCCTAGCTTACACACTATTCTAGAGGAAGGCTTCTAAGGATCTTGATGCTGAAATCATTGCTACTGAGGAAGTTCTAGCTCATGCTCACAAGGCATTGCAAGATTTGAAAGTCAAGAAGCAACTAATTCTTTCTTCCTCAACTATTCCTACAGTTCCTTTAGAAAGCTCTCTGTTGGCTTCAAGATGTATAAGTTTTTTTCTTTTTTCTTTTTTCTTTTTCTTTTTTTTTTTTTTTTTTTTTTTTTTTGTTAGACAATTTAAGGTGTATAAGTTTTTATTTTTCTCTTTTTTTGGAACTACTTCTGACTACTTTCTTTATGATATATGGATCTGTGCCTTATGTATTTTTCTGGCATCTTTTCCTTCTATTTTTTTTTTTTTTTTCATTTTTCTATCTCTTTTTTTTGAACTGAGTCCTAGACCAGGCTCTTACAAATTCTTATGGTAGGTCTTGGACTAGGTACGCTAGTGGTTGTGTTCCTGCGCAGGTATTGAACAAGGTACATTGGATGTTGTTTTCCTTTCTTTCTTTTTTTTCTGAGTCCTAGATCATGAACTAGGCAGACCTATTTTGGGGCAAGTACTAGGCTGAGTACCTCGGGGTACTTATTCCTACCTGAAGTCCCAGACCATGTACTTGGACTGATTACGGTGTGAGTCCTGGGTAATGTGCTAAAATTTAATCTTTTCTTCCTTTTTTTTTTTTTTAGAGCTGGCCCAGGTACCCCACCCAGACTTGGCCACATTTGGGCTACGTCATGTAATATTATGCAATTATACATCTTACTTGAAGCTCTTTATATATATATATATATATATATATATATATATATATATAAAAGATTCCATTGAAATACATCATAACTACTAGAATAAGGAACATAGGATGATTGACAAAAGATAGTAAGGGTCATAGAATGTCCTTCTATCATAGATTCCTAAAAGAAACAACTAAATAAAGTTCTTGGCAAAAAACAACATGGCAAAAACATAAAGAGTGACTAGACACTTAGCAAATTGGAGAGTGACAAAAAGAGAGATTCTTGGTGTACTGGAACCTCCCCCTTTTACGCATAGTACTACTTCAGCCATTTTCTGTTTATGGGATCCGTTAAGGCAGTCCCATCTTCCTTTACGAGGTAATAATATCCACTATCGTGGGCTTCCTTGATGATGTAGGGCCCTTCCCATTTTGGAGCGAATTTAGAGGGTCCTGAGACATTCTTCCTTACATGTTCTGCTGCTCTTAGCACCAGCTGCCCTTCTATGAAGGCTCTTTGGTGTACTATCTACCCGTATGCCTTAACCATTCTCTACTAGTACCTCTGGCTCCTCCTTCTTGCCACTTCTCACCCCTCTTCTAGCCCTTCCAAATCTACCAATCTTCCCTTGTTACTCATGCTATCTGTGTCCTCTTGAATTCCTTCAAGTACTACTCTCGGTGTGGGGATAACTAACTCTACTGGACTGATAGCTTCTGTCCCATAAATAAGGGAAAATGGTGAAAATCTTGTAGCTGTTTTCAGGGAGCTCCTGTATGCCCAGAGTACATTCATCAGATGGGCACTCCACTTCCCTCCATACTCATGCTTCATCTTCTTGAGGATTTTCAGTATCACCCTGTTATTGGCCTCGGCCTGGTTATTTCCTTATGGGTAGTATGGTGTGGATCTCTTGTGCTTTATGTGATACTCCTCAGTTAGGTTTCTCATGTCCCTATTTATGAACGGGGTACCATTGTCGTTAATCAGTCTCCTAGGGATCCCAAACTGTGTAATGATGTGTTCCCGAATGAAGTTTGCAACAGCTGCTTTAGTGGCCTTCTTCAAGGGGATGGCCTTTACCCATTTTGTAAAGTACTTGATGGCTGTTAGGATCCATGTATGGCCATTAGAGGGAGGGTTTATGGGTCCTATGAGATCAAGCCCCCAAGTGTGGAAAGGCCATGGTGTGGTCATATCTTGCAGCACATTTGGATGAGTATGGATTGCATCTTCGAATGCTTGGCATACATGACACGTTTTAACTAACTCCTTAAAGTCCTTTTTCATTGTAGGCCAATAGTACCCTAGCTGTAGTAGCTGCTTGGACTTCTTTTACTGCTTCTCTAGCATCCCTAAGCCCCAGGCATCTTAAGGAATCTCTGTTGTACCCCTTTTTAAACAAGATCCCGTTCTACAGAAAGTACCAAATGGCGAGCTTCCTGAGTTGATGGTCTAGTGTCCTGTCATTTTGGCAAGATCCCTTGAGTCAAGTATTCCATAAATGGGGTCCTCCAATCTTTTGTTACAAACATAGCATAACTTTCTTCTTTGTCCACTGAAAACCGACACTTTTGACATTCTTCCTATACAGTTGCAGCATCTCTGTTCATATCTGGCCAGTAGTACCCCATGCGCTACATTCTTCTATATAAGCTGATCTTTTCTGCGATCCCGCAGGCTTGGCTATGTAATTCTTTTAACCTCAACTTCCCTTCTTTCTCATTGATACATCTAGATAGGATCCCCCCAGGTAGCCTCTTGTATAGTTCTCCTTCTATCAAAGTGTAATCTTTCAATTCTTTGATACTTCCTCCGTGCTCCAACTTTCCTATCTTCCCTTTTATCTCATCTCTCTAATCTTCAGGGAATATC
This sequence comes from Quercus parvula, assembly GCA_030820535.1. Classification (NCBI taxonomy): domain Eukaryota; kingdom Viridiplantae; phylum Streptophyta; class Magnoliopsida; order Fagales; family Fagaceae; genus Quercus; species Quercus parvula. The sequence goes on from JAUAME010000001.1 coordinate 44,349,055, forward strand.
CTTTTGAGGGTCCCTATGATGGAATTTTCCTACTTACTTACCCTTATCAAGGTGTTCTTTCCTTTAAAGGTTATCTGGGATCCCAAGGTGGCTAATGTGTCAGCAAACCTGTTTTCACTCCTTTGGGCATACTCCACACTAAAGGTCTGGAATTTTTATTCTACCTTTTGTGCCCAAGTTCTATAAGTTACCAAACTTTACTCCCTTAATGCGAAACCCCCCTTTACTTGGGAAACCACGAGGTTGGAGTCTCCCAAAACCTTCATATGCTTTACTCCCATGTTGAATGCTATGGCCAGTCCAATCAGGTACACCTCATATTCAGCAGCATTATTTAAGCAGGGAAACTCGAGCTTGAAGGATAATGGCATGGTATCCCCATTTTCGCAACTCAGCACAATTCCTAGGTCATTTAAAGTTGCCGTTGCTGACCCATTAAACCTCATGGTCCACTTCTTTCCTAGAAGCCCTACCACTACTACTTCTCCTGGGATCTTCTCACTTAATGAACACTCTTCTTCCCCTTGGAACTGGGCTAGCAAGTGCACTATGGCTTGGCTTTTGACTGCCTTGGGGGTTCTCAAACCGATGTCATATTGAGAGAGCAAGACTAGCCACTGTGCTATTCTTCCCGTCAGGAGAGGTTGATGGAGGAGTGCCTTTATAGGATGAGACTTGCTCACTATGAGGATCTAATGGGCTGAAAAGTACTATTTTAGCCTTTGGAATGCATAGATAACTACTAGACACGCTCTTTCTATCTTGGGATACCTGGTCTCTATATCTTTTAGTGTCCTACTCACATAATAAATGGATTGCTCATTCCCCTCATCATCTTCTTACACTAGTAGGGCTCCTATAGCCTGGGAAGATGGCTGTCATCGTTCGCTGGTACGTGGCCCTTGTATTTTTAAGGCTAAAAGGCATCATAGTGTAATAAAAGTTTCCAATCGGGGTCCTAAACGTCATCTTTTCTGCATCTTTGGTAGCCATCCGAATTTGGTTATACTCATTATATCCATCCATAAACGAAAACATGGAGTTTCCCGTGGCTGAATCTACAAGGAGATCAATATTGGACAGGGAGAACTCATCCTTCAAACATGTTTTGTTCAGATTTCGAAAATCCACACAACATCAAATTTGGTCATTCTTTTTCTTCATAGGTACTACATTAGAGAGCCATCTGGGATGTTGGATTGGCTTGATAAACCCGGCTACTAGTAATTTCCTGACTTCCTAAATTATTTGAGCCTCTACCTCGGTGTGGAAGACCCTGGCTGGTTGAACTACTGGTTTGACTCTCGGGTCCATATTAAGAGAATGGACTACCAACCCTGGATCCAGGTCAGGCATCTCATCATATGTATATGCAAATACATCCACATATCTGTTGAGTAATGCTACTAACTGCTCTTTTTCTTATGCCGTTAACTAACCACTGATAAAAAAAGTTTTGGGGATCTCAGGCCAGCCCCCAAGTTTACTTCTTCCAATTCCTCCTCGGGTTGGATCTATGCTTCCTTGTCTGGATCCTCCAGGATCTCTTTTTGAGCCATCATACAATCTGGTGGTCCGAGACCTTCCTATACAACGCATCCGGGTCCTACGCACCTTCATATGCCATATATTAACCTTGCTCCGAGTTTCCAAACTACTACGCACTCCCAAGATCCTGAGGATCTGGTCTCCTTCTTTTGCCTCTTTTTGTCTAGGTGGTTCCTTAAATCATGGGTACCTCCTCCTTTTTCTTCTTCTAAGACAGGTGCTCTCGGTGTCCCTGGTGTGGGACTCTTGTCATTTGGCCCTAACTTGTCATAAAACATTATTTCTACAAAATTTACTTCTCCTTGGCTGAAAAGGTTTAGGTCGGCAGGGATTCTTATGGGCATCCCATTCAATCTCCCTTTGACACATTGATGGTATGTGGAGGGAATGAGGTGGTGTTTGTGGAGCTAGGGTTACCCCAACAGAACATGGTAGGAAACTTCTGAGTTGATCACATGGAATCTGGTTAGGGCTACTATTGGGCCTAGCCTTAAAACTAACTACACATATCCTTCAATTGATTCGGCTGCCCCTTTAAATCTTGTTATCTCCACAAAAGCCCTCAGAATCCTCTTACCAGTCATACCCACAGCCTCCAGGGTACTTAGATGCCCTTGTGTCCATTAGTGCTCTCTTGATCTAAACACTATTTATGGTAGCCATTAAATAAAGGGGTCTGTGATGGTCCGGATGTTCAACTTTCATATCTTCATCTATGAAGGTTATTGCGTTGGTTGTCTCCAAGTAAGCTCAACCGGTATGGGATTTTTCCGTGAAACACTCTACCCCTAAATCTGCTGCTATACTCATGAAGGATTCTGTGGCAATCCTTCTTGCGTCTAACCCAAATCCCAGTTGGTTGAATAGTGATCTGAACTTGGGGCTCTTCTGAAAGGTCCTGACTATACTTGGATGGAAGGATCCTTCAGACTCTTCTGCTTCTGCCAAGCTCCCATGGATCACCACAGTCGCCACTCCTTCTCCTTTGTGGTTTGGTAAAGGGTTCATCTACACCTCAAGCTTTTGTTGGGTGAGCTCCAAGGTCCCCTCCCTAAGCTCTTTGTGAAAAAGCCTCCGGAGGGTCCAACAATCCTTAGTAGAGTGCTTGACATAATTATGAATCCTACAAAATAAGATATTTTTTCTTTCTTCCTCAGTAGGTGGCCTAGATACAATAAATGGCCTAACAATTCTTTCTCCAATCTATTTATCCAAAACATGATTCAATTCTTCTACAATACACGAATCACAGGTGGTTCCTCAGTCACTTTTCCTTCAGGTCTCTTTCTTTCTTCTCCTATTGAAACTGTCATGGCCTAGGATACTAGTACCCTCTTTGTTTTCATTGTTAACACTGTCCTCCTAATTCTTTGTAGTAAGTCAGTAAACTAAGTTATGCATAGATTTTCGAGATTAAGCCTGTAATCTGTTGGGGTTTATGCCCTAAAATCAAATTTATTGGCATGTCATAAATAATTAAATTGTTTAATTATATAATACTATTTATAAATGAACTAATGGGACATTATCTTAATCCATGAGATGCATAATATGTGATTTAGTCATAGAAGATATAAATTACAAGTTCTTTGTAAACTCAGAATTTTAATTCGTAGTCGGTAATGAAATTGGGCATGTCATCAGCGAAGACTATAACATATCAACTAAGATGATTTGTCTTGATCATGGAAGTGGAAACTTCTAGTTGATATGTTGATATGTTTTAAGAGTTAAGACATATTAAACTGGACCGTTGTGAGATTTATTATTCTCCTAACGACTGTCAAATGAATAATAAATCTCACGACTTCCATTTACATCAAATCTAAATCCTGAGAGACTAATGAATTTGGTCGTGAGGTGTAGGTTGCTTTGATATATCAGGAGTGAGATCTAAAGTCACGATAAAAATCTCAGTATATTGGGCAGCCGCATTTAATGTTGATGGAACATATATTCTCAAGATGGAATTCATAATTTCTTAACAGAGATATAAAATATTTCCTTGAGATAAGTTTAATGGGTTTGGTTATTCAGAGTGTTGGACCCAACCACTTTAGTAAGGAGTTACTACATCTTAATCCTTGAGTACCCGGTTTAATCCTTTAAGTTATTCATCATATATTTATGAAATTGGATTTCATAAATATATGATGAATAACTTAAAGGATTAAACCGAGTACTCAAGGATTAAGATGTAGTAAGCTTCTAAGTGAAAGTCAACATTCATGACTTTGTATTACGACGAATATTTTAATGAAGGGATTGCATGTATAATGAAGTCTTGGGATATAATTTATTAATAAAGTCTAGAGTGCAATTATATTCATATAATGGTATTGAATATAATTAATGGTAACTTTGAACTTGTCAAGAGTTGACAGAAAAGCCTAAGGCCTATTAGAGCTAGAGTCTTATTTGTTCCTTTTTTGTCCCACTCCAAGCCACATACTAAAGCTCAATTGGAATGGCCCAAAAGGCTAGCCCAATTAGATAATCAATTATATATAATAAGAGAAACATACAGTATTTCATAAGGGTTTTTCATTAAGATCATATAAGGAATGAAATGGTGTGTATGTGAGAGTAAGCCACTCTCTTACTCTCCCTTTGAAAACTAATTGAGAGACCACACTTCTTGGGCATTAAGTGGAATTGGAGTGAAGATTAAAAGTGTTTCCAAATACTTCTAATCTTTTGTTTTTAAATTTTACCGCACCAAGGTACGCTTTCTTATTCTTAAATTTTGAAACTTACATAGTACATGTTGTCAATTGCGAATGAAGTGATCCGTTAATTTTCCGCTGCATATGTTTTGTATGCGATACAAACATGTATTTTTCCAACATAATCAAAGAGCATGTTGCATATGCAGGTCTTCACGAGCTCCTTTTCTTCGTGATCTCTATAACAATCCAAAGAAACATCCTCAAATCTTTTAATGAACTGGATAGGATCCTCTCCAGGTCTTTGCTTTACCATCTGAAGGCTTTGGAAAGTAACTTTATCTTCACCTAGATAATACTTTGCACAGAATCTTCCCATCATCTCATCCCAGGTCTTGATAGACCTAGGCCTCAAGGTGGTGTACCACGTGTATGCTTTGTCCACTAGGGACTTAGCAAACTCTCTTATACATAACTCCTTGTCTCCTACGGAAGGGCCCATGGTGTGAATGAATCTACTCACATGTTCTACGGTACTTTCATTCCTTCCATCAAAAGGGTGGAACTTTGGGGGTTCATATCCCTTGGGGCAAGGCTTGCGAAGGAGTTCTGGTGGGAATGGGGGATCCCGAGAGAATTTCTTTGGGATCCTTGAAAGCTTTTCCCTTTCTTTTTCAAGAAGGGCATTGACATCTGCCAATGTGAGATACTAAGGGTTAGCTCCCCCTTCTATTGCTGACCCTCCCTCTGGCTAGGTCCTCTCTTGGTTGACCATAGGAGGAGCGTTATCCCTGATTTCTTGGGTTTTTCCCTCTTTGAGGAGATGGATCTCCTACTGAAGGTCCTTCATCATCTCTGCCATCCGAGCCATAGGGTCTAGCTCTTTCACCTCACGCCTCTGTCTTGAGACAACCTCATGTTCCACCAGAAGTACTTCATTCCTCTACCTGGAAGCTACTTCATTTTCTCCCACAGGCTCAGTTACCGCAAGTGCCACGTTGGTACCCTTGCTGTTTCTTGTTCTTGGAGCCATGCTTTGTGAAGGGACTGTTTCTTCCCTCTCCTTTGCCCAGTCTCAAGCAAAGTCACCTTAATGTGTGGGTTCTTTTTTTTTTTTTTTTCTTTGTTAAACAGTACACAGGCCCAAGTAGCAAACAGGAGTCCTGGGCCCAATGCTTTGTGTTTTAAAGGGACTAGGCTTGGTTCACCGCAACTAAGTTGGGCTAATTTTGAACCAATTTGCGCACAAAGTGCAAATCGTACAACACAAAGCATTATGGGATGTTTCATTATTTTCTTAATTTTGTAATACATCATGCTCACTAGGACGTGTTACAAAGTCCAAATAAGTTCAAAAATTACAGACTTAGATGGCTTTCTAGGCCTCTAAGACTTGCAAAGTTTAAATCCCTTTGAATCCAAGTACGTTTTCTAGTGGCTATTTGAGGATCCCAAACGGTGTTTTCCCTCTCTTTTCTCTTTTTTGAATTCTAATAGAGCTTTCTCAAGAATCTTTTCATCTGATTCATTGTTGCTGAATGCCTTTCATTGTTGGCTACCTCTCCTATTATAGTGCCATCTTAAGGTTTCTAGTATACCATTGATTCCCTCCATCTGCCGCCCTAAGTACCAGAACCAATGTTGTGTCAGAAATATTGGTGATTAGCCCATTCCTTATTTTCTCACTACTTCCCTCTTTTGAGGTTCTCTCTTCAAAAGCCCCCAGCTGACTTTCCTATTCTGAGGGGTCCTAAAGGGCTGACCTTTGATCTTTCTTTTTCAAAAACTTCTAGATACCACCTTTTCAGACCTACCTTTTGGCTGCTTTAATTTTTGTCATTTTTCCTAAATGGGGGGATTCCCTTGCATCAGGATAAAAGATCCCCAGCCATCTTCCTTCATCGTCCATCTTTCTAGGTTCCTCGAGGTACCAGACCTTTATTTATGAATTGCTAGTTCCACAAGTCTTCTGCCCCTTTTTCTACATCATTGGGTGGCTAATGGGACACATTTGCTCTCGTTCTTTGTGCTCCTGGGCATGCTTCCTTAAGCCGTCTCAATCCCAACCTGGCCTTACTGCATATCCCGAGGATCCCAGGCTCTTGCGAATCCCCAGGTATCCTGGTCTAGTTATCTCCCTAGGCTCCTTAACGATTTTCTTACTTTTGTGGGCTAGGCTGGACTTCTTCTTTCCTTTGTTTCGTGAGGTCCAAAGCTTGCCCATTCATGGGCTTGGGTCCCTTCTTATGGACCCTTGATGGATTTGGGCCTTCCCCTTTTTTTATTGAAAGCCCGAATGTTTTCTAGATTTCAATCTTTTGTGTTATTTTGGTCTTTGATACAACATTGTGATATTTTGGACCTCAACAAGGTTTTAGATCTTCTTTAAAGTTCTTTATGCAGAAACTGAAACAACCATCAAGTTCTTGATGTAAATCTTGATCTTGATAGCACTATGTGTGTGTTTGAAGGTAAACACCTCTCGGATCTCACAAAAGATTCAACACACAACTCAACAAAGACCCTATAAAGCGTAGCTAAGGTTTTTCCTTTTATACTTGGAGTGAAACACTTAAACCTACATGTCATATGGGCTAAGGCTAGTTTAGAAATTCTGCAGAAAATTCCTAATCCACGATTCTCAATTGATCGAGTCTAATTTTTTATCAATCAAGTTTTGCAGAAATTGAATAGTAATTTCATGCAATTACTTGATTCCAAACTTACATTAAATCAAACTTTGAGCAAGTCTAAATCTTGACTAAATGTTTTGATCATGGTTTGCCAACATATACAAATTGAAGTTCTAATACATTAGTTCTTAAAGTCTTAGAACCTAACAAAAGTAAAAAATCATAAAAAATAACTAATCTCTCTTTCAAATTTTAAAATTTTTTAGGAAATATAATTATATGAGTAAAATATTTCCTAAAATATATCTTAAGTTTGATTTAAAATGCTTTCATTCTATTGTTTTCTGGGTTATGTTATCACTAAACAAATGAATAGTAATAAGCATTACATTACAGCGTCTTGTATTCCTTGTAATAACTATTCCTATTCCTATGTAATTACCGTTACAGTCTATCAAATGTACTCTAAATTCTTGGTGGAATCCACTAAGAATGCTCCAATAATACCTAAAAATTTTCCCCCTTTAGGAAAGCAAAATTTTGTTGCCTTTAGTCTACCACGTTCCCCCTTTTCAAGAAAAGTTAGACCAGCCCATAATTTCAAGAGATTTCACTACTCAAAGTTAGTGAATAACAATTTTCAGCAGGTTCAACAGGTTTTCCTTTCATGCAACAATTTTTTAGTGACTCTAAGGGTCCGTTTGGTTGAGGAGTGAAAAATTAGGAGGATATAAAGTAAGGAAGTGATAGAAAAGTAGGAAGATAAAAAAGATTTAATTTTCTTTTATATGTGTTTGGTTAGGATGATAGAAATATGAAAAACTCATTTGTTTAGATGAAAAGAAAAATGAGATGATGGAAAATGAAGTTGATATGAATTTACAATTTTGTTCCTATTAAATAAAACAAAATTAAGACATTTTTTTAATTAAAAAATTGTGTAATATGGATTGTACTTGCACACCTTTTTTTTTTTTTAAGTTGAAGAACCCGAAAAGTTTTATTAAAAAAAGCTAACTAACCATTGAGAAAAAAAAAAAAAAAAAGGCATAAGCATGTAAGAAAAGAAAAGATTAAAATAAAAATACCAAAGAAAAAAAAAAAAAAAAAAAGAGGAAATGACAGAAAAGTTCAAAACATATGAACATTAAGCTGCAGCAGTTTTGCCCAAAGCATGAGCAGGTGTTTTCGTTCCAGTTTTCTTCCCAAATTGGGAGGATTGAATTTTTGTGGGCCCGGAGAGAAAACTTCCAGGTCCTACCAATTTTCTCCCTCTTCTCCCCTTCCAACCAAACACACTCATCACTAATTTTATCTCCTATTTTCTCTCTCCCATTTTCTATCTACCCGGTTTTTACCCCAAACAAACACACCCTAAAAAATCAATAAAAGGGATGAGAACTTGAAGATGAAAGGAGTGATACAGAAAATTACATTTTTGTTAGGATTTGATTTTGTAGTGTTGGCAAACCATGACAAATAGTAAGACTTGTTGAGTTAGAATGTGTACTTTAAAGTCCAAGACAAAGACACCAGTCCAAGATAAAGAAAGATGTGAATCTGGTTTTTTCAGTTGGTACTTAATTCCTATTTAATTTGTTAAAGCCATTCAGTCGCTACTTGATTCTTGTTCGACCTTTTGAAAATCGCAGAATCACCAAAAATCAGCAAACGTGAAAACCCCATAACTTATCTGTTTCAAGCCCAATTTGTGATCTGTTTGCTGTGGTATTTAAAGGACATTATAAGCTAACCCTATAGAGCTTTTAGAGAGAGAGAGAGGTGCCTCTTGTGCCTCCTATTCTGTATCTAGGATTACAACTTATCAAGAAACAGTTACCTCAGGATTGATTAGTTCAAGTCCCCCTAGGTATTTCCTGTGAAACTAGTTTGGTTTCATTGGTTTTCTAGGTCATCATATCTTGTGTCATATCTACTTTTTCGTTGTGCATGGTATTGATGCTTGTTTATTTAACCAAAGACTTTCATAATAGATCAAATTAACAACTTGGCCTTAAAACTAGTTAAACACTATTTATCTCAGGGGTCTAAAACTAACAATATCTATTTTGTTGCCCTTTTACACTATCATTAACATCCTTACACTTTCCTCCATTTTTTCAAAAAGTTCAGCCGGTGGTTTAAAGCACTTTCATGAGTTTCTAAATGCACAAAACAAAAGTGATCCTTTTTCTCATTCATCCCACCAAACCTCATTATCCTTATTTCAAAGCTAACATCATGATTGAGCTAACTATCCTATTCTCCTTTATTTCACTTAGTATCTCACAAGAACTATTTTGGTGTATTCATTGTCTTTTCTCTCATGTACATCACTAATGTGATAGGGGGCTAAGATCCATTCATGGTTGCTTCCATCTCACATTTCCTAGTACAAATTTTTGAGCTCGACCTCCTCACTTTTAGAGATTTCGGGGTTTTTTTTTTTTTTGTCATTTTAGAGATTTCGGGTGTATTTTGGTCATTTTAGAGATTTCAGAAGTATTTTAGTCATTTTAGAGGTTTCTGGGTATTTTGGTCCATTTTAGAGATTTTTTGAATATTTTGGTCATTTTAAAAGTTTTAGAATATTTTTTGTTATTTTAGAGATTTTGGGGGTAATTTTTGTCATTTAAGAGGATTCAAGAGTATTTTGGTCGTTTTAGAGGTTTCTGGCTATTTTGGCTCATTTTGGAGTATTTTAGAGTTAAGTGATTTAGGTAAATGATACTTGGGTCTAATTTGGTACAAGTTAAAACTCAATTTTTCTCCACAAAAAAAAAGGTTAAAACTCAATTAATACTTATATTAATTGGGCTTAATTAGGTCAATACTCATTTACTCCAACTAATAATGAGGTGAATTTGGGTCTTATTTTAGTAGGCGGGTTTGAGTGGATTTTGTCACCCCTACCTCTTCCCTTGATGGTGTGTATCGTACTGTGTTTTTAGTGTTGTGGTAGTTGTTGCTTATTTCTATTATTGCTGGTTGTGTAAAGTTTGAGTTTCCGATGTGAAAAGGTGAGATGCACCTTTAACACTGACAAAAAGTATGAGAAAAATGAAGAATAAAGTAAAGAAAGTAAAAAGAGAAAGAACATAGATAACACTCCAAATAGGATTATATACAATGGATTTGAACTTTCTTTTTTGATGGGCAATGAATTTGAACTACATACTTAGATCTCGATAAGATTGAATCTTGGTATCTTTAACGATTATTTTCTAAATTAAGCGCAGTACTATAGGACGGACTAATGACTAATGTAGGGTGAGACCATACGGGGCAAGACGAGACATGTGACTCTTGTGGGACAGAGGTCTTATCAACCACCATATATAGTGGTCTTACACGGCTCTTTCCAACTAATATGTGTGGTACTGTGGTCCCCCCCCCCCCCCCCCCCCCCCCCCCTCAAGTGGAAATTAAAAACTACTTTAGTTTGTCTTAATTTTTGACTTGTTAATTTTCCTTTCGACCATCATAAAAATGTTATATGTTATTTTTTGTCTTATATGCGCAGCCACCTAGGGACCGAGCGATAAATCTTTCCTTAGGGTCAACCTTTAGGACTAAAATGAAATTGTATAAAACTCAAATATAATTAAAATAAAATTGAATGAGAATTTTTAGTTCAATTTTTTTTTTTTTTAGATTTTTTAATATTGTAAGTTTTTTTTATACTTTCTATCATATAAAATTGAATAAGTCATATATTATTGAGTAATTAAAATATTTATAAGTTTTATATAAAAATTGAATTTAAATAAGTATTTTTATTGTATCTATAATAAATTTATAGCTCGTTATGAGATAAATTTTTCTTTATTGAAATTAAACTTCTTGAAATTATGAAATTTTATTTTTTTTAAATAACTTTATTTATATACCACTTATAATACTAATAAACTTGAATAATACACTAAATGGTTCACATATATAATAATTATTTGACCCAAAAATAAAAACAAAATACACCAATGAAGAATCATTTGAAAAATATCATTCTACTCAATCTCTAAAAACATTCAATTTTCTTTTCAACTGATATCTCATGTGACTCTGTATTGTTTTAGTCTTTCGTATCTAAAAAATGAACAAAAAAAGAAAAATAACAATAATTTGAAGGTTTTTATGTATATATGAATAAAAAAAAACTCAAGGAAATTATCAAACACATATTTTGGAAATGTATTGTTGGAACTAGGTTGACAAAATCTAAAACTCCTTAGACAATATTTATTACTCTTACCAATTAAGTATTTTATGTTAGATTTAACAATAAATTTTCTTTAGTTAGATGACTTAATATTATTGTATTAGAACCACTTAAGAATTTTTCATGTATTATTTTCACAAAAGTAGTGTATTTGAGAGGGGCTTTTATAGAACTTGTATAATCTATTTGTAATCCTGGTATTATTATTATTTTTTTAATTGTATTAGTACCACTTAAGATTTTTCATGTATTATTTTCACAAAAATAATGAATTTGTGTGGATTTTATAAAAAATTATATTTTATTTGTAATCTTGTTAATTTTTATGAGATACTAAATTTTTTTTAAAAAAAATTTACTTAACATACTAGTTTTTCTTTAAGGGGGCAATTCATATTTTTTGGGAATGTTAGACTCTTAAAAATTTTAACTTTGTGAAATAACATATATAACTTAATAAAGTTTGAAGGGCCCTCGTTGAAATAACATATAACTTAATAAAAGTTTGAAGGGCCCTTGGTTAAAACACAATTAGTAGGTACGTATCATATATATATATATATATATATATATATATATATATATATTCAGTTTTTTAATAGGTAGATAGTGAAAGAAGGGAAATGTGAGTTTTGAACTACAGACATCTTTTATTTTTAGAGATAATTACAATATGTTACTAACCCTACAACTCGAATCATTTCTCCCCTAAACCTTCAAACACGTTGTGCATGAGGAAGTGTCAACTTAGCTACAAAACCCTTGACAATCACAAACATAAAGTACCACAAAAAATGTCATTGTCGTTTGGCTATTCACTTGAACTCTTATCACCTATTAACACTTGGTCTTGCAAGTCAATGAGGATTTTGATTTTGAATAGTACTATACTCAAAGCTCAGGGTCATGACTGACAGTAGAAACCCCATGGGCGTCCATTTATGATGTTGAGACATCTCTCTTCCTATAACAGGTCTTGCATATTACCAGAAAAAAGAAAGGTTAGATTATGTCTTTACCATATATATATTTATAAGAAAACTTTGTCTACTCATATGTAATTTAATATGGACAAAGTTTGGTTACAACTCCACTTAATATATTTTTATTAGTGCATTTTAGTTAATTCAATCGGTAAAGTTTCTTGTCGTCAAATAAAAAATCTGGGGTTCGATCTCTGCTATATAAAAAATTAATTGGTATCTTGGTCTGATTATAAAAGGAAATCATTATGCTAAAACTCTCTCAAGAAAATATATTTTTATTAAATGTGAATTTTGACAAATTAACCATTGGATAACATTTGTTTCTTATATTCTTCATGTTTGCAAAATTTATAAAAGATCAAAGATCAAGAGCTATGTCACTAATTAAATGTTTAAATTTCAAGTTTTTATAGTCTAAAATTATGCATAAAAAATAAGTTTACGAATTGAATAGTAAATAATATCCGATTGGTACAAAATTTGATATGTGTGTTAAAGACATAAAGAATATGCAATCTAACAATTAGATTTTCAAAGTATGTAGTCATGTTAAAATTTTAGTGGAGTTGTAGCCAAACTTTGTCCATTTAATATTTTCTCTTAGTAATTTTGTCATTTGTAATTATCCTTTAAATTATATTAATCAAAATTAATATTTTTTAAATATTTTAAAAGAAGGTTCTTTTTGTTAAATAAAATTAAATATTACTTGTGGGTGCCCAAGGACCGAGAATGGATTTGAAGAGTTGCAATATAACTTGTGGGATGTCGCAGTCCACGGACCCTAGGAGGAAAGCTGCTCGAGGAGAGGAAGAGATGAGTCAAAGCACTCTAAGGCATTCCAAGTGGGAGAGAGAATCTGAAGAGAGAGAGAGAGAGAGAGAGAGAGAATTAGTGGTCATAGGGGAAGTTTCTAGTTTGGAGTAGCCTGTTGCCTCCGCATTAAATGGTGGGCAACAACTTTATTAGCTGCATTGATGAGGAAATGACCTGAACAGTGTAAGTCACAACTAAGAAGACTTCTTCCACCATCTTCTTCAGATGTAAAAAGTAACAAATGTCATGAGAGGAGGGATGTTAAGTAAGGATGGATGATTGAGATATGATAAAGGGAGGAGTATATAAGAAAAGGAAGGTTGACAGAGAAAGAGGAGAACACACAAGTATCAAGAGACACACACACAAAAAAAGAAAAACAAAACAAAACAAAACAAGAAGAACACTAAGAGTTAAAAGAGTAAATAGTAATAATTCTTATGTAAATGTGGTCTCCTCGGGTCAATTTGTATGAAAAAAGTCCATCCATTCAATAAGATCAGCACTTTCTTCCTTATTTTTCTCCTTGGGCAAAGTCCCCCTTAGTTGTTTGTTTCCCTTTCTCTTAACTCATTGTTTTGGGCCATGGTTGGACCGATCCAACCACTATTCTAAGTGGGCTTAGGCTGCTGATTTTTCTAGTCCTTACATTACTCATTAGAGTGTAATAGTAGTTTTAAATATATATATATATATATATATATATATATATATATATATATATATATATATATATATATAATGTATGTAAATCAATTAATTTCAAGTAAATTTAATAATAAATGTAACGCTCATGTATTACATATACAATATAATACAAGAGAAATATATTAATAACAAAAACTAAATGAAAAAATAAAAATTATTTTGTTTATAAACAACATAGTAGAACATGTCCCAAAATTTTAACTATAAAAATCATACCTTTTCTTAGAATGAAAAAATAAATAAATAAATAACGCATTCCTATATCCCTAATTCTCTAAATGCAAGATAGTTTTTGAAAAAAATAAATAAATAAATAAAAAGATCTTTTACTAAAAATATTTAATTAAATATTTTGAGGATAATATGCTTTAAACACTCTTAATATAAATAAGTTATATATACCAATACAAGGGAATACTAAAAAAAAATATGAGGTAATAAGGGTTTTGTTCTAGGTTATAACTTTTTTTAATAGTGGATTACCTTATTTAGGTTTAGCCAAGTTGGGTTGGGCCTGGGGCATGTGTGCGTTGGACCCTTCCACCCAATACTAATTTTTTATTATTTTATTTTGTTGCCAATTAGTTTGTGCACAACAGTTTTATTTTTTCCAGAACAATATATATATTCAATAAGTTTGTCTATATAAATTCACCCATTATTCATTCCATTTTTTTTTTTTTTGGGCGATCATATTTGCATTCGTAGTCAAAGGGAGAGAAAGAGACATCCGAAAGACTCAAAGTACCTATTGTGAGGGACGAAATCTATCTTAAAGAGATAATGTCAAACACCATCCTTGATCAGAATTGCATTATTCATTCTTTACACATAGGACTAATTCTATTTATTTTACAAATTTATATTTGTTATATTGTGCACATAATCTATTATTGTCCTTGCTTATTGCATCTATTTGTTTTCTTATTTATTAAATTTGTTTGAAACTACGATTGTACTGTTGCATGTTATGCTATGTTGAACAATAACCATGGCACTTATTGATAGTTTTTAGACCCCTTAAAACCACAATTTGATTAACCTAGGTAATTAGCCAAGTTGTTACTTAGTCAAATTATTCAAATCTAAGTTATCACAATCAAACAATCATATCATGTAAAGCAGCGGAAAGATAAATAACACAAAGATATGATCACCCAGGAAACCAAACCGGTAAAAACCTGGAGAGGATTTAACTTAGCTATCCTCAAGGTAAACCTGAATCCACTATCTTAAAAGAATCGAAGTTCATACAATAAGACTTACAAGCCCCCACGCTCGACTTCTTATTGCTACCCACCAATAGAACTTACTAACACGACCACATGCAAGCTCCGAGACCACAGACTCCTTCTTTCTTAGATTCTCTAGCAAGTACAAGCACACCCGCTTATGTTTCTTTAAGCTTCAATGGCAGCAACTGAATTGATCATCAAGGTGTAGATAACATCTCCTCTTTAAAAGCCCTAAGCTTATGTAAAGGAAAACTCCTCACAGATCTCACAAGAGATTTACACAAACAGCAATATGAGCAACATTAAAACGTGGCTAGGGTTTGCCTTTTATACCTAGGGCAAATTAGAAAACCCTAAACGTTTTAAAAAAAAACTAGGGCTGAGTTGGAATTTTGTAGAAAATGCATTCTGACTCGATTTTTGATTGATCGAGCCTAAACTTCAATCAATCGAACTAGGCTGAAATGCTTTATTAAATCCTGCAATAGCTTATTCCAACTTTACATAAATGAATCAACTTTGAGCAAGTCTAAACACGACTAAACATATTGTTTTGATCATGGTCTGCGAACAATACACATTAGAGTTCTAAATACATAAAATCATAAGTCTTTAGAACCTAACAAACTCCCCCTTTGGCAATCCGTGACAAAACACAACTAGAAGCTCAAAGTTTACAAATAAAAGTCATTTATAAAATAATGCTCATAAAAACAGATTCAATCCTAACTACTATCCATCAGTTGCAAGTGTAGACAGTAGCTCAATTGAATCAACCTGTATATTTCCTAAAACACTAAACAAAATGCATAACCGCATGTGTGGAAAATACAAGTAAATAAAATAAATTCTTGATTTCAAACACACGCAATAAAGACATATATCAATGAAAAACTCATAAATATAAATCAATAAGCAGTTGAAACAAGAAACATATAAAGCAAAAAAAATATCTATCTCCCCCTAACATGAATAGCCCAACAAAACAAAACAAAAATGTGGCAAGAGCTAAAAGGTAAAATACAATGTGAAGCACCTAGATACAATCTAAACTAACTCCACAAGCTCCAACCAACAAAAAATGCTCTCCCCTTTAAAACAAAACAGAGTGCTCTCAAATATATACTCCTCCTTTTTGTGACGGAATGCCAAAGGGCAATCAAAATCCATCATCAAAAGGAGGTGGCAGTGAAGATCGTCGAAACTGTGCCAACTCTACACGCAATCCACGAATCTCATCGAGCACGTCCACCAAAATCTGTCCATGAGCCGCCTGAATGGTTAAGACATGATCCAACGTTCGTCGAATGTCTGAATCATCCGAAGTAGTCTGTGGAGGAACATCAACATCAACAGCAGCAGCACCAGACGCCTCAGCTGTATCAGCACCTGTAGAAGATGGAGGAGGGGGAACAAAACCAAAAGATGCACCTCTAGGACACGAAGGATCAACTCTCAAGCGAGCAGCCCTCTGCCTAAGAAAGGTGGCACCAATGGGAGCGACAACATGAACAGGCTCACCAGAAGGGAAATCAGCTAGACCAAGAAACAACAAAATCCTATGAATGAAAATAGGATGGATAAGCGCATGCCCTACGGCAGAACTCCTATGAACTTCATTCAAAGAATGAAGAAACAGATGTGGAAAGCTGATAGGTGCACCAGACATAAAAGTGTACAAAAACACACATCGCTCTAGAGGGATGGTGTGGAGATGAAAAATAGACCACAAAGAATGACATGCTATTATAAGGAAAAGATAGGTAGTCTCAGAAAGCTCAGAAGACGTGATCCAAGGATCAGAACCCCACTAAATAGAAGACCCAGTGATGTATGACATGACAACATCTAAGGGTGAAGACTCATCGTAGGGATAGATAGGCTCCTTAACGACCGGAACCCCAAGAGTATCAGCCACTACCCTAGGGGTAATGGTGAACTTAACACCTCGTATCCAACTCCTAACTAGAGTGTTGGAATCATAGATTTGGCAAGAGAGATTCGAGAAGAACTCTATAATCAAGGCGGTCGGGGGTGGATGATCTATATCTAACAGGGACAACCAACCTCTAGACTCTAGGTTTGCCCTAATGGCTAGATCAACCTCAGTTAAAACCACAGAACGCTCAGCCCAGATCTTACGCTTACTGTTCAATTTCTCAAAGGCCTCTCTACAACGATCGTTCTTAAAAAACTGACTCCTAAAGGGAGACACAGAGGGAGTGGAGGAAATCATATTAGCTCTAGTCTTCCTAGGCATGGTGCTAGGGAAAGGATAGAGACACAAAAAACAGAACAAGAAAAAAAAACAACCAAGGGCAAACTTCAAGTTAGCACAAAACAAATATAGAATAAGAAAAAAAATTATATGATGCATGAACAAATTAAATGTCATGATGCATGTCCTAATGCAGTGCAATTAAGTTCAAATTAAGTTCAAATTCACAAATTGGCTAGAGCATAGAGTTTCTAACAAAAACCTCAAAATTTTGAAAAACCACTTAAACCATTTGTAACAAATTGACCAATTGATCATCACACAAGACAGATTACTTAAAATAATGGTCAATTACATCAATTCAACAAGCCAATTTCATCAATTAAAACCAATTTGAACAAAATCCCCAATTCGGGTTCAATACAAGCCCTAGAATTTTTAATTTTTCACAAATCCCCAAATTGATCAAATTAACCACTATAGATCATGAATACATCGTTGTAGCAACAAAACCCATTGATTAAATTCATAAAACAAGGCTTGATTAATCAAAAATCCCAAATTAAGCATAGTTCAAAAATTACCCAAAAACCATGAGATTATGCATGAAAATGAGAAAAACAATGCAAAAGGAAGGGTAATATAGACATACCGGCTTAGGGAGAGAGAAACCTTGCAAGAAATTTGGAGAAAAATAACAAAAAATTCTTTGTGGAGCCTTGCCAAGTCGGAGAGAGAGAAAGAGGTTTGAAAATTTTTTGAAAAAGTGGTTTGAACAAGTCAAATCTGATTTTTTTTTAAAACCTAATTCACGAGTTTTGATTGATTGAGAACAAGTTTCGATTGATCGAAACAGACAGAGTCTCACAAAAAATTTTAAATGCAATTTTGATTGATCGAAAAACAGATTGGATCAATCGAAAATCTGGAAAAATAGCATTTTAGAAAAAATAACCTAGTTTTTGAAAAAACTCTTCAAAGCATTGAATACAATGAATAAAATGCATGAGTATGAGATGAATTGCTTTTCCAAAATACAAGTTTTAAACCCAGTTCTCCCAAAATTAATATTTTCAAACATTCTCCCTTTAAATTCTCAAACACAAAATATGTTTTGCACAAAAATTCAAAGTAATTGCAAACTTGGTTGGTTAGACCGAGAAACACACATAATAACATGTACAATGTTTAGCAAAGAGTAACTTGTGTAGTGTGTGCAATTAGCAAAAGCTTGAGTTACATATGAGGTGATATGTGTATAGCAATTAAATACATGGTCTACAAAATTCATCACATAGAATTTGAAAGAGACTATCACCTAAAAAGTCACATCATATAACTCCCACATCTCCTAGAACATAAGCTTGCAATCATGGAAATTTCTTGAATTTTGTCTCATAATATACACACCAATTTTAATTATGTGATTTGGCATCAAGCCTAATAGTACACACCAATTTTAAGCATTAAGAAATTAAACCGAGGCTACACCTTATGTTCTTTTTGTGCATGTGCTACACTTTCTCGAGCACAAAATCTTACTATATGCACTAAGGTGTTCATGATTGGCTAGTGAACAGTGGTGAGATGGTTATTTATGCCTTTCTCAAAAGGTTCAAGTCCAACAGTCAAAGACATGTGACTTCAAGATCAAGACAAAGTGATCAAAAACATAAAGATCTTTCCCACACAACATGCACTACAAAGCTTCAACTAGTAAAGTGTAGAAAGTAAGCTCATCAAAGCTAAACAAGGTACAAAAGACATGTCATGTGAAAATAAATTGACCAACTTGTTTTCAAAAACAAAGAAAATAGTGCAAAAACACAATTTGCTTCCTTTTCCTTCCTCTTTTTTTTAAATAAAAAATAAAAAACACCAAGAATGAAATGCATGAATGTTATGCAATGCAAATCCTAGAAACAAAAACAAAAAACAAAGAACAATGATCACAAAGGAAAAAGCAATGAAGCACAAGGATCATGTCAGAAAGATTCAATTAGATCGAGTCTTTTGCATCCAAAACCTTTTAGATGCACCACGAGCATTGGAGTTTGTATTCACATTAAAGTGATTTCCAACTCTAGGATTGGAATAAAGGTTAAGAGCCTTTACCAATTCACCAATAAGTGCTATAGGATCTTATGCTTATGGCACAAACACTTTTGGTTTGTTTGCTCTCTTAGCAGCTTGCAACTTGTAACAGTTTGAACGAATGTGTCCAGACTTCCCACAAAAATGACAAACCCAAGCAGGCGTACCGTGCATCTTGTCCTTAGAAATGGTAGACTCCTTAGGTTTAGATTCTTTCAGATCAACCCTAATCTTCCTAGATGGTGAAACTTCTATGGGTTTAACAACCTCACTCACAGGTGGTTTGACAATTTCACTCACAACCTCACTCACAGAAGGTTCAAAAGAAGATGAAGGAACAAAGTTTATGGAATAGGGAGCAGACACAAAGATGCTTTCAACAAAACCTAATCCAGATTTGTCAAAATGAGACTTTTGAACACTTAGCATTTGATCAAGTTTAGAACTAGCAGATCTAGCAACAGATAAATCAAGTTCCAACAATTTAACTTTATCAAGCAATAGCATATTCTCAATTTTCACATTGTTCAAAAGTTCATTAGCATCAAACAGTTTAACAAGCAAATTCTTCTTATCAAGCTCAAGAGATTTAATTTTCTTCAGTCCAAGTTCAACATTCATAGCATCCTTTGTAGCAACTTTGCAAAGTTTATTGTAGGTCTCTTGAAGATCTACATCCTCAAAGAGTTCCCCATCAGAAGAGTTCTCTTCAACAGATATGCTTTCATTTACTACAGCAGTAGCAGTGAAGGCAATGAAGTTTCCATCCTCGTCACAACCTGACTCATCATCAGAAACTTCACCATCACTAAGGGTTACAGCCATAGCCTTACCCTTAGACTTCAAATAAGTTGGACACTCAAATTTCATGTGACCATACCCTTGACATCCAAAACACTGAGGACCCATAGAATTATTTGAAGATTGACCTACTTTTTCTCTAGGTTTATCATTATTGTTAACCTTAGTGGGATCATTCTTCCTAAAATTTCTAGGTTCAACAGTGTTCGTACCTCTTGCCTTTCTATTATTATTCTTGAGAAAGTTTCTAAAGTTCTTGGCGAGGTAAGCAATCTCTGTAGCAGAGAGCTCATCACCAAATCCATCAACCTCAACATCATCAACAGACTTAAGAGCCATTGATTTGGATTTGCTAATTTTGGGTAGGTCCAACTCATAGGATTGAAGAGATCCACCAAGTTCATCAACAAGGATGGAGTCCACATCCTTGCTCTCAGTGATGGCAGTTACCTTGGGTCTAAAGTCTTCAGTTAAAGATCTAAGAATCTTCCTAATAATTTTAGGTTGATCATAGATTTCACTCAAGTTATAAGCAAAATTAACAATATCATTAAGTCATCAAAAGATTCATCATTAGACATCCTAGTACTTTCAAATTTAGAAGTTAAGTGCTACAATTTGTTGATTTTGATAGCCTTTGTGCCTTCATGCACAATCTGGAGGATATTCCAAGCAATATGAGTAATCTCAACGTTAGAGATTCTCTTAAATTCCTCCATAGAAACAGCGTTAAAGATAACATTCATAGCCTTGCTATTGAATGCGGCTGCTTCTTTTTGAGAAGTTTGCCACTCACTAACAGGAGTAGTGGGTTTCTCCCATCCGTATTCAACAGAGTTCCAAACTCTCTCATCAATAGATTTCAGAAATGCTTTCATCCCTACTTTCCAATAAGAATAGTTATTCCCATCAAAGTGAAAAGGAATAACAAGAGAATGTTCATGTTCCATGACAACAGGGGTCAAGGATCAGCTCAGTGATCAAAAGATTAACAACAAGAGAGTAACCTGCTCTGATACCACTTGATAGCTTTTAGACCCCTTAAAACCACAATTGGATTAACCTAGGTAATTAGCCAAGTTGTTACTTAGTCAAATTATTCAAATCTAGGTTATCATAATCAAACAATCATATCATGTAAAGCAGCGGAAAGATAAATAACACAACGATATGATCACCCAGGAAACCAAACAGGTAAAAACCTGGGGAGGATTTAACCTAGCTATCCTCAAGGTAAACCTGAATCCACTATCTTGAAAGAATCGAAGTTCATACAATAAGACTTACAAGCCCCTACGCTCGACCTCTTATTGCTACCCACCAGTAGAACTTACTGACACGACCACGTGCAAGCTCCGAGACCATGAACTCCTTCTTTCTTAGATTCTCCAGCAAGTACAAGCACACCCGCTTGTGTTTCTTTAAGCTTCAATGGCAGCAACTAAATTGATCATCAAGGTGTAGATAACATCTCCTCTTTGAAAACCCTAAGCTTGTGTAAAGGAAAACTCCTCACAGATCTCACAAGAGATTTACACAAACAACAATATAAGCAACACTAAAACGTGGCTAGGGTTTGCCTTTTATACCTAGGGTAAATTAGAAAACCCTAAACGTTTTAAAACAAAACTAGGGCTGAGTTGGAATTCTGCAAAAAACGCATTCTGACCCGATTTTCGATTGATCAAGCCTAAGTTTCGATCGATTGAACCAGACTGAAATGCTTTATTAAATCCTACAACAGCTTATTCCAACTTTACATAAATGAATCAACTTTGAGCAATTCTAAACACGGCTAAACATATTGTTTTGATCATGGTTTGCCAACAATACACATTAAAGTTCTAAATACATAAAATCCTAAGTCTTTAGAACCTAACACTTATGAATCTAGGTTTTAGGTTTGCTAGGGTTTGTTAATGTGGTGAGACTCTCCATGAACCTTTGTTTATATGTAGCATCTATACTTTGTGGTGACAAATAATTCTGCAGGCTTGTGAAGTTTACCTTATTTCTGCTTGACATACACTCCCCCCCACCCCCTTATTATATTACCTAATACTCTCACAAAGGAGAATATGCTCTTCAAAAGCATGTGTCGAGTGTCAACTAATGTGTTTACTTTTTAATGGTTGTCCTTCACCTAACATTGATTTGGCTACAACTGTCTAAACAAGAGGTGTACATTTGAGAATCGAAGCTGTGATCTGAGCTTTATTAACCATTACAATGAACTTTAATTATGACTAAATTATTCTTTTTAAGATATAGCGTAGATGTGATTAGCATTTTTTCTTAGATCGTTATATAACCTCTCTAATCTAGATTCTTGTCACAGACTTGCAATCATATATATATGCACCAGCCATAAGGTCATGTTTTTATGTAATTGGAATATCCTTCAATAAAACGCATTTTATATGCAACTAAGTCTTAGTTTCTAGTGTGTTGAAGAAGACCTTAAAGTTGTCAAATAAATGATATTATTGAAGACACAAGATTACTCAAGAAATTTCTCAAGAAAAACTAAAACTGCAAGTCCTAATACCTTTTCGATACCTGTCAGTCTATCAAGATTTAATGAATCACAATACCTAGCTTAACACCTCTTGACCTATCGAGCTTCAGGAAAACTGAATGTAAAGTTCTTTTTTTGGCCCGTGATGACTTGGTTTTCTAGGGATTAGGGTTTCAAAGCATATAAAAAACATATTTTATACCCATCATCATTGAGACAAAGAGACACACATAACAGGAGTTGTTACGACGTTTGTATGCCTAGCTACTTTCGGTTCATCCAAGCATGGTTGAAGAATTCTACAAAACTACAACAATAATAAAGGTTATTGTGGAATTAGTCACAGATAGAAAGATTCATGCAAATTAGAAGTATTTTACAAGATCATAAGTCCAATTGAAGATTTGAGCAGAAACTGGTATAGCTAAATAGGTTCTACTGTAGGAATGTACTTTGAGATAGGTTTATAGGATAAGATTTCTTGTATTTGTAACTGCTTATTCTTGATTAGTGAATTCTTTATAAGTGGACCTAAAATTCACCCAATAGAGTTGTCTATGAGGGTTTTTTCCATCATGGTCAAATCATTGTGTTAAACTTAATTTTCTACTGCACTCTATTTAGTTTGATTATTTGATCATGCCTTAATCTAATTTTTATAAAATTTGATTAATTAATCAAATTAGATAATTAGATTAATTTACTAGGGTAAATCTATAACCCAACAACTTTCGTTTGAATTTAATTTCCCTTAGTCATATGAGAAGTAATCCTGCAAGGTTATAAACAAATGTTATCAATTGGTTGATAATTACAAATTTCTCTTTTCTTAGGCCAGGATTATACATTGCTAATAATTACAAATTTTTCTTTTTCTTAAAGATATAAAGGATCCAACTAGTTTTGTTCTGCATATACCTAGTGTGATGGTTGTAAAATATTTCGAAAAATCGATGGTTGATATGCTCATAGAAAGAAACAGTTAAAAATGAAAATAAAAATAAAAGAATGACTGATTGAATCTTGTGAAGAGGAATATGAAGAACGTACTTCCTTACTAGAATTTTTATCTTGTTTTTTTTTTTTATGTGAAATAAAGCAACTTTATTCAGAACAGGAAAAAAACATTACATCCTGGGCCACCAAGTTTTCAATACAGCTTGGTGTTTCTTCTACCCATGCATGCAAAGGTGACACACCTCTAGCAAACTGTGCTAACGTGTGGGCTACTTTGTTACCAGTGCACGGTACATGACAGAACTGGACAGACCGAAACTTGGGAAGATGGGACACGGCACCAGCTACAATACTGGCAATAGACGAAGGCGCATCAGTGAGACAAAGCATGGCATTTGTTACTATTTGCACATCACTCTCAAACGCACAGTCCCTGATTCCCATATTCCAAGCAAACTCAACTGCTTCTTCCATGGCCTTAGCTTCCGTCTCGAGAGCACCCAACAGAACTAACAGCTTCTTACTCAACGCCGCCACAACTGCACCATTGTGATCCCGAATAACAACTCCAATTCCAGCCTCTTTTTGGTGTTCAAATGTCGCACCGTCCAAATTCGCCTTGTACCAGGGTGGTTTAGGGAGCTGCCACATTGCCTCCACAGGTTCACGGTAAGGCCGAACATCATGGTTGGCTGTTAAATATTCTTCCAAATAATTTTTTATCCACCAAGCCAGAACAGTAGCTGGCTTCCCACTCTTCCCATGCCGGACCTCATTCAGCTTTGTCCAAATACCCCATGCCGTCATGACCATCAACCCGAGATTCTCCTCCGACCACTTTTTCACGTTTCGACCATACCACAACAGGTCCAAAAATTCAAGGCAGCTATCCATGATGTGATCTTTGTCAATCCCCACCTCATTCCACACCTCCTTAGCTCGATGGCACTTCCAGAACAAATGACCTGTTGTTTCCTCTGCTTTTCCACACACCTCGCATATGCTGTCTGGAGTTACTTGATGACGATACAGGTTAGCTTTCGTGGGCAAGATTTTCTGCATGCCCGCCACATGAAATTCTGGATTTTGTTTGGTACCCGCAAGCACCAAATGAACTTCCAGAATTCTTTCATACACGTAGTGTTAGAGCTTTCCTCAGATAATTGCTCACTCCTTTCCTGCAAAGCCACCTTATAGGCTGACTTTACTGAAAATTTTCCAGAAAAAGTAAGAGCCCATATAAAGTGATCTTCAGGCAGAGTTGGACTCAGAGCAATGGATAGGATAGACTCTACATCAAAAGGCATAAGAATGCTACGAAGGGCTTCCAGATTCCACTCTCCATTCTGGTGGTCAATCAGGGTGTTCACCATCACCTCAAAGCCAGCTTCTGGACACGGTGTGACTACTTGGTAGGTAGATGATATAGGCAGCCATCTGTCACCCCAGACTCACACCTTTTCCCCATTTCCTATCCTTTAATGGCTACCTTTTTTAACAATTTGCTGAGAAGAGAATATGCTTCTCCAAGCATAAGACGGCTTTGTTCCCAAAGATGTAGAAAGAAAGTCTCCATGGGGAAAATATTTTGCTCGAAAAACATAGTGAAACAGAGAGTTAGTGCAAGTTTGGAGCCGCCACCCCTGCTTGGCAAGCAAGGCCAAATTGAATGCCTTCAGATCCCTGAATCCCATCCCACCACATTCCTTCGATGTGCACATTTTCTCCCAACTAAGCCAAGCCATCTTGTCTACACCATTATTTTGTCCCCACCAAAATTTTCGGACCATCCCTACTAGCTCATCACATAGTGAATCCGGTAATTTAAAGCAACTCATGGTATATGAGGGTATAGCTTGGGCCACTGATTTTATTAAAATCTCCTTTCCTGCATTCGACAATAGCTTTTCTTTCCATCCTGAAAGTTTCTTTCCAAGCTTATCCTTAAGGTCATTGAAAGTATTCTTTTTGGATCTACCCACCAAGGACGGGAGACCCAAATATTTTTCATGTTGACGGATGACTTGGGCTCCAAATCTAGTTTTGATCTCCTCCTGAAGTGCACGTGAGGTATTCTTGCTGAAAAATAGAGCGGCCTTGGCCTTATTAAGCTACTGACCCGAGGCAGCCTCATAAAGAGTGAATATACGTTGGAGCTCATTGCACTCTTCTAGAGTTGCTCGGCAAAACACCAAACTATCATCAGCAAAGAATAAATGGGATATTCTTGGGGCTCTTCGGCACACTGCAATTCCATGGATGGCTTATCTTTCTGCTGCACGATGAAGGAGAGCAGACAAACGTTCTGCACAGAAGAGAAATAAGTAAGGTGATAGTGGGTCCCCTTAGCGAAGGCCCCTGGATGGAACAATTCTACCTCGGGTTTGCCCATTAATACAAATGGAATAAGTGACAATAGATATACACCGCATAATCACCTCAATCATTTTATGGTGAACACCCATCTTCCCCATAATGTTCTCCAAGCATTGCCACTCAACTCTATCATATGCCTTACTCATGTCTAGTTTTAGAGCCATCTCCCCCACTTTCCCAGTCTTTTTTTGGCTAATGTGATGCATAGTTTCAAAGGCCACCAATACATTATCAGTTATAAAGCGCCCTTTTGTGAAAGCACTTTGGTTCTCACTGACAATAAGAGATAGTACATTTTTCAATCTATTAGCTACTGCTTTAGAGGCTATTTTGTAAGCCACATTACATAAGCTAATGGGTCTATAATCAGTGATTTTCCTAGGATTAGGAACCTTAGGAATCAGAACAATATGGGTGTCGTTAAAGTCAGGAGAAATAATACCATGGTTGAGGAAGCCAAGGGCAGCTTGAATAACACAGTTGCTAGTGAAGGACCAAAACCTTTGGTAAAATAGAGGGGGCAGTCCATCAGGTCCCGGCGCAGTATAGGGGTGCATTTGCTTAATTTCCTGTGCTATCTCAAAAGCTTGGAAATCTCTTGCCAGGAGTTGGTTCATTGCTTCTGTGACTGAAGGAGAAACTGCATTAAGGAGCTCCGTCATTTCACCAAGTCAAGAAGAAGTGAACAAAGAAGAGAAATACTGCGTAGCAACATGCTCAATATCATCCAACCCCTCCCACCAAACACCATTATCATCTTCCAATCCCTGAATCCAATTATATTGTTTTCTGTTTGAAGCTTTGGTATGGAAAAAGCTGGTGTTTCTATCTCCCTCCTTCAGATACCTGTTTCGAGACCGTTGCTTCCACATTACTTCTTTCGTGTCTAGCCAAAAGTTAAGGGCTAGTCTGACCTGTTGAATATTGTCCATGTTGTTCTCTGGGAAAGGTTCAAGCACCTGTAGTTTATTCTTCAGCAACTTAATCTAGCGGCCAACATGACCAAACTCTCGTTTATTCCACTGAGTGAGTTGAGCATGGCACTCGAAAATGCAGTTTTTCAATGGATGGCCCATGGCAAAACATAAACCATGCTCCCATGCATCACGTACTACTTCCTCGCACCGAGGGTCACGAAGCCACATGGCTTCAAACCTAAAAGGTTTTGCGCCAACCCTAATCTGTCTCCCATTCTGACCCCACTTTAGAGCGAGCATGCAATGGTCTGAGGCCGTGGTGGACAGATGGTGCAACTTCGCATTTGCAAATCGGGAAAACCACTCCGGAATGGCCAGAGCACGATCAAGCCTTATCCACCAACTATCTCCATTTGCAAAAACCTTGCTCCAAGTAAACCGAGACCCCACATAGCCCAAGTCTCTAAAACGGCATATATTCATCACTTCTCTAAACCTCTCCATTAGTTTCGGTGCTCTCGGGTTGCCTCCCAGTTTCTCTGCATCACTCAAAATTTCATTATAGTCCCCTATATACAGCCATGGTAGTGAATTTGAACTTCCTAACCTCTTGAGAATCTGCCATGTCTCCTCTCTTCTGCTTGTCTCCAGTTGCCCATAAAACCCTGTAAACCTCCATCTCCCCGAACCGTCATTTCCTCCTATTTCAGCATCTATGTGCCACGAGCCAAATGTTTGAACGTCAACCATAACATCCTTCTTCCACAATAAGGCCAAACCTCCCTTGCTTCCAATGCTGCCCACTACTAATCCTTCTGTGAATCCAAGCGTGTATTTTTTATACGTCATATCTTCTTTGGACAACGTAGTTTCCATAAGGAAAACTAAGCTGGGATCTTCAGAGGCTATCACCTCCTGGAGTGCTCGAACTATTCGGAGGTTCCCAAGCCCCCGACAATTCCAGCTTAATGCACTCATTGTTCTCGGTGGGACTGCCAAGCAACCGCCGCCGTTTCATTAAATTCCATACCCAACAACCTGCTTATTTCCGCCACCTCCATGTCCGTTTTCTTCTTATTTAAATTATTTTCTAACTCATTCTGCTCATGGTCTTGGGCTCTTTTTTTACTCCCAGTGTGGGTCTCCTCAGTTACTGGGGTAGCAATTTTCGACCCCAAAGTAATTCTTTTCCAAGTTCTTGTAATTGGGCTATTTATCTGAGGCCCACTACAAGCAATAGCCTTCTTACTTGGGCCTTGATCCGACATATCCACCTGAATAGGCCCACCACTCTTACTGTCAATTGTCTCCTTGTCAGCACCTCCAAAGTTCCTGCATTCAATATCATCATCAAGATTATTAGTCAACACAGCAGAATCAATGTTATTATTGAGAGCAATATCAATCTCCTTGATATGCGCCTGGAATTTATCATTGTCCGCGAGAATCTCTGCCAAACTTGTCGAGTTTTCAATTTTAGACGATTCCTGAAAATCCGCACTTTCCATTCTCGTGATGCACTCATCTTGAGGTTCCGTTGGTGGCATAACGTCCGCCATCCGCTGGGTAGAACATGGGCTGGCCGGTTTGTCGGAGTCTCGAGAGTCATCTCCTCACTGTGTTTCCTACCCAGCCACTGAGATCATCTTCCTCCTAAATATGGTAAGTTGAGATGCCCGCATCCACTCCCCAAAAGGTTGGTCTTTGACGTTGAGCGTACCCTTGCTGCGAAGCCAGACCTCACAGTCCTTAGCGTCGTGCGTCAACCTTCCGCACCAGTAACAAAACACTGAGAGCCGTTCATAGCGATATGAAACCCAACCTTCATTAGACGGGCCAAACCGCACCCTTCTCCCTCGACTCAACGGCTTGGTGATGTCTATCTCCACTCGCACCCTCATAAACTCCCCACCATCAGCTTCGTCTTCATCGCTACAGTGCATGACTCGCCCAAGAGACTGACAGATTCCTTCCGCCGCTTCTACCGTCATTCATCGCACCGGCAGGTCGTGAACTTGGACCCAGAATGCTACCGTATTAAACTGAATTTCTTTGATGGATTGATCAGTTTCATAACGGAAAAGTGCAACCAGGTACTTGTCGAAACTCCACGGCACACCGAGAAGTATCCGTTTCGCATCCAACTCATCCTCAAACGTGAAGAGCATATAGTGGTTTCCGAGTTCTTTGATATGGAATGGTTTTTTCGTCCTCCACAGTGATCGGAGTGTGCGAGCCACCGCTTCTATGCTAAGTGCTCGCTTCGTGAAAAATTTTGCTGCTAACATGCAGCCTAGCTTAAGGTTTTGGTTCTCAAAGTCAAAAGTGTCCATTTCTTGTTCAGAAATAGACAGGCGGCTCCAATCTTTAGTTAATGAATCCATGCGTTTACTATTTTCCTGACCCCACAAGACTATAAGCCCTCAAAGTGATGAAGTTTCATGAGGGGACTACGGCCTACTAAGAGGAACAGGATTCCACTGACTAGAGGTCTGGCACTGCCAGGACTCTAGGTCAGAGAAACTTTTTAGGAGGATGGTAATTTAGAATTTTTATCTTGTTGAATCTAATACAAAGACTCTTTTATAACTGATTGAATCTAATTGTTAATTTTTCTTGAAAAAGAAAGGCACAACCAAGCATATCGCAAGGACTCATTATTATCTAATTGATGATTGAATCCAAAATGTTATTGTAAATAAATATGAGTGATGTTTGAAATATTATAAATTTTATTATGTAGGCCTTATAAGTTAAGGTGTCATAAACTATAAAAAGTAATACAAAGACTCATTTATTATCTTGTTGAAGTGACACCAATCACATTAATTTTTTTTTTTTTTTATAAAAACTAATCTCATTCATTGACATATCAATTTGTAAATTTTATATAGTAAAATTTGTACTAATTATATATATTTTTTCAATAAATATTTCATTAGTTTACCACATACATTTTATAAAAGAAATTTGTTGTATACAAACGTACCAAATTACAATTCAGCTAACAATATGTCCTATCAATATTTCTAAAAAAGCACTAAATAGATGACGATAATATCAAAGGTAGTGGTTAGGGCCAACTAGACTCTGCTATGCAGAGCGTCTTAGGTTTGATTCACTCTAGACCCAAACCCACTAGCAACATGTCTTATACTTCATCAAAATGAGGTCATAACTTGGGAGATGTTAAGGGCTACTATAGTACTATGGTTACTCTCAGGTTGTAAAGCCATACTGACTGTTCCCTCCTAACCATTTTTTTTCTACCCAAAAAAAAAAATATATATATATATATATATATATATCTATGACAAACATGTTATGATAATATCGGATCCTAATCTAGTGAACTATTGCATCATGCAATTGTTTGGAGTACAAACCAATTTTTAGGCCGCTTGCAATGATTTTGCACAATGTAAGATAAGACTTCTCTGAAAGAGTGTTGAGTTCGA
The DNA here is from genome assembly GCA_030820535.1 of Quercus parvula. Classification (NCBI taxonomy): domain Eukaryota; kingdom Viridiplantae; phylum Streptophyta; class Magnoliopsida; order Fagales; family Fagaceae; genus Quercus; species Quercus parvula. Next base: position 44,379,205 of record JAUAME010000001.1, read on the forward strand.
TAATGTCCTAACTTAATAGGACTTAAACATACACAAATTACCGATGAGAGGGAAAGAATTAAATCAAATCAAGTGCATAATGATCAAGCAATAAATATTAAATATACAACTCACTTGATAATATAATAGCAAAAGTCCAACTTCACTTGATTACAATAGAACACAAGAACAAAGCAACAAACTGAAATTGACAAAGTTTAATAATAAGAGTACAAGAACCCTACAAATTACTTGTCTACTCCTACTCCTTGATAGTCATGCAAGTGGTAAAGACATTCCTACAAACATGCATGCAATGCGAGGGGAATTTCCATCCCTACAGACATGGATTGGTCACTTGTTGATAGAAAATTTTTGGATGATGTGTTGGAGATTTTTTGCTTATAAACTTCAATATTTCATTTGTAGGTAATAGGTGGTAGTTGTTTTCGGCCAATAACTACCCCACAAATCAAGCAGGGGTGGTTTATTGATAGGACTACCACTTACAAGTGTCATCTTTTTGCCAAGTTTGTCTCATACATGGCATAAGTTACTACTAGTTTATTTATTTATTTTATTTTCACATAAATTGCAATAGTGAATTAATCAGTGAGATTGAAGATTAAAAATTGACTTTTTAATATATCTTAGTCATTGGATTAGAAAATATTTTGAATTTTAAACTTCTTACTTTTTCACTTTATTTCCTATCTTACTGTCACATCTCATACATTCACAGTAATTGCATAGTGCATGATGTCCAAATATGATAATATCAATGACAAACAATTTAAAATAATATGATTTAAAGTAAAAGTTTTTTAAAAAAAAGTGTCTTCTTTTTGCCAAGTTTGTCTCATACATGGCATAAATGACTAATATTTTATAATATTTTTACATAAACAATAAACAATAATAGTGAATTAATAGGTGAGATTGAAAAGTTAGAAATTCACTTTTTGATATATCTCAGTCCTTGCATTAAATTTTTTTTTTTTTTTAACCTTTAAACTTGTTACTTTTTCACTTTTTTCATATCTAACTTTTACATCCCATAAAATCATATACTTTTGGTGCGATAATCACTCCACAAGTTATACTTGTGGAGTGTAGGGTGTGGGGAGTAAGAGTCGGATTTCAAGTCTCTAAAAGTGAGTTAATTCATACATATATACACTTAGATTAAGTTAAAATAGAATTTTTTTCTTGTATAAATAAAATAAAATACGAACTTTTACATCTCATATGTTCACGTTAATTGCACCGTGCATGACGTCCAAGTCTGATAATATCAATGACAAACAATTTTAAATAATATAATATAAAGTAAAAAAAAAAAAAAATCATCTTTTTGCTAATTTTGTCTCATACATGGCATAATAAGTGACTATTATTTTATTTTCATATAATTAGCAATAGTGAATTAATGAGTGAGATTGAAGGTTAAAATTTGACTTTTAAATATATCTTAGTCATTGGATTAAAAAACATTTTTAACCTTTAAACTTCTAACTTTTTTACTGCTTTTTTTATATCTAACTTTTACATCTCATAAACTCACGGTAATTGCAATTTGATAATATCAATGACAAACAATTTAAAATGATATAATGTAAAGCAAAAGTAAGAAAATAAATAAAAATAAAAATTGGGGCAATAAGATAATATATTGCATAAATATATACAATGTGAAAAATTCTTTAGGCCCCTTAATTAGTTATGTGGATTACTTAAGAGTTGATTAACTTAAGCCAATTATATGATTACAGTTTAGATTGCTTAATTACAGCCACAATGAATACCAAATCTGAAAATCTAGCACTAACACAGAATTACATTCTGTTTGTTACAACGTAAAATATTTGCAGGAAGATATTTTCTCATTTTATGATGTTTATTTTGCAGTAAAATATTTAATAAAAAGTAAAATATTTTCAGTCAACCAAATCAACTTTAAGCAAATTTGTGTAAAATATTTTACACTTAAAATTTAAATTTTGCAATTGCTCTCTAAGTGTGCGTTTGTTTGCACTTTTAAGAGCCCAAAATGCGCATAAACCAAAAAGCTGAGAAAAAAATGCGTTTTGGGCTCAGGCAAAAAAAAAAATCCAAAACGCACAAAATTTATGGACCTCAAGAGGTCCATAAATCAAAACGCACATGCGTGTTTTCCCTTATTACCGTTGGGCCGATGGTTATTACGAAAATGCCCATAAATATTAATCAGTTCTCTCACGCCTAGCCTCACGCCCCCATCTCATTTCTCTGCTCTTCACTCCGCACGAAACTCCTCTCACGCCTCTCATCTCTTCTCTCTGCTCTGCCCTCTCCATGGTAAGTCTCTCTGCTTTGTCATCCGTTTAAGCTTCTTCCTCTTCTTCTTCTTTCTTTCTTCGTCTACTTCAACGCGCACTGATCTTTTCTTTCTTTTTTTAATTTTATTTTTGTCTAATCTGATCTGAGAAATACGTTTTGAAGGTAGAGATTTGATCAACTAAAACACCAAGCAACACTGATTTGCTACCAAAAACCACCAGGTACCAACACTGATCCGAATTTTTTTTTTTTTTTTACCGAGTGTGGGAAAAAAAATTTCAGATCTTGCATGCTTTGTTCTTGTTAATGATCTCTTTGTTCTCTTGCCAAGTACTGAAAACATTTGTGGGTACATGCTTTTTTTACCAAGTTTTTGATTTGTTTTCTCGGCAACCCAGAAATAGATTAATGGGTATTGTTCCTTTACTTGTTTAGTTATTTGTTTTTGTTGATTGGAATTTAGTTGATTTGTTTTCTCAGCAACCCAGAAATAGATTAATGTTATTTTTTGTTGATTGGAATTTTCATATTGGAATTTATTTTTTTACCAAGTTTTTTATTTGTTTTTACAGTGGTTTGAATCTTGCTATGAATGGTTTGTAGACTTGTAGCTCATAATTCTAATAGAAAAAAGAAAAAAGTTTGGGCTTGGGATCTGAAAATCAGAGGAGAAAAAAGAGGAATGTAGTGTTCGATTTACCATATATAAATTTAAATATCACTTTTATTGTTGAAAGCTTCAGTTTTTCCATCATCATTGTGAAAATTATCTTAGCTATTATAGTATAATTTATGTATAAGCCTATCTGTTTAGGAAACTAGATACTTTTGATGTAAAAAACTAAGGTTGTGATTGTTTCCCTTCTTGAGTTTAAGAAATTTCTCAATATGAATGTGAATGATGGCAATCTTCATAAGGAACCCATGATTTGGTTTAGGGATCTCCATGATGCACTTTACATAGAATTGATACTCTTATTTGCTTGAAAAGTAGAACTTTGTGAGTGTTTTAGTTAATATTTAGGGTCACAATGTTCTGATTTTTCAAGTACAATATCCAAACAAGCTTTCATGATCCATATGTAGATAGTGTGTCTGCAATGAGATTGTACAAGAGAATGCGTGGCCAAGATCATCCGAATGATGCTAGTGAGATATAAACTGATGCCTACATATCCCAAAACGTTACCAGCAAATTTGATTCTTTAAGAGCTAAGGAACTTGAGCAGATGAGCCCAGATGAGCTTTATGAAATTTCAAGACCAAACTATAAGTGTTGGTGTCTGGACTCAAGCCAAGCAATACAGCCATAGCAATTGATTGCTTTCATCTATCAGACTTGTTGATCTTCTCAGAGCATGGAAGGCTATCATTTTTTTATTTACATTTTATTGAGGTTGGAGAGGAATATAGTTTCAAAGTAGCCCATTCTTAGGAATAGATTGGTGTTGGAGCTATAGTAGGAGTTCTACATATTCGGAAGGATCTTACTAGGGTGTTAATATTGTTTGATACTTTCCACAAGAGAAAATAAAAATTAAGAACTTGCTGTGTAAATTAACATTTTTTTTTCCAACAGGGTTTCGTAAATTTCTGTTTTTCCACTGAAATGCTCCTTGTACAGGGCCGAATTCCAACATCTGCAAATGCAGGGGAAAGATAACCAAGATGATGTCCTTAATCTTTCTCATTTTTATGTGATTTAATTTATACAATCTGTGTGGCCTCTCTATGGAAAGGTTTATGTTAGTCATCAAATGTACTTTAGAGTGGTCACCAGAATTCTCAATAGTAATTGGAACAATTTTCTGGGTTTATTTGTAGAAGGCGCAGAACTTAGCTGCAGTTTTGCCCTTGCAGAAGTTGTCAATAAGATGGATGTCCTAATAAATTTAGTAGTTACTTCTTACTTCCTAAGATCACAGCTAGTAATAATTTATATCACAGGTTTTTATTGCTGGATTTTTTGAGAATCTTATTGCTGGATTTGAAAAACTGGATGTTTGAAAATTTTAATTACCCTAAAGTTCTTATAAGATATATTTATGTTTTTCATAGAAACTATGAAATGTATATAAGACAACTTAGAGTAGAAAAATAAATATTTATAAAATAAAATAAAATAACAGACTGTTTTAGAATAATGTTCTATCTTAGCTATTATAGTATAATTTTATCATCTTTTTACATTTTTATTTTGTGCTTCATGATGATGAAAATTATTTAGATTTAATTAATATTAATAAGAAGTCATTAATAGTAATAACAAATAATTATGACACTAAAAAAGAAAAATTGTCCAAACATTATTAAAATAATACCAATAATATATATTTATTATTATTATTACTATTATTATTATTATTATTATTATTATTTAGTAAGTATATAAAATAGATGATTTAATAAGTATGAAATAAACTCACATCCAAAAAAAAAAAAGTATGAAATAAATTCTCTTATATATACATTGTCCTTTTTGGTAATTTACCCCTCAAAAAGCCATTTTTATAAGTGCTAGCCAAACACTCAGCTTTTTCATTATGCACTTTTTAACAACTTTTACCAAACACTCAGTTTTTTGAAACTCCACTTTTACATTATACACTTTTAACAAAACTCCACTTTTTCATTATGCACTTTTACAAAAAGCTGAACCAAACTCACCCTAACTCTCACTTGACAACTCTTACGTTATCTCTACCTTTCACGCTATCTTTCCCTCTCAGTTTTCTCTCATATCCCAACCTGATACTTCTCTCACCCACAGACCGACACCACTCATCGGCATCGCCACCCACCGACCGACGCACCCACCAACGGCACTACCCACCAACTGACTCCACACTCTCCTCCCTCCTCTCATCTCTCTCACGAAATCCATCGAAATCTGAATGCTGAGCGGCAACTTGGGTTTTTGGTGGCTGCTCTGATCTTGCAAGTGGTTGTTTCAATCTCGCTACCACTAGATTTGCTAGATTATTGGATTTTCAAATTAGATTCTTTGTTCGTGAGTTTTCTTTTCAGGTTTTTGATTTGGTTTTATGGGTGTTTTTGCCTTTTTGATACAGATTTTTGGGTTGTTGGTGGTTGATTTTTGAGTGGTTGGTAGTTATTCTTTTTGGTAGTTGGTGGCAGGTTTTTGAATCTTTGGTGGTGGTTTTGAAGGCTGTTTTTTGAATGGTTGATGATGATTTGGTGGTTGGTGGTAATTCTGGTGGCTCTTGTGTATTTGGGTAGATGATGGTGGCTAATGGAATGGGATTACAATGGGTATGTTTTGCAATGGTTGGTGGTGGCTAGATATGTGGTGGCTGGTGGTGGCTGATTTATATTTGCAATTTTGAAGGTCTCAGCACTTGTCAAACACTTGCAAATGTTTTATAGTAAAATATTTTATAAGTAAAATATTTACATGTAAAGTATTTTACATTTGAAAAAATTTTACGTTGAAACAAACAGAGGGTAAATAAAAAACAAATCCAAAGTGGGGGAAAATCATTCTAACGATACCTCTGCCCCAATAAGGCAATTCACTATCGGAAAAGACGTTTTATGATCTAGTTCAACCCTCCACCCTAGACACTACTTGAAAGTTTTAACATGCTGATGCGACCTCACACTAGCTCCAAACTTTCAATTAATCAAGCAACGATCGAAAGACTGTTGAAATCTTGCATGAAGGTATTCTTTGAGCTAAATCTTGGACCTTTTGAACTTGGACATTAACATACATTACAAACTAAATAAGAAATAACAATGTCATAAAATTTTCCACTCTAAAACGAAACAATATTCCCCTTAAGCAATTCTGAGACAGAACTCAATTTACATAATCTGACTTAATTCAATATAGTGACTCTCAGATACAAACAATCCCAAGAATCCATATACAGTGAACTAAGACTAACAGACTCACAAGACTTTTAGAAAAATATAGCTAACTTGTCCTTCTTGTAATAATGACCGAAAACATTAAACAAACCATCTGTACATTGTGCGTCCGCGGTGAAAACACAAAGTCCACCACGTGTGTGTTTGGGTCCTGCGTTTGCATTTTTTTTTTTTTTTTCACGCATTTTGGGACAAATTTTACTGTTATGGCTACTGTTTATATATTGTGTATAAACAGTAACAGCAAAGTTTAACTTGTCAAACAATTTTCAGTCAATCAGTGCACACCGTATACTGTTCACAGACTCATAAATTTCACTTTTCAACCATTTTTTCATTAAAAATGGGTCCTACGACACTATTCACACATTTAAAAATTATTTCGTTACAGTATTTTTCAGTTTTTAATTTCATTTTTCAGTTTTCAGCTGTGTCCATTGGATACAGCCGTTTACTAGAGAGACTTAAACCAACTTTTTCCACGTAAATATTAAAAGTTAAACAATTAAGAGTAGGACATCTTTATGTTTACATTGTACTTGAAATGTAAAACAAGGTGCTTAGCTCCTTTCACACTGGAACTTGATCGATAGAGGAATTATGACATCCAATCTTTAGTTCGCGATCACGTTTACCATGATTCACTTAATGGTCTGGGACTCTATAATTCAGTCTTTTCTTTTCTCTTCTTTTCTTTTTGTTTTATTTTCTTTTTTCTTTTGTTCTTGGTTTCAAATATGAGGATTGGTATGTCGTCTATATACCATATTATAAATGAGCTGCATCTCTTCCAATGCACCGGCAAGTCTACCTTCAAATATAACAGCTTGAACCACATGTTTATCACCCATTGAGCATTCAAATGTATGAGTCATTCCTTTCACACACACTATAACCTATTTTATAGATACATGCATTAGGAAAGAATATTTAAGGTTTTCTTAATAAATTAAAGTTTAAAATGCTCAGTTTTTTTTTTTTTTTTTCAATTGCATGAAAAATGCTTAAACTGTATGTTTTGAGTTTATTAATGAGGACTGCATTATATTTCTCATTGGTCATGTAGCTATTTTAATTACTTTGGCTTGCATAGCTGTACAGACAAGCCTTTCATTTCTCTGAATTGAGGTACTTGCATTTGAAAAAGTTAATGCTGTCATGCCATGCGATCAGTCTAATGATACATTCATGTTTATCACCCATTGAGCATTCAAATGTATGAGTCATTCCTTTCACACACACTATAACCTATTTTATAGATACATGCATTAGGAAAGAATATTTAAGGTTTTCTTAATAAATTAAAGTTTAAAATGCTCAGTTTTTTTTTTTTTTTTTCAATTGCTTGAAAAATGCTTAAACTGTATGTTTTGAGTTTATTAATGAGGACTGCATTATATTTCTCATTGGTCATGTAGCTATTTTAATTACTTTGGCTTGCATAGCTGTACAGACAAGCCTTTCATTTCTCTGAATTGAGGTACTTGCATTTGAAAAAGTTAATGCTGTCATGCCATGCGATCAGTCTAATGATACATTCAATTTTACAAGCCCTATGTTTAACCCTTGAAATGTTTTTGGTTGCTCATTGCTTAAAATATCCATGAACCATCACATTTTCATGTCCTAGAAATTACATTGTGTCATCCAACATTAATCAAAGAAAGTGTATGATCTTTCTCATGTTTCATAGCCCTGGGAAGTTTATGCATATTTCAGGATCAGATAATCTAATTACGTACCTATCCAAAAACGAGGGACAAGAATCACTCAGCTTGCAGTAACTAGTGGAATCTGATCAAGAAGAAAACAGCACACTTATTTCCTTTGATCATTAGGAAGTTGAGTTTAACAAGCTAGCCCAAAAGGTACATATGCGTAGCATAACAACTACTTCCTGCAGTATTATTGAAGCAAGAGCAAAATTTGACTGCATGATCACTTTCACGTATCTGTTATTAATTAAGGTAGCTGTTTGTAACTAAAGAAAATAGCACAAGCATTATTACTTTGATATTTTACAATCAGTCACTCTAGCACAATTGTTATTGATAAAAATAACTAGTACTGCAGAAACTTGCATTAATTCTTCGGCAATTCCTGCATCACTTGGTCAAATAAATCTAAGCCAATGCGGTCATCGTAGTATGAAATATATTGGGATATTGGAAACTCATCTGGGATATACGTGTAGTCTGCTACAAATGGTTCAGTCCAAAAGTCTCCAAAGGCTTCTTCAAATGTTTCAAATTGTTAAATGTAAATAAATAATTATTAGCAACGCGATGTGTTGTACCATGTTGTATATGCTAAAGTGAATGCGGAAGGGGAAGTATAGAATAGGAACATTGTAAACACGAGGGTTACGTGGTTCAGCCTTGTCGGCCTACATCCACGGAGGAATCCTTTAAGGGCTACATCTTTATTATGTATAAGAGTGTAGTACAATAACTTGTGTTACAATAAGCCATAACATGAGTATATATAGGTGACTAAACCCTAGACTACTAGTACAAGCAGGATTGGGTTTGGGCCTATTACATTGGGCTAATATGTCTAATATATATCTCTAACACCCTCCCTCAAACTCAAGGCGGAAGCTCGATGAAGGCTTGAGGTTGAATAAGCATGAGAAGATCTCTTGAAAATGCCATTAATAAAGCCTTTAAAGAAACCACAATGAAGAATGTGCCAATTGACCAATTTTGGAGTTTCAAACGAAGAAATGGAGCTCGAAATTGGAATCTACGCGAAAAATTGAGTAAGATAGGCCCTGTCGAAAATTTTGACTTTTGGTCAAAGGTCAACGCAAAAAGTCAAAGTCAACTGGTCCAGGGTCAAAGTCAACGGATACCGGTCCGGGTCGGTTCTGGGTTTCCGGGTCGGGTCACGGGTCGAACAGTGGAGCCGCTTACGTCATCCTATGACGTGTCAATGACGTGGACTAGGGCTGACGTGGACATGCTTGCGTGGCTACTGACGTGGAGTGATGACGTCATCCGATGACGTCAGATGACATCAGCAACACATTTTGGCGCATGGCAGGAGCGTGATAAGTCCACCGGCGCATGAAGGAGATGCCAGAACCCTGGTGGTGCGTGGTGGCGCGTGCAACGTCGTATGACCACTAGATTCTCAAGCCAAGTAGATCGGTGGACGACGGCGCATGTACCAAGAAGACGATCTGGAAGTGAGGAATCTGAGACGGCGCGTGGTAGATTTTCCGGAGCTAACTATGGCGCGTGGCTAGCTTTCGGTTGACCGGATTTCTGGGTTTTCCTCGCGAGAGGCCGAGGAGCACGTCTGTGGGGTCGATTTCGACAAGCGAAGGCTTGATGTGCACAAATCTGATAGGGAGAAGCACAGATTGCTTGAGCTTGAGGATCTAGACACAGCAGTGAGCCATGGCGGCTCCAAGATGCTGTGGAGTCTAGATCCAATAGACAAACATGTGTGACTTCTGACAGTGATGTGCACGTGAGAATCTTCTTTGCTTGCTAGAGATTTTTGTTTGATGCCAAGAACGAAGTTTGACTCTGATACCATGTTAAATATAAATATTATTATCAACACGATGTGTTATATCATGTTGTGTATGTTAGAGTGGATGCGGAAGGAAAAGCATAGAATAGGAACACTGTGAACACGAGGGTTACGTGGTTCAGCCTTGTCGGCCTACATCCACAGAGGAATCCCTTAAGGGCTACATCTTTATTATGTATAAAAGTGTAGTACAATAACCTGTGTTACAATGAGCCATAACATGAGTATATATAGGTGACTAAACCCTAGACTACTAGTACAAGCAGGATTGGGTTTGGGCCTATTACATTGGGCTAATATGTCTAATATATATCTCTAACACAAATGAAGCAAGATTGTCTTCTTCAATCCAATTTATGCCAGGTTTAGGTGAATGATCAGTACTGCCTAAGGAGGAGAATTTAGCAGAAGATACTTCTGGGGACAATGGAGAGCTTTCTAAGATATGGTAGTGGGCACTAGCATGAAGACTTTCAGTTTCGAATCTTCGCTTTGTATATTTCTTCCCGTGCATGTTTCCAAAGGCATTTTCAGATGTTTCCAATGAAGCAAGACTGTCTTCAGTGCAATTTATGCCATTTACAGGTGAATGATCACGGCTCAAAGAGAAGAGTTTAGTGGAATATAGTTCTTTGGACAATGGAGTGCCCTCTAAGCTTTGGTGAGAGGAATCACTGGCATGAAGACTTTCACTTTCTGATTCTCTATTTTCCTTGGCTTTGCATAATTGTGAAGTTTCACTTTGCTTCTTCACCTCAGATGTTTTTGGATTTTGCTTTACATACTTCTTTAGGTGCGTGTGCCAATGGTTCTTTATCTCATTGTCTGCTCGTCCAGGTAAATTTCTAGCAATCATAGACCATCTGAAAGGAAAACAGTTCACATTCACTGAAGAATCTTAATGAAGGAAAGCAAGAAAACTGAAAAACAATATGGTTTTGTTTTTGTTTTTTCTTTTTCTTTCTGGTTTGTGAAAATAGATTTATTTGATTTCTAATTATTTTTCAAGTTAGAAACTTGAGAAGACACGTATAATACTTACGGGAACTTGGAAGAAAACATATTATTGCTTTATGTTAATATTGGTTCAAAAACTTAGGAGGATCTGAGGATCCTAAAAATTTATACTTATCAAGTTGCAAAAAGTAAGATGTTTCTATACTTGTTTCCAGCTTCTTCATGGAACTTGATGATTAAGTCCTCTTCTTCTTTGGTGAAATTTCCGCGTTTTACACCTGGTTGGAGGTGATTCACCCATCGCAGCCTGCAACTCTTGCCACACCTTGATAAACCTGTCCAAAATATCATAGTATTGTTACATCATATATACTGCTTAATTAGTTTCATTTCTTATCTCTCTCATGCATGTATATATGGTTTCCAGAAACAAATAACTAAAGTTAAATAAACAGAATTAAGTAAGAAAGCCATATATAATGAAGTTTCATCATGCATGAACAGAAATTTGTTCCATGGAAAGAGTGAGAAACAACATGCAGGAAAATATGTTTTTCCTTAATAATGTTTGTCTTCTAGTTGAAAAAACTATTACTTTCATAAACAGAATTTTCAAATTCATATTCGCTGAAAAAATTAAAATTTCACCTAGACATATGATAGAACTCTAGGTAAATTTGTTTATTATTTAACAATAGCAAACCAAGACTGCATCCATGCTTCAAAATATTTAATGTAGTTTTATACCCGCGAGCTTGGGAAGTTTGCACCAATTTGAGTGGCCATATCTCTGAACAAAACTTTTTAGCTTACAATCTTCTTCTGGAGTCCATGCACCTTTCTTCAATCCATTTTTGTCATAGAAGGGGCCTCTCACCATCTCTCTCTATCTATGGGGTCTTGTTGCTCAAATATAATTAACACCTTCACTAGCTATTCTCAGTGACGGACCCAGGCAGAGGGCAAAGGGGGCCCGGGCCCCCCTTGGGTCCAAAAATTTTTTTTTTTAGTATATAAAATTTTCATAAAAAAAGCTTGGGCCCTTTGGTTTTTAGCTTGGCCCCCCTCACCCATCCCTATCCCAGCCGGCCAGCCCAGGAGTTTTCAAGAGCCCATGAAAACCTTAATATATATATATATATATATGTAAAAAAATAAAATAAAAATAATAATAATAAATAAATAAATAAGTAAATAAATAAACCTAGCAGTCAGTAAGACCCCAAAACCAAACAGAAAAGCAGAAACAAAGGAAAAAAAGAAAAAAAAGAAAAGAAAAGAAAAGAAAAGATAGGGAGAGGCGAGAGCGAGACAGAGAAAGTGAGAGACCCATCACGCCGTGACAGAGAAAGTGAGAGAGTAGAGTTTGTAAAGATTAGAAAATATATTAGAAAATTTATAATTAAATGCATCATGCATATTACCTAGATTCTAGTATTTGTCTTTAGTTAGTAATAACAACCGTTTGTGAGATAATATATATGATTCTTATTTTATTTGTAAATCATGAAAAAATCAACTACAATGTTTGATTTTTTCAAAAGAAAATATTCAAATTCTTTCGAAGTCAACGTGGGATTGCCAACAACTAATGTTGCTATTCCAATTCCAAAAAAGGTGGATGTTCCAATTCTAGAAAATATTCATTCCCTAATTCCGGAAAATGTCGATATTCCAATCCTAAGAAATGTTCATTCCCTAATTCCAGAAAATACCAATATCCCAATTCCGAAAAATAACCATATCTCTCAAACATAATTTCAAAAAGTTGATCTTGATATATTATGAAACAATGATTTTTGGTTATTTGTCTTGGTTGATAGTTTATTAATACTATATGGATGCATATTTGAAAAAAAAAATTCGCTTATCTCCAACCCCCCAGCTTGAAATCCTGGGTCTGTCCCTAGTTTTAACAATGGAACTACACGAGACATTTTATGGGGACAATAGGGCCCTAATGAATGTGCAATCATGATCCCATTAAGGATTAAATATTATAAAATTTTGGTAAAGGAGCTGGACGCCTAGACTACGTTAAAGTGCACAAGACTTGGAAAAACAAATATAGGGTAACTACTAGGTGAATTCCACCACATTTTTTGATAATTGGGGTTATAACATCATTATAGGTTTGTGTAAAGGTTCAGCATTAAATTCATATCTCTTTACACTAATAATAAATTTAAAGTTTATTTGCCTAAAATTTTTAGCTTTAACTTTTCGCTTTTATTTAAGTTTTTAAAAAAATATATAATAATAGCAAAAATTAACTTTTAACTTTTTGTAACACATTTAACATAAAATTTACCAAAAATTTTAATAAACATTCTACAAATAAGTTATCAAAAACTACCAAATACCCAAACATATATAAGATCTATTCAAGTTGAAATCCCTGTGCATATATATGCCATTTGCAAATTATATAATTTTAGTATATGAAACTAGATAGGTAATTAATGTCAAGTTAGAAACTGTTAGGTTAAGATAACTTGACCTCGGTTAATAAATTCAATTACCCAAGTTGATTAATTAGATTCAATTACATGCAAATCGTGAAGGCACAACAAATCACCAAAAATACTAAATGCAACGAAAAATAAATTTGACACGATGATTTGTTGACAAATGGGAAAAATCTCGCAAGGTAAAAACCCCACCAGATGATTTTAAGGTCACCACTTCTAAGAATCCACTAATCAACAATCAAGTAGTTACAAAAATAAGGAATCTTACCAACTACCCTAGCCTATCCTGAAATACCAACCTACAGTTGAACCTTCGCTCCAATACCCAATTGGACTTGATCTTGTAATAGTCTTCTTTCCTTTTGATGTACAAACCTCCAATTTGTGAAGTCCTTTGCACAGATCCTAGTACATAACTAACTCCAACAACTTGAACAGATATTGATGGCTGCAAAATTCTTCACTTCATCAACTATGAAGATCAAGAAGCACTTAATTACAAAACTTTATAGCGTACAAACGCAGTAGTTTCACACAGAGAAAATAAGTCTCTTAGTCTCTATATCTGTGTCTGACAACTTCTTAAAATAAACCTTATATATGTCTAGGGTTGTGAGAAAAGAAATCCTAAACAAATACAAAAGACTGGACCGAATTTCAAATCTAGAAATTCTAAAATTGTAGTTCTCGATAGATCGAGCTGCTGTCGAGCTATCTATCAAACTTCACATTAAGTCTCAATAGCAAGCTTCTGTTGAAACTTAATGAACAATTTTTCTTCACTTGTTTCTTGGACCAATCTTCATGTTTTTAATACTTAACTTGAACAACATGTTTCTTGAAGTACTAAACCCATCTTAAATCTACCCAATTACAAGTAAAGTGCATTTTGTCAAATAATTAGCCAATTACAATACAATATGACCTAACAGAAACTTAAAGAGATACTTTAGAATCCCAAAGCTTTCAATTAAGTAGGACTAAAATACACTTCATGGAATTTAAATTTAGTAATATTAGAAACTGAGATGAGTGAGTTATAAGACTTCATAGTTAAAAGATACCAAAGAGCAAGGGCTTTTGATATCTTGGATAAATAATTCATTAAGATGGAGAGATTTAAGAAAATGTGAATCATAGGATAAGAAGAAGGTGGATAATGTGGAAGAGCATATCAGTAGTATTGTGTGATCATAAAATGCTTATAAAATTTTAATCATAGGATAAGAGTAAGGTGGACAATGTAGAACAACATATTAGTAGTATTGTGTGATCATAGAATACTTATAAAAAATTTATAAAAAAATTATATAACTATAAGACCAACCATGCTCTATTGTTCTAAATGTTGGAATGCTAAGAAGGAACATAGTTTAAAAAGAGCGAAACTGAAATGAGACTATTATGATGAATAAAAGTGTATTTTTATCTTATTTTTCTGTATCCTAATGGCTCCTATGCTAAGTTAAGATTAAAAATCATGTCTTGAACAAAAGATAATGAATTTAGAAACTCAGTTACATATGGCAAATGTGTTAGGCACCGCACAATACCTATACTCTGTTAGTACTTTGTTTTGAATTACTCCTATGATTCACTATTTGAAAAATAACTTTAACATTTGGCATTTAGAATTTGAAATTTGAAATTTTGAGATAACTTTTGAAAAATGATCTATGCATGCTTTTCTTTAAACTAAATAGGAAAGAGAAATAAATTGCATTTGAATTAAAAACATCTACCTTGCTTCTTTAGTATGGCATAGCAAACTTAAATTTTGCAATTTTTTCTTCTATGTAATTTTTCATGAAAAAGCAAAAAGTGACATCGTTCAAATTTTCTCATATATGAGATTTTGCTTTGCATGTGACCGATATAGGAAGACCGCCCAATCAATGTATATCTCTATAAAAATTATTCATATACACGAGTGACATGACTGACTTAAGCATTAAACAAATCAACGGAAATTCAAGATTAAAATGGGTAATTATGGGACCCACAATTTATGCGAAAGTACGGAATACACATTTATGATATTCCCGAAGTGTTCAATAATTTTCCAATTAAAATATGTTTAGAGTGGCCCATAGATATCATTTATTATTTGTAGAATATATTATTAGAAAGATCTAGAATATATCATTCATTATTTAACCATATCCAATCTTAAAAACATTTTTTACAAAACGATATGGAATATGGAATATCACAATGAATTATTTTTGCAATTGCATTTGTGATATCAAAAGTAGCATATTATCATTATTTTTAGAGTTTTTTTTTTTTTTTTTATACCTTTTCTTGATGTTGCCTAAATACTTTGGTGATTCTCTTCCAACAACAATAACAAAAAATTTGTAGTATAGTCTCTCTTCTGGTAATTCAAGTTGTACGTTAAAGATTTGATTGCATAGTGTAATTAGCTATGCATGTAATAATATTTTTACGATTGATTCGTGTTTTGATTTATGCCATGTTTAGAATAGAATTAGTTATTATAATTTCTGTAGTTATAATAACTAATTGTGCTACGTATATATGGTCATTTTTGTGGTACTGGCCAGGTAATTATTTTATTATTTTTCCTCATGATGTCATTACTAATTACTATGACGTCCCCATGTACAGCTGATGTTACTAAATTATTTAATTATTTAGTGGTTGTTTATTTGCTAAATTTGAACTACTATATATATATATTATAGATCATCTCCCTTTTATTCTTTTCATCAAAAAAAAAAAAATTCTCCCTTTTATTCTTCCATATTGTTCACACCCTTTTATGAGTTTCATTATAAAATGTGGAAAATCAGTTATAACTTTTCAATTTCTATGGTTGTGTATTTAATTATTGATGAATTATGATAATTAAGTGTATGTGATGACTAAAGATTTATTTTCTTGCACTTCAATTAATTGGAGGAGGAGGTGACTGAATTAAATGTTGAAGAAATGAGGGAAATCATATGAATGTTTTTTTTTTTTTTTTTTAAATATGAGAGTTATAGATTAAATGTCATGGACCATTTAGCTAATGATATAATTTTTTTTTTTTTAAATTCAACATACGTATCGCTTATATTTAGTGTAAACATTCATAATTTATTTTTAAAATTCGTACATGTTTTTTGTATAGATAAATAATTTATGGAACAGGAATTCACCAACTTAGCTCAACTATAAAGTTATGGAAGATTTCGGAATTATTATTGGGAGGAAATTTAACAAGCATCATGATGAATCTCAGTTCTATTCTGCCAAAAAAAAAAAAAAAAACTCAGTTCTCAAGCGACCCATTTGTACTTCAACCCGTGTCAGCAGTCTGTGTGTGGCACCGCACAAACAAGTTCAATAGTAGAGAGCTTTCGGTTCCTTTTTTTTTGTTTGTCTTTTGTGAAAGCTGGCCGCATGTGCATGTTTTAATAATGGAATCAATAAGTCAGATATATCAAGTTTTGACTAACTGCTTCCTCATAAATGCCCATGGCCATTCCCAATGGCCATTGTTGCTATGTTTTGAACCACTATAAAGAAAAACCCCAAACTCGTACTATAATTTTGCAACCACAACCTAGGAATTAAGTTGGAACTAAACCCAGAAGAGGAAAAGGGTCAATGGCCACTGAGTCTATTTTCTTTGGAAACCCAGTTCCTAGTTCACTTGCAACAAGAGGAAGCGGTAACTTTCTCCTACTCTACCTTTTTTCCTTTTTGATACATAATTTGGTTTAGTTTTTAGCTGCTTTATTATGTGATTTGGTACAAACCCAGGTTAATAAGTAATACCTAGTTCAGTTTTGCTGATTGAAGTTTGTTTTTGTCATGAATGGCTGACATTTTAGTTACTACTGGATATTTTGGTCAACTCAGATTGGTTTTATGCACTTCTTGGTTCTGAAATCATGGCAGACATGATTATTTGAGCCTTTTTAAATGTATAACTCTAGGATGTGATTTCAATACTTGTTTATGCTCTATTAGGTGCTAGCTAGCTTTGTTAATGATCATGGATGCATTACTCTTACCTCGCCTACTGCTGTGAGGGAATCACCTAAATGTGTTTAAGCATTTGTGTATGTAATTTTATTTCTTTTTAAGAAACGAATTGTACCCAAGTAGGAAATTGATGCCAATGGGAAGGTGAAAGTATGGATGATGGATCTGCATTTAGGTGGAACTCTTGCATAGAATGGATTATAAGAATTATTCAGGATTGAAAAGAACACTTCAAGCAAATGGTCTTTCCATTTGCCCACATAGTCTTGAGAATGCAAATGAAACAGAAAGGTACTGGCTTACAAGTTGTAAATTCAAGCTGAAGAAGTTTTCTAGGGGAAGAGTACCAAATTTCTAAAATGTCCATGTCAAAACATGATTCTTACAGTAGTTGCTTTCAAGTAGGAAGCAGTGATAAATGCAACTTAAATTGTACAAAAGTAAGGCCATTAACCAAACAGAAAATAAGTATGTTATGTCGAATATGATCTCCATTAAAAACTGAAGTGAAAATTTTTATATATACAGACAACAGACATTTGTGTTGTTTACTGATTAGTGTTCACTTGATTACTGTCTGGCTGTTTTTCCTAGCATATTTGTCTCATCATGCTGCAACAAAATCAGGGGAGGGTGTCTTGAGGTTATGGTAAAATCTCATGATATCAACACATCTAATTCAGTGGCAAGTTGAGTCAGTATTTCTTTATAGGCTACTATATAAGTTAGAACTTAATCTTCTGTATAATAGAAGTGAAAACTACTTGGGGCAGCTTTGGAAATTCCATGGAAATATATTCTCTTAATGCAAAATCCCATCATTCAAGATGTAAGTGTCACTACAGATGATAGTAAACACTGAAGCTATGTCAATGTGCTTGGAAAAACATGATGAAATAGCTCCAAATGGAGCGTAGAAAACCATAACACTTTTTCTTTCACTTTATTTTTCTGGGTGGAAGGTTAGTTTGTATTTTACCTGCATTAATAGTCTGTCCCACAAAGTTCTAATGAGAAGGCCTTTCACACTTTTGGTCTCAAAGCATTTGGCTATGAGATCTCTAGTGTTTAGTAGGTTTCTCCAACTAATGTTGCATGACACCTCACTGTTTTGTAGATTTCACTATATATAGAGTATGAAGCGCCTTCTGTTGGTGGTTTTCAATTGAAGAAGCAAACTGGAGAGCATGTACAATGAGAGCAAGACATAGAGGGAAAAATTGACTAGATTGAAATCATATTTCTCCAAGTAACTTAATAAAATTACTGTAGCATCTACCCTTTACAGGTGCTTTCTGATTGTAATACCAGCAATATGTATACTTCCTATGTTGTATACTAGGAAAAATCCATTTCCATTATCAATCTAATTCCATAAAAATCTGAAATAACTCATTGAAAAGACATTTTGACATAATTTTCCCACAAGTCATCATGGCTTGCAAGTTATTTACTTCAAATATAAACCCATCAAAATGGTATCTGGTTAATCTTAGAGCTTTTGGTTGCACACTAGCGATTGGTGTATGTTATCATCTTACTCTTTGTAACATCCTTCATCTACTTATGTCCCTTCAGTTGAGAAGCAATGGCTTCGGCATTTTTCAGTAAAGACAAAGCCTATGTATCTTAGGCTTTCAAATGGCTATAGAGCAAGAGCAGCTTTGGGTGCTGATTTAAAAGCAGTTGAAATTCCCCGTCAGTGGTACAATCTGATTGCAGATCTTCCAGTGAAACCTCCTCCTTATTTGCATCCTAAGACTTTGGAACCAGTCAAACCTGAAGATTTATCTGCTTTGTTTCCTGATGAGCTGATTAAGCAGGAGGCAAGCACTGAGAAGTTCATAGAAATTCCAGATGAAGTTCTTGATGTTTACAGTCTATGGCGCCCAACCCCTCTGATCAGGTTTGTTTTACTATTATATATTGGTTTTATTTTCTTGTCCTTGGAAATTTTCTTCGTCAGCCATGGCTAGAAGTATCTTATATTCTTCAATTGAATTTAGAGCCAAGAGGTTGGAAAAGCTTCTTGACACACCAGCCAGAATTTACTACAAGTACGAAGGTAACAGCCCTGCTGGATCACACAAGCCCAACACTGCAATCCCACAAGTCTGGTATAATGCTCAGCAAGGTATTAAGAATGTTGTGACAGAAACTGGTGCTGGTCAATGGGGAAGTTCACTGGCCTTTGCATGTAGCTTATTTGGACTTGGATGTGAGGTGAGGAACACTTTTATTCAGAAAAGCTGACCCATTTCAATAAATTTTAGGAAGGGCTGAATTCAAATTGGGTTATTAATGTGATTAGCTTGCTCAACAGGTTAAATTGTCATGAACATATCATATAACTGTATAAATTGAGAGGTTGAATATGTCAGGTCTAAAATTGTATATTTTCTTCATCTGATGTGCAAAAGATATAGCTACTATTATGCTATTAAATAAGAGCCATCTGAGCCAATCTTTGTGATACCACTCACAATCCCCGCTTATTTCTTGTAGTCCTGCGTAGTGCAGTCTGGTCCAAATTGGACCATTCAAACCTGTGGTTGAAGTATCATTTGACTTTTTATTATTTTTCCTAGATATAGAGTACATAATAATTATTCCAATCTGCAACTAGGTGTGGCAAGTCCGTGCTTCTTATGATCAGAAACCATATCGAAGACTAATGATGCAAACCTGGGGTGCAAAAGTACACCCATCTCCATCTAACATTACTGAGGCTGGTAGGAAAATTCTTGAAATGGATCCATCAAGCCCAGGAAGTCTAGGAATAGCTATTTCAGAAGCTGTTGAGGTTGCAGCTACAAATGCTGATACCAAGTATTGTCTGGGGAGTGTTCTAAATCATGTTTTGCTCCACCAGACTGTTATTGGTGAGGAGTGTCTAAAACAAATGGAAGCTATAGGTGAAACCCCAGATTTGATCATAGGATGTACAGGTGGTGGGTCTAATTTTGCAGGGCTCAGTTTTCCATTTATCCGAGAGAAGCTCAATGGGAAAATCAACCCTATTATAAGAGCAGTTGAACCAACAGCGTGTCCTTCATTGACCAGAGGTGTGTATGCATATGACTATGGTGATACGGCAGGAATGACTCCATTGATGAAGATGCATACTCTTGGGCATGACTTCATTCCAGACCCAATTCATGCTGGTAATGTATTGGTGGTATTGCAAACAAAGATTTGTTACATTTTCTTGTCCATCAACATTTTACTTTTCATTCTACAGGGGGATTGCGTTACCATGGCATGGCACCATTGATTTCACATGTCTATGAATTGGGTTATATGGAAGCAATTGCAATTCCACAGACAGAATGCTTTCAAGGTATTTCACAATCTGCTGGATTTAAACTAATAATGACCATCTTAGGCACTCTAGAAAATGGATCATACTTCTGGAAATTGGGTATATGCATGGAACAGTTATTTGGGAAAAAGAGAAGACAGGCTATGATTGTTCCTTTCCTTTGTTGCAGGTGCTATACAATTCGCTAGGTCAGAAGGGTTGATACCAGCCCCGGAGCCAACTCATGCAATAGCTGCCACCATTAGGGAAGCTCTTCGTTGTAGAGAGACTGGAGAATCAAAGGTTATTCTCACAGCAATGTGTGGACATGGCCATTTTGACCTGCCATCGTATGAGAAGTATTTGCAAGGAAATATGGTTGACCTTTCATTTTCAGAGGAGAAGATGCAAGCATCACTGGCCAGTGTTCCTCAAGTGTTGGCCTGAGGTTATGCCAATGAGCACAATGCTGCGTTCTATATACTTAAGCTAGCAAGGAATACATTTTACGTTGTTCGATGTCACATAATGATGACTGGTTTGGAATCTTGGAACTGGAGTTTTGGATGATGCAAGAAATAACATAAAAGTCAGCTGCTTGAACCGGAGACAGAGTTGTAAATGTCAAGAAAGACAACTTTGGCAGAAAGTTGTCTTTCTTGAATGGTTATTCAGGAACAGATAGATTCATCAGAGAGAGAGTTCTGATCTATGATTCTGGTTTTTGACAGTCTATGGTTGTCTTTGGGTTTCTAAGATTTTTGTAAGCCTATTACATAAATTTTTTATATGATCACAGCATTGTCCCCCTTCATGTGGTCCAAAAGAAAAGAACAGTTAAGTACTCGTATGTTTTGGTTCTTATTTGTAATAACATCAATCTTGAATTTAATTAGTGAACAACCTTAAATTTTGAAAATCTTAAAATGTCAAAGTTAATGTCTTACAACTAAAAGACAATGGGAACTTTGTCCCAAGCAAGTAGTTTGAAGTTTGATACCAAAAATCAATTATAAACTTTCAAATTCTGGTGTGTAATAATGCTATATGCTTTAAAAACTACTTTTATATTAGTAAAGAACATCGCCTCAAAAGTAATATTGGGAAGTTCCTTCTTATCGTTATTATACTCATTCCATACAAGCAGTGAAGGAATAACAACATGTCTTAGGACAAGAAGTAAAATTCAAATTTTTTACTTGCCCTTCAAGGGAAAGATCACTTTACTAAAACAATATTCAATTTCTAAACACATTAATACAATAAAAAGAGAGAATAGCAAGGAAAAACAAATAAATACAAGAATTGCAATATCAATAAATCAAAACAACTAGAAAATCACAAGTGCCCTTAGGATAATTGTTAATAAATCATTTTTAAAAAGTTTTTATACTACCTTCTATGGGAAATTGAAAAAACTATCAAAATAATAGTTGCTTTTGTTTCTTTTCCTATCAAAACTTTCTTAAAATAGTTCTCTAAAAAAATGCCCTTAAGACTTTCGTAAACATTTTCCTTTATTTTATATGATTGATTTATGTATTTACACATTTCACGTGTATAAAAAATAAAAATGCATGTATACTTTTATTTTTAACCATTCATTAATTATGTCGTACTACGAAAAGGTTAGGAATGGGAAATAGCGGATACGTATAGAGACTGTAATAATTCTTGGGCGCACATGCACGCCCAACATTCTTGGGAAAGCAACCTTACAAATGTTTCCAACCCAAGCCCGAATATTTGGGCTTCCTCTTCGACTAATAGAGCAATATGTGGGTAGTCCGACACAAGAAAAAAAGTCTCAGCGTAGGAAAAAAGTTGTCACTGTCGGTCGAGCTAATTCACAAATTCGAGGGAAAACATTCGTGAATCAAATTATATACTACTTCCCTCGTTACATGCACTTTGCATGTGCAATAAAGTTTTTTTTTTTTTTTTTTTGATAAGTTTGTCGTGCCCGTGCTTAAAAACTCTTCTTTTTTTTTTTTTTTGTAAAGTTTAATAATTTGCATCTACTCTAATTTAGAAATTTTTTTTTTCAAACAAATAAAAAAAATAAATTTTAGAAATAAGCAGTAATTGTAATTTCTTTTTTAAACATGAAGGGAAAAAAATCCAAAATTTTAGGAGTTTTTTTTTTTTTTGAGTAAACAGTAATACTTATTAGAACACACACGAAAATAATAATATTAATGTTTTAAACTAAGTTTATAAAATTTTAGGAGTTCTCTTTTTGAATTCAAAATAAAATTTGTTTTTGATTTATGATCATATTTCTAAATGAAACCCTTCATTAATAAGAGTATTTTTGAACCACATAAAAAAGTTCAGTTGAAAAATGGGAATTCTCTTATATATAGTATAGATAATATACAATAAAAAAGTTGAAGAATTTAAATTTAAAATTGAAAATGAAATTTGTTCGAACCTCCTAAATGCCTTTTGGAACTGTAGAACACGATATTGAATCAGCCTGTGAAAAAGACTTCAATGAGAAAGATATACCAATCAAAGCAAGACCCATTCAAATGAATAAGGAATTGATGAAATATTGCAAGAAAGAAATTCAAGAGTTATTAGACAAAGGAAAAATTAGAAAAATGAAATCCACTTGGATTTGTTTTTCCTTTTATGTTTAAAAAAATTATTTAATTAGAAAGGGAAATACTTAGACTAGTAATTAATTACAAATCGCTAAAAAAAGCATTTAAATGGAATGATGCCCATTCAGCAAAAAAAAAAAAGGAATGATACCCAATTCTAATATAAAATAAATAAATAAATAAAAAGATCTTTTAAGCTGATTAGGTAATGCATCAATAGTCGTCTCTCTGCCACTTAGAGAGAGAGGTTTTTCTCTCTTGTCTAAGGCAATAGAAGTGTGTTGGTCCCTTCTTTGAGAGGAGAGTTTGTTCTTAGTAGGTAACAAGTGTACCTTCTGAGCTAGTGGTATTTTGGTTCTTTCGGGGTTGTGGGGAGACACTTTATTTCTTGGTCCTTTTCCAATTCTCATTCTCATGACCAACTTTTCCCTTTCAGAAAATGAAACCGTTGGATTCACCCTATCCAAGGAACAAAGATCTTGTGAACATTTGCTAGCTGCTCAATTCCTTACCCCACATTTCCTAAATATGGAAGCCATGGCGCGAACTTTCAAACAGTTGTGGAAATCTACAAACAGGTTCACAATCTGTAACCAAAATGAACACCGAATGTTGTTTGTTTTTGATAATCCCAATGATATTGAAAGAATCCTCAAAAACCAACCTTGGAGTTTTGATAAATATCTAGTGATGTTGCAAAGGTACAGTACAGATTGTCCGATGCGCGATCTAGTTTTTTCAAAAACCTTATTTTGGGTTCAGGTTCATGATATCCCAATTCGATATATGACGAAGGAAGTGGCAGAGAACATCTGCGACATTGTTGGGGAAGTTTAGAAATCAACAGGAGCAGTAACTGATGAAGGCGGACATTTCATTTGGGTTCGAGTAATGATTGATATTACACTGCCTTTATGCCGAGGTAGGGTGATTACACTATAGAATAGGTCAAATCATTAGGTCCGATTCAGATATGAGCGCTTACCAAATCTCTATTACTAGAATGGGCACTTGAACCATGCTAACAAAAGTTGCGAGCTGTGGTTGCAAAGTAAAGGCACGCTTAAAATGGAACAACAGCAGTACAATTCCACTCTAAATGCTGCCTCGTACACGTCTAGTGGAAGAGATGTTATTGTGGTACCTGGTTTCTACGACAACAGACACCCATTCACGAGAAAAGAATTCCAAGAGGCAAGGGAAAGGGCAGAGACAAGGGTGAACAATCCAATGGAATCGGAAAACCAACCGGCAATGGAAACTCAGGCGGAGACGAATCAGGCAAATATGGTAACCAATGAAGGAGTTATTCCAATAATCAATATCAATGAATTATCCGTGACAAATGAGCCCACCATTAATGCCACGTTATTCCCTGATGAGGATATTGATTCAATTCCTCCAATGACTGTCACGGTGTTAACGGATGCAAACAATAATAGGGAGCTGAAAACTAAGGAAATAGAGTTAATTCCGGACTCAATAACTCCCGAGAATTTATTTGATATTCAAATCAAACAGATTGATACGGATTTGGCTCGATATGAATAGGATCAGCCTATTAAAGGCAAATCGATGGGGCCATTAATGGGAGAAGTAATTCTGAGGTTTCCAATTTCGTTCCACTAGTTAAAAACAGGGGCACACAAAAGTCGGCTGGTAACCGAGGAAAAAATTTCTTTGCCGTAGAGGCAGCTTCTATTCACACCCAAAGCTCGACAAACCCTAATCCAAAGTGTTCTAAAAAACCAACAACGTGGGCTAAGCAAGCTCGTAGACCTACACAGGGCAAATGGTCTCGACTTCAACGAGCCTAGGTTTCTCCTCCTTCTCTTCAGGGGGGAAAAGAAGATAAGGGTCTAGGTAAAAGAGCAATGGATGTGTGAGAGACCGCGCCCCCGGCCCGTTTTATATGATGTTGGGCTAAACCCACGTGAATGGGTGGAGTCGTGTTATTGCCTCTCAAAATGGAGATTCAACTAGTTATATTTTTCCCCTTCGATTAGGGGTTTTACAATGGAGTTGCCACTTATTTAATTATTGGAAAAATAAGAAAACCATAATTGAAAGATTCCTCATTTTATTAATTTGAAATTGAATTTACATTGATCATAGGAAAATTACATGGCTTTGGTCCTAGATACAATCTAAGATAAAATACATGACTTTGTTTCCTAGTTACAATCTAGAAATTGAAAAATTACATGGATAAACATTTGATCTACTAACCCTTGATCTAAGTTCAGAGGCTATGTTATAAAGTGGGAAGGTGTTAGGCACCCACCTTGCCCGATGAAACCGGTCTTCTAGACTATGGTGGCCAACATTCATATCATATCATCCAATATGTCAATCAATTTACATGTTGAATTTAATGTGTGTGCATGTGATAAACCATAATTCAATTTATTAAGCATTGCATTTGGATTGAAAAATAAATTCTAATGAATGTGTGTGTGTGGTGATATCCTAGATTCAAGGATTTGAAAGAATTATGAAACAAACATGTTTTTCATATTTTTTATGTGGATTTAAGATCAAAACTAGTGTTTATGCATGAACATGTGATGAACAACCAAGAACATGTGAAGAACATATAAGAACATTCAAACATATTCAAGAGAATTTAAATAATTACTATTATGCTTTAACCCTAAATTCTCATCACGGCAACACAAAAAACAAGTTAAGGAAAGGGATTACACCTTCATGCAATATCCATACGGTGGAGGAGACTCTTGGTAGAGGTCCTAAAGGTGGAGGAAAAGAAGAGTTATGAGAGAAAGAGTGAGTCTCACTCAATACCTTGAATCTCATGAAAACCAAGATATGACAAGACTACTCAACTTCACTAGAACTCAAGAGAGGAGAAGAGGGGAGGTTTTTGTGTGTCCTAAAATGAATGAGAATGGAGGTATATATAGTAGTAATAGAGGAAATATGAATAGAAAGTCATTTAATGAAGGTTGAGAAAGAATCATGAACCTAGACCTCATTTTAGCCTTGGGAGAAATCTGGTGCATTAAATGGAAAGATTGGTGGGAGTGAGGAGCAAGCCAAGTTCAGTTTTCCCGTAGCTGCTGTAACAGCCTGTAGAGCTAATTTCGAAAAATCATATCCAGCTCAATTCTGATCAGAATTGTCTCATTCTTGTGCTCAAATTGAAGCCCCGGATGTCTAGTTTCTGGGAAAATTAACCTTATTCGCAAATTCAAAATATTTTGAGAGATATCGATGAAATTGTGAATAGAGGTCATTTGTTAGAAAATGGTTTCAGCACAATTAACATTAATAGGTCCCAAATTAGCTCCCAATTGACATTAAATGGCTTCAATTACTCTCATTTCAGACTTAATTGGTTCTAAATTTACTCTAATTAAAAGATAATTGCACAAATTACTCATTAAATAATTAATGTTTAACTATCTAATTAATTAGGTGTATGCAACTTCATCATAAAATGTAGTCTTAACCAATCAAATTATGACACATCATTGATCTCAAATTGATTACACTTATAATCAATTGAAATCAATTATTCATAATCACATATAATCAGACTCAATTTGTGATAGTGCATCTCAGCCATTAAAACTTGATTTGATGATAACTTTCAATCTGGTGGTCCGATTAGGGCTTATGACCAGTCGATTTAATCGTTACAACATCAAGATCATTTAGGTGAAATAATATTAAGGATCTAATGGCCAAAATCAAGATGCATATTCCCAATGCAAAATTACCCTTTTACCCTCCATGTGAGGTTAAATATAGGTTGCAAAATAAGGAGTCAACAGGATGACAACAGAATTCTACGTAAGCTACCAAATAAGAGGCAGCAAGTTTCCAAGGAAGATGTCTCTCAATCACAGATATTGGCTGAGGCTATCCCACAGCCCCGCCAAATGCAATGATTCTCTTAGTAATGATTTGCCATAGGCTTGGGAACCCATGGACAGAGAGAGAGCCTGGTGAAATATTATGGGCAAAAGATCTCTCTGCTATGTTCATAGCCGAAACTTGGGCAGATGAAGCAAGGCTAGAGCACATCCTCAGTACGACTAAGTCTTTGATTAACAGCGATTCTATTGTGGAAGCAGCTTCCATGGATTTCAAAGAGTTGCTGTCATAGATGATCAGAACGAAACAAAATAAAAAGTCGTTCTCGGTCATGTTTTGGATATTAAGGACACATCGGAATCAAGTCAGAACTAACCAACCTTGTTGCATTCCAAAGCAGCTCATCAACGTGGCCAACAAAATCCTACCGGAATTCCAGGCAGTGCAACAATCTCCCCAACCACAGTCCACCCCGATCCGAGTTCATTAGAGAGCTCCTATCTTGGACATAGTTAAGGTCAATCTTGAGGATGCACTATTCAGTTGGGAGCAAGAACCAGGGTTCGGTGTGGTTTTGGCAAGATATTTAAGAAAATTACACTACTCTCATGTTAAGAGAGAGGGTAATATGGTTGCTTTTGTTTTAACTCTTTTTGTTTTAATTGTTTTAGATTATAGGACGTGGATGGAGGATGCTCCCCTACAGTTCCTTTTTTTTGTTTCTAGCAGACTCTGATTTTTTTCTTTGAATAAAAGACACTTCGTTGATTCTCAAAAAAAAAAAAAAAAAAAGGTAATGCATTAGTATTCTCAAATTTTGACATAATTAGTGGTTCTTCTTGGCAAATACAAATTTCATCCAAAAAAAAAAGAAAAAAAGGAGACATAAAATTGCTTTCATAGTACTAGGTCAAGTTGTCATTGTTTCTTTACAATTGACCCAAAATATGATCAAGAATCAAATCTCACATCAATTATCCATAAATATTTTCCATCCAAATGGCATTTCATAATTTTCATTCCAAATGATCCAGAGAAAACCCAAAAATTTATAAATTCATCCTAGTAGTTTCTTGAATGGCAAACAAATTTTGGCCCAATCTAGGAAATTTTACCATAACCTTTAAAAAAAGGCCTCCAAAAAATTTGAAGAAATTCACCAACCCACAATATTGTAATAGATGGGTGCATTGTCACATGCTAATTTAATATTTATAAAATTTTAAATATTAAAATTTAAACTTTTGAAGAAATTCACCAACCCTGGAAATACTGGCAACTAAACCACAACTTAAACCCAGTACTTGGATTTATCAAGAGTGGAAGATAAGAGAGAAAATATTTTAGTTTGTTAATATCTTATCTTCCACTCTTATCTTCAACTAGACCACAATATTTTCTAGTTAAGTATAAAATATTTTATACTTAACTAGAAAATATTGTAATAGATGTGCCTAAAGTACTTCTTGAAAGTTTGTTTTATAGCCAATTCTTGGGGGAATATGCATGTCTGAATGTGGTCTTGCAGCCACATATTACTTGCATGCAAATGGAGTGTAGAGTTTCTGGACACTTGGAGTGTTGATTTGATGAGAATGACATTTCTTGTACACTTAGAGAGTTGTCCTAAATTTTTCTTGAACACTTGGAGGGTTGCTATCATGAAAGGGAAAAACTTCTTGCACATAGTGTGTTATGAAGCAAAATTGAAATAGAACCAAATTGAAATAGAACTCTTATTCAACTAAAACACTAAGAGAGTAAAAATCTGAAATGTAAATTCAAATGGAGAGATAAGAGTGAAATAGTGCTTGGGTTGCAATGGGTTTTTCACTCTACAGGATTTTTGTGTGGTTGTCTTTATCTAGAAATCTCAAGTGGGATATTTAAAGACCTACAAAAGTTGCCATCTTTTATTTCAGTTCCTACAAATTAGGATATGAACGTTAAAGTCTCTAACGTTTATTTAAACGTTAAAATCAGATCTCTTATCCACCTTACTACCCCCATTCACACCTCATTATCCTTGAGAAATCTCAACTGCATATTTGACCATGTCAAACCCCACACAGCCAATCATGGCCAAAATATGCAATTCCATTATTCAAACAATTTTATTAATAATAATCATCCCATATACAATATTGTGTAAGGTAATTTGTTTTTAGAATTACACACTTACACATTGTGGGTTATTTAACCACACAGTTCAACATCCATATTGTGGGCTATTTGGCCACACAATCCAACATCTCCCACTTGGCCAAATAATTTAAGATGTACAATAATTATTCAATAACTCCCATAGTACGAACATGTCCCTTGAAACTCTCTGCAACAGCTACCTTTGTCAACGGATCCGCCACCATCTCCTTTGATGATGCATATTCTACAAGAATTTCATTTTTCAGTACCACATCAAAAATATAATAATAATGACGTTCAATATGTTAACCTCTTGTACCAAGCTCACCACTTTTTATGATGCATATTGCAGCTTGGTTATCACACATAACTTTTATAGGCTCATCTGGCATTTCTTTTATATTTAAACTTTTAAGAAAGCCTTTTATCCAAACAGCTTCTGATATAGCACTACTACATGCTATATATTCTGCTTTCATAGTGCTTTTAGCTACACAACTTTGTTTTTTATTACACCAGGAAATAGCTCCTCCTCCAAGGAGGAATACGTAACCTGATGTGCATTTCCCATTATCTATGTCACCAGAGAAATCAAAATCTGAATATCCAATAACTTTCAAATGTTTCCAACTATAAGTCATTTTATGACTATTTGTACCTTTAATATATCTTAAAATTCTTTTAACAGCTACCCAATGAGCCTCACCTGGATTACTTTGAAATCTACTCACAAGGCTTACAACAAAGCTTAGGTCAAGTCTAGTACATAGCACAGCATACATTATGCTACCAACAACTTGAGCATAAGGTCTATGCTCCATTTTTCTTTTCTCTTCATCATTTATAGGACACATTTTCTTAGACAATTTGGTTTGTTTATGGATAGGAGTATCAATTGGATTTGAACTATCCATATAAAATCTTTTTAAAATTTTATCTATATATTGTTCTTGAGATAATTGAAGTATTCTTGATTTTCTATCTCTAATAATTTGAATTCCTAACACATAGGAAGCTTCACCCAAATCTTTCATTTCAAATTGGGATTTTAGAAAATCTTTAACTTCACATATAGATTCAACATGATTACCAGCAATCAAAATATCATCAACATACAAAGATAAAATTATAAAATCACTCCCAGTATTCCAATGATATACACAATGATCATAATAATTAGTTCTAAAACCAAATTTAACAATCGCATTATGAAAAGTGTAGTACCATTGTCTTGATGCTTGTTTCAAACCATACAATGATTTCTTAAGCTTATACACTTTATTTTCTTGACCTTTAACTTTAAAATCATCAGGTTGTTGCATAAAAATTTCTTCCTTTAGGTCTCCATTTAGAATTGCAATTTTAACATTCATTTGATATAATTCTAAATCTAAGGCAGCAACAATGGACATTAAAATTCTAATGGAAGTGAATTTAGCAACAGGAGAATATGTTTCCTCATAGTCTATACCAGGTTTTTGTGTGAATCATTTTGCCACTAATCAAGTTTTATATTTTTCAATACTACCATCACACTCAAACTTTCTCTTTAATATCCATTTACTACCAATTGCTTTCCTATTTTTAGACAATTCCACTAATTCCCACACATCATTTTTAATTATTGAATCTAATTCTTCATTAATAGCTTCTTTCCATTTCAATGAATCTAAGGCAGGCAAAGCTTTTTCAATTGTTAAAGGGTCTTCAACATCTCCTTCACTTATAAAAGTGAAATAATCTTTTAATTTAGTAGGGGGATTTCTTTCTCTTTGAATCCTACTAAGTGTATCATGAGGATTTTCACTATTAGGAACAATAACATATTCATTATTAACCACTTCCTTCTCCTTAGAAATTTCAAATAATTCTACTAATTTATTGGGATCTCTTGTATCTATTTCTTCTTCTAAGAATCTTGCATCTCTACTTTCAGTTACACTAATAGTTCCATCACTATGGTGAATAACAAATCTATACCCCTTAGAATTTTCAGGATATCCAATAATTGTACCTTTGATAGTTTTACTATCTAACTTACTTCTTTAATGTGATGGGATTAATATATGGGCTGAAGAAACCCAAACCTTTAAATTTTGTAGATTGGGTTTTCTTCCAATCCATAATTCATGTGGTGTTCTATTATGAATTTTTGTAGGAATTAGATTAAGCAAGAACATAGCAATTACAATAGCTTCTCCCCAAAAAATAGAACCTAATGAAGAATGGTTTAACATAGACCTTACCATGTCCAATAAGGTTGTATTACATCTTTCAGCAACACCATTTTGTTGTGGTGTATAGCTCATAGTAAGTTGATGTAGTATTCCATTTTCTTTCAAAAAATCACTAAATGGATCTGACATGTACTCTCCCCCACAATCTGATCTTAGTATCTTAATATTTCTTCCTAATTGATTTTCAACTTCCTTTTTGTACTCTTGAAATTTTTTAAAAACTTCATATTTTTTATGCATCAAGTATATGTGTCCATATCGAGAAAAATCATCTATGAATGTGACAAAATATAACATACCCCTATGAGTTTTAATATTTAATGGACCACATACATCAGAATGTACAATAGTTAATAATTCATTGGATCTTTGTCCCTTAGGAAAAGGAAGTCTAGCCATTTTACCAGATATGCAAGGTTCACAAGTAGGAAAAACAATGTTCATGTTTGGAATTAATCCCATGTTAATCATCATTTTCATTTTATTTTTATTAATGTGTCCTAATCTCATATGCCATATATAAGGATCATCCATACATAAACAAGCATCATCATAAGCATAAGAATGATTAATAGACATATCAAGGTAAGCAAAAGAACCAACTATTGCATTATTATTAGCAAAAGAAATGTCATTAAGACGATACAAACCATCCATCTTAATACCCCACATTAAGATTCTACCATGGTTTCCAATTGACACTTTCCAAAACGAAAACGAATCTCTAAACCTTTTTCATCCAAGCAAGGGATAAAAATGAGATTACATGTCATGGTTGGCGCAAAAAGTACATCTGACAGATAGAGGTTTCTTTCTCCAGGTATCATGATCTTCACAGTTCCAATGCCTAACACATTACAATATGTGTTATTGCCCATGTATACACGATGATCACCGGCTTTAACCTCTTTCATGTCAACAAAGAAATCTCTTGTCTTTGCCACATGGCGTGACAATGCAGAGTCTATCCACCATACTCCAGAGTCAACATCAATTAACAGAGATTCAAATACCACACAAATTATATCCTTAGAACCTCCATAATTTGGTTTGTTATTATTTTTATTTTCACAACAATCAGCTTGATAATGGCCAATTTTTCCACACTTAAAACAATTTCCTTACCCCTTTTATTCTTATCATTGTTCTTGAAATTCTTTCCTTTGCCTTTGAAATTTTTAGAAAAGTTTTTCTTGTCATTTTTAGGAGTTTCATTCAACAATAAAAGTTTGACACCAAAGAGATAAAATTGAGAGGAAAACAAAAACAAAAACTATAGAAAATGAAGCAATGATCTATTGTGGGACTGAATGTAATTGAGGAAGAACCTCTAGTAGCAAGCCCAATAAAATTTTTTACCTGGGCTTAAACTATATTAGCTACTTAAAAGCCCGGTCCAAATGAAACTAGTTCTGAACTCTAAAGTGGAAAAAGATTAATAAGAAAACTTGTCATTCATTTGCTACGGCTACTGATTCTACTGAAATCTACAAATGGGCCCTTTTTATATCTAACCCAGCCTACTCCTTATTTCAATTTCGGCTAGGATTACACATGTTCTATACCTTTAATAAATTAACAAAGCCTCAATTTTTTCCTTGTGATTAGTTGGGCCAATTGGGAATTACACTTTTTTGATAGTGGTGAATTTGGATTTGGTCAATCTATAGTGTCACTAAAAGCCTTCGGCCGATTGGCCTGCCAATGCAGTAAATTTTAGACGCATATACTATGCTATGAATGATGGTACACCAATGAAAATACCAAATACATTTTGCATATTCGAAAATCATGTTGGAAACATAATTTGGCTTCACACTGAATTGAGTATTCCTGAGAAATTTGTTACTTGTAATTGATATTATTGATGCTGCTATTGTTACCAATGTTGTTATTATTATTATTATTTTATGGGAGTTGTTACCATTGTTATCGTTCATGTACCACAATGTTGAATTTATGCTATTTTTTTTTGGAGTTGTTACCATTGTTATTATTATTATTATTATTATTATTATTATTATTATGGGAGTCGTTACCCTTTTTTTATTGGAAAATTTGTAACTTGTAATAATTTTTTATGATAACTAGTCGCTAACCCGTGTAATACATGGGAAAGTTCTTAGAGGATAGGGTAAACCTGCACGGTGGAGTCGTACCATGGCTTCTAGAGTTAGTTCCTAAGGTTAGACTTAAAATTGTAAAAAATGGAATTTTGAGCTTTTTAGGTGCCAATATTTTAGAGCATCCTACTAGCTCTTTCATTGAGGCACTATGTCATTTGAGACAACAAAGTAACTATTATGAGAATTTGATGAGAGAATTCTATATCGCATTGAAAGAAAATGAAAGTACACCAAGTATTTATACAAAGTCTGAGAGTAACTAACTTCTTACTAACTCCACAATATACGGATCTAGCCTCTACAACCAATCAAATTAATACACGTGTATATAAATAATAGCTATGAATTAAACTAATCCTAAAGTACAGGTAGTATAGCTTTTTTAAATATAAACACTGTCGTTTATACAGTTATAGCTACAATTCTTCCATTGCTCTGTTCTGATAAATTGCCTCTCTGCCTGAGTCAACAGCTACAATCCAAACTTGCTTGACCTTCAACATGAGTCCTTGATCTTGTCCTTTTGATAACTATGAAATATCATTTGTTTCTTTTTCTTAATGGAATTGTCCAAGTTGGTGTAAAGATTGACAAAAACACAAAGGCTTAAAAGAAAATACTGACGTCTTTACATAGATATGGAGAGTGCCACCTAATTGAAAAATAAAAAAGTAACGAAACCCAGAAAATGAAAATTCCTAATAACAATTCAGGTAGAATTTGATCTTCTAGGTGTATACTTCTTTGACCCACATGAACTGCACTTGCACATAACTCTAAGATGGGGAGAAAATAATATAATAAAAAAGCATCTTAATGAATCCTTCAATAAAACAAACAGAAAGTTGCTAAAAGGATTGCATAAGAAGAAAATGAATGTGGTGGTGAGAAAGGAGTGCATAAAGGTCCTACAAGAATATTAAAGAAAAATATGTCAACGTACATGTAATATTTAAAAATGAGTTCAAGGCTTACATATGAATGTTTGGAATATATGTTCCTTCCATGCCATTGCACACCACAGCGTCCTTTTCAAGTAGAGCATTTTGTCCACTATTTTCTAAAGACCTAACCTGATGACGAACTCCTTAGTCTACAAAGTCAAATATACAATTGCCCCAAAAATCAACTGGAGGGAAAAGAATTGCACACATACACAAAAATAGGACAGACATACTTCACATTTGGCTGACATTTTTCTAAAGCTGATAACTCATAATTAGACTTTGCTTTACAATCTGCGCAATAGTAATCTACATTCTTTAGATCCTTTAAACCATACACAAGTTAGTGAGTAAACACATATATGACAGGAACAAAAATTGACATCACAATTCATAAATCAAGTGTATTAAGCACACCTTGAAAAGCTTGCTAGAAATATTCTCATACTCGGCATGCACCCAAACATTACAACCATCACAACACACTTGATCAACATCTCTAAATTCATCAAAAAAAAATTTGAAAGGAAAAAGAATAGGAAAAATTATAAACCTAATTCAGATTTGCAGGTAATCTCACCCAATTACCGAAAAATAATGGTCTGATATTGAGGCCGGGAAGGAGAATCTAAAAATTAGAAGAAGAGAGATAGAGATTGAAATTCTAGTGTGTTCCAAAAATTTTATCCTAAAAATTCTAGAAATTTTCAATCAATGCAAACAAATAAAGAGAGGAATAAACTACAAAATTTTTACTAATATATTGTTGTGGCAAAGTTTCTAAGAAATAGTTTGGTACTAATCAATTGATGAACGAAATGAAATCACTCACTATCTCTAAAAAATCAGAATTTTTCAACCAACACAATCTTTTGCATTTACTGACATTTTATTGACATGTTCAATGACATTATCAATTTCATTCATCATGGTTCCATTAAATCTCTCAATTAAAAGTTGAATGTGTGTTTCAGAAGATGCACGATATGCTTCAGTAATAGCATCAAACATGGTTTTAGCTTGTGTATATTCTTCAAAAAGAATTTCAATGTCAGGTTCCATGAATGTAAGTAAAATATTTCTAGCAGTTTTATCATCTTCTACATGTTTTTCATACATTCTTTTAGCACAAGAATTAGAATTTTCAGGTGGTGGAGTTGGAATGCCAATATCAATAACATACTCAACCTTGTCTTGAAAGAGTATGTGACGGATACGACGTTTCCAACCAAAATGATTAGCCCCATTTAATTTTTCAGTTTTGCTTAATTCTTGACTTACAGCTTTACTAGTCATGATCAATCAATAAGAATTAAAAGGATTTTAGTTTAGAAAGGTAACCGTGATGGAGAAACCCAAAAAATAAATTTGTGTCTACCAAATCTGTATTGATGTGTGCTCCAACACTCCCTTTTTAGCTCAGCCAAGCTTTCATGTTAAAATGAAGAAATCCTTTGTACGTTGGAGTAATTTGAATTGCCTTCCACCACATAGCAAGAGTCCCACCCAATCAAAAAAAAAAAAAAAAAAATTTGCACAGCTTTACTAGGAAAGTAGACTTGCTTCAAAAGCTCTAATACCAATGAAGCAAAATTGAAATAGAACTCTTATTCAACTAAAACACTAAGAGAGTAAAAATCTGAAACATATATTCAAATGGAGAGATAAGAGTGAAATAATGCTTGGGTTGTCGTGGGTTTTTCACTCTACAGGATTTTTGTGTGGTTGTCTTTATCTAGAGATCTCAAGTGGGATATTTAAAGACCCACAAAAGTTGCCATTGTTTATTTCAATTCCTACAAATTAGGATTGAACGTTAAAATCTCTAACGTTTATTTAAACGTTAAAATCAGATCTCTTATCCACCTTACTGCCCCTAATCACAACTCATTATCCTTGAGAAATCTCAACAGCATATTTGACCATGTCAAACCCCACACAGCCAGTCATGGCCAAACTATGCAATTCCATTATTCAAACAATTTTATTAATAATAATCATCTCATATACAATATTGTGTAAGGTAATTTCTTTTAGAAATTACACACATAAACATTGTGAGTTATTTAACCACACAATTCAACATCCATATGGTGGGCTATTTGGCCACACAATCCAACATGTTACACACACTTTTATTTTTAAAACTAAAACGTAACTTAAAGTCGCATTTCCAGTTTATAAAAACCACCACAAGAAATTTGGGTTTGGGTGACTTTTTTTTTATGACGTTTTCAAATCTAACACTAAAAGAGGTAAACTGTAGCATTTTTCCTTAGTGCCACTAAAGAGTGGGTATGTAACAACGTTTTTTTAAAAATGTCACAATGGCCCAAAACAATAACAGCAATTTTTTTTAAAACGCCGCAACTGTTATACTTTTAGCAACGTGTTCCTAGACTATTGCGACATTTTCATAACTTGCCGCAATAGTTATTAGACAGAACATTATAGCGACGTTTTTAAAACATATATACTGAAATAATGAAAATACCTTTAATAACACGTCTAAACTGCTGCAATAGGTCGAATTTTCCCCAAATATTTTTATCCTTCTTACACAAAATTTCCCAAAATTTTGTTTCCCCAAATTTTCATTCGGCTCTCTCTCCCCTAACTGCTCTTATCTCTCTCTCTCCACCTACCTCCACTGTCGAACTAAGCCCAGCCACCACTGCCCTCCCCTTCCACCTTCACCACCCTCTTCTCCCTCTGCTGCCACCTCCGCCCTCTTGGACACATGGACTTCTTTTGGGCACTTGGACTTGGATACTTCGATGCTTCTCTTGAACACTTGGATACTTCTTTTGAAATATGACATCTCTTGGACACTTAGACTTCTTTTGGACACTTGGATGCTTCTCTTGAACACTTGGACTATTGGTATCATTAAAATAACTTTTCTTGGACATTTGGCTTCTTTGTAAACTTTGACTTTTCTTGGACACTTGGAAACTTGTATTTGATATTTAAAAACTTGTTTTGGGGATTTTAAATTTTTAATGCTATTTTGAATGTAAGTAAGAAAAAAGGGTAGGACAGTAAGTGGCTTCAACCTCATCAAGTGCATTAAGATAGTTAAAGGCTAACAATCTTATTATTGGGCAAGGCCACTTAGGCCATTGCCTAGTGCATCCAATAAAAAAAGGCCCTTAAATGGTTATATTAATATTAGTTTTTAAATATATATATATATATATATATATATATATATATATTAGGTGAGTATAAATCAAACTCAATTGAAATCCTAAATTGTTTCACCAAAAAAATAGAAGGTAAAATATTCTTTTGGTCCATAAATTTGACCAAAAAATTGTTTTTTTATCCCTAAACTTCAACCCAAAAAAAAAAAAAAATTTGTCCCTAAACTACCAAAAAGTTTGCCTTCATTCCTAAACTAGTGAAAATGATTTACATTCTGTCATTAAATCTTAAAAAAAAAAAAAAAAATCATCCCTGAACTCTTAATAAAGTTTAAGGATGACAAATAACTTTTAAAGTTTAAGGATGATAAAAAAAAAATTATAAAGTTTTGGGACCAAAATAGTATTTTACTAAAAATAAATACAAATATACAAAAATATATTTGATGATAAATTTTCCATAATGACTTGACATTTCAATTTTTATAAATCAGCTTCTCACATAGTAGATTTCTAACATTAGCCATTCATTCTCTTACATGGGTGCACCCAAATAATCTCTCTCTCTCTCTCTCTCTCAACACCAAAATTAAATTTAGAAAATTAGATTTCAATTAATCTTTACCATGTATCACTTTTCTCAAGGTAAATTAAAACACACTTTTTTTTATGAAAAAAAAAATTGTCTCTCTTTTTTTGTTAAATTTTATATATAAACCATATTTTATGATTCTCTATCTAAAATTAATCTTGGTTTGGCTACTATTAATCCATCAAGTTATTTATCAAATTCGTCTTTGTGGCAAGTTGAGATTGTTAGGTTATTATGTTGTTAAATGAAGTTATAGTTGTGGTTTTGATAAATTAGAATATAATATTCAATGCTTTGAAATTTATTTTATTCTTGTCATATTATAGTGTTATATTGTAGATACTCTTTTTTTTTTTTTTTGTAAATATTATTTTAATTAAAGGTCTTTACAAAAAAAATATTGATCTAGAGAAAAAAGAAAGAGAAGAACATAAAAATTTATTGAAATCTTACATTGGATCTCTTAATAAATCTATTATTATGAATGTAAAAATATGAGACAAATTTATATGGAACCTCACAAATCAACGAGAATTTATCATAAAAAGAGTGATAATATAATAAGACTAACTGGTAACCTGTGCAATGTATAGACAATTTCAATATTATATAATTTTTTTTTATTTAAATATGAAATTTGATAATTTTGTTAGTTATGCATAGACAGTTATAATGATTGTAATTGTATATAGAACTATATATTTTAGTATTTAGTATTTACTACAATTGTTTGTATATAAGATTATATATAGTATTACCTTAAGAAAATATAATTTATTAAGATTCTAATGATGGGTTTAAAAATAAAATTTTAATTCAATTAAAAACATATATTAATATAATGACATGTAAAATTTTGAGATATCAAAAATTTATGTGACACAACATTATGATGTAAACTAAAAGTCAAATATGTTCGATTTTATATATAAATCATAAATAATACAATGGAAAAATGATAAGGAAAATAATCATAATGATGTTCAAACTTGCAATATAAACAACTCTTGATTATATAAAAAGATTAATTTTTTTCTCCAAATGAATGTATTATAGAATTTTACTGACAATACTTGTTATATTGTTTTTGCAAAAAAAAAAAAATCAAAACTAAAATGGATAAAATTTCATTTAAAAATGATTATGTCATGAAAAGATTAAGTAAAGTACTTGTATATCAACTAAAAAGTAGATGTTGGCAAAGGCTAAATATAAAAACTTAATTAGTAATTTTGCTAACAAAAAAACGCATATATATATATTAGAAACCTCAAAACGATATAACATTATTGACCAATATCAAAACATTTCATTCTATTGTTAGAGTCAAAATGAGCTGATGTATAATATTGACAACTTTAATCTAAAAGCTGAAATTGGATTTTTGTTTTGAGTCTTGAAGGTCGGGTTAGAGATGTGTTGTGTCTTGATGAAGTTTAGGGTGATTTGAGATGGGTTTCTCCCTGTCCTAGACTTGGCTAGCGGCATAAATGAAGGTGGCGTTTGGGATTACTAGGTGGCGGTGATTGGTGGATAGGGAACCAGTGAAGGTACAAACATACAAGGTGTGATTAATTTACCACTTAGCCATATATGAATTTAATTTTTTTAATGTTTTTTTTTTTTTTGAGAAACTGATAAAATGAATTGAAATTATTTGTACATCCCACAAACATAATGCTGATATATATATATATATATATATATATATATATATATATATATATATATATTAGTTCCATCACTCTAATCTAAATATATAAAAATTAATTTTAACTTTAAATATATGTTTTAAGATTTCTTAACTATAATATCAAAATTCAATCACCATTAATAATGTGATGATTAGATTTATAAGAGAAGCTCAATTAGGGGGAAAAAAAAAATACAAGCTACAATTCCACTAAATATATTTTTATTAAATATGAATTTTGACAAATTTACCATTAAATATATTTTCTTCTTATATTTTTCATACTTACAAAATTTATAAAAAATCAAATATAAATATTCATGCCATCAATTAAATATTTAAATACTAAATTTTTGTAGACTAAAATTAAGGATAAAAAATAATTTTACAATAAATAATATCTATTTGGCACGAAATTTGAAATGCATATTTTATATATATATATAGAAATACATGTTTTTTTTTTTTTTTTTGAGAAACAAAAAATGGGAGCCTTTATGGTTATATTACACCCCTGGACAATGAGCAGTATCGGGATCAGCTTGATGAGACCCAATCCAATACTGTGTGAGGGGTTCAACCCTTACTAAGTATGCCCACCAACAGACTATTGCGGACAGCGAGAATCGAACCTAGGTGTGGTACACGAAGTGAACGAATCTTACCCACTCAGCCAAGCTCCTGTTGGCAGATAGAAATGTATGTTAAGAACATAAAGAACATGAAATCAAGCAGTTCAATTTAAAAAATAAGTAAACATTTTTTTTTAATGAAAATCGTAGTCAAAGCAAAATTTTGTCATTGAAAAAAAAAAATAAAAAAAGGGAGGGGGGGTGGGGGGCATAGTTCAAAAAGGGGTTGAACACGACGCCGTTTGTGATCTCACCCAGGTCACATAGTACCAATTTTCACTGTTTCTAGAATCAAAGAGGCAATTGCTCCTGTTGCTCTTGCTCTCTCTTTCGCTGCGTTAAGAAAGAAAGAAACAAAAGCTCCAAACCCCAAAGCTCTCTCTCTCTCCTAATTCATCATCGTACAATCGATTTCCGGTTGCTCAGGTAAGCTGAGAAACGACGTTGTCATCTTCTCTGAAACATACCCTAATACTTTTCATTTCAACTTTTATTTATTCTCGTCATCATTATCAACTATCAATTACCGTAGATTTTTATTATGTTTTTATTTTTTTCTTATTCTTATCAATGCCATAACATACAGAGTTTAACAATCTTATCTTTTGTTGTTTGATGTTTCGAGTGCCCACATGTTGTTTGTCAAAAGTTCTGTCCTTTTATCTAATAACTCGACCAACCCTTCATATGAAAAACAAGAAAAAATCTAATAACTTTTTTTTTTAAATTTTAAATGGGGTTGTTTGAAAATGATGTACCTAGAAAAGAATGAGGTTTTAAAAAGCTTTACATTCAAAAATAAGTGCGGTTTGATAATGTTTTATCAACTGGGTATAAGTGAATTTATTAAAGCATGTAGCAACACATGCGTAAATTTGGGGTTTTAGTCGAGGAAAGTAAGATTGGGCGAGATTGGAACATTGGGAACTCTTGGAAATGTGCATTGAATATAGGAGAAATTTCGAAATGCCTATCCGAATTTTAGAAAGAAGTTTGGCAAGTTGTACTTAATGATGCAAGACAGAAGCTTGAATGGGCTTTGATACCAATTTTTGATGTAGGATTTTTAGGAATTCAGCACTAGATTAGGTTTCTTGATGCGGATTTTGAAGGGTTCTTGAGTTAGGTATGATGTTTAAGGGTTTAGTGGATCTTTAATTTGTTTGATAGCTGTTTTTGCATTCACTAGCTATTTGAGGATTATGAAAAAAACTTTGCCTGATCTTAAAATAAATTTGTTGTCTCTTGTGGATTGTTATTCTTTATATTAAATTTGTGATTTGATAGACCATTGTAATTTGCGTGAATGACTGTTTTGTCCCCATTTGCATACATCCTGTATACTTGGGTGACTCTTTTGATTTCAATAAAATTTATTAATTATAAAAAAATAAAAGACAAAACTCTAGGCAATCACACCTAGGTTATCCTAAGAAACTACTCTAAGGTAGGAGAAGGCAATCACACCCAGGTTATCTTAACAGTTACTCTTAGGTGGGGGAAGGCAATCACGCCCGCAAAGCTTAAAATAAGCCGTTGGAGTTTTATTAAAATCTCACTTTTTTATTTTGTTGAACACATAAAGACACTTTTATAGGCTATTGCCAATACCTAGAAAAAGACTAGGACTCCTAATAACCATTTCCTAGAAATACCAGCACTCCTAATAATAGTGAAGCAATCAAGAACTTTTGAACCAAATAGAAAAAAGGACTCAAAACATAAAAGAAATACTCATGTACCTCTTGAACAGCACATTACAATATGTTACACTTCAGCTTTAAATTTTACATAACAAGGACAAGTAGTTCCATTCTGTCCTGTGGTGCATTTGGAAAGAAGTTAATGCCAGGTTCTTTGAGGGTGAAGAAGTTAGCGTGACCAAGCTGAAATATATATTCCTGAAGTCCTTGTATGAGTGGAAGCTGCTGCCTACATCATTTTTTATTGAGGGTTCCTAGATTTTTTGGCCTCCTTAAGTTTTTTTTTTTTTTTTTTTTGATAAGTAATAAAGATTTATTGATATCAAAAAGAGAGAGACACCCAAGTATACAGGGAGTATACAGGGTGTACATATCAAATACAAAAATTACATAAATCAAGTAAATCCAAAATTGAAGAAAAAGATTGGATTCTTTTTCAGATTTATTTATTTTTCCTGTCTTTTGTGTTTCCTGTTATATACAGCTATTGTACTGGGATCACACTTTTTTTCAGATTTTGATAAAATTATTTACTTATAAAAAAGTTGCTTTTATGATAATTTGATAGTTACAACGGGGGAGGGGGATTTGAACCCTGGATGTCCTGGACATACCATAGGTGTCAACTAGTTGAGCTACAAGGCTATTGGCCAAAAACAAAAGGTGCTTAGAAGTAGTATTATCAAAAGACAAGTTATTTTGATGATTTGGGTTGAATACGTGTTTTTGTTCCCATATAGTCGGGACATGTTTGCAGATAAACAAATTTTCTTTCATCTTTCTCAGTTTGTCTCATTGAGCTCCAATCTTGACTCCACTGCAGTTAATATAACGTTTCCCTTGATTAGATTTTCCCTGCCATCTTGTTTCATCTAGACATCCAGATTTCCATGTTTTAGTTTCTTCAGATTTTATACTTTGTAGTTATTGCAGTGAAATTCTTTATACTTATTGCTTACTTGAGTAATGCCTTTCTTGGTATTTAACTGTCTTGATTTTGAAATAAACTATCAAAATTGCATTGCTATTCTGTTTCTACTGACTTCACTTGGCATAAAATCATCTTTCAAGTAAATACTTTTCCATGTTACATTATGATAACTCTGTTATACTGTAGTCTTATTAATTATACTTCTTAGTGCAGATTAAAATTAACCACTCAAAATGGGAAGCAAAGGTCGAATACCACCTCCCCATCTAAGGCGTCCTCTTCCAGGCCCTGCAATGGCACATCCAGAGCCATATGGTCATGGCATACATCCTCCACCAGGTGGCTTTCCTCCTTTTGATATGATACCTCCCCCCGAAGTTATGGAACAGAAGTTAGCAGCACAACACATGGAGATGCAGAGACTTATCATAGAGAACCAAAGGCTTGCTGCCACCCATGTGGCCTTGAGACAAGAACTTGCTGCTGCACAGCATGAGCTGCAGATAATGCACGCTCAAATAGGAGCTGTAAAGGATGAGAGAGAACAACAAATGAGGAGCCATATGGACAAGATTGCCAAGATGGAAGCTGAACTGCAATCAGCAGAGCCTGTGAAGTTAGAGTTACAGCAGGCACGAGCAGAGGCCCAGGGCTTGGTTGTAGCAAGGCAGGATCTTCTTGCTAGACATCAGCAATTGTCTCAAGATCTTCAGAGGGCTCACTCAGATATTCAGCAGATTCCTGCTCTTGTTTCAGAACTTGAGAGCCTCAGACGGGAATATCAGCACTGTAGGTATGTAATGCTCTTCTTTATGGCTGTCTCATAGAAACTTCAAGATCGTCTTAAATCAATGGGCTGAAGGCTGTTATCCAATTTTGTCAACTTTGTTCCTACTAAATTGGGTAAC
The DNA here is from genome assembly GCA_030820535.1 of Quercus parvula. Lineage (NCBI taxonomy): Eukaryota > Viridiplantae > Streptophyta > Magnoliopsida > Fagales > Fagaceae > Quercus > Quercus parvula. Next base: position 44,423,174 of record JAUAME010000001.1, read on the forward strand.
TGGAAAGGGAGATCTGGATATGGTCCTACCCTTTAATGTTTCTGCCTAAAGTAGCCACTTTGAAGAACTGAACCTCTGCACTTGTGCTTGACTACCCAAGACTTTTACGACTACACCAAACAATAGGAAGATGAATAATTTTAGTGTATGGGCATCTCAGTTCAACTTTTCAGGTTTTGAAGAGTTTCCCTTTTTAAGCAGTTTTGAAATCAGGTTATACGTGTGTCTATTACTTGAAGTTGTAAAACTGATAATTAAATTAATTTAAATAATATGTTAATTGGTGGTGTAGGAAGTTCCCTGCAGAAGTGCTATAGCAAGTTATTATTTCTTGGACCCTTTTCTCTTTTTTTAATAAAGAAAGTATATGATTGGACATTATAATTCTTGGACCCACGTTGCTCTATAAGATTTCAAGAGCTGAACTTCCTCTGTTGGAAACTTGGAGTTGTTGTCCACCATGATGCATATGTCTTCTCTTTTGATGTTCGGTTCTAGATGAAAAAGAAAAATCATTATTTTCTACTCATGCAGGGCAACTTATGACTATGAGAAAAAATTGTACAATGACCACCTTGAGTCGCTTCAGCTGATGGAGCAAAACTACATTACCATGTCCAAGGAACTGGAGAAGCTTCGAGCAGAGTTATCGAATAGTGCTAACACTGATAGAAGAACTGGTATTTCTACTATTTTCATCTAAAGGTTCTGGTTGTCTTAAGTGTTGTATTTTTGATGGCTCATATGTATCAATTATAATATAAATGTAGGTGGTCCATATGGTGGCACACCTGGTAAAAATGAGAATGAGGCTTCTGGGAATCCTGTTGGACAAAATACTTATGAAGATGGCTATAATATTCCCCAGGTGTGTCATTCTCCACATGCCATATTATTTTTATTGCATTATCATGGTACCATTTTAGTACTATGTATTATAGTTTTCCTACATTTAATTTGAAGGAAAGGGAGGACTATTTTTTAAATTTAACGTACTAAAAATGCGTACTTAAAATTTTATCTGCTTCAGAGATATACTGTCATGAATTGACAAATGGACTTAAATCAGATTGTACCACCTTGACATGAATGCAAGAAGTTGGACATTCAGAAACTTCGGAAACAAAAATCTGGTCATAGATAGTTAACTACAAGAAAAACCTTCTTCTCTATATAAATATATGACATGCAATCGTTTTTATTTTTTCCTGATTAGTATATATATGACATGCATCCTTGCAAGCAAATATAGTATGAAGTAATTTCTATGTCTTCTAGTAGCACTTAACAGGTAAAGAAAGGGAAAATAAGCCCATAAACGTTTTAAGTGTTCTGATTGTTGTCAAACCTTCTTGAGATGCATGCTTTTTTCACAAGTAACCTATGCGGTTGTCTTTGATGGGGAAGTGCCAGATATCATATCAAGGTTATGTTAGGTGCATTGCCTTTTAGACCAATTTTTTTGTTTTTAAGGCTTCAGAAATAGGAACCGTATATGAGTGGGGTCAGGCCAAAGATTTGAGTTCAACACCTAGCCTTGTGGTTGTTGGCTCAGATTATTTTATGCTTCCCGTGTACTATGGATGTGCCTAACAATTGTACTGTTTTCTCATCTTTATTTTCAATAAATTTTGTTACTTAAAAAATAATAAAAAGGGGGGGAGGGGGTGGGGGTGGGGGTGGGTGGGAGTGACAGACTGAGAAACTTTTATGCATTTATTTTGACCTTTCCCAAAAAAAAAAAAAAAAAAAACACCAGCAGACTGATGACTGAGCTATGTGCTCAATAATTCTTTATTTTATTCAAACTTTGCAGAGTAGGCTTCCTTGTTTTAAGGTGTCAGCCTCGTGATTATTGGAATTATATACTACTGTTAAGCTTTAAAGGCTGGTGCAAATTTTAGATTTTTCCAGGTTGCTAAATGGTGAAATAGTTTTGTAGCTACCTACCAAAGTTAAAGAGAGAGGAAGAAAGTATAGTTGTGGAAAATAAGTGGGTGTTTGGTTTGTGTTTTCAAACAACCATTTTTAATTTTTAAACAGCATTTCACGTATTTGAACACACTTTTTCACCCACACGTATTTTCACAAATATTTTTAAACAACAATTTTCAGTTTTTAAACACACATATCAAACGGACCCTAAACTCTTTGGCTAAAAAAAAAGCAATTTTAGAATAATGAAATTTGGAGTGTCTTATTTACTGGTCTTGAAGTCCTATTTCATATACCAAAAATGATTGATTAGATATCTTGCTGATAATTGATTCTTTCGCGAATTTAGGGAAAATAATACTTAAAACTTTCATTAGACAGACACTAGCTCTTTCTGGCCTTCCCCATTTCTGACTTGAGATGACACAAAAATGATGGTGCTTAGAATTGTTTTGATGGTCATAATACAAAAAGTGTATTAAATTGTAACAGTGAAGAAAACTCAATTTGCTTAACCACTCTTTGCTATTGGAAACTTGACATTGACAGAAACGAGACAGATGACTGAATTTTGGTTGGAACTTTTGTCATATGGGAAACATTCAGAAGTTATTATTTTTGGTAGTCTAGATGATGTTGAACAATGATCAAAGAAACAAAAGGTTACATTGGACCTAGCTGAAATTTTTTGGAAGGGAAATCACTTCTTCATATTCTAGTTTTATAAGTTTTAAATTAAAAAGCCAGCCTTTTGCTACTTATTGGTTTGGAAGCTGAAAATTGATGTTACTCTTGGCATTTTGTATAATAGGGACGTGGCCCTCCTGCTAGTGTTGGTGTTGTTGCTACAGCAGCTACTGCTGCCGCAGGCATTCCTGCTTATGTTGGAGCTCAATCTGGGCATGCCCCTGCAAGGCCAGGTTATGATGTACCAAGAGGAGCTGGATATGATCCATCTGGAGGGCCTATCTATGATGCCCAAAGGGGACCTAGTTACGATGCTCAGAGAGGACTTGGCTATGATTTGCAGAGAGTGCCTAATTATAATGCACAGAGAGGAGCCAACTATGATGCACAGAGAGGGGCTATTTACGATGCACAGAGAGGACCTGGTTATGACGCATCCAGGGGTGCTAGCTATGATGCACAGTCCAGAGGTGCTGCTGGGCCTCATGGACATGTGGCACCTCCAAACAATGTTCCTTATGGGTCTGCAACACCCCCTGCCCGTGGTACAAGTGCATACGATGCACCACCTCGAGGTGGAAACCCTGTTAGGAGATGAATGTGAGGCATTGCACTAATATTGACGGCATTTTTTTGAGAAAAAGTTAGTGATTGTATCTGATTTTCACTATATTTGATAGCATTAATCTTCCAAATCTATGCATTTTTTATCCCATATTTCACTTTTATAGACTAACATCTTGTGAGTTGTGCCATGCTTCTTGCTGTTGCTTGGCAAAATTGATTTGTTAGGGATCAGATGCGGTAATGGCAACAGACTTTGGCTTGCATTCACATAAGAAAAAAGCATCGTTTGCTGTGATTCCTAAATTCCATGCCCGTGGCTTTGGTTGATTAAAACAAAAATTTAGGCGGGACAAAGGAACAGTAAAGAAAGAACCCAAACCAAACAACAGAATAAGCACTATCTTCTTAAAATAAGAAGGAAGGGATAAAGATTATAAAATGGATCTAAAGTTGATTCAATTAATCTTTGCTCAGCATAGTGAACTGGATTTGAGAGTCTGAAGTTAAAAAATCACCTTTTTTTAGATTATATTTTACTTCCTTTGCTTCTTTTTTTCAGGTTACTTTATACCGTGTTAATAACAATAATAATATAGTTGCTAGTGTGATTGAATCTGGACTAGGATGCATCTATTCCAGTAAGATTTGCAGCTTTTCAAAGTCACTCTAATTAGTTATTAGATCAACTTCTATTTAAGCCCTCAAGCAAATACTATTAAAAACTCTGCAACTTGCGAGTGGAAATAAAATGTTGTGATGCAACCCCAACAAATGTCAAAGACTACCAATTAAGCTATTCTGCGCAAATCACCGATTGAGATGGATTAGACAAATTAAGATTCAATTTGACAAAATGGTTAACTACATTAAATATAGAAAATTTTCACTTTAAATCCTATAGTTTAGCCTGTTTAAGAGTGGTAAGTGGTAACAAAATAAACCCTGTACTCCTAAAAGTAATAAACGAATTCGTGAACTTTTAACATGTTAACAAATTCAACCCTAGAATCAAATTATTGTATTCCGGTTAAGTAAAAATAAAAAATAAAGTTAATCTTACTAGATTGGAGAGAGAGAGAGAGAGAGAGAGAGAGAGAAGCATAGTAGTGTCATCTCCAATCTCCAAGTTGCACAGGATTATAAGATATGTGCTCATTCATTCCAATATTTCAAATTAAATAACGTACCTTCTAATTGGCAAAAAAATTCATAAAATCCCAAAAAGAAACGTCAATCAACTCCTCACTTGGAAGACATATAAATAGCAAAAAATAAAGTAAAAAAAAATTACTTCTAGTACATTTTATTTTTCTATTTTAATACATTTACTCTTTACTTATAGAAAAAGATAATAAGCATTACTTAACTGCAGTTCTCCAATACTAGCTAACCCAAATCAAAGGTGGTGGGGCAGTGGTCTCTCTCTCTCTCTCTCTGTCTCTCTCTCTCTCTCTCTGCATTAACCTTTTTTTAATTTTTTTTAATTATTAATTTTTGCTATTGAACTTAAAACTATGGTTTAAAGCTAAACTTTCTCAAAGTTATATAGTCAATCATATTTTTTAAATATAGAAAGAAAGAAAATAATAATAAAGAAACCATTATCTCAATTCTCACCGCTTGTGCCCAATTCCATTTATGTCATATTTCCTCACTCTTAATAATTCATGTCGAATTAGTCATCACACGCGCACGAGCTAGTTACATTTATCTTGTTAGATTTGGACTTAAAGAGTAATTTCAGGTTAAATCTATTACATTTTCAAGTCTTACATTTAAAACCTCATAGTGGTTCAACTGTCAAAAAAAAAAAAAAAAAAAATCTAATATTATTGTCCATTTTTCTCGTAACACTATCTATGCACATGTAAGCCGAAAGTAATGCATTCCTTGTCATGTTCCATAGATGTCTCTTGTGATAGGACCTGATTTCTTCGTGTATTGTTGAAGGGAGTAGAATTTTGGAACATGGTGCGTCTGTAAAGTGGACATGTGGTACCTCCAAACAATGTACCTTAGGAGATGAATGTGAGGCATTCTTTTGCACCAATTTTTGGAAAAAGTTAGTGATTGTATCTGATTTTCACTATATTTGATAGCGTTAATCTTTCAAATCTATGCATTTTGCTTCCCTATTTTACTTAGGGAGTGTTTGTTTGGAAGTGAAATAGGGTGGATGAAAAATTTTGGAAAGAAAATGAAAATAAAAACTTTTTGAAGTGTGTTTAGTTAGATGGGAAGGAAAAAAAAATAAATGGTAGAGTCCAAGTGTTCTCTCCAGACCCACCAAAAGGTTTTCTCCTCAAATTAAAAAGAAAACTGAAAGAAGAAAATGAGGTTATTTAATGGACAAAAATGCCCATGTGCAACCAATTCCTCTTTACTTTTTTTTTTTTTTTTTTTTTGTGCTATCTAGGGACGTTGCCTCCCTTTTTTCTTTTTTTGTCTTTTTTTATTTTCCTATCCTGGGCTGAGCGTTGCCTTCTTCATCTTTTTTTTTTCTTTGTTTAACTAGACATGATTTTTTTTTTTTTTGGGAACATGATTTTTTTTTTAATTAATTGGGTGATTTTTTTTTTTGTCATTTATTTGTTTTAATTGACCATCATTTTTTAACAAGAGTATATAAGTAAATTTATACAAATTCACTTTTTTCCATTTCTCCACTTTTTCACTCCCAACCAAACAAAAAGAAGAGAAATTAAAATCTTTTATATTCTCTCACTTTTCCATCCTTTCACCATTTTCTATCATCTCACTTTTCCACCCCTCCAATCAAATTAGTTAGACTTCCAATTCTCTTATGTCGTGCTTCTTGTTGTTGCCTTATACCTAGAGCAGTATCATGAGCAGTCCGAGTCCAACCCCCATTCCCCAAAGGAGATTGAGTCAACACTCTCATTGGCTAGCTAGCTGCCTGCAGCTGTAGGGACAGGGGTATTACACTTGTGGAAGCTCTCATTGGTACAGAAGGATGACAACCCATGACCATGTCCACCCATGATCATGCCCAGCGTTATTCTCTCTCTCTCTCTCTCTCTCTCTCTCTCTCTCTCTCTCTCTCTCTCTCTCTCTCTCCAACAACAACAACAACAACAACAAACTAAGGAATACATGGTTGTAACTATATTGGCGTATCTAGTGCACCACTAGAATGTTGCCACCAGCATGTAATCTAGATGCCTTTCTTGTACTATAAAAAAAGGGGAAGTTGGGTGTACTAGGTAGAGAAGAAGAATAGAGAAAATGTACACTGAAAAAGGTAGCATAAAGCTCATTGATAGGCCAAGAATGTATTGACCCCTCGTGATAGATTAACCAATTAATTAGCCAAGTTGATTAATTAATCAAATTAACATACAATATTCATGGCAGCACAAATAAATCACCAATTAATCTAAATGCAACAGAAATTAAATTGACACAGTGATTTGTTTTCGAAATAGGAAAACCTACATGGCAAAAACCCCATTGGGTGATTTTAAGGTCACCACTCCCGAGAATTCACTGTTATCACAATAAGCGGTTACAAGTAAAAGAATCTTAATACCTTATACCAACCTACAGTTGAACCCTTACCCCAATACCCAATTGGACTTGTTCTGTAGTGACAATCTCTCATTTTCAATACACAGCTCCCAGTACGTGACTAAGCAATAGATGCACGGATCCTAGTACACGACTTAATCACCAACTTGAGAAAGATATTGGCTGCAAAGTTCTTCAGTTCATCACACGATGAAGATCAAGAAGCTCCTTGGTCACAAAACCCTACGGTGTACAAACACAGCAGCTTCTTCAAGAGAAAGATGAACTAGGGCAAATTCAGTCTCTGATCTTAATTTGCATGAACAAAACTTTGTTTCACACTTGTGCAACCTTTGATGGCCCTTAAAATAATCCTTATATATGTTTAGAGTTGTGAGAAAAGAAAGCCCAAATATATACACACGGATTGGATGCAAAACAGAACTGAAAAATCTGTTTTTCATAAACCTCGATAGATAGCCATTTATCGAGATAGCTGTTAAGTCACGGGCTGAAATAGCTTTTAAACATCGATAGATGCTAGTTGTCGATCTTTAAAATCCAACACTTCTTCACTTGTTTTTTGGACAAACTTGCATAGTTTTAACACTTGAACTTGAAACCTTGTTTCTTGAAGTATTAAACACATCCTAGATCTATCCAATTACAAGTAAAGTGCGTTTTATCAAAAAATTAGCCAATTACATACAATATTGACATATGTTCCTAACATTGAATCACATATGTCCTAACAATCTCCCCCTTTGGCAATCCGTGACAAAACCACAACAAACAAATGAACATATGAAAGAAGTCATAAATCACTCAACTCATACTCATTTGTTGAATACAATAAAATCTATCCTAACACAAACTCTTGAAAGATTTTGTAAGAAAAGAGTTTATGGCAAGAAGACTTTGACAACCTGTATTTCTGAAATATTTTAAACAAAACTCATCATGGCATCTTAATGTGAAACAGAAATAATAGATTGCATACAATAAATAAGAACCATGTGTATAAAGAGAGAAAAGAAATAACACATGGAGAGATAGGTGAAATAACATACATCAATATATATATATATATATATAAACCACATATAAGTACAATGTATGTCAAATGGTCACAAGACCAATGTATAAGAGATAATGTATCTAAAATAGAAAGAAAAGAAAAGATACAAAAATCATCACTACATCCCTCATAGACACTCCCCCTATCTCCTATACTAACCCTCCTCATATAAGTATGACTACTCTCATCTCAAAACTACTCCCCATTTTTGTCACGAGTGACAAAGGGTAAGTATATCAAGTAGACATCTCATCATCACTAGGCGAGTCAGCACCATCATCCACATCAGCATCATCATTGCTGGAACCATCGTCACTCTCATCCTTAGATGCCTCGAGAGAAGGAGAGGAAGCCACAGTGAAACCACCCATGACAACCTGTCGTCGCGCAATATGACCAACACAGGTGTTCACCTAGCACAACTCATCACTGAGAGTGTCAAGGCGAGCATCCATGCGCACAAGCTGTGCCATGATGGCCTCAAGTGTCACTCCACCCACAGAAGACAAAGGAGCGGTAGAAGCAGGAGGAGCTGCCATCTCTGTTCGTGGCTGCCTCGGTCTAAGCTGTGCCGCACTCTGTCAAACAGTAGTTGCATCTATGGCACACATGAAAGTGAAGTGAGGAGACTCAGGATAGGAGATAGAAAAATGGCGAAGGAACCGCATGATAGCCAAAGGAAAGATGAGCTTATCACGGGTCACCGTATCCTTATAGACATTTATAAGGGAGAGTATGAAGTGAGAAGGAAAGTCGATAGAGATATCCTCTAAGAGGGATAACAAAAATAGAGCACGAGGCTCTATGATAGTGTTATAGTAAGACATAGGATAAAGAATAAATGTCATCACCATATTAAGGAATCTTGAACCTTTTGCAAAGGCCGAGCAAGGGGTGTTTTGACGCTCACCCCAAGATGATGGTGTCTCACAAAAGAGAGACGCGAACTCATCTTTAGATATGGTCTTAAGACAATCACAGCCAGGGTAGTCAAGATGCGCTACCCTAGGAACATGTAGTACCTTGGATACAATATTCGGAGTAACTACCATGCGTGTACCTCGAATGCGAGTAATAAAATGAGGTACAGAATAATCAAATCCACGCATATTGGAATAGAACTCCATTATGATCACAGAAGGGCATGTGACCGAGATGCCACATAGTAACTCCTAACCCTTACTGTAGATGACAGTGGATAGGTCAGTGTTAGAAAAATCTGACAAAACGACTTGGCATTCCGAATGAATGCCTCATAGTGAAAAGTTCTCTGAGAAGTCCGACTTGGCCTTTTCATCACGGAATCGTACGTGAGATAGAGTGGGGTCAGAAGGAGAAGAAAAAGATGCCCTGGAACGAAGAGGGTTCCAGGACGGAGTGGATTTACATTTAGGTGCTATGATGCAACTAACGTAAGAAAAAGAAAGGAGCGAGAGAGAGAGAGCAACAATCAGAAAAGCACCAACAAGACAATATATCAAAATATAAAGAATTGAAGGTATGTATGCATAAAAATGCATGAACATGTGACATGCAAATATAAATGCATCATGGGCTCAGCTCAATCCAATCCTAACAGCACACAAACAATTCAACATATATAGCACACATCCAAAATGCATGAAAATATAGTTATAATGCAAGTGTGATGTAATGCATGAAGTTTTAAACTCATTGAAGCAACACCCATCCCAAAAATTTCACAAAAACTTCATTAATTTTGAAAAACCCCAAAAATTTCCAAAATCCCCAAAAGTTTGGTCAAAAATGCATGAAATGTATGATAAGAGGATGAAAAGAGGATCATACCTGTGAAAAATGCAAGATCAAAACCAAAGAAAGAGTGGGGAAATGTTTTTGAGTGATTGAGAGGTGTTTTGGGAGGTGAAGAGGCTGAATGGATCGAGAGAGATCAAGAAAAATGATTGAGAAATCGTGCTGAATGTTTGAATAGAAACTTCATAAGCCTCGATGGATTGAAAGCTATCGAGATTTAAAAACGCACCTTTTAGCTATCGAAGAGCTATCAAGGATCTAACGAGAGGTGTCCAAAGCAAAGATTCTTGATGGATCAAGGTAGCTATCGAAAGGTCAGAAAGTTTCTCGATAGATCGAAGTAGCTATCGAGAGCTATCGAGAATGCGATAAAAAGCAGTTGAAGGGTCTCGATAGATAGCCTAGCTGTCGAGAGCTATCGAGATTGCTTAAAAATAGTTTTTCAAATAAAAGAAGAACATAGATATGGATGCAATCAAGCATGCTACTCAACCAAAGATCCAAACAACATTTTAAGCTCTAAAAATCATCTCTCAATCAAGAAGAATGTTAAGCACATAGATCCAAAACACACACACACACTAAACAAGTCTAACCAATTTTATATTTCAAAAACAAGTTAAGACAGTTTAGTGAGCATACATTAACACATGTATTCTTTGTGATGGTCAAATCACATTGTACTTACACATGTATCAAAAGTAGCAAAGAATATTGCGTGTTGTGTGTGAAAAACATCACAAGATTGCATAAGTGTCTACATGTTTTGACGATTTGAAATATTAGAAAATCACTTTAACTCACACACAATCATAACTGTTTGATGGGGACTATCACTTTCGAGGTACATCCTATAACTCTCACATCTCCTAGAAAACACACTTGCAATCATATATAAAGCATTTTAATTCTTTTTGCTTTTTTTTTTTTTTTTTCTTTGCATATTTTTTCTTTTAAGTAAATTATGCATGGGCATATAAGAGACAGAAAAGAAATAACTAATTATGTTAAGCATTTGATATTCCACTTTTGCTATGCCGAAGCATACAAATGTCATTTCATGATTGGCAGACAACAGTGGTGAGATGGTTATTTATGCCTTTCTCTTAGGATTTTCTAGTCATTCCTGTCAAAAAGAGTGATATAAGTGTTAAGTACAAGAGATCACTTAACCTTACTCATTACAAACACGAGCCACAAAACTCACTTGCTTAGTTGTGCATAGATATGCTCATCTAAGTTACAAAAGATATAAAGTTTAGAAAACTTTGTTTCAATGGCTATCCAAGGTATACAAGTACTAATGTACACAAAAATACATTGTTTTTGTATTTTTCTGATTTTTCAATTTTTTTTATATGAAAAAAAAAAAAGCAAAATTGAAAAGAAACAAACAAAAACATGTCAATCAAAACATAACATAAAACTAGATTGACTCAAAACACGAAAGCAAAACACACAAGTAATGCAAAGACAAAAACCAGAGAGAGAGAAAGTGACAGAATCACTTGAGTCTTTTTCCTTCCACACCTTAGAAGAACCTTTCCATTTAGCAAACTCTTGATTCAACGGTGAGGGGGAAGAATTAAAACCATTCAAATTCGAAAGAAACATAAGGGCTTTTAGAAGATCTCCAAGAGGAGCAAAGGAGGATGGAAACTGATTTTGGTTTCCCAACGCAATCATGCCGTTGCTTTGTTGAGTGGCTAACCACTTATAGCAATTAGGTCGAGTATGTCTAGCTGCTCCACAATGATGACAGAGATGCTGCTTCTTCTGCTTAGACTTTTGAGTGTTTCCCTTCTTAGCCTTAGGGTTCTTAATCTCTTTCTTATACTACTTAGAGGGTGCTCTTAAAATAGATTTACTCTTGTCTATGTTCTCACTAACTAAAACAGTTTTGACATTAGTGTTCTCAAATTCAACATTATTAGTAGGAGAAACAAAAATAGTAGTACTAGAAGTAGCAATATTAGGAGAAGAGAAATCATACCCTAAACCGGTTCGATCGAAAGCCGATTTCTGAAAACTGAGCATCTCATCGAGCTTAGCACTTAAAGTCCTTTCCAACTGAGCTCTAACTTGGAATAGTTCTGCCTTAAACTTCTTGGTCTTCTCAACCAAGAAATTATTCTCAAATCTCAAAGGTCCAATAGTCTGATTGACTTCATCAAACTTTGTGGAGATTTCTTCTCGCTTAAGCTCCACATCACTAAGCTTCTTGGTGGCCAACCTATACAACTTCTCATACTTTTCCGAGACCTTGTATAACTTTACATAGGCTGTGTGGATGTCATCTTGTTTATCCATCTTTTTAAACTTAGACTCTACCAATTCCTCTTCTTCATCCACATCTTCAACAATCCCTTCAGTAGGATTTACGGTGGCAATGAAGGCATTTAGAATTCCATCATCCTCATTATTAGAGTCATCCTTAGGGTCGATGTCGCTCAAGGTAGCAGCAAGTGCCTTACTTTTTCCGATGGTCTTGAGATAAATAGGGAACTCTTGTTTCATGTGACCGAAGCCTTGACACCCAAAGCACTTTGGTCCTAAGGGAACAATGTACTGACCGCCATCCCTAGCATCCTTCTTCCCTTGGTCTTCGCTTTTAAACTGAGAATAACTAGATTGTCTACGGTCCTTGTCGAAGCCCTTCCCATTGGCATTCTTCATAAATTTCTTGAATTGCCTTGTAATGTATGACTTCATTTTAGAATCTTCATCGTTTGAAGACTCATCGGTATCACTGCTCTTGGCCTTCAGTGCCATGTTCTTTGCTCAATTTCCCGATCCTTGTTAAACCCAACTCATAGGTCTGCAGATTGCCAACCAACTCTGTCAAAGGAATTTTGTCAATATCTTTTGATTTCTCAATTGCGATGATCTTCGCATGAAATCTCTTGGGTAGAAATCTGAGTACCTTTCTTACAATCTTGGGTTCAGGAATGGTTTCCCCAAGATTAAAGGTTGAGTTCACTATGTCCTTGAGCTTAACATAGAACTCATCGAACAACTCATCCTCCTCCATCTTGATCTTTTCAGAGCTTGTAGTGAGCCTCTAAAACTTTGAATCTTTAACAGCCTTGGTTCCCTCATAGGTTGTCTGGAGGATGGTCCATGCTTCCTTTACAGTTTCAGTGGAGGATATTTTCTTAAACTCCTCATTTGTGACTGCACTGAATAAAGCATTTAATGCCTTGCTGTTGAAGTTTGCCACCTTGATCTTAGCATCATCCCAATTGGCCGGTGCTTCCGTAGGCTTAGTCCAGCCTAACTCAACAACTTGCGACATTTTCTCATCTAAAGACTGCAAGAAAACTCTCATGTGTACTTTCTAATATGCATAGTTAGTGCCATCAAATAAAGGAGGTATAATAAGAGACTGTCCTCTATCCATGACAAACAGGGGTCAATAGATCGCATACAAAGATTAAAACTTAATCAGAGTGTGCTTGCTCTGATACCACTTGATAGGCCAAGAATGTATTGACCCCTCATGATAGATTAACCAATTAATTAGCTAAGTTGATTAATTAATCAGATTAACATACAATATACGTGGCAGCACAAACAGATCACCAATTAAACTAAATGCAGTGGAAATTAAATTGACACGATGATTTGTTTTAGAATGGGGAAAACCTACACGGCAAAAACCCCACCGGATGATTTTAAGGTCACCACTCCCGAGAATTCACTATTATTACAACAAGCGGTTACAACTTACAAGTAAAGAAATCTCAGGACCTTATACCAACGTACAATTGAACCTTTACCCCAATACCCAATTGGACTTGTTCTGTAGTAACAATCTCTCATTTTCAATGCACGACTCCTAATACGTGACTAACCAATAGATGCGCGGATCCCAGTACGTAACTTAATCACCAACTTGAGAAAGATGTTGACTGCAAAGTTCTTCAATTCATCACACGATGAAGATCAAGAAGCTCCTTGGTCACAAAACCCCATAGTGTACAAACATAATAGCTTCTTCAAGAGAAAGATGAATTAAGGCAAATTCTATCTCCAGTTACAATTTGCATGAACAAAACTTTGCTTCACACTTGCGCAAGCTTTGACGGCCCTTAAAATAATCTTTATATATGTTTAAGGTTGTGAGAAAAGAAAACTCAAACATATACCCACGGATTAGATGCAAAACATAACTAAAAAATATGTTTTTCATAAACCTCGATAGATAGCCATCTATCGAGATAGCTGTCGAGCCATGAGCTGAAACAACTTTTAAACTTCGATATATGCTAACTATCGAGATAGCTGTTAAGCCTTAAAATCCAGCATCTCTTCACTTGTTTCTTGGACAGACTTGTATGGCTTTAACACTTGAACTTGAAACCTTGTTTCTTGAAGTATTAAACACATCCTAAATCTACCAATTACAAGTAAAATGTGTTTTGTCAAAGGATTAGCCAATTACATAAAATATTGACATATGTTCCTAACATTGAATCACATATGTCCTAACACTCACTTTGTATCTTTTCTTAGTATTCATCAAATACAGTCTTTCTCGGAGTAGTAACATTCAATCCTTGCTCCGTTTTTCTCCATTTTTTAGGGTTTTCCAAGTACATCTAATCTTGCTCTCTTTTACAGTTCATTACTTCAATCCCACAATAGAAAAGATATTATTTTTAAACTTTGACAAATGGTATTTTAAATGTAACAAGGTTACGATTTACATTTACCTTTATCTAGCCCCTAAAATCTTACTTTCACGTACTGGGGATTTTTTTTTATTATTTTAGAGGTATTGGGGATATTATGGTAATTTTTTAGGTTTTAAGGGCATTTTGGACATTCTTGGTGTATTTTAGTCATTTTAGTAGTTTTAGGGGTATTGTGGACATTTATAGTGTATTTTAGTTATTTTGGTGGTTCAAAGGGTATTTTTGGTCTTTTTGAGGTTTTGGGTTCTTTTGGTTATTTTAGAGGTATTGGGGGTATTATGATAGTTTTTTAGGTTTTAAAGGGGGCATTTTGGTGGTTTTAGGAGTATTTTGGGCATTTAGAGTGTATTTTAGTTATTTTGGTGGTTCTAATGGTATTTTGGTCTTTTAAGAGGTTTTGTGGGGTATTGTAGAGTTTTTTGGTATTTTAGTCATTCTCATGAGTAAGTGATTTAAGATTACCATGATTCAATAAGGTAATCACATTACAATGATTTATAGTGATGTGAATATTTTGGTGATCTTACGTTATTGTAATGTTTTGTACAAATAAATGAACCAAATGTTGTAATGTTGACATTACGATAATATAGTTGTAATGTGAAAAAAAAAATTTATTTTGATTATATAACCAAAACTTTTATTTCTTTTTAATTTAAAATTTCCACGGAAAAATACCGAAATAGCATAATATACAACTTTTGATAACTGAATTTTGAATGGACTCTTTCTTATTTACTAGCCTCATCATATGCGCTTCGCGGGTGCAATGGGGTTTTTATTTTTATTTTTTTAAGGTTTAGCCTCATAATTTACATTCATAACCAAATTTTCTACAAATGTCATAAAATTATCCATTCACAATATATGTAGTTGAGAAAGTAGAATATAAATTTTGTTCAAAGGCTTACAATTTTGGAAAGAAAACGTTTGACCATTGAGAAGAATTCACAAAGAGTGTGGAAGAAAATAGTGTTCGTTAGAAATAGAAAGAAAAAACGAAAAAATGAAAAAGAAATTGTAGGAATATTGTGGATTTACAGTTTAAGGGACCACAACGTTAGAAAGGGAAAGAGAGGAACAAATGAAGATGATTATATATATATATATATATATATATATATATATATATATATATATATATATATATATATATATATTATATTCAAGAAGTTGCAATTGGTTTAGTGGGTTTATTTATTTATTTATTTTTTTGATGTGATATGAGGTATAGTTTTTTTTAAAAATAGAAAATGTGGGTGGTTTTTTTTTTTTTTTTTTTTTTTGAGGAACAAAACAAAGGGGATTCACATGTGTAATCATTGTCTTATGCCCCTAAGTACAATTTGGGTAAGCCCAAGGGTACCACCAGCGCCCAACAAGGAATACCACTTCTCACGCCCACGTTTTATACCATCAAGATAGCTTGGATCAAATTCCAAAACAACCCATGGCCCAAAGTTGCATGAGCTGGGACTCGAACCTTTAAGTAAATGGAGCTTTCGAGGGTTTCTTACTATTGAACCACACTCGCTAGTGGTGGGTGGTTTTTATTTAGAAGGTGGGATAGCTTTTTTTTGGGGGTGGGGGGGGGGGGGTGTGGGGGATGGAATTGGGATTGGATTTTTTTTAATAGAAAACTTGAAGCTTTTTTTTTTTTTTTTTTTTTTTTTAAGGAGAAGATGGGGTGGTTTTGGCTATGTAGGAGGTAATGGGAAATTTTTTTTTTTAGAAACAGTGGGAAGTTTTTTTTTGTGATAAGCATTGTGGAGAGTTTTCACCCATAGGTTTTTTGCTTTTTTTGTTTTTAATTTTTATCAATTTACTGTTTTAACCTCATTTTTTATATGTTTTAAGAATAATGATAAATTAATTAAATTAAGAGTATTTTTGACAATACAAAATGCAATAGCTAACTTTCTGAATATTTATAAATATACATAAAGATAGCCACGTCAGTTTATAATGTAAAACTAATAATGAAGTGGATTGTCATTGGAATTTTGCTGATGTGGTTTGGAGGCTGGGTTGTGATGTGGGATCATCGGCTATTTCTCTTGCTCAGTTCATGGCAATTGCATGGAATATATGGAGGAATAGAAATGGTATTCGACATGGTGAAGAGCAAAAGAAAAAGGAAAATTTGATTCTCGAAGCGTCCAGGCTTATCTCCGAGTTTCAAGCTGTTCAAGACCCTCCAATACCTTCTGTTTGTCGTTCTCAAACTAGTTGGTTACCTCCTGAGCCGGGTTTCTACAAAGCTAATGTGGATGGAGCTGTTTTTAAAAATTTTTCTAATGCTGGAATGGGTGTTCTTATTCGGGATTACAAGGGTCAGGTTGTTGCAGCTTTAAGCCAACGGTTTTTTGCTCCTTTGGGTCCTCTTGAGGTTGAAGCCAAGGCAATGGAAGCAGCTGTGATTTTTGCAAGAGATGTTGGTATTCAGAATATTATATTTGAGGGAGATTGTTTGCAAGTCTACAACTGTTTACATGGAACCTCCAAAGCCCCTCCTGCTGTTGCTAATGTTCTTAATGGCATTTCGTTCCACCTTCAATCTTTTCGTTCTTTTGTTTTTTCACATATTAGGAGGGATGGAAACAAGCCTGCCCATATTTTAGCACAACATGCTCAATTGAGTCAATTTGTTAGTGATTTTGTGGCATGGGTTGAGGAAACCCCCAGTTTCTTAGAAACTGTAATTGCCTCTGATGTACCAGACTGTTTATGATTGCTATTAATATTATGTTGCTTTTTTCACATCAAAAAAAAAAAAAAAAACTAATAATGAAGTAAAACTTGTAGTACTATTCATAACTCATGATTTTTTTTTTTTTTATTAAAAGAAAGAAATATATTACTTATACAAAAAATTACAGTATATAATACGGATCAATCATCATCGGCGACGGTACACGCAAACAAAAAGTAAAACACAATACAGGCAGCGCCAACCACACCGCCATGACCTCCACCTTCTTCATCCCATAGAGGTAATGATTTAGTCTGGCCTATACGCCCCAGAAATCCGAAGAAGCTACGGCAAAGCAGAACAACGATAAGGCAGATAGCAACGAAAGCAAGGCAGAAACCCTGCAAAAGCTTTCCACTCTAGGCCTGTGCTCGACCAACATGGCACAAAAGGCTCCCGTAAATGCAATTATTATGGAGATTAGGAAGGCGTTGTATGCCGTTGGCTGATCTTTGAAGACCACGGTTGGAACCCACCTTCCGTCTTCGCTGTCGTTCTCGTGAGGAAGATGCAAAAGGATAGTAACCATGGTGGAGGAAGCGTACAATATCAACCGTGAGGGGAAGGTCATAAAAATACATGCAATCTGTGAAACATAATAATTTAGGACTTCATTAACGATTTTTGCATGAGATGATGGCACCATCAAATGCCTTGACTCCATTCTTCTCATGCCAATTTCTAGCATGTTGAACTATTTTTTTTTTAATAGCAATTGCCTTCCAAGACTGGAGATTCATTTATATAGCCTGATGCAAGCGTATTAAACGTCTGCACAAAGAGTCACACCTCACGCGGATCCCAGCTGTTAATAAATGGTAAGTTTGACAATATTTTCACAACATTTTCTTGATAAACATTCACAACATTTTCTTGACAAATCTTAAGCAATAGGATATAATTAAAATTATAATTTTTAATAATGAGTTTAAATTAAAATTAATAACTTATTATTAAGTATTATTATTGTATAAGATTTATTGTAAAAGTATTATAAAAATATTATTATTATCACAGAAGAAAATGTTACAATTTTTTTTTCCTAACATTTTCCTAAAGGGGTCACGGAGTGAAATTTCGGAACTTGCTACGATTTTGAACAATGGTCAAGAAGACGGAAGATAAACCGTATTTTTTTTTTTTTTCTAAACCGAATGAATGCAAGCGTATTAAATATCTACCGAGAGGAAGAGTGCACACGGACCCACAGGCCCACACACAATATTTTTAGTGAAAACTGAAAAAGCGTGTTATATAGCATTTTGATTTTTGAAACTGTGGTCAATCAAGAATTCAAGATTGATAGAGACTGCTTATATTTATATGTAGATAAATGCAAACCGTATTTTATATATCGTAAGACCCGATGCAACCGCATTAAACGTCCAGTGAGAAATGAGTACAAGGCGACAACTTTGTCTTTCTTTTCATTAAAGCGGCCCACAAAGAAATTATTAATTAGTGTAGGAATTTTCCGTGAAAGCAGTGGGGAAATTTCCGTTGCAAAAAGGAGCGTCGTGTTGAACACGCCACCATGCTAGAGATTGAGATCCCCTGCTGCGTACAGCATGGGATATTGGTATTACACGGTTTGACGGTATGAACTATGAAGGGTTTAAATTGAAAACTGCTTTTGGAAACTTGAAAAGAGTACAAAAGTAAAATATTGTCGCTATCAAAAAAAAAAAAAAAAAAGTAAAATATTGTCATAAATTTGCACTGAAAATTAATTTTAAAAAAATGGGATCTCAATCCACAGAAAAATTGGGGTTTTAAAATTCTCACCGGGCAAGAATTTTATTTTATATAAACTATAACTATGCATGTGTCATGTACAACTTAATTAGGGGTGTTTATGGGTCAAGTCTAGTCAGATTTAAACTCAGCTTAATCTTGTCGGGTGGCAAAACGGAGGACTTGCAGTCGAGCGGAGGGCATCAATGAATGGGATCAAGTCAGATTTCCATGGGTTGAGTTGGTTTTGATCGGTAACAGTGACGATTCTAACCATAGACAACGGATATCTGAAACCCCCCGGGGGGGGGGGGAAGGGGGAAAAGATCAGTCATATCGTTTCTATCGATTCTTGGAGGGCACTACCCACTAGAATCGAGCTTTGAAGTTGCAAACTTATTATGATTGCTGCTCTCGTTGGATCAATTGGGTATCAAATTGGGCTACCAATAGTTGAACAGTCTAATTGGATTGTGGATAACTCTATGTTTAAAAAGGAATCATATTTAAAAATATATATATATATATTTTAACAATATTATTAAAATTAAATAATAAAATAGATAGTAGAAAATAAAAGAACATGCATTACTTTAAGTTATATGACAGATGCATATTATGGAACACCTCTTTATAAAAACTAAAAAATAGATCATAAAAATAATTTAAAACAACAAAGAAATTCTTGGAAGTGATCAATTAACATTTTAAATCTTTGGTAGAACATGTGATGAATGAACAAGTAATAGGAATGGAGCAATTCCTTGTATAAGTACTCAACTCGTAACTTTTATCTCATAATTATTGAAGTATAAGCAATTTTTTGCCTTTGTGCAAGTTTTTTTTTCTAGTATTTATTTATTTATTTTTCTCTTGGAGGTATAGATTCCCTAAAAGAAGTCACAGCCCATTCAATCCATCCATCATTCTCATGTAAGTACCAAACCCTAATCTCATTTCCATCCAACCCTGGCATTCTTAAACACCAACGACCTTCATCTCTTTCCATCAATAATCATTGTTAGAGATATATTAGTCCAATGTAATAAGCTCAAACTCAATCCTACTTTGTATGTAAGCCAAGTCTTCTACTTGTACTAGAAATCTATTAGTCTAAGGTTTAGTCTACTATATATACACGTGTTATGGTTTATTGTAACACAAAATTTGTACTACACTCTTATATATTAAAGATGTAGTCATTAAGGGTTTCCTTCATGGGTGTAGGCCATAAGGCTAAGGGTCCGTTTGGATTGAGCTTATTGTTGCTGAAAACTGAAAACTGAAAACTGAAAACACTGTAGCAAAATAATTTTTAAATGTGTAAATAGTATCGTGGGACCCATTTTTAATATTTTTTAATACGTGAACAGTGCATGAACAGTACTAAACAGTGCATGAACAGTGAACCCATGTGAGGTTATTGTTCACGCCCAGAAAAAAAAAAAAAAAAAAAAAAAGCGCAGAAAACGTGGACGTGAGAAAACGTGGTATGCAAACGGTCACTAAATCATGTAACCCTCATGTTCTTGTATTCTATACTTCGTACTTTCGCTTCCACATCTATTCCAATATATTCATCATGGAATATCAAAGCTAATATTTAACAAACCTTATAACACTGTCATATATGAAAACAAATCATCAAAATTCTAATTTTAAATATAATAATCTTTTGCATGTTCGAGAATTATATGTAAAGAAAAATATTTCAATAATATAATATAAATTGAATATTAAAATATAATTCTTCTAAAGTAAAGTTCTATTATTAAATGTTTAAAAAAAATCAAAAGATCATTTGGATTAAAACTACTTATAAACTCTTTTGCCTCTTGAAGTTTGGGATTATCTTTAATCCATTCATTTTTTGTTTTAAATTTTTCATTTTGGCTCTATCATTCATTGTCATTAGTTATATGATTGTTCAAATTTTTTTTCCCTACCTATAAAAATGATAACCTTGCATTCCTCTATAATTTAGAAGTTAGAACTAGTATTTCATTAAAATATTTAAGCATAAAGGGACACTTAAAGGTCATATTACTGACAAGAATGAATAAGAGAGTCAATATGAAAGTAGAATCAAACATGAATGACCAAAATAAAATCATGCCCAAACTTTAATGGCTAAAAGTAGGGGTTGATAGGTTGGGTTGGGTTGCCAAAAATTATTTTACATTTACTTGTGTCACAGTTTGCGTTAGTTGGGGTTGAGGTTTCTTTGGTTTTCTCAAGGTTTATGGAGAACCAAATGTGTATGTTTGTTTCTTATGATGTATGAAATCAGTAGGTTGTATGTTCTGAACTCAATAGTGGATCAACAACCTGAAAAAGAAAGAAAGACTATCGAAGGTGACCGGAATGGAACTAGCCAAAGACCCTCCGACGGTTAAGTTAGTATTTCTCTCAAGGACTCAAGTATGAGAAGTGAATAAATAGTTATGCATACCTTAGTTTGGTGAGGCTTGATTCCTTTTATAGAGAGTTTGGAATGAGTCTACTTGTTATGTGTCACTAACATTGTGGGAGATGTGTGGACTTTGTGAGGAGAGTGAAGCTAATTTCAGGGAATTCACCCCACATCTCAGAATAGTGGATTGTGGTGCAACTGTTCTTGGTTTACAAAATCACCTTAGATTTACTAAGTGTTAATCGTCCATGGTCTTTTGTCTGTAGACAACTTGTCTTTTATTCTAGACGACATTTCTCCTTTCTGGTATTACTTCTTTCTTCTTTCCTCTTTCCTTTCTGGACAATTGTGTTGGACGTGGATCTTTTGGACGACTCTTATGGATAATATATACTTCTTAATTACCCATAAGTTTCTATATATAAAAAATAATTGTAAGGAATGTTTGAATCTCTTACACCTTTTTCTCTCTTCTTTACACGCACTTTCTTTCTCTTCCCTGTCGGGTTATATGTTTGGTTTGTTTGGGTTTGGAGGATTTAAATGTGATATTAACAATGGTGTGCTTCTTGGACGTGACAACGTTAGTGGTTACAAGAGGGATAGTACTAGTAGTAGTAGGCATATCGATGAAAAAACTGGAATGGTAATAGAACAACCATTTGGATAGGGGGGTTTGGCTTTCTCGAGCTTGCACTTTTTCTTCAAGCTTTTGATTCAGTTCACACATTGATGGTGTGGTGTGGACCTGAACGATTCGTTTACAAAGATGGGTTGGTATGTAATGTATTGTGAGGTTGAGATTGAGAGGGAATTGGTAAGGTGAGAGAGAGTGAAGCATCGAATTTTGACACAAAGGGAAATTGGTTGGTCATTGTGACTAGTGATCAGCTTGGATGGAAGGGGAATAGAGTAGCGGTTTTCGATTTTAGATTTGATAATAAGGGCTTTTTTGTGTTTGTTTTTGCAGAAAATCAAAGGGAAAATGTAAAGGTGATGTTAGAAAAAAAAAACCATAAAAATAAGAAAAATAAAGTTGATTAGAATGAGAAAAATAAAATAAAATGTTTAGGTTGTGTTTGGTTCTATGGAAATTGATTTTAGAAAAATATTTTCCACATTTAAGGGTGTTTGGGGCTACTGAAAATGTTGGTCCACTGGAAATTGTTTTCTTATTGACAATAAAATAAAGACACTTATGATGGAAATTGGTTTATACTTTCACTTTTTGTAAATTATTTTCCACTTCTCCCAAAATTCATCAACCTAACCTCCACCCTTTACCCCCACTGTCTACCATCCTACCACCACCATCACCTACTAACATCTCCAATCACTGATGGCCAACCAATACCGTCGGTCCTTGATCACAATTTTTTTAATCTAAATTTTTTTTTTAATTATATGTATGCTTAGGAGATGAGAAAATGTGAGAAAGTAGAAAAAAAATATATTTTCCATAACATTTTTAAGAATGTAATCAAACAACTGAAAATATTTTCTAAAACGCAACAAAATACTTGAAAATATTTATTTTATGAAAACTATGTTATTTTGAGTTGAGGAGACATTTAATGGCCTCCTCATTCTAAATGGACGAAAGTAAATTCAAATGATATATAACATTAAGGTAAAGTTAAAACAGTGGATTAAAATTTTAAAATTTTAAGGAGTAAAATCAAAATCAACCCAAAATTTAAGAGTATAATATGTAATTTAGTCTTTATTGTTGAGTGTTTGATCCATTCAAATTATGTTATGGAATTTGAATTTCTGATTCACTATTAAAGATGCATGAATTTTAATTTCATCAATTTTTTATAACCATGAATTTGAATAACGTGTCATTAGGAAGACACTTTTGTCTTTCAATTAATCTAGTATTAGTAATGCTAAAAATACAACTCTTACCACAACTTGCTCATGTAGCAAGTTGTGAGTGGTGGAGTTGTGGATTTACATAGACCTAACACTTTTATTTCTATATTCACAATTTTTGCCACATGAGCAAGTTGTTGTAAAAATTGTTGCAATAGTTGTTGTCCTAACATTTTCCTTCTAACATTGACTAAATCTGACGGTGGGGACGGGTTATTTGAAAAGGTTGCAAGTTCTCATCAAAACCAAGAACAAAAAAAAAGAAAAAAAAAAAGAAAAAGAGAAAAGGTTGCAAGTTCCACGAAATTTCTTGACTTCATATATTTACTTTTTGTAGACCTAAGATCACTAGTATCCGGAAATGCAAAAAAAAAAAAAAAAACTTATTTTACCACTTTATCTATTTTACGAACCCATTTTATAACTCACCTTACATCCCGATTTTTATTTTTACATACAACCCAATAAAATAATATAAACTACCTAATAAAATAATAAAAAGTATTCCTCTCTCTCTCTCTCTCTCTTTTCTCCCACTCTCTTTTTCTCTTCACACAACCACAAGATTAATTTTTTTTTTAATTTTTTTATTTACAACCTATGAACAGTAAGGTTGCATATATGCAACCTTACTGTAGCAGGTGAGTATAAATTTTTGCATCTAGCAACCCGGTTATGGCATGCTTTTGATGGTTTGAGTTGTAAAATAGCAACTTGGGGTGTGTAAACCCCCAGCTAATGCTCTAACGTAGTCTAGTTATATAGGCATTTGTCCCTCTGCTAATGGAGGGATTCCTAAGAAATGCCATGTGTGTCTTGACGAATTATTACGTATTATCCGAAGTTTTAAATACTTTCCGATTCTTTTCTCTATTTCGATTGGAACACTTCTATATAGTTCTATTTTAGTATACCATTTCGCAAATGTTTTTGTTTATTCGTTGAAATAGAATATTTTGGTACCTACTTATTTTAGTTTACCGTTTCAAAATTACCGCTAAAGTATATATAGTTTATTATAAAATTTATATACCTAAATTAGCATCACATAATATTATACCATATTAAATTATTAATTCAAATTTAAATAATATCATCGTTATATAATATAAGTATATAATATGTCATATATAAGTAAACAATTTTTTTTTTTTGAGAAATGAATAAAACAAATATATATATATATATATATTAATGAAAAAAAAACTATGTCACATGTGAGTAAAGTAAACAAGAAAAGAACATTGTTAAAGGATAATAATAATAATAATAATATGTCATATATGAGTAAAGTAATATATAATAAAGGGTTTAGGAAAAAATATCATAATTTGTTTACATACCGACTGAAATCGCCATATTAGGTGGAATTTAGTAGAATGGACTGAAACAGGTAGAATGGACCGAAATTGGTTGAAATTGAGAACGAAATAAAATAAATCGTACCAATTAGTAAATTAATTGGAATGAAAAATTTCAACTGTTTGGGGCGAGAACATAATCTATATATATTATATATAAAACCGAAACTTTTGAAGCTCCCACAAATTTTCACGTCAGCAAAATATTAAAAAAAAAAAAAAAAAAAAAAACGTAATAAAAGTTTTCTAAAACCCGATGCTCTGCCTTTCCCTTGCACGATGCTTTGCCATCTCTTCCCTGCCTTCCTCTACCCGCTCCTCATTTACCAGGTCCCAAATCTGCCAATCTGATGCTTCTCTTTTTGTATCTTGGTCTCTTCTCTTCTTCTCCATTGTTTCTTGTGAGCTTTGCAATACAATTTTTTCATCGTGGTCTCTGCGTGTTCCTCTACTCTTGGTCTTCTTCGTTTTTTCTATCAGATCTTTCATCTTTCTCTGTTGGTTACTGCTTCTCTCTATTGGTTTTTGAGTTTTGCTTTGGGTTATCAAGTTATGAATGACGAAAGGTAAAAAGAGCCAACTGCCAAGACTTTTATTTTGTAATTTTGAAATGTAAGTACCTATTGGCAGAGAACATGTGGAGGAGATAATATGAAGATTAAGAAAATAAATAAAACCTAAAAACAACAGAGAATGAGTGGAGGATAAAAAAAAAAACGTTAGTTATAAAAAATGAAAAAAGAAAAAATTTGTTGTCAAATGTTAGGTACTTCAGTACTTGAGATGATATTTGTGTAACAAAAATATTGTTAGAGATATTACAAATTGGGTTTGACTAAAGTATACTTTTAGGGTATATATTAGTAAACCATTTTAGAAAAAAATTTTGGCGAAAAATTAAGTAGCTTGAAGAAGTTGAGAAAAGAGAAGAGCCTAAGAAAGGGAGGAAATACATTCTTGAAAAGCATTAGATAAAGCTTGAAGATGTAAGCACAATTGTATATTTATTCTATTTACTGGGTCTTTTGTAATACTTATTAAACCAAATGTAAGAGCACATTATGATTATAGCAATATATTACTTCATAATATTTGTATTTATCTAATTTTTAATATTACTTCATAATATTATATGCATGTTTCATCTTATATTAGAGCCAATTTAGCTTTCAATAATTGAAATTTGAAAAATGTTTAAACCTGAATATGTTAAACATTTGATTTAATTTAAAACAATCCCCTGCATCGCACGGGTTAGCGACTAGTAGAATTAAAAACTATACTATTATTGCAAGATAATAACTTGATATACTATATAAAATGTGAAAGTTATCATAACTTAATTAAGGCTAAGAGTTTTAGTTCAAGTAGTTAACATCTCTTAGTATTTTTAATGGAAACATCTAAAATTTCAGAATTCAAACCCTCAATTCATTACCATAATTATCAAATTATAAAAAATAAAAAAATAAATTCACATACTTGTTCAAATTATATCATATTTTTGTCTTAAATAGTTTATTTTTATTCTTGTCCATACAACATCACTGTATTTGAAAAGTATAAAAAAATTTGGGTCCGTATATGAGCAAGAACGCCTCTTCCTTTTTATCTATATATATATATAAAACCGAAGCATTTAAAGCTCCTACAATTTTCCATGTCAGCATAACATTAAAAAAATAATAATAAAACATAAAACAATAAAACCAAAACCGAAGAAAAAAAACGTCATAAACCCATTCCCTACCCGACTCTGATTTTCACGCTTTCCCTTTCACGAAAACTCTGCCATTACCTTCCTCCCAGCTCCTCCTCAATCACACCCATGGCAAGCCAATTAGACCCACGGCAATTCAACACCCAACCCATCCAGCCTACCTTTCCCGATCCTCTGCCTCTCCCTTTCCACGGCAAGACCCAACAGACACCTTCAACAAGGGTTACCAGAGATACACATATATATTTACAATTGAGAAAGGCTTAAGACAATTTGGTTTTCTTTTGAAGGAAACAAAGAAAAAAAAAGTGGGTATGATAAAGAAAGGATCTAGGAAGATTACCTTTTTGAGATTTGGCTTAGAATCCACAAAAAACAGAGATACTCAACCAACGAGAAGCGGCTAATAACTGGCTGTGAGGAATACAAAGAGATTGAGAGGAAAGGAACGATAACGGTTTCCGTTGGAAAGCCTGTTTGATTTGGACGGAGTTATTAGACAGATTTTTGTTTCAACATGGTGGGCCTTTTGAGCCCAATATGGTTTTAGCCTAATGGGACCCAGTTATGGGCCCAAAATAATGAATTATTGAGCCTATCCAACCAGAATACTGTTCATTCTGTTAATTTTTTGCTGCTAATCTGCTTTTCAATGGCCGAATAAAATTTAGACAAAATTCTATTTTTTTGTGTGTGGAAACTGAGCTATTGGTCAATTTGAATTGTTTTTGTGTGGAAACTGAGCTATGATTTATTTTTTACCCTAGCCTATTTTGTATTCTAGAGTTGATTGAATTGTAGTTTTTTGCAGACACTTAGATAATCAATTTGAATATATGTTTTTAAATATAATGAATGCATTGAATATTTAGTGGAAGACATGAAATAAATGAAATTGAAAAATAACAACATGCTACTAGAGAATCGATGTTGAATTCCAATAGCTAATGTCACATCATTTGGAAAAAATTGGTAGCTTTCCTGTGCATCGCACGGGTTAGCGACTAGTTATTATTATTTAGTTAGTGGGAAAGGTCCGTATTTGTGTGTTGGAAATTTAAAGGAAAGAAGTATGATTTTGCTAAGAAGTTTAAAATTAATAATGATAGTCAACCATCGGTGGGCCGAATAATGCATAAAGCAAGGCAAGCGTGTCCCAGAGAATCCTTATATTTTTCGAAGGTATGACTAAATTCTTTTCTTTTCTTTTTGAAAATTAAATTCTATTCTTTCTGGCTAGTTCTTATCAATATGGAATATTATACTTCTTGTTATTTTAGTAACGTTTTAGTCTACCTTAACATGTTATTCTCCAGATATTATGTATAATTTTTACTAAATATATAAATTTACTTCATGTGAACTGCTAATGGTATGTGCTTTCCCATGTAATTGCTTCAGCAGGTAATCACTTGAAACTACCAACCAAAACTAAATGCAGGATCTTACAAAAATAGTTACTATGATCTTTATCATAGTAAGCAGTTGCTTCATGCTCTTAAAATTTTTAATTTATAAACAACAATCCAATTTGTTAAGTAGTGAACTATGGTACCATTGGATTTTTAAACAACTTTGTTAAAGTGGTTTATAACTTTTGCTAATAAGCTCTAGCACAAATGACACATTTTTCCCTTGAGAGCATGGTGGGTAGGTGATGAGGTTGTGGGTTAAAAACCTATTGGATGCATGACTTACTAATAACAAGAAAAAATCTCACAAAAAATCTGTCAAATTCAAGCTAATTAATTCTCATCTCTCTGATAAAAAGCTATTATCAGGAGCGGACGCCATAGGTTGAAATTCTCTCTAAAAAAAAAATTCTCATATATATATATATATATCTCTCTCTCTCTCTCTCTCTCTCTCTCTCTCTCATAGTTATATAATAGTCTCATATTTTTAATTAATTGTAATTATACAAATACAAGTATCAACTTATTCAAGTTGGAGGCTTGGAGCATTTAATTGGAATATTGGATTAAGCATTTGAAGATCAAATTAAACTTATTTAAATTGGAGGGGAACCTCATTATCTTGAATTTTGATTTATTGAATTCGATCTTTTCATAATTTCTATTTTGTTTATTTGCTAACTCATTATTGTACTTCATTTTTACTAGTGGCTAAAATTTTTAAATGGCTCATAGAAATGATCATGTCATACTAGATGATGCAGAAGTAAATGAGGAAGGACACCAATATTATGAGTCAACTGGTTTGCCAATTTCCCTTACATCCTCCTCCCCAATTATTGGTAAAGTGAAAATAGTTCACATTCACAATCTGTCACCTCAAATATACTAGCTACTACAACCACCCCAAATGTTAGCCAAAGAAAATTAAAATTTGAGGTTTCAATTTATTTTTATAGGCTAGAAACCATAGTTGTTAGTATCGTACGTATGATACATATCGTATCAGATACAAAAAAGTTCCGTATTGTAAAAACATATCGTAAGTGTTCATAAATTGTACGATACAGTGGTGTGTATTGTAAGAATCGTAAAATTGTATTTTATCGTACGATATGTACAATACTTATACATGTGCTTTAAAATGAGTGTTTTTTTGGGTTAAAATTTGTGCTTTTATTTTAATTCAACAAGTCGTTAGACTTGTTTTTAACACAAAAATATTAGTTTACTTAATTTAACCCAATAAAATAAAATGTCCATAAGTTTCTTTTTTTCTCTTTCTCATACAAAATTTGGGACCAGATACTTACACTTTACTTTCATATTTGTAAATTTATTTTCTATACTATGAAAAAGGTATTAAATGACAATATAATTATTTTTTTGTCATTGTTGTTATAAGTCTAAGAAGTTAGAATGCCAAGAAGAAATATTAAAATAAAATATTAAAAAAAAAAAGAAGAGATAGTAAACATTGATGATAATAAAGAAAATTTCAATGAAGAAATAAATTTGCAAAATAATGAACATGTTGATAACGCTGACTTAGATGCAGTTGATTAGGTAAGACAATGAAAATAAATCATTATTTTGGGTTATTTGTCATGTATTATTGTTTTTGAGTTTAATTAATTTGAATATGTATATTATAAACACATGCTAATTTGATTTATTTAGTTAGTTTGTTACAAATTATTATATAAGTGATATTAAATTAGTTATTAGTTGAATGTACTCCGAATTTATAATAAATATACCCTTTATATATGTATGTCTATAATTATAGTGTAAACTTTATTAAATATTAGTGTATCTTGTGATACACGAAACAATATGATATGGTACATCATACAAAAAAATAAAAAATCAATTCAAGATATGAATAACATTTTGACAATTATGATAGAAAGAATAATTCCTAATGGAACAAAAGAGATCGAAGAGAAAGGTTTTGCTGACCCTAAAGAGTTGATTTAGTGGTTTCTAAGGTCTCATGATATCCATAAGATCTTGGGTTCGAAACCTCTTACCCATCCCATCTTGGGGCCACTCTCATGGGATTCCTCTCTGTAATAACCTAGTGTATGTGGGAGATGGTATGTGTGCATGTGAGACGGGGGAACTGCACATATCCAAGGGAATAATTAGATACTTGAAGAGGTATGAATGCCCTTATTTATAAAAAAGGCGAAAAGCACATTTTAGTCCCTACATTTTTAGGTGATTCCCATTTTAGTCCCTACTTTTTATTTTTACCGCTTTTAGTCCCTATCCTGAAAAACGCTTTCCGTTTTAGTCCCTGCCGTTACTCATTTAATAGAAATATCCTACGTGGCAAATGGTCCAATAGTAAATGCTAACGTGTCTATTAAAATAATATTTAAAAAAAGCCACATCAGATAAAAATAATATTAAA
The DNA here is from genome assembly GCA_030820535.1 of Quercus parvula. Lineage (NCBI taxonomy): Eukaryota > Viridiplantae > Streptophyta > Magnoliopsida > Fagales > Fagaceae > Quercus > Quercus parvula. The sequence continues at coordinate 44,453,134 of JAUAME010000001.1, forward strand.
AAATGCCACGTCAACAATTTAATTTTTGAAAAAAGCCATATCAAATAAAAATAATATAAAATTTCTAACCTAATTATTTTTAAAAAAAAAAAATTAGTTAAATTAATTTTTTTTCCTTTTTGTTTGGAAGAACATGAAGATCTTGTTCTGAAGCATGTTTCCCATTCCTCTTTCTCTATTCATAGCATGTTTCGCTCATCTATCTCTTATCATCTGACTAAGTTTTGGTTGGATCGAATCGGTGGTTGTTGGGTTTTAGTGGTGGCATTTCGATGGTGGGTTTCAGTTGTGGAGTTGAATTGGTGGCCGGCTTTGGTGGTGGGTTTTTTTCGATGTTTGCTGGATCCATTTGGTGGTGGGTTTCGGCACTTGCTGGATCAGTTTGGTGGTGAGATTTGGTGCTTGCTGGGTCTGTTTGGTGGCTGGGTTTCGTGATGGTCTTTTTGGTAGTTGGGTTTCGTTGGTAGTCGGGTTTTGGTGGTGGCTGGGTTCTGTTTGAGGTGGTGGTGGTCGTGCCTTTGGGTTTTTTTGGGTGTTTGGTGATTTTTTGTTTAGGTTTTTGGTGAGTTAGGTATTGGGTTTGGGTTTGAATTGCTCGGCAATGGGTGGTTTGATTTCTGGGTTTGTGGTGTATGTTGATTTATGGGTTTGTGGGTTTGTGGTGTATGTTGTCTGAATCCAAATCGACTACTCATTTGGAGAAGATTTCGAATCTAGAGTGGAATCAGTTGTACGCTTTCTCTAAGATCTTATTCAGGCTTCGCTGGGTTTGGTTGTGCATGGAGGTTGAAAATCTGGGTTTGAGTTTTGTGTTTTTTGTGTTGGTTTCAAAGCATAAGAAAATCTTATTGAATGTTTGTGTTTTGTAAATTTTTATGGGCATATCTTTTTATTTTGTAAATCTGAGTGATTTTATGGTTTTGATTGCTAAGAAAATGCAAGAAAAGAAAAGTAAATTTTTAATTTTTAATTTTCTGGGCAAGCTTAGTTGGGGAAGAAAAATGAAGAACACGTTCTTCATGTTCTTCCAAAAAAAAGGAAAAAAAAATTAATTTAACTAGTTTGTTTTCTTTTTTTAAAACATAATTAGGTTAGAAATTTTTATATTATTTTTATCTGATGTGGCTTTTTTCAGAAATTAAATTGCTGACGTGGCATTTTTTAATATTATTTTTATCTGTCGTGGCTTTTTTAAATATTATTTTAATAGACATGTCAGCATTTACTGTTGGATCGTTTGCCACATAGGATATTTCTATTAAATGAGTAACGGCAGGGACTAAAATGGGAAGCGTTTTTCAGAATATGGACTAAAAGCGGTAAAAATAAAATGTACGGACTAAAATGGAAATCGCCTGAAAATGTAGAAATTAAAATATGCTTATCACCTCTTAAAAAAGAATTAAAGAAAAAAAAGAGAGGTTTTGCCCTCCAACTCATCCCGTTAATTGTTTAATAACAACAAGAAGGCACGCCCAGCCTAGTTCATGGGCCGAGTAAAAACGGATGGGGTCAACCTAGCCAAGGTTATTGTGACCTTTAAGTGAAATTCAATCTGCTAACCATATGACGAATTTATGGAAGAATCTTTTTACCTTGCACCCCACAATACTTTACCTTTTGGACTAGACAACGAGAAAGTTAAAAAGTATAATATTCGACCTTTTGCACTAGTTTTTTTGAACAAAAAAACGATATAATTATATTAATGAAAGCAAAAGAAAAATACAAGAACCATCACCGAGAGATCAACCAGAAGAAAAGCCAAACACAGTGGCGGGAAGAAACTCAGGGGACAAAGGAGAAAAAAGAAAAAGGGTCTATAGTAAAACGTATGGGATAAACACAAACAAGTGTATTTATCGGCCAGGCAGGCCTGCAGTTAGCCACTGGTATTCCTCCAGTAGAGATGTTGCCCTCGAAGGATCATGTTAGGATGTGTTTGAGTCTTCTCATTGTGGAAGCGATTTCGAGCATTCCATAGAGATCACGTAGTCATCGCCCAAATCTCCAATTCCTTTCTAGACAGTCGCTCAAGCATTTGCCTAGCTAGGGTATAGAAACCACTTATCACAGCTCTACTCTTCTGCAATTTCCCAGGGACCAGAGCTCAAACATTTCGGGCCAAGTGGCATTCCCATAGGATGTGGCATTGTGGCTAGTTGTCTCATCTGACTGACCTTTTGCCAGTGAGGGCTGTAAGAATTTTTTTTTTTAGAGTTGTGACTAAGAAATTTAAATTATACAAAATTTAATAAAATAATAATTTAAATATTTGTTACAATTGTGAGTCGAGCCGTTAAGAAAAACAAAATTATTATGACTGCAAAGCCAAAAAGAATATAATTGTTGTCACCATCAAGGAGAACTGATAATTATAATATATATATATTTTTTTGGGTACCATTTTTCAGGGAAAAATGAAATTAGAAATTATTTTGATTGAATAGGTTGAAAGAGCTACAAATTTGAATATTTAACAATTTTTATCTTTTTGTTTTATAATAAGGTTTTTGTTGAATAATTTGATCACTTGATGTTGTTTGGTTTATGTTTGTTGTAATTTGGGATAATATTTATTGTTGTTATTTAAGCTTTTTCTTTTTAATTTTATAAAAGGGATTAAAGATTATTTTTAGGGGGTAGAATTAATTTTGGAGTGATGCTACATTCACAAAATTTTTACAATAAATCTTATGCAAAAAGCTATTATTAGTGAGTAAAAAAATAATATTATTATTGGGCCCAAATTAGAATTGGTAATAGCTTACCACATTAGATTTGTTGTAAAAGTATCCAAAAAATGTTGTGAATGTAGCATTATTTTTATTTTTGTTGAACCCAACTTTTTGTAATTCTCAAGTCAAGGTGTTTAATATTTTTATTAGGGTGGTCACAATAGGTTAGTTTAACATATAATAATTTTTTAACAAGTGTATATATGCATTTTTTTGCAAATCAGGGTGGTCCTGTGACCACTTTTTTTTTTTTTTTTTTTTTTTTGAGAAAAAGTAAAGGGAATTTTATTCAAATAATTCAGAGGTCTTGCATGTGGAGCCGCTAATGCCTTTTGCACCAATTACTTCAATATATAATGAGAAAGTCTAAGGGCATAACAAAATCACATAATATTTTTACAACATTATAGTTTTTTTAATTGTAGTGAGTCTAAAGTATAATATTTTATTTTATTTTGACTAATGGTGAGTTGGCATCTCAATATATCATGAAAATATTGCAGATTTTGTTGGATCCATACCAGACTTTTTGGCTATTAATTTAATTAATATGGGAAATAACCCTTTACACACTTCAAGATTTCAGTTAAAAACTCTTTTATATATATATATATATATATATAAGGTTTCAGTTAAAAATATGAGTCTATGAACGTAAACACTTGCATCAATACTTGTATAATAGAAAAATACAATATTTTAGCCAACAAAACCCAAAAATCATTCACATTAGGTAATTTAAAGCTGTGTAAAAATATATAATTGTTGCAATAACTATGTGAACTTACACTGGTACTATTCATTTTGCATTTAGTTTTTATTTTTATTTTTATATATCTTGAGGATAAAGAAAGAGAGTGGATGATAATTGTTGTGTATGAAAAAAGAGAAACAATTAAAACATCAAGAAAATTTGATATTTTAATGAAATGTAGTTTAAAATAAATAATGTGATGTGGTGTGATTTTTTATTTTTTATAGGAGATGTGGGATGTTTTGAAAAGTAAGTATGTAAAATAGAAAAAGTAAGTTATATTATATTAATGACAAAGTTTGACTACAAATTTGGTTGTAGTCTAAGATTATAATTCCACTTAATATCTTTTGATTAGATGTAAATTTTGATAAATCCACTATTGGATTAAATTTTCTTCTTATATCTTCAATATTTACAAAATTTATAAATGATTTAAGATCATAGTTATGTCAACAATTAAATGTTTAAATTTCAAATATTTGTAGTTTAAAATTATGTATAAAAAATAAGTTTATAGATTGAATAGTAAATAACATTTGATTGACACGAAATTTGACAAGTTTATTAAGAATGCAAATAACATTCAATACAACTAGCTAAAATTTTAAATTATGTAACAATGTTAAGTTTTTTTTAGAAGCTAACCAAGTTTGTAGCCAAAATTTTTCCTTATATTAAAAAGTAGGCTAAAATGTAAATTACACCATCTAAATTTGGCTGAAATTCATTTAAATCCTTTAATTTCTCTAAGTTTCAAATTTATTTAATTCATGTCTTATATCCAATTTTGTTAAAAAATTGCACTTAAAAAAATTATCTTCACTTGAAAAAAATCTATAAAAGTAATAAAAATATTTAATATATTTTTTTATATAATAATTTTTTTTTTCAATATATCTTTTTTCATTAATTAATTACATACTTAACGGCAAAATTTTAAAACAAAATATGACAAAAAGCCTGAATTAAATAACTTTAAAACTCACATGATTCAATTGAATGACTAAAATAAATTTCAATAAAAAAAACTTAAAAGGTGGACTTTACATTTTAGGCTAAAAATTACATAATAACTAATAAACATCGATCAATTAATATTTGAGGCTTCAAACACTTTTGACATTATTGGTGTGGCCATCAAAATTCAAAAACATATATTTTCCCGGCAGAGCCAAAAGCAAACCCCCTTAGGCTACTCTACTCTACTCTGTCTTACTCTAATCATCCAGTCCCAGTGGAACGTCAAGGCGAAACAAGATCTGCTTCCGCACTCATCCTCGCCAATCTCAAATCAAGGTCTGAACCCTTTAAATGCCCTAATTTTTCATTTTCTAATTGTTGCCAATGCGAACACTTACTACCTAGTAAGCATACTCCATTTCTCATTTTCTATTTTGTTTTCTACTCAGATTCGCTCACTCTTTCATTGCTCAACCATGCGTGTTCTCGTCAATAACTTTGTGCATTTCAAACATGATTTTTGTTTTGAAGGTCTTTTTGGATTCGAGGCTATCTATGGCTTGGCCAATTCAAGGCATGGAGTCCGTGGTAGCTACAGTCAGTGGGTACCATGGCTCGGAGCGTTTTAACCTCGTCAAGCTGATTTCACATGCCGGCGCTAGTTATGTGGGTACTATGTCAAGATCAATTACACACTTGGTGGGTTTTTTTTTTTTTTTTTTGTTGTTGTTGTTGTCTTTTGGCCCTCTTTAATTTTTAGCTTATATTGTGTTAATGAATCTCCAAAGTAGGAAAATTAGGTAAAATTTCTTCCAAAGTGGGTTTGGAGGAAAATTCTTCTAACCCATTGTGTTGAATTAAGATCCTTGATTGTTCATGTGTATTTTTAATTAATTGACCCTTTTAATGTTTACGTGATATGTTTAGATGATTTAATGGGTCATGTGATTAAAAAAATGCACTTGTAATTATTGGAATCGTCATGTTATGGGTTGGAGGAAATTCTTTTAAACCAATTTGGAGGAAGATTTTATAGAAGAAAAGGAGTAGAAATGGAGTTTTATAATTTGTTAAATAAAAAAGGCAAAAAGGACTACCCAATTGGTTGTTGTCTTTTGTTTATTGAGGATGTATATTCTATTTGGGTGATTAGGTGTGTTGGAAATTTGAAGGAAAGAAGTATGATTTGGCTAAGAAGTTTAAAATAATGATAGTAAACCATCGGTGGGTTGAAGAATGCATGAGGCAAGGAAAGCGTGTCCCAGAGAATCCTTATATTTTTCGAAGGTATGACTAAATTCTTTCCTTTCTGGCTTTTCCTTATCAATAGGAAGTGTTATACTTCTTGTTATTTTCGTAACTTTTTAGTCTACCTTAATGTTATTCTCCATATATTATGTTTTTTTTTTAGTGGATATGTATAAATTGACACATTCTTTTGCTCAAAATATTCTTATTCATTTCATGTAAACTGCTAATGGTATGTGCTTTCCCATGTAGTTGCTTCATTGGGTAATCACTTGAAACTGCCAACCATAGCTAAGTGCAGGATCTTACCAAAATAGTTATTATGATCTTTTATTATAGTAAGCAGTTGATTCATGCTCTTAAAAATTTTAATATATAAACAACAATCTAATTTTTTAAGTAGTGAACTATGGGACCTTTGGATTTTTAAACAACTTTGTTAAAGTGGCTTATAGCTTTTGCTAATAAGCTCTAGCTCTAATGACACCTTCTCCCCTTGATAGTATGGTGGGTGATGAGGTTGTGGGTTCAAGACCTATTGGGTGCATGACTTCCTAATAACAAGAAAATTGAACTCATATAGATTCTTTGAACCATATTGCAAATTTGAAATAATCAGTTCTCACCTTTGCTTCAAGTCTTGATATGCTGCATAGAGCTCTTGATGGATCTCACATAAGAGGGGGGCCATCATAGGAGTTGGATGCCTCTTTTATATGTTTTAATTATTTATTTATTTATTTTGCATAATATTATTCACACATGAATGTTTGAGGCAATTGCCTCAAAACATTTTAGTTTTTGTTAACTTTTTTGGGTCCTTTCAGATTGTAGGCACTGTATATTTTGTACATGGGATATGGTTTTTTATTCTTAATAATTGTTGCCTTTATACATATATGAAACTCATATTTTATATGAATCATTATCAAGATGCCGCTAGCGTTGTGTTTTTTCAGCCTTATGCTTTCATGTGAGATTGCATCTATATAGTCAGCATGTGTGGTACCAAAGATTGCATCTTCCAATTGGAAAAAACAAAAAAAAAACCATCAAGGAAATAGTTTAGTAATGAAAAGTAAACTTTTATTATCTAAAAGAGTAAAACACAGGGAACTGTGTCACTTTGATATTATTTTGGCAGAGGAGGGAGGGTAAGTTGGTTTATTTATATGGGTTAGGATCAAGTTACACCTGATCCAACTATTTGTTAATGTTACACCACTAAAAATCTTTTCATTAGATTAATATTTTAAAAATTGCACCGGTGGATTACATGTTCTCGTTCTTCTTAAGATGCATACTAAATTTTTGATTAATCGGATGTTATTTACTTTTAGATCAATATGCTCATATTTTGTGTATAATTTTAAAATATAAAAAATAAAAAATTTAATAATTTTATTGATAAGATAGTTATTGATCCTTGATCATCTTGAAAATTTACAAGTATGGGGGGTATAAGGAGAAGATGTAATTTAATTGTAGATTTGTCAAAATACTCACCTGACAAAAGAATTATTAAGTGGTGTAATATTGCCAAAAGTTACACCAAGTGTAACTTGAACTCAACCAAATATATATAATAAATTATCGTCAAGTTCTCTCTATCTCTGTCTGCACTAAGAGTAGCCCCCAAATTATCATTCAAAATCAACAACTATGTATATATTTTTTGTCTGATAAGTAAGAAATTTTATTGATAATGAATAGCGATCCAAAAAACTTGGCAACCTAGGTACATGGGAAGTTTATGTATTCACATTATGATCTTAAATTTGTCATTAATATGGTTTCACTTAAATGAAACTACGAGGAAGGTAATTTATCAATTTATAAACTTGAAAACCTTTATATCTGTATATAGCCTTGACCTCCGAGAAAAACTTTTTGTCTCCACCATTGGTTGCTTCAATATTTAGAAAGGCCAGTGTACCTTTATATGATTTAGCACATGGATTGTAAAACCCCCTGCTTTTTATTACATCTTGGGTTTAGTATTTGTAGAAGTAGAGCTTGTTTCCATGTTTTAAATCTCAAATTTTCGTACTTCAATGACTCAATTATATGAAAGCTTCTCTCTTTTTGGGAAGAAACTTGTCTCCCTTGTGCTAAAGTTGAATTCATATTTTGACCAGTAATGAAATTTATTAGTGTTAGACTTATGCTTTCAGGATTTTATTGTATGCAGTGGGGAAGAAGTGGGGCCCTTATTGATGGAACTCCCACTTGTTAATACGAGTGTCTCAGCGAAGAATCGTAAAGTGCTTACTGACAAATCGAATACTTGTGAAATCTCTCAAACACAATCTATTGATTTGGTGTGTGGAGATTCTGGTCTAGCAGCATTTTCTGAATCTTGTTTGTTGAATAAGGTAATTGTAGGGACTCTCTCTCTCTCTGTCTATATATATATGTGTGTGTGTGTGTGTTTGTGTTGTGTGCGTGATACTTAATTTTGCTAAACTACAGTAGCTGTTGTTTGGTTGGAGAAGTCATACTGTTCTGGAATACCAAAGTTATGCTTGTGGCACTGTGGCTGTCAAGGCCTTTTTGGTCCAAGAGAATCTTTCTAGTTATTTTCTTTAGTTGTTCAGCTTTGAGTCTTATATTTGTTAGGCTTTGTCTATCCATAATATTTTCAATCAAGGTGTGGAAAATTGTATCACAATAGTGCTAAAATAGGAAATATTATGCTTGCTATGGAGAAGATTGAATCAAGTTCATGCTAGTATTGTTTGAAGTTGTAATTGTGCTTGTGTCAATATGTCTTCTTGGTTTTCTTTTACTTGGGATATATTAGATGTGAGGTTAATTTGGTGGAATGGCTAACATCTTTCTTTGCTCCCCCCCTCCCCTTTCCTCCCCTTTCTTTTAGATTGTTAGGATTGAACGTAACACCTATTTCAAACCACGTCAGCCTCTTCTCACCAGAGTGAAGGCCTTGGCCTGCAAGCAAAGGGCTAGCATCAATGTTATTTGGGTTTCAAATTTATAACAGTCACAATTATTTCAGCTACCATCACCCTGAGGGAGAGGAAAAATCAAACATTTGATGTATTGGAGGTTCCAGTTTTTTAGTTGAAGTCCTTGTTCTTGAGATCATTGTTTGAGTGTTCATGCATCACAATCACTGTAGACTTTATAGACTTGCTTTTCTTTAGAGTGTATGTCTTATAAATTTTCTAGGAGGGATTTGGGTACACACCATGTGTACTCAAGGTCTCTCCTCCATATCAATAGAAATCAGGAAAGTACATAAAAAGGCCTAGGGTTTAAACCTTGTTTAGATTAGGTCTTGGAATTTTAATTTTGTCAATTGAAGTTCCAAACTGATTAACTTGTTTCAATTCAAAGCCCTTGTCCATCTCCATTATTCTACGCAGTAATGGTGCAGAGAAAAACGAAATACTGTTGAGGGTTTGTTTTTCTAGCAATTGCTTTCTCCCTAATGGCCTGTTTGGATTGGGGGGAGTAGAGTAAAGTTGGCCAGAAATTAACGCAATTTTTGGACAACTCTACTCTACTCCCCATCCCTCCCCCTCAATTCAGACCGACCATTCTCTCCCTAAATGAAGATTTCTTTCTCTACCCTCTCTGTACAATGGCTGCCAACTTGATTTATGAACAAGCCCTAGGTGAAATGTGGAGTTTATAAGTGATTTCTAGCTTTTGCATCATTATCATATTAAATTATGGAATCAACTTGATTGTGGCTAGTTTTTACCTTCAGACTTGTCTCCCCTCCCCCACGCCTCCACCCCACCAAAAAAAAAAAATTTGAGGGCACTTTGACATGTTCATGGATTGACTAATTACATGTATAGGGAGGAAATTTGATGTCTCGGTGGTAATCATGGGTAACTAGAGTTGCCTTTTTAATTCATGAAAACCAAGACGATGAAGTAATCCTAAATATTTTTGCATGGGTGGAGATGATAATTTGACCACTGGTGCGAAGTACTACTGGGGAGCATATATTAATACTGCATCCTTTTCTTTAAGAAAATTCATTTGATAGTTTGAACATGGTTTTCTGTTTTTAATAGGGTGGCCTCCCTTCGTGTGCTTTTATTAATGAAATACTTGTATTTGTATATATATGAAACATGTAAAGAACTCTGTGTGTGTGTGTGTGCATGTGCAAGAATCTATGTACATTTTTGGATGTATTTATGTATTGATTGTATGAAGCTATGTATATATACATTTGTGGTGGATGAATCAAGAAAAGTTCATTTCCATACTGGCAAATGTTGTTTCTCAGTTTTGTGTCCTGCAGTATACTTTTGTTTGCAGAAGGTCCCACTTGACTCAGTGATTCTGTATCTTATACTTCCCAATTGTCTGCAATTTAGTTGGAATTACATACAATTATTTGTCCATGCAACTTATTTACAATTCATTTTTAATGTATAGTAATTTGATAGAAGTTTTTAGTATAAAAATGAATTGATGCTCAACATTCATGTCTTCCCCAACTCTATTGTAGAATTTATTTCCTGATTCTCGAGAGAGAAATGATATTTCTAACAAACTAAAGCACAAACTGGTTAGAAAGACTTCAAAGCAAGTGAATGGGTCAAGTAGCAGATCCTGTTTAGAGGAGCCTCCCTTATCCGGTTTATTTACAAAAAAGGTAATAAATCCCAGTGCAAAATTTTCTGCTTTACTTATTCTGTGTTTTGTAGAAGAAAAGTTTCTTATGCTACTGAGTTCTTGGTAAGTTAGCTTTTCTGTTCTGCTGGGTGTTCTAAAGCTATAAGGGACAAAAATGAAAAATTCAAACGCTTAGTTGAATTATCTGTTACAAATTCTTAAAAGGATTAATATATGGTACTGCATATATAGTAGAAAGTGGATCACTAAATAAATATATGTAGTATATGATATGTTTGGTGCGATTGCAAGTTTCTTCCACCAAAAGCGGCGTGTCGTAGGTTTGAGTTTGGGAATCAGCCTCTCCAAAGGAAAAAAATTGGGGTTAAGGTTGCCAACCAGTTACATCTCCCAAAATCCCACAGAAGTGGGCAGCTTTGTGCACTTGGTACAACCCTTAATTGATGTAATACAAAGGAACAAAACTATATCAGATTTGGAATTCCCGGACAGCTAGGATTATGAAGAACTAGGATTAGGATTTGGTGGGAAAAAGATTTGGCAAATTTGGGAATGAAACAAAGAGAAAAATGTAAGGTTCAAGTTGCTGTTTCAGGGATGTGAATAGTAATTTGCGAAAAGTACTTTGGATCTTTGTGGGTTATTTTGGGCTATTTGATGGATGAGTGGTTTGGGGTTTTCAAGTTTTGGAATTCCTAGTGGTTTTTTGAATGCCCTTTTGAAGTTAATGGATCTCCAGTGGTTTTTATGATAATTCAAGGGGTCTACGCGGGGGTGACCTGCTTTCACCCCTTTTATTGGTTATGGTTATGTAGGCCTTGAGCAAGTTGATGTTGAGGGCAGTAGATATGCAGATTATTCAGGGGTTTGAAGTGAGGGGAAGGGAGAATGCACAATTTATTCTCAGAAAAAGGTTTTAGTTGGGTTAGAAAACACAAAACAGCAAAACAGAAAACAACCAGACAGCCCTGAACTTTTTTGTGTTCCAAACTGATTAATTGAATTTGGCATGCAATCTCAGCAACTGAGTGGTTTCCTTAAGATTTGAGCATTGCTGACGTGTATATGCCTAATTAATTTTCAAATTTCATATTTCTGTTTTGCAATTAGTGAATCTTTCTTATTTCCCTGAAACATTGTTCAGTCTCACTAGTTGCATGGGTTTTGCTTTACAAGTACAGATTTCTTTTTCTTTGTTCATATCATCTTTTTCATTCAATACTTCTAGAAAAGCTTTAGTCATTTTTGAAATATCTATTCAAGGTCATTATTTCTTTAATTCTTTTTTTTTTTTTCATTGAAAAGCATGAGTCAAGTTCTTATTCTAAGCATCTGGATAGAGACAAGAGAAAGATCTTAAATAATAATGGACTCAATATTTCGGCTGAACCTTCTTATAAAGGAAGGAGGCTTGTGGAAAGGAATGCCAGTTTGCCTTTGCTGGAGTCTGCACAGTTGGATTTGGACAAAGATTGCTACCCAATTAGAGTACTTAACCCACACAACAGTGTCGCAGCTTCATCTAGTCATTCAGATGCAATACAGAATACTAATATATTGGAAATTGGGGGAGCATCTGGTGATCGGTGCCATTTTCTAAGTAGAATTACAAATGAAGGTTCAGAAGCTTCCGTGGATTCAGATTTATGTGTTAAGCATGCGTCAACAGCCATGGAAAGAACTTCACAAGATGGGTGTACTAATGTCGAGGACTTAAAAGAAGAGACCATAGATGAGAGTCAGGATGAACATGTTACCAGATTACCTACTTCAACAGAGTTATCATGTGTTATATGTTGGACAGATTTCAGTTCAACCAGGGGGGTTTTACCATGTGGGCATCGATTTTGTTATTCATGCATCCAAAGCTGGGCTGATGTAATGGTATACATTCTTTCCATTTATATGCTTTTTCATATTTCACATGCTAGAATAAAATTTTTACTTCAATGCTTAAAATGTCCTCAATGTGCAACAGAATGCATTAAAGATAATCTTTTATTTTATTAGTTCTTCACTTATAAATTTGATCAAATTTCGATATGCAATTCAAAGATTTGAGGTAGTAAATAGTCTTTTACATATGCATAATGCATGCTTGTCACTTATCATTTTCTTCATTGCAGTTTTATAACTTTATATCACACTTTTTCCATATGCTCTCCTATTTGTTAAGGATTTGGTGCTTGGTTTTCCTTACAAGTAAGAAAGGTATTTCAGTTTCCACTGAGTGATTGTAATAAGTATAGTTTTGATAAGTGGTGGCTTATAGTTGAGATATATGCCCTCCTATGCTGGACCTGACATTCAGTTTGCTATCATTCAAGTTCAATACCTTTCACAATGGACGTCATAGTGGAATTGCATAGTTGGAATGTATTGTACTACCTGAACAAATACGTTAATACTTGATAGAATTCAATTTGGAAGAATGGTTTTCTTGGTAAAAAATATGAGGAAGGCTAAATTGGGAAATTTAGTGTAGTATTTAAATGAAATTTAAAAGGACTAGGGTTTTGAGAAGATATTCCTGCTGAATAAATGTGATTGTTCAAACCCTCTGCTGGTCGTGTTGCTTACTTTCATTTATTCTCTTAATATCTCATTAATGTGAACTTTTTATTTTTATTTAATAAAAATGAGCAAGAAAGTTGCTTCTGAAGGGAGTTTTGTTTTGAAATTATAAGTTGCCTGGATGAAGCAATTAGCCACTCCAAATTGACAGGAAGATATTTGGTTCATGTCACTTCATATGTTTGTTATTGTTACTTTTGGAAATTTTTGAACGATAAAGTGTCACCTAGTATGCACCAACAATGTGCAGCATTATAAAACTAGAGAAAGGAATTTCTCTTTGATTTTTTATTGGGGAAGTTCACACACCCAACCATTACATGGTCCCACAATTTTCTGAAGCTAAACATGGTTAATCAAAATCTATTTTTTGTGGACTGAGTGATCGTGGTTCTTTTCTCTCCCTCATGTCATCAACATTTGTAAAATTTTGGATTACAATCAGTATGCTACTTTTGTGCTCTTTATATGAATTTCAATGCCAAATAGCTGATATGTTGGTGACCATGTGTGTAGGCTTCAAGGAGAAAAATTTCAACTTGCCCTTTGTGCAAGGCGAGTTTTAATAGCATTACAAAGGTTGAGGATGCAGCCACTACCGATCAGAAAATATACTCCCAGACTATTCCATGTGCTCATTCAGACTTGGATATTTTCATTCTCGCTGATTTAGAAACAACCAGTTTTGGTGCTCAGGTAAGCTTATACTTGTAAACCTTTCTAGGTTTTTGGCATTACTTATGGAATTTTTTCTGTGGAGTAGACATAGAAACATCTTTCTCCTGTTTCCTGACATCTGGTTTTGAATAGAACTTCAGTTCAGCCATTTCTTACAATTAAAATCATTAATCTGAGGATTGAGGAATCAATGGGATATTCCTGTGCTGTGTACTTAACTATGATGGTGCATATTCTCATAATAGCCTAATAGTCGTGAAAGAATATAATTGATTATCTTTATATTGACAGTCATATGAATACCACCAGCCTGTTAGGTGGGATGGTACCTTCCCCAAGCCTTAGAGCTTGGGGTTAAGGATGGGTCTCAGGTTCTAGCTCTAGGGCATATCTAGTAATTAATATTTCTAACCAATCTGAAAATCGACAGTCATATGAACTTTTTTCCTTTTGGGTAAATTACACCATCTATTGAGATTTCAAGAAATGACTCCTCTCCAAAGTATGGGATGAAATGAAAATCATCTCCTTGAGTTTAGTATAAAGAGAACATATAAGTACATGTCTGACTTTCCTTACAGACTATTCCATTTTTTGAAAACAGATTCCTACCCAAACTATGGATGAAATGCCACTCCCACTTGAGGTTTGTATAAATGAGCAAGAATCTTTTTCTAAAAGTGGAATGTTAAGGAGTCATGATGTGATAGGGCATGGATCCTTGCATTTATACAAGCCTTAAAATAAGGGGGAGGGGGGGATTGTCATTTTGTGAAACCTCAAGGGAGGTTGGTGTAATTTACCCCTTAATTTTTTGTTAAGAGAGTTATATTGTATGACCTTAAGGAGCCACTTTCAATTGCAATGGTAAAAATCTGGGGCTGTTGAGTGTTAGTGTGCAGGTTCTAACATTGAGATTAATCACTTAATGTGAAAATGCTGAAGATTAGGGTTGTACGTTGATCTTTCCTCCCTAGCATTCTCCTTTGTGGGACCAACAATAGGTCATGGATTTTTGGGTGGAAGAGAGACTGCATTTTCAGGACTGCCAGCCTTCACTTGGTAGTGCAGAATATATTCAGAAGTCTGTACTGTGCCAAGTTGTGCATATACCTTAATCCTGTTCAGTCATTTTTCTTGCCATGGAGAGTTCAATTATCCTTTACTACTCATTCTCAATTTCTCCAACTGGTTTGAAAATGGTTCTTTGTGCACACAGTTTTCTTGAATGTTTTCAAGGTCTTCATCTTTAATTTGGATGAGCTTATCTAAGCCATATAGTACAAATATGGAAATGATAGCAAACCTGAATTGATATCAGAGAAATGATAAATTGAAACACACTCACACACAAAGGTGTGGGAAGAACTTGTTATCCTATTTTTTTATGTATGACAGGACCTTTGCATATGTATTTTTAGTAAATTCCATAACCTTAAGTGTCCAGTAGTAGTCCCTCCAATGTTGGTAGAACATCAAACTGAGTCTGAAGTTAAAATATCTGTTTTCAAATTCTGGATACATTTGAAGTGTGCCAGATACTGATTGTTAAAGAAATGTTGGCATGTGACACTTAGATGGCCCCTTTCATAGAATTGACTGAACTACTTAGCTCTGTAGTGATTCATTAAATGTTACCCATGAAACATTGGAAGTTTGTGCAGATTTGGTAGCATATGTGGCTAACTTTCTCTTTTATGTTATACAGTCCTCCCTTGCGCTGATTTGCAGCAAATGCCGCTGTCGGGAACCTGAGGATCTCCTCATCAGCTGTCATCTTTGCCAGATTCGACGCATCCATTCCTACTGCTTGGACCCTCCCTTGTTACCATGGACATGCATTCATTGTAAGGATCTCCGGATGCTCTACCATCATGCCTCTTAACATGCATCTCTTAAAAGAAACTCTACAATGTGCAAATATATGTTGATCAGTTATACATATACAGTAAAAATGACAGCTGTTGTATAGCAGTGTGTATTTTTCTGGGGTTAAACAATATTGGATTAGGATCCTTCAGAGTTATTAGTGGAGTTCTTAAAATTGTATCTATCCAATTTAAAATGAGTGGATTGAATTTTGCCACATTATCAATAAATTTAAATAGATATCAAAATAGTGACAGTCAATGTTATGTTGATAATGTGGTAAAGTCTTATTTACTAATTTCAGAATGGATGGATTAGATTTTAAGAACTATATGGTGGAGTAATCTAAGAAACTCTCGAGGATCTTAATCCAAGCATTCTTACAAGGGCCTTTGGTAAACGTGTGTTGGGAACTTGTATTTCTCATTAGTTGTCATCTGTGACAGTTGTGACTTTCATTCCAACTTCCTGGACCTATCTTTCAGTGGGTGTAAGCTCACTATTTTCAACGTTTATGCATGTAGCAATTGCATTTTAACATGAATGCTGAATCTGTTATGATTTCTGTTGTGCTTGAGATTGAGTCTTCTATTGATCCTTTGGAAAGTTTGATCTTGGATATTCTCAAGTGATGTGACCTTATCTAAGGCTTTTCTTTGCAATGTCTTTAATTGTCAAGAATGAATTCTACTATGAGTTATGGTATTACTTGTTTGAATTAGTTGATTTTTATCCCAAACTACTTGGTTGGAACAAAGGGTTTTGAGTCGAGTATTATTTTTCATATTTGGTAGAACACAGTTCTAGGTACCTTGAAATGTTTGTAGTTCGTTAGTGATAGATGATTGCTAATTGATTTGTTATATAAGATTGTGGTTTTAATTTACATCTTTGCATAAGATGAAGAAAAAAGCATCATTGTTTGGTAACTTTAAGAAAAAACCAGGTTAGTTTGACTTGATCAGGTTTTGATAGTGGTGAATTATGGTGTTTTATGTGATTTTTTAGACTCATTTAATAGGAATTGAATTTAGTATGCTCAGTGAAGCGTAAACGGATAAATCTGTTGATTGAGGTAGAATCTGAGTGGGGTCTTGGATTGATATATTACGTATGAAATTTGAAACAGGGTTATGATACAAAGCATCACGTATCTTCTTCTAGCAGATACAGGTCATGACCACTTTTTTGCTTTCCGGGTCATACTGATATTTGCAGAGCTCTTTCTTACATATATAGAAATAGACATTTTTTGTCTCATCTATTTGTTTGTTAATCAACAGTAGGAATTTCAACCAGGACCCACGTAGATCCCCTAGCCGTAAAAGCAGATTTGGAAGTGATTCAATTGAAACTTTGATGCAAGCCTATCAATTATATTACAGTAACTATCCCAGCTCTTACATTTCACATCTTTTATTCTTTTTGACAAGTTATATATATATAAAAAAAAAACAGAGATGCTTTCGTAAAAAGGTCCACACTTTTGATTTTCAAGCGTCAATCCTAGTAGGTATGATAAGCTTACGCAGCGGATATTGTAGATTAAGCTTTGCCATGGACTAACTACTTTGTTCTCTAGCCTTAGGGGTTGGGGAGACAGCACAGAGGGGAGTTCTTTATGTGATACGTGGCCTATATTATAGATGCTAGGACACCAATTAAGAAGAAAGTAATGATTAATTTGGCACTAACATTGTATTTTCTAATAATTTTCTCTCCACTTATCGCTTATCAGTCTCTATCACCACTTTGGCTACACTCAGCCTCAAATGGGAGCCTTCAACACTTATGCCTGGCGCCAAAAGCAAGGGAGAAGGTATATGCTGCATATGCTTTACGCAGCATATCCTTTTTCGAGTTCACCATTACCATTGAATGCTATTTTGGGCTGTCCTTGAGCAAAAAAGTCAAGGGAGACAATAATTATTAAGTTGATATCAATGGTGGTTTCATGTTAAGGTGATGTTGTACTAATTACAATTTGTTAATTCAAAAAATTTGTGAAATTTACTGAATTTGTGGCATTGCTTTTTGTCTAGTATGCGGGTTTGCCTTGCCAATTTCCCTCAAGGCATGCATACCATCCTTTTTCCAACCCTCAAGGAGATGTATTCTTTTTGTTAACTTGAATGTTCAGAACTTTCTGACTGCTTAATTAATCTTTTGGGTGTTTGTAGTTCTCCCTTCCCACATATACAAGGTAATTATAAGGAAGACTTCCTTGAAAGTAGTCTTAAAATGTGGGCTAAGAGTTTTGAACGTAAGATCTCATGGATTTCATGAAATACCATTAGACAAACCGTTTCATAATCCACCTTATCATACACCATATTTTTCACACTTTGGGTTGACATCTTCGGGAAATTCTTCATGCAACACTTGGATATATGGGTAGGTACTAAGGGGCTTTAATCTCCCCCCCCCCCCCCCCCCCCCCCCAACAAAAAAAAAGAAAAAAGAAGAAGAAGAAGGGTATAGATCTTGGTGCTCTTTCTGGCATACAATTTCCCTTGTACTCAAATCCTTCATCTTCCAAACATAATATCTCTTCTAAAGTCCAAATTTCGGTGGATATTGCGTGTTGCATTTGCATTTTGAACCGTAATATTTAGGTAAATATTACTGCTTTTAGCAACCTAATATGAGTGATGGGCAATGTCTTATCCATCCAAAGGCAAAATCGAGGAAATCGTGTTAGTTCTATGAATTGGAGCAAAAACATTCGAGTCTATTTAAATATTTTGTGCAAACATTCTTCATGAAGGAAAAGAGGGGCTGGAAATTTTGAGAGAGAGAGAGAGAGAGAGAATTCTATTCTAGAGAATTTTTGTAGGAATTTTTTGTGTCTTGTAGTGTGTATGTCCAAGAAGGGGGGGGGGGGGGGGGGGGGATAAGGATAGGAGCGGGACAAGTGGCTCTCATTCTCTGTCACCTCTAGAAGTTTTTTCATTTTTCTTTTCCATATCTATGATTTTTCCTCTTTTCTAACTCTATTTTCGGGCTGCTGTTTGGAGGCTTTTTCGAGCTCCGGTTTCTTCAAACTTGATATCTCTAGAAAGCTTTGGATCTCAACTAAAAGTTTGAAACCGAACCAGTGCTTACCTAATTGCTTGGTATGTTTAAATAGGGGCATTTCCCTAATTAGTTTTAGATATAGGGCATTTTGTTGGAAAGTTTGTGAAAAAGGGATAAAAGCCCATTTTGGCCCATTTCTTTGTTCCTTCGGCTATAATTTTTTATCTTTCACCTCTTGATGCTATTCTTAAAAAAAGCAAATAAGTGATCATGAGCTTTGTAAAGGGTGGCCTCGATTGAAAATGATCATCTCCATTTAAAATTTACATTAAAAAAGAAGAAAGATATCATAGATATATCAATATATACAATTTTATATTATTGAAAAGTTTAAATAACATAACACTTTGTATACTTTTAAATCTTAGAAATAAGTTATTAACCATAAAATGGATTCTCTTAATAAATAAATGAAATGAATAAACTTAGAATTAGAATCTTAGGTTGCATGAAACAATCAAATAATATGAAGTGGAAACACATGCAGGAAAAAATAGGAAAAAGACCCCCTATAAAATCTTTCGTAATAGAAGCAACAAAAAATCTTTCGGTGAATCTTGAACTATATATGAGCTGATGAGGAATATTTGCACATGGTAATCGAGGCAAATTGTAGGACATGAATGCAAATTTTGTTGGTTTTACTTTTCTATGATTCTATCCGTTTGATCAGTTGATCATGTACCCAGATTCAAACTACTGTCCTTGATTCCTAAAAAAGTTATACTTAAGGATCAAAATTAGATTTTTCTAAAAGCCCTTTTGTTTTTTAGAACCTTTTCCACTATTTTATACATGTGGACAGCTTTTAATCAAACATATATAGTGGGAATGAATGTGGAGTTACTTTCTGAGGAAATAATAATGTAAAGGTCTGAAGCATGTTGTCCACCATCAAACTTCATTGTCATGTTCAAACAATTCCACATTTCCTTCCTCTGTCATTTGTCCTCAGCCCATAATCTCCCATTTCTTAATTGCACTTATATATTAAAGGGTCTAAGTTCGATCTGTAAACTTTTTATTCTTCTCTTGGATTATTTTCATTTTATTTTTGTTCCAACCTAAACCAACTTCAATAACTGCTAGCGAAAATAGACTAAATTAACCATATACTATACCCATTTTGATGAACTCGTTACAGCTTTATTAATTACGTGGAGAAATTAGGTAAGAGACTCACTTAAAATATGATGACTGATTCATACATATGGTTGATAGTTCTACGTCAACTGGACTGGCATAATTGACTATATATATAAAGAAATTCATTCATGAGACCACATGTGAGGAGAAATAATGAGATACAAAAGGCAGGGTTTATATTAACATTTCTCAGATTAGATAATTTTTGGGCATTCTCAATTACAATTTTTTTTATTATAGGTAAGATAGGATTTGAAATTTGTGACGTCGGTTTGATGATGATTGTTTTTTTTTATTATTATATTAATATAATAATAAGTTTTTTTAATAGCACAATTTTTTTTTTTTATAAAAACAAACACACATACACGAGGAAAAAAAATTCGAAAATAAAAACATATCATAACTTTACTCAAAAGTCATGGTAAAAAAAAAAAAAAAAGTTTGAAAGTGAGTAAATTGTTGCAAAAATATTACTCTTGTACACTCAAAACTGCTTCCTATAGCAAGGTGCCACACTTGGGTCAAGTTTTCTTTAGAGTTTAATTCTTGAATATGGTTTAATTTTGTTAACACATAGGGTACTCAAAACGAAGAGATTGCTCATCATTTGATGTTGGTTTTTATATGATTTGTGCTGGTGAGATTAAAAATTGAAGAAACTTAAGATTTAATTTTGAGGGACCGTCAAGCATCTTTACAACTCTTTAGTTGTTTCATGTTGTAAGGGTGTTTTTACCAAGTGACAACTAATAATCGTTACCAACTGGGGCTCTTTCTATACTAATGATGGACGAAAAGACAGATTTTTATGTATATAAGATTTTTGGAAGCATCTTAATTCGAGCTTCCATCAATTAGAGTGAATAGTTGAATCCACGAAAATTATAGAACTGCCAAATTATCCACCAGAGCTGGCATGATTGGTCATTTTTTACATCCTAAAGCACGGAAAAAACATCATTTATGGTTTTACAAGGGCATGCACACTTGATGCTTAAACATGAAAAATAGAAAAAAGAAATATGTACAACCTTTCCCAGCTTTAAATTCTGGAAGAATATCCACCACATATGTTCTTGATATGGTACATCCATGTGAATGGCTGAGAGAGAGAGAGAGAGAGAGAGAGAGAGAGATATGTACGTGACAGACAAAAAATAAAATAAAATAAAAGAGATACTTATACCATCTTGTATAAAACTACAATGGTTAACATCAAAAACAGAAATTAACCAGCCTGTTATTTATGGTCTCTTATCATTAGATGAGAAACACTCAGAAGTCAGAAAACAATAGCCTTGGTCTTGGGTGAATCCGCAATTTTGAGGGTCTTTTGAATAAGCTTCTGAGCCTTCTTGCTTCTGATCTCAATTCTCATGCTTTCACTCTTTTCGATCTTGTCATACGGTTTCTTCATCTTCAAGGACCTTATTTTAGATTTCAAAGTCACCATCAACCTTTCCAAGCCCATCATCACCATGGCTATATAGCTAAACCTGCTTCAAGAGGTAAAAAGAACCTCACAAACTCATAATATATAAGCAGAAGAGAGAGTAACCCATTAACCCAAAATAAAAGATACATAATAGAAGGCGTGCATGAGATATACATGAGTATGCCAAAACATGTAAGATTAATTGCAGTTAGTGAAAATGAAGAGACTGTTGAGTGGTAAAAGAAGGTTTCATTTTGTGGTCCTACTAGAGCTATAGAAAGACCAACCTACCTTAGAGCGGAAAGAGGAGAAGAGAGAAACCAGAAAGTTAGAGGTAGAGAGGGTTTGGGAAAAGCAAGTGAGAGAGAGAATTTGTATGAATGTAGCAGTAGTTGGACGTCACAATGTAAGCATTAAGAGATTGGATGGCAGACCATGCGATATGGGAAAAGTTGCATCCATCAATATTTTATTCCACCATTGTCCTTATGCTGTTTTATTTATTTATTTATTTTTATATATAAATATTATTAATTTTTAAATAAAAAATAAATTCATATGTCAAAAGTCAATACTTTCTTTTTCATATGTACAAAAATATATTAAAACTTAAGAGGCATGTCTATAAGTGCTTATGGATATCATTTTCTATATATTTTCTCTTGTTATGATAAAATTTAGTTACAAAATTTGTTGTAATTTTAGGCAATAACTTTACTTAATATTTTTTTATTGGAAGAAAATTTTGACAAATCTACTATTGGATGACATCTTCTTTTTCTATTCTTCATAATTGCAAAATTTCTAGAAAATTAAAGATCAATAGTTAAATTATCAATAAATTTTTCAAATTGCAAGTTTTTGTTATTTAAAATTATGCATAGAAAATAAACTTATAAATCAAATAGTAAATAATATCCAATTGATACAAGATTTAACATGTGTATTAAAAGTGTAAAGAACATGGAATTCAGCGGTTAGATTTTCAAAATATGTAGTAATGTTTATTTTATTAAGTAAGGTTGTAGGTTTGGGCTACAATAAATTTTGTAGTTAAACTTTGTCCATTATGTAAGAGAAACATAATAAAAATTTCAATAATTATAATTTGAAGATCTCTCAATTGGAGATGCCTCCTCCCCCCTTCACCTTCCTACTATATGCATACTTGACCCATTTTCCTGCATTTAACTTTTTTTTTTTTTTTTTTTTTTAAGGAAACAGTAATCTCACCACTTATAAATTAAGTAATAAGGGCTATATATCTCGTGTTATCAATATGAGGTTTCAAATTTGACTAACATATTAACTGCCCCTCATTTAAACATGAAGCTCCTAAACCTTTTCATTAAATTTGCCAACTTATTATTTATTAATTTATTAAAAGAACAGTTTAATATTAAAATATTAAAACAAGAACTTATTTATATTGATAAAGTGCTTAACTAAATTATGTTACTCATACGTACATTAATGTGAATGAATTATAAGTAAATCAATATCAATATGATTATATATATATATATATATATATATATATATATATATATATAGAGAGAGAGAGAGAGAGAGAGAGAGAGAGAGAGAGAGAGAGGTAAAATGCATTGGGGTCTCTTAAACTTTAGGGTAGTTACTCTTACACCCCCTATACTTTTTATTTTTGTCAATTTAGTATATAAACTTTCACACTGTAACAAATAGACCCTCTTAACTTTTATTTTAACCAATATAGTACATGAACTTTGGTATTGTAACAAGTGAGCCCCTAAACTTTTATGTTGTTATAGTAAGACTTCTTCATTTTCATTTAAAAAGAAAAATTTATTTGGAACAAAAAGTGGTTTTAAACTAGCTAGGGGAAAAAAGTTAAGGGGAGGGGGGGGGGTCCTTATGGTTATAATATCAAAGTTTATGTACTAAAATTGGCAAAAGAAAAAGTTAAAGGGGTCTATTTGCTACAATACTAAAGTTTATAAAATAAATTGACTAAAATAAAAGTTTAAGGAGTGTAACTACTAGCAAAAGCACTTTTCCCGGACAAAATTGGCCTCTGCCCTTTTCGGACAAAATAAATAGTATTTTACCCCATTTTTCAAACTAATTAGGAAAATGCTCATCTTTTGAAAATCGAGTTTAAAAAGAAAAAAATTCTGGAGCCTTATAGTAGCGTTTTAAGGAGTCTATAGTGACATTTTAATGACCTATAGTAGCGTTTTGTAACTCGATCTCCATGAAGTCGAGTTACATACAATTTTTTTTACCTATAACTTGATTTCATAAAGCTTGAGTTAAAAAATGCCACTATAGGTCCTTAAAAATGTCACTATAAGACTTAACTCGATTTTGAAAAAGTCGAGTTTCAAAAAAGGGGCATTTCTCTAATTAGTTTGGGAAAGAGGATATAATGCTATTTATTTTGCCTGAAAAGGGCAGAAACCAATTTTGTCCCACTTTTCCCTATAAAAATAGAGAACATAATATTCTACTGTATATGGCGCATTTCTTACCATTCTCTTAATTTATGTTTGAGAAAATGCTTGCAAGTCTCTAGGAGTTGAAGAACAACTCAATTCAATCCCCCTCATTGCAAGATACTTTTTCATAAAGTATTTGACTTGACAAGTAAAAAAAAAAGTTCTATTATTTTATTATGGACACACATAAGCCCTTGATTTTTATGCAATGTCCACCTTTTGCTGCATGAAATATACATTTGCCTTTTTTCTCAAGCATAAGGGCAATCAAATTTATTATTAACATACATATTTCATTTTTTTTTTCTTCATGCAATGTCCATCTTTTGCTACATACAATGGACAAAGCATTTTTCTCTCAAACATGAGGGGAATCAAATTATAAAAAATATAGTTCTACTTTGAGAATGGCTAAAAGTATTCTTTAGGGCTTCAAGTGCGAGGTTTTGACTTGGATAACAATTACACGTAATCGCACCCTTGATTGCCTACCAAGAACTCACACAAGTGGCAAAACTCAAAAACCCATAACTTTGTACATATAGGAGGTGCAAGACTAAGGCTATAACAAATGCATAAATGGAGATAAACAAAGTTTTCTTCTTTTCTCAAATTTGTCTTTGTTATGGATCACATTTCTAAAACTTCAAGACTAAGCTCTATGTATTATAATGAGCCCACTATTGATATTTATAATAGGCTAAATCTTAGACTTGACAATATTTGAATTACTAGTAGGATTAAGATTAGTATTTCAAGTTAGATACTATGATTACTTTGCTTGCATTCACATATTATGAAGATAAACAATATTCTTGGAGCTTGATTATGATTGAATTTTGGTATCTTTAAAAGTAGATAACAAGATGGTAACCTATATTCTGAAAAACATGATGAAGATAATGACCTGTAAATTGTACAAAAGATGTATTTGTTTTCGAATTCTTGTTTTTCAATGAAATTTGAGAAGGATATTGAGCAAATAATCATTCATGTTAAAAATACAATCAGTGTCACATCAATCTATTAAATAAATTTAAGTGACTTGAATATAAATATTTTATAAAATAGGGTTAACCAATTTTAAATTAGGCTAAAATATTGGTTTTGTGCCTAAACTTTACAAAAAGTTTGGTTTTTGTCGCTAAATTTTAAAAAGTTCTTTTTTATCATTAAACTTTTGCAATTATTCCACTTAAATGTCATTTCGTATGTCTATTAGTTTTTTTTATCCTACCTGGCCTAAGAGAAAGTTGATGTGGTATTTTTTTTAGCAATAAATAATCTGACTTGGACAAAATCATTATGAAAAAAAAGGGAACCCCATAAATTGATGTAAACTGTACAAATAATGCAAGCAGCCATCAAATTAGGAAGCAAGGTAGGCAAAGTTGAGAGGAAGGGAAAGGGAGATTGAAGGGGTATACAAGATCAGAGGATGAGCTGATCTTAAGACTTAGATTGCTGCCCCTGCAACTAGTGGCAGAGCCATTTTTTTAGTTCAGTTGGGAAAGATTGTAAGTAAAATTATTTTGAATTTGAAAAAAATTAACTGATATTAAGAAAAAACAAATATATATTTTTAAAATATTAGAAAAAAAAAAATCTTCAACCATATTGTTATGTATTCTTCATTCAAAATGAAATATATATTGATTACTTAATTTAAAAAAAAAAACCTAATCAATTTATAACTAATAACAATCAACTCAAGATATTAATCTAAATATATAAATCAAGGTAAAATTCTATTACTCAAAATAAATCAAGGTAAAATTGTTTAAATTATAGCAATATATTTGGAAAGTTTTATGCTTTAAAAAAACATGTAGAATAAAATTTTGTTTCTCTCTTCTTCAAATTATTTAAAATTTAGATTTATAGCAAAAGTCTAGCATTGAAATGTGAAGAGTCAAGAGATTAAAGGGAAAAGATTGAAGGAGGGATAGAGACATCAAGTATTTGGTGTCATCAAATAAAACACATGTAGAGTTCCCCCTTCCTAATTTTAAGTTTAAATTATGGAACCAATTACTTTGAGTTTTAGATCAATTTGATTTAAACTGAAAAAGTATTGCGACATGAGAAACTTGAGTTTTTTCAAAAAAAATCCTACAATATAGGAGTTTTGGGGGAGGTGGGAGGTCCTCCGCTGCCCCCTTCTCTCAGCTCCGCCTTTGCCTCAACACAATCTAGCATATCATTCAAATATTTTTTAATTAAAAAAAAAGAAAAGAATCTTTCTCTTACTCCCTTAATTGTTGATAGCTAAAAAGGCAAAAGGAACGTATAGTAAAAGAGCGGAGCTTGGAAAGCAAAGAAATTTTTTTGAACATTGCTGTCCACACTTATCTGTGCCCAAAAACACAAAATAGGGAAAGGAATCAACTTAATAATAATGGAAATCAAGGTATTGAGATGGAGGAAATTCTAGGGTTTGATCATGGAAATAAATTTATTTTCTTTCTATAATAGATTAGTGAAATAAACGTCATCATCATTGTTATTACTAATTAGGAGTGTATAATTAAAATGAAAAGTGCATAGCTAATAAGAATAAGAATGTTTATGGTTTCATGTCATTTCATAATACATCTCTAAATTTTATGGTCCAAGTTGGATCACTTAATGCCAAAAAAAAAAAAAAAAAAAAAAAATTCCACATCAACTTTTCACTAAGCCATAAGATAAAAACTAACTAACGTGGATAGAAGGACATGAAATAAAAATATTCGCAATCGTTTAAAGATGAAAAACATACTCTTAAAATTTAAAAAACGATAACTTCTTACAAATTTTAAAGTCAAAACCAATATTTAAACATTCTAATTATGCTATATCAAGCTCTAAGAATCAGTAGGAAAAACCTGGAATTGCAGAGAGCAGCCACTGCAAAATCTGCAATCCTTAGCTTGATGGTTAAAAAGTAAAACCGTTAGTCATGCATGCAGTATATAGATTCCCTCCTTTTTTTTTTTTTTTTTTTTTTAATGTTTTATTTTTTAATTATTATTTTTCTTTGGTATATAATAAAAAGAAAATAGAAATTAGGAAAAGTGTGAAGGTTATAGTTGGGAATTTAGTTGCGTGCATTAATTGTACTAGAATGACACTCAGCTATGGACCAAACTCATAAATTTGTGGAAGAAAATTCCACTTTGAAGCTCGATAGCCTTATAGCCATGCATCCAAAAGTACTTTATATGTTGGCGGTGGACAAAGTAATATAGCGCTAACCATGCATCTGTTTATTAATTAGTTAAACTAATCTATATTATTAGCATTTCATACACGGGAGAGGCCATGCAAACTTGGGGATGTTATTTATAATGGAGGTGGATATATTTGAACTTTAGGCATCTTTATTGAAAAATATTAAGAGGTGCTAATTAAGCAAGAAGATCCTTGGTAAATTTTGAGATGTACTTCTCAAAAAAAAAAAAAGAAAAAAAAAGAAAAGAAAAACAAGAACAAAAACTTTGCCTCCCATATATGTTATTAGTGCGGAAAACATATATTTCTCATTTTTAACTGTAAGGTCACAAATTGCAGCCCAAACCCAATAGGAAATGGAAATGGGCCCAATAAGCCTAATACAATAAATTTGTAAGAGAGTGGGCGAAAGAATTGGGCTTATAATGGATTTTTTAACAGTTAATCAGGGTTCTAAACCGGTCCGAGGAGGAAGGTGCATGTAATTTGAGATTGAATTATAGTCTGAGGAGTAAGTTTTTGATGGGACATGCAATTTCAGATGTTATGTTTTTTCTAGTACTACAGTGAATCTTCTCCTAGTTTTCTCCCTAATATTTTTCCGATTCCCCACTTATGGAGGTCTTTCCCCATTATATAGTCCCTTTTGATCTATTTCCATTTTTCACTTGTCCTTCATCCAACTTCAGACCTCCTTATCTATCCTGTTAAATAGATTTTTATAGTTTTCTATGGGCGGTAGTAGTTGAAAGTACTGTTCAGAGGTCTTCTCCACATTAATGCGGCCAAGAAAGCTGCTGTAGTGCATTTAATGCGGTGGTGGCAGCTTTTCTCTTAGATATTTCTGTGTTCTTATCCATTCCCTGTACATTTGAAGTTTATCTTTATTGCTGGAATTTCCTGGAAGGTTATCCAGGGTAAGATGAAGTTCACTTTACTAATATTTGTCAGATTCGAGGAGGATGACCATCTCTGACCAACACCCTTGGATACTTATTTGCTCTACTATCTATTACGGGGTCTTTCCTCGTGCTTTCTTCTCCTCGGACATATTATTATTAAAGAATGGGACTTTAAGCCCAGTGTAAAGGCTCAAGTTTTGGCCCCCACATTAACATATATAAGTTTCATGCCAACTTAGCCTCAAAATTCTTGACCAAAACCACTTTTATAATACTTGAATTAGCGTTTTTA
Organism: Quercus parvula; assembly: GCA_030820535.1. NCBI lineage: Eukaryota > Viridiplantae > Streptophyta > Magnoliopsida > Fagales > Fagaceae > Quercus > Quercus parvula. The sequence goes on from JAUAME010000001.1 coordinate 44,481,121, forward strand.
TTTGTTTTAAGTATAGTTTAAAGTCTTATTTTTATAGTAGGTTTCAGTTAGCTTAACTGGTAAAGTTTCTGATAGTTCCATAGGTTGAAACTTTCTAAAAAAAAAGTCTTATTTTTATAGGTATAATTTTATTTTGTTAATTATCAATAAATAATCAAATAAATGTTGTAACAAATAAATAAATTAAAACACTTTTTTATTTTTTTGAGAAGGAATTAAAACACATTTTAGTAAAAAAACTAATCCGAACCCGAACTCACAAGTGGTGATTTAATTTTACAAATGCAAGTGTGAAGTAAAGATGAACTAACATGTCAAAGTAATCAGAGAGAGAGAGAGAGAGAACAAGACAAAAGCACAAGTTCCATCTTAAATACGTACAATTTTTTTTGATTAATTAAATACGTGCAAATTACAAAAATATCGGCTGGTACTACTAATCTATGCTATGTTGTCTTTTTCTTTAAGTAGGACACCTAAATGTATGACAACCACATCTTTAAAAAGGCTAAAGAAAAAAAAATTTATTGTACGAATATTTGACTTGCGTGATCATTCAATAAATGAAGTCAACAATGCTGCACACACGAATTTCATTATCTTTTTTACATGGTAAAATGATAAATTGATAAATTGTGATGAGCGCAATATTATTTTTACATGGATCATCACTGATATTATTTTTATTGTATAATAAATTAATAATTACAAATTATGAAAATAATTATTAAATTTATTATGTATTTAGATTTATTATCTTTCTTGGAATATATATATATATATATATATATATATATATATATATATATATATATATGTAAGGTCACAAATTGTAGCCCAAACCTAAAAGGAATAGGATATGGGCCCAATACAATAAATTTGTAAGAGAGTGGGTGAAAGAACTGGGCTGGTAATGAGTTTTCTAACGGTTAATCGGGGTTCTAAGTCTGTCCGAGGAGGAATATGCACATAATTAGAAGTTGAAATTAAGTCCGAGGTGTAAATTTTTGGATGGGTTGGTTATTTCAGATGGTATGTTCTTCCCAGTGTTACAGTGAATCTTCTCCAATCTCTCTCTTTAATATTTTTGATCCTCTTTTTATGGAGGTTTTCCCCATTATATAGTCCCCTTCGATCCATTTCCATCGTCTACTTCTCTATCATCCAACCTTGTACTCAAGTATATATCCTGTTAAGCAGATTTTTTTCTGGTTTTCTGTGGGCGGTAGTAGTTGAAAATATTGTTCAGAGGTCTTCTCCATATTAATGTGGCCAGGAAAGCTGCTGTAGTGCATTTAATTCGGTGGTAGCAGCTTTTCCCTTAGATATTTCCGTGTTCTTATCCCTTCCCTGTACATCTGAAGTCTATCTTTATTGCTGGAGCTTCCTGGAAGGTTACCCAAGTTAAGACGAAGTTCACTTTACTGACATTCGTCAGGTCCGAGGAGGATGACCCTCTCGGACTAATGTCTTTGAACATTTCTCTATTCGTCCAACTACTATGGAGTTTTCCTAAACGTTTCTTCCTCCTCGGACGTACTTTTGCTAGTAAATGGGGCTTTAAGCCCAACACAGAAACTCAAGCCTTGGCCCCCCCACAATATATATATCAAAATTGAATATTAGTTTAGAATGATTGATGTAGAATGAATAACAAAGACTTATTCTGAACAAAAAAAATCATGAGAAGCTAGCATGCCGGAAATTTAAGAAATAAAAAAATGCTAGTAGAAATCATCTGCAACAGCGATAGAATTGTGTAAAATCATTGTTTTGCTTTTGAAATCTGTGTTTTTGCTGGTTTTAATAATATTTATTTCTTTTATAAATTTTAATTTAAAAGTTAGAATAAGGTCTCGTATGTTTTTTATGTTTCTTAAAAACAATAGTTTTTCATTTTTTTAGTAAAATTTACTATGTTGTTTTTCATTGTTTTGCTATGTAACTACGTTGTTAGTGTGAATTAGAGTTTTGGTGGGTGTTTTCCCAACTGCTCTAGGTTTTCTTTTACTATTTGAGCATATTATCAACCAATTATATATATATATATATATATATATATATATATTAGCCTTTAAGGCTTTCAAATTTTAGATTAATAAAAATTCAGAGTTTATTCTCAAATTCTCTAGTGGATGTTAGAACCCTATCACTTTGTTGATTTAATGAATCGCTTGTGAGTTCTTGGTTATTTTCTTGAAATAAACATGCTTTGTTTCTCATAGGTATTCCACTACGTTAATGACTGTTAAGAACTGTTATTTGTGCAACAAAATGTATAATTTCACGATAAGATCGTTCGAATTGGATTAGAGTTTGTTGTATACTTGTATTAAATATGCAACATATTACAAAAAGTAATAAAATCTATTTTACATGTTTGATCACCACAGAGTGGATAGAGTAACTTACATTCAGATTAACTTAAAATGGAGACCGTGCATTTTAGCGTTAAAATACCAATATATTTATGAATAAAAAGATATACATAATTTTTTTTTTTTTTTTTTTTTGAGGATCAATACCGAGCAATATTATTAAGGAATTGAAAAATCAGAAGTTACAAAAATAGAAATGTCAGGTGGAACATGCACCATTTAGACCAAGTACGGGACCCAGGATTTCAAGCTGGGAGGGGTTGGAGATAAGCAAAAAAAAAAAAAAAAAAAAAAAAAAAAAAATACATATCCATATAGTATCAATAAACTATCAACCAAAACAAATACTCAAAAATCATTGTTTCTTAATAAACTATCAACTTTCTGAAAATGTGTTTGAGATATGGTTATTTTTCAACATTTTTGATTTACATGGGTCATGGGCTCAGTTTTTCAACATATGTGTAAATATATGGGCTATAATTTCTCCATGTTGTTATTGTTAGTATTAGAAATGGAAAGCATAAAAAATGAGGGTGTTGGCTGTGAGAAGAGACTGAAAAATAAATAGCCCATTGGTTGGTATATAAGTTATTCAATGGAGTTGAGATAATAAGTTTGAGTCTCCATGTAGTTCAAGAATATAATTAAGAAGTAAGGAGATACTTCTAGAAATTAGGGTCCTGTTTAGTACGTAAGTTTAAATATATGTTTTCAGTTTTTAAAAAACATTACACGTATTTTCAAACACTTTTTCACTTATACGTATTTTCAAAAAAGTTGAAAACTGTTGTTTAAACACACATACCAAACAATCCTAGGTCTTAAAAACATAAATCATAATTGAGACTAAGATGGTGTGAATATAATTAAGAAGTATTTTATAATAAGGATAATTCAAGAAAATTAATTGAAATATCCTATTCCCTTCTTAGATTCAACATTAGTCCTTGATTTGACATATTATATATATACATATATATTTATATATATATACATATATATATATATATATATATATATATATATATATATATATATATAAAACCTAAAAGTATCAATTCAAAAAAGTGGGATATAAATATAAAATAATAAATTTAATTTAATCATATAAAATAATGATTTTAATTTTTACTATTCATTCATTTTCTCTGACCGACCCCACCATTGCCATATCTTGATTCATTTCTTTATTTTTCTTTCTTCTCTCACGTGTTTTGTTCTTCTCTTCCTCAATTTTCATCTTTCTCTTTAAGTCCCATCTATCACCAAATTCCAATATTCCCACATCCCAAACCTCATCACAACCGTATATTCAAAACCTCATCACAACCATGCTCTAAGGGTATGTTTGGTAATTATTTTTTTTTCCTTATTTTCTGTTTTTAAAAACAATTTTCTATTTTTGAGACTGAAAAACTTGTTTGGCAGCTCAAAATGGGTAGAAAACAAAAACTGTTTTCAAAACTCAATTTGTGAAGGAAATTGAAAACATGCAAAAAGCTGTTTTCAGCCTCTAATTTTCAAAAGTCAATGAAAACATGCATTTAATTTAATGAATCTGTCTTATTTAATAAGTTAACATTAAATTTCAAATTCTAATTATAACATATTTTAGTATTTTCTATTTTTTTTTCTTCAAAAAACTATATTTTAATTTCAACTAACCAAACATGTTTTTGATTTTAAAAATACAAGAAAATTGTTTTTTCTTTATATTCCTAAAAACAAGTTCTTAAAAATAGAAAACAAAAACTATTACCAAACATAACCTTATCTTCTTGTTAAACTCTGATACTCTCATCTTGTCTCTCTTACCTCCTCTCTCTCTCTCTCAGCTTTGTTCAACTCCAAAGATGCCTCTTCGGGTCTACTACTCTATGTAAATTTCTTGAAACTATCTCATCTTATCTTTTAATTTCTGTTCTCATCGTCAGACTTTCACTTTCTCCGTTATGTTTTGTTGAGTTTTCTTTTTTTCTTTTTTTTTAAATTTTTTTTATTTTATTTACATAGGTCATGGGCTCAGTTTTTCAACATATGTGTAAATATATGGGCTGTAAATATACTTCATGAGGGGGCCGGCTGGGCTAGGAATTCATGAAGTGGGCCTGAGCTAAAAACTAAGGGGGCCCAGCTTATATATATATATATATTTGAAAAATTTAAGCTGCTAAAATTTTTTTTTGGGCCCAGGGGGGCCTGGGCCCTTTAGGCTCCCACTGGGTCCGTCTCTGATTCAGACTAACAAAGGAAGATATAACCTTGCTCCTCTAGGTCTGGTTTCTCAAAAAAAAAAAAAAAAAAAAAACCTTACTCTTTTAGCTAATGCATAATTGCCTTACCACCTAGTACGAGAGAAAGAAAAAGTTCTAAGTGAACTTGCAATAGACACTGTATCTTTTACAATCGGACCAACTGAAGAGTGATGAAAATCTGCAACAGATAATGCATTGCAAACCACTTCAGAGTCACCTTCAAAAACAGATTTCTGAATGCACAATTCCACAGTAAATTGGGCTGCTCTTCTTAAGCTAAGACCTCCAGAACTTCCACTGAATATGGGCAGGGGATTTTTTTAGACATTGCAACAATTACTTCTCCATTGGAATTTCGAACTACAACCCCCAAACTTGCTTCGTTCATGTCTGCAAAGATAGTTCCGTCGAAATTGGTTTTTTAAGTATCACCCAAAGGGGGAATTAATCTAACACTTTTCGATGAAGGCTGTACTATATGTAGCAGACATTTTTGCTGGAATTCCGAGTGATAGTTGCAAGCTGCTCTGAAAATTTTGTCAAGTGCCAAGCTCGATTCATGAAGTCTCAATTTGTTTCCGCGAGACCAGATGAACCACGCCACTGTAGCAAACACTTTCAATCTTCTCGGCTGTTGTTTAATCAGTTGAACTACATCCTGGAGATTCTGAATATCTGAGATATCTTTCGGAATCCATTCAAAGGTTGGAAACCAGGTTTGATGCAGCAACTCCAAAGGGCATGAAAAGTGGATTCCTGGGTCGTGGAGCATATACTACACCTTGAGTCGTCCAATATTTTCCTCTTCTTCAAATTTTCCTTGGTAGGTAAGGCTTCGGAGCAAGCTCGCTACAGAAAAGTTTTTATTTTATTTGGCAAAGTTTCCAAAAATTCTTTTGAGTCGACCCTTTTGAACTTGACGCATTGCCCCTGTCCTCAACCTCACACAGCAGTTGATACCCTGTTTTAACCTGTCTCGACATACAAAGAGGGATAGCTTTTAGTCACTGTGCTTCGAACTACAAAAAGTTTTGGTTAATCAAGTTACAATTCCACCCACCCGTATCTGAGTTAATCAGATGGTCAATAGTGGCATCTTCCAACACCGCCACACGGGGTGAGATAATCTTGGTAGAACCATTACCTAGTAACCAATTGTCTTCATAAATTTTTATGCTCTTCCCATCACCTAATCTCCATCTCATCCTAGTCAATCACCTTCCTAGCTTTCATTATGCTCTGCCAAGCATAAGAACTCGTGGATGTTGAAGCTTCAAAAACTGATCCTCTTGGGAAATATTTAGCTTTAAAGACTCGACAGGACAAAGAGTTATCATCACTCATTAATCTCTAAACTTGTTTAGCCAGCATCGCTTCATTGAACTTCACTAAATCCTTGAACCCCATCCCCCCTTCCGCTTTTTGTTTACGAAGTATCTCCCATTTTTTCCAATGGATTTTTGTTGCCCTCCCTTTTGGGCCAACCAAAATTTTCTTATCAATGCCTTAATCTCATCACACAATCCCAATGAGAGCTTAAAACAACTCATGGTGAATGTTGGAATCGCTTGCACCACAGTTTTGAGTAAAACCTCTCTACTTGCCTGGGACAATAGCTTCTTCTTCCATTCCTGGAGTTTGCTCCAAACTCTTTCTTTAATGTAATTAAGGCTGGCATTTTTATTTCTCCTTACCATAGCCGGAAGACTAAGATATTTTTCATAGTCTTTCACTTTGGGCACTCCCAAAAAAATTGTGATTGAATTTTTAGTATCTTCATCCACTGCTTTGCTAAAAAAGTTATTGGTTTTCTCCTAATTTAGTTGTTGACCTGAATGCTGGTTCATACAGAGTTAAGATGCTTTGTATTGACTGTAAATTTGACATAGTATCTTGACAATATAGAAAGCTGTCGTTAACAAAGAACAAGTGGGGGATTCTTGGGCCCCTTTTGCACAATGAAAAACCCTTTATGATCCTCATCCGTTGCCTTCTATAACATTTTGTTTAGACCTTCGGAGCATTGCAAGAAAAGATAAGGGGACAAAGGATATACTTAATGTCATGTCATTTTATATCTCATCTCATACTATAAGAAATGAAATTTTATTTAAAATGACATCGTGATATTATATATATCTTTAAATTATAAAAAAAAAATTAAACTCTTTATCAAGGAAATGTACCTTTTCTATTTCAAAGACATATGGATACATGGACCTCTTAGTATTGATATATGCATTTAGAAAAATAAAGGATATATTACAATTCAGAAAACAATAAATTTGAACCATAACAATTTGATTAGAAGTCTCATAATTTTCTAACCTATCAAATTTTCTTCCACCCGATTGTTCAACGAAAAGTAATCATGTAAATTCTCAAAAAAAAAAAAAAAAAAAAAAACTTAGTTTAGTTGGCACGGTGTACGCGGGAGCCTTAGCTATTGGGGCCTGGCCCAATCGTAGGTATTCCCAATCTGCTCATACTTTTTCCATCACACGTTATCATTATCTTTGAATCAGGATATCAGAAATGGGCTTTTTATGGGCCGACGTTGTCCATTTTTTTGGGGGCTGCTGCGAGGTCCTTATAAGCTCCACCATAATTCTTTGAACAATTATACATTCCTAACATTTTCATAATAATTTCATAATAAATTCTTAACATTTTCATAATGATTTTACAATAAATTTTAGGCAATAAACTGTTATTGGTGATAAAAAAATGACGTTAGTGATGGTCTAAATAAAAACCAACTTGTCATTTAGGAATTGTTGTGAAAATATTGTGAACATAATATATATATATATATATTTTGTTTTTTTGGAAAGAATATATATATATATATATATATATATATATATTGTTTTTTTGGAAAGAATTCTTTTTGCACATGGCCAAATTCAAGCGTCAAAAAAAGAAAAAAAAAAGAAAAAGCAAAAAAAGGAAGAATGCCATAGCTAACAAGTCTACTGTTTGAGTGCTGGAAGAAATGCTGAAATGGTCTTCTAAGTTCTAAACTTATAATCAATATATATGAATGAATAAATAAAATGCATATGTTTGCTTTTACATCGTTATTTAATAATTTTTTTTTTTTTTTGGGAGAGATTGTTATTTTATAAACTAGTATGTTTATTGGATATTTGTTTTAGAGATAGCTAAAAAAAAAAATTATAATTGCTAGGAACAAGCTTGACATGACATCACATTTCTGTGGCTCATGGACAATGCAATATGACAGTGTCTTGCAGTGAATATCCTACCTGCCCGCTTTATTTAATTAAAGATAAAAATATCCATCAAATTTGATGCATGAAGGCAAACAACCAAATCCCATAGAAGTTATTCTCTCAACTCAAAGATTTGTTTGCAGGTTTCGGGAAGCACACAACAAAGAACATTTGGATAGGAGGATGGTACCAAAGAATGGCAAAGTCAGTACCAGTTCAAGTTCAACAGGGCAATTACTCATCAAAATTTCTAGCAACCGAAACAGGAAAACAAAGAGACTAGAGGAAATGCCTCTGAAGCTAGAAATAGAGCAGGTACTCTGACTTTTAATGGTTGTCACAGTACTGGAATTGCCACAAAATTGTTGGCGAGTCTGGAAGCTATGGTGGATAGGGATGGCAATTTATATCCGACCCACAGATACCCGGCTCAGCCCAACCCTAATGGGCCAGATTTTATTTGGTCCGATAAGGAATAGAGTCGGGTATGGGTTAAAAAAAACAAACCTGAACTAGGTCCAGGTTTTATAAAAAATCCGGCTCGAACTTGGACCCGGATATGACCTGGTTACCCTAAAATTACTAAAAACCCCCTTATATATATAGTTGTAAACCCTAAGTCCCTAACCCATCTGCCTCTCATAATCTCATTTCAGTTTCAGCTCACGCCTCACGCCTCATGCCTTACGCCTCACACCTCATGCCCTCACCCTAACCCTTAATTTCTCTGTCACTCATGTAGCCACGCATAAGAGCACGCAGCCACGCACAAGAGCACGCAGCCACGTACTCAGCCATGCACATGAGCACGTCTCGGCCTCACATTTAATCTCACAGCTCACACAGTCACTCACTCACTCTCAAGCACCGCCAGCCAAGTTCTCTGCCTTTCATTGTCGGTCCAAGCTCTCTGCACCATTGGTCTCGTCCCCAACTGTCACCACCGGTCTGCTCTCTACTTCTCTTCAATTTTTCTTTCTTAAGTATTTCATTATCACATTCCTTGTAAATCCAAAAACCAACCAAAACCCATAGTTTTCTTAAGTATTTCATAAAATGTTTTTTTGTTTTTTGGATGAGCTCAAATAAGGTTACTATCTAAAAATGCAAATGTAGTTTGGTTTCTTGATGATTTTGTTGCAATTGTGATAGGGCAGCAACCATATTTGGAGAGTAGTTCGTTTTTGTTACATACTTGAATTTGTCGAGTGTTTGGTTGGATTTTGTTCTTATGTGAATTTGAGTTTTTGTGTGTGTGTGAGGACTATTTTGGTACCGTCTTTATGTTTTGTTAAATAATGGTTCCACGAGAGAAACCATATGTAGAGTATTTCTTTTTTAAAAAGGGGCGTGGAGGTTAATTGCAATAATAATGTTGAGACATGTATTTTCAGTTTATGTTGAGACATGTGTGTGCTTAGATCCTTATTATTGCTGCATTGATTTAACCAGGATATTTCGTTAAATTGAAATACTAAAAATTCAACCATTTTGTGCTAATGGAAGAAATTGTTTATTGTTTTTCGTGTTTGTTGGGAATGCAAAGCCTAAAACGGAGATGGAAGACACAAAAAAATTTGGTTCTTCCTCACCAAGCGTCTCTCCCTTGAGAATCGGATGTTGTCCCTTGCCAGCTATACGGTCTCCTTCGCCATTTTCACGATCAGCCTTGCCATTGTCGCCTAGCAGCTCACCATTAGGATCACCATCGCCTTTATGCTCATTAAACAACGAGTAAGTGTTTGAATTTTGTAGTTAATCATGTTTAATTATGATTGGGTTGATAGAATTTGTGAATCTGTGTAATTATGAATTTGTGCCTATTAATCAATGAGTATGTGTAATAATAAATTTGTGAATATTTGTTTTGATTCTAACTCCTAAACTTCTGAACCAATTAGGAGTCTGAAATCCCCGACGGTGGACTTAGTGGGAGAAGACTTAGAGGTAGAGGAACAAGAAGGGACAGAGGAAGAGGGAGAGCAAGAGCCTACAATTACAAATGAGGACTTGGACACAAGTACAAAAATAAAGACTACCTCAGATGTTTGGGATCATTTTACAAGAAAGAAAGTTGATAGAAAATTTAAAGCCCAATGCCATCATTGTAGCAAACTTTACTTGGGTGATTCTAACCAAGGTACAACCCATTTGCGTAATCATTTAGCAAGATGTTCACGGTTGAAGTTTAAAGATATAAGGGATATGCGACAATAAGTCTTAATTAAACAACAAAATAAGGTGGATGGAACTATGAGTTTAAATGCTTACTAATTTGATCAAGTTAAAGTGAGGAATGATCTTGTTTGTATGGTCATCCTACATGAATATCCCCTTTCAATAGTTGACCACATTGGGTTTAGAGAATTTGTGGCTTCTCTTCAACCTATGTTTAAACTTGTCACAAGAAATACTTTGAAGAGTGACATTCTTAAAATCTATGATAATGAGAGGGAGAAATCTTTGAAGATGATGGACAAGAATGGAAGTAGGATGACAATTACAATTGATATGTGGACTTCAAGTAACAAAAAGAGAGGGTTTATGATCATTACCTCTCATTTTATTGATCATACTTGGACGTTGCAAAGCCGGGTTTTAAGGTAATTTTTTTATCTATAAATTGAATGTTAAAGACTTTACATTTAGAATGTTTATTGAGTTATGTTAAATTGAATGTTTACTGAGTTACGTTATAATTATTTCTATTATTTTTCTAGGTTTGTTTATGTTCCTTCTCCACACACGAAAGATGTCCTTGTTAAAGTTCTTATTGATTGTTTTTTAGAGTGGAACATTGATAGGAAGTTGTCCACAATAACTGTTAATAATTGTAGTACTAATGATGCCATGATAAGACTTCTCTTGAATAAGCTTGATACTAGTTCTTTTATGTTGGGTAGGTCTATGTTGCATATGAGATGTGCTGCACATATTTTGAATTTGATTGTTCAAGATGGGTTGTTTCTTATTGGTGATGGTATTGAAAGAATTTGTGATAGTGTGATTTATTGGACTGGATCACCAAAAAGAAGGCAGAAATTTGAAGAAAATGCACGTCAATTGCATGTTCAATGCACCAAAGAGTTAGTCTTAGATTGTAAAACTTACTTATGCTTTCTACTGCATTGATTTATAAAGATGTTTTCTCGTGTTTGACTAAACGTGAAACATCTTATACTTGTTTGCCATATAATTATGATCGGGAGCTAGCTAAAGATATTTGTGGGAGGTTGGAGTTGTTTCATAGTGTGTTTGAGTTTTTTTCTGGTTGTAAGTACCCCACAACTAATATGTATTTTGCTTTGGTGTGTGAGTTGAAAATTGCATTAAATGAATAGAGTTTATCTTCAAGTGAGATGATAAGTATGATGGCAGAAAGCGTGCTTGCTAAATTTAATTCTTATTGTGCTAATGTTAGTGTTGTTATGGCTGTTGCTACTATCTTAGATCCAAAATATCAGATGAAGTTATTGGAGTTTTATTATCCTAACATTTATGGTGATAATTTTGATTTGGAGATTGAAAAAAATTAAGAATCTTTGTTATGATTTGCTTGATGAGTAGATGAGTCCTTTGTAAATAATGAAGGAAGTTCTCATATTCCTGCAAGTGCTTCAAATTATGTGGCACAAATGAAGTTTAGGTTGAGTGGGGCAGTGTTATCTTTTGTTTTGTTTGTGAACAATAGTTCAAGTAGTTCAAAGAAACATGGAGTGCTAGAATGGAATTTGATCATTTCATTGATGAGGGAGTGTTGAAGAGGAATGAAGATTTTGATATTTTAGGATGGTGGAAAAGTAATGGTCTCAAGTATCCTACTTTACAAAGGATTGCAAGAGATATTTTAGCCATTCTTATCACAACTATTGCTTCAGAATATGCCTTTAGCACTAGTGGGAGACTTTTAAGTTTACACTGTAGTAGGCTACATTCCAAGACTATAGAGGCAATGATGTGTGCTCAGAATTGGTTATGGAGTGAAATCAACGGTTAGCAATTGTCTAATTTTTATTTATAAAATCAAAATTGTATTTTTATATTTGCTAGTTACTATTTGATGAAGTTTATCCATTTTTTAATTCATTGTTTTTGTAGGTTCTTCAACTATGTCTAGAGATTGTACACTTCAATTAATTCTTGATGATGGGGAGCCTAATGAAGAGGATGTGAGTTGTGTCACAATTGTGGAGGAACTACCTCTACTGGAGGATATGCAATTTCTCAAGCATCAAGGATTAACTCTTATCTCTTACCATCAAAACTGTTCTAAAGCTTGTTTTGTCTAATGTATTTGATATGGCTAATGCTGCCTCTAAGTAGCCTATTCACCATAGTTGGGTTACACCAGCAATTTTGTAGCTCTTCCGGAACTCTGTTCTTCTACTATTTTGTTTATCTGAGTATCAATTAAAAAAAAAAAAAAAAAAAGAAGAAGATGAAAATTTTTCCTGTGGTTGCATTTGGATTCAAAGGATTTAAAATTAAAATATTTGAAGAACAATTCATGGCACAAATTAAATAATATAAATTTCATAACACATGATGATGTGAAATTTGAATTTTTTCTCAAACAAAAACTTTTGTAATACAACGAATTTAAAATGACACTTAGCACAGTCATTTCAAACCCACATATTAATAAAGTCAAATCCCTCCATAAATTTCATTAATAGAAATAAAAGTATGTCATTTTATACTTTTTTTCAAATCTCTAAACTAATGATTCTAATGAGCAAGAAATGGCCCTTACGTTTAGATAGGCTAAGGGTGAGTTTGGTTGGGCTTTTTGAAGAAGGGCTTTTTGCTAAAAGTGGAGTTTTCAAAAAGTGTATAATAAAAAAGTGTTTTTTCAAAAACTGAGTGTTTGGTAAAAACTGTTAAAAAGTACTTTTTGAAAAAGCTGAGTGTTTGGTTAAAACTTATAAAAGTAGTGGTTTGAGTTGTAAATTACCAAAAATGACAATGTATATATAAGAGCATCTCTAACAAGTTAGGCAAATTTTTGTACTGTTTGGATAATCAACAATGACATTTACCTTTTGCCTACCCACTTTTTTAATATTTATTTTTTAATCAAATTTTATTTTTTCTTTTTCTATTCATTCTCAACAATTATATTCTCTAGCTCTCTTTGTGATACATCTCACATAATTTTGCTTGCCTTTTGGTGTCATTATCTTCAAACACACACAGACACACATGGAGAGAAAGGAGAAATCGCCTTTGCTCCACCACACCGCCACTGCTGCTCCTCCTCATTGCAGAGTGCATGCAACTAGGGGTCATATCGGCTTCTATTTTTTTTTCTTGATAATTTATTGTTGTTCTAATTTTTTTTTCTTTTCTTGATCTGCTGTTGTTGTTGTTTTGATTTTAGATTTGTTTTTTATATTATATCAGTTTTATGAGAGCAAGAATTTTTTTGCTTTTATTGTTGTGGTTTGATTAATTTTAAGATTATGTTTTTGAGTTTGTATTTTGATTATGCTTGAGTTTAGAAATGTTTGAGAGAAAGATGGTTTGTCCAAGATCAAAGGGTAAAGTTAGATTTTCAGTAAAATGTGAAGGGTAGTTTGGTAATTGAAGGAAGAGCCCAACGGATAGTTCAGAACGTGCATGGACTTTTTGTTTTATGGACCTCCAGAGCTCCATAATGTTTTGCGTGTTCTCAGCCTTAGCCCAAAATGCACTTTGGGCTCTAGCTTTCTTCAAAACGTGCGTTTCAGCTCCTAAAAGCTGAAACAAACGGGCACTAAGGCGCCTTTGCTAATATTAGAATATAAGGCGCTCCTTTTTCAAAGTCAAGTTTCACTCTTCTTGTTTTGGAAAGATTGCAAAGGAGCTCACGTTTTTTGGCTCCTTCCTGACCTGGAAGCTTGCTTCTAACAACTGGCTTCTATTGCTAGCACTTGGACTTGAAAGTTGGAAGCAAAACTATAGACCTTGAATCAATCAATGAATTAATGAAAGGAGGAACAAGTTGGTTTGAGAATCTGTTGGTCAAAAGAGAGATTGGGAGCATGGTTTTCAGAACCGGACCGGATTGGGAGGTTGGACTGTGAAAACCGGTTTTTAAGTCTAAAGAACCGGATTTTTTGTGAATTCTGTGACCGCTAAAACCTGGGTTGGACTGCACGAATCGGTGAGAACCATGCGGTCCAACCCCTTAGCAATTTAAAAAAAGAAAAAAGAAACAACTTAACACAATTTTATTCTACTTAATTAAATTATCCATCTCTTACAAGGAATAAAAAAAATTATAATTAAAATCCTTCAAAGATATTCAACTTTATTTCAAAAATTAATCATAAATTTTAATGTTTTCATGGTTATTATTTTATTTTATTAACTTTCTTATTTAATTATTAAATATATGCTTGAAAATCATTAAATTTCCCTCACATATATAGATATATTGTCAATTTTGCTAGTTTTATAAATTTAATATCTATATTTAGGCTTTAATTAATTATTAAATTAATTATGACATCATCACGGTTTGATCCCGGTTCGACCTCGGTTCGATCTCAAAAACCTTGAACCTCTTCCTTTTACGGTTCAATGAACGGTCTGGGTCTAAAAACCTTGATTGGGAGTCCTTCCGGAATGGAGCCTTTTGATGCAAGATTGTCACATATAGTTCCTTTGAGAAGGGTGTGATACCACCACCTATCAGTTTTGATCAATAGTGCATGATACACTTTTTAGTTATTGGAGAGCCCAAGTACTCTCTTTCGAATCCAAGCAACTGACTTTCAGAGATTTTTTTTTTTCTTTATGGAAGATAAAGAGTGAAATATTCAACCTATTGATACTAGAGGAGCCAAAAGAGTATTAAAATCTAAATCATTCTCTTAAAATTCTTTTATCGAAATGGCTAATGATTGATTTTTAATTACAAATCAGATATACATAATTTTCCTAGTTGTACATCTTTTTTTTTATAGATAGGTATCAGTCATCAGTGGGTGGAGGGGGAGAGGTTAGGTGTGGTTCAAACTGTTGTACATCCATTACCATTGGTCTAGAGTAAAGTGAGAGAATTTTATGACACTAGCAATATGTTGCACAGTACTCAAAGTATCTCCAGTAGCTTTTTAAAATTTCACGCAAACTTAAAGAAAAAAAAATCACTTTTTCATACGCACCCTCTTAAAAATTTTTCTATCCTTTTTCTATTTTATTAAAAGAAAACTAATTATTATTTTTTAATGATTTTTCTCCATCAAAATTACTCTATTTCATTATATTATTTTTTCCCCCACCGCCACAATCTTACTCGTTTCCACCCTAGTAAAATGAGAGAGAGAGAGAGAGATTGAGAGAGACGTGATTTTTCCCTTTGCCATTGTGCTTTTTCCCCCTGCTCATCCACCACCGCTCTCATTAAAGGCCCTCAAGGTTAGATAGAGAGAACTTTCTTGGGGTTGTGTTTGGGACTATTTGTTGGCATTAAGAAAAAAAATAAAAAAAAGGTTTGAAAATGACTCCCAACTCCCAAGGTGCAGAGATTGTTGTAGCAAATTGATTTTTTAAAGCCTCAAGAAAGACTATAATTATACTCCATTTGTCATAATTTGTTTGTCCTGTTTGAAAAATCAAACTTTTTAAGAGAACATCGTTTATTATCTTGTTTGCTTTATAAAAATGTATAAGTTTATAAAACTACCCTTAAATAAATTTATCAGTTTTTTTAAAAGAGTTATTCTTAATGAGACAACTAAAAAGGTGTCTCAATTAGATTGATTTTTTAATTATTTGTTAGTTTTCTTTTCAAATAGTTTTGAAAATAAAGTAGGGATATAATTGGAATATTAGTAAATTAATTACTTTTATTTTTAGAAACATGAAAATATTTTGGGACATCCCAAAATGGAATAGAGGACAAACAAACTGAGACGGAATGAGTAATTTTTTTGCTGAATAGAAAGACTATTATTGGAACCTTTATTTTAGGTGATACTTTCTAGAAATTAAGAGGGAGAGAGTTAAGAGAGGCGGTTGGAGATGCTTAAACTGTGTGCTTGTATAATTGGAGAAAATTTACCATATTTTCATTGCATGCTTCCTTTCCCTGACATGAGGGTGGACCCCACGAGAGAGTTAAGAGAGGCTGTTGGAGATGCTTAAATTGGGTGCTTGTATAATTGGAGAAAATCTACCCTATTTTTGTTGCATGCTTCCCACGAGGGTTTTGAAACTCTAAGGCTTTATATCCCTTCTTTATACACTGATCTTCTATATATAGAACCCGAAACTCAACCTACAATTTAACATGTTTTACAAACAATTATTTTGCCGACAACACAGTAGAGTGCATGGGCTTGACAAATCTCCTTTATAGCACCATAATGTCTTTTGGTAGGAGTTGTTGGAAATTATAAAAGCTGGACTTGATAAAAGGTAGTGGCAATGATAAAAGTTGCTACCATACAGAAGAATGAATGCTGCTAATAGATAAAGGTTCATTGGAACCAATCATCATCAATGTCTAGATCTGGGTCATGATTTTCATAATAAGGGTCATTGTTTATGAAATGTTGGCCAACTAGCAAAGGATTGGGTAGTTCCCAAGCATCAACATATGGCAATTGCTAGTGATAGACTTTTGGAGTACTTGGACCTGAGTCATTTTGGTTTTGAATTCTTGTGTTGAGAGTTTCTGTCCACTTGAGTACTTTTTGGCAACATAACCAAGAGGGGTCCACATGCACATGGAGAGAATTATTTGGATTAGTGAGCCAATGGACTTCTGGTGGGTGGAAAATTCCTTCTACTTAAGCATCATTTTTTGAATTAAACTTGACAATCATAGATCCTGTTGTAATCATGTGTCCAAATCTTGGATGAACTTTAGTGGTATATCGTTTCCAATCTCCATTATGAGCATCATTTTTTAGGATTTCAAACTAGAATTTTCTAAAATATCTATTATTGTTTGGGAAAAGTAGCTTGTAAAATCCTGGTTCAAAATGGATGCACAAGTAATACTCATTAAGAAGATACCACATGTAAAGGTAATGGAAAATAGTCCAATTGGATATCCAGAAGGCAAAAGTTGTTTTCCATGGTTGATCAGGGTCAGGATAGATGGTAAGAAAATGGATGTAATGTTGTTTAAGGTAACCATGGAGGATTCTGATGAATCTTTTGGATCTGGCTTCAAGGGTTAGGGTTTTTATGTGGTCTTTTATATCTGAGGGAAGACTTTCTATCATATTAGTTATGGAATATGAATGTGAGGATGAGGATGGATCTATGATAGGGTATACACACAGAGGTGAAGAGATGACTGTGGTATTAATAGTTGGGGATTTTCTAGAAAGATAGTTAGTAATCAAATTATCTTTTCCTTTGATATGCCTGACTTGGAAAGACCATTGTGAAAACCAATTTGACCATCTGAGCAGCTGAGGATGAGGGAGCATATTCCTTTTGAATTGAAGCATTTTTGGAAAGGAAGACATGTCCATTTCGACTAAAAAATTATGCCCAAGGAGATGAAATTGGAACTTTTCAATTCCATTCTTTACTGCAAGTATTTCTTTAAACGTGGAATGGTAATGGAGCTCTGAGGTCTTGAATGCACCACTTTTATATCCACAAATATTCCTCTTTCCATTAGTTTCTTCAAAAAGAGCTGCTACCGAGTATTCATCACTGGCATCTGTTTGTAGTACTCGCTTGCCTGGTCCTGGAATTTGCAATGGAGGAAGAATTTTTGCCAATTTCTTCAATTGCTAGACTGCTTCCGTTTGGGTTGAATCCCATTCTAGGGGGTTCTTCTTCAAGAGTTGAGCTAGATAGTTTCTGTTCTTGGAAATCTTTGGTATAAAATCAGACATATAATTAATAATTCCAAGAAACGGTTGTATCTGTTTGGCAGTAGAAAGCTTATCTGGAAACTCTTTAAGAGATGAAGCAATATGTGGCTGTAGAGTATACTTTCCATCTGAGATAGTCATCCCCAAAAACTCTATTGGTGTTTGCCCAATATCCATTTTTTTTCTTTGTGAGCATAATTCCTTGAGATTTCACTAAATTATAAAATTCAGTGAGCAATTTTTCATGGGAATCTGCATCTTTTGAGAAGAGAAGAATATCATCTATATAGATCAATGCATTTGTTAAGAGAGGTTGAAACAAGGTCACCATTGCTTTTTGGAATTGAGATGGAGCATTTTTTAGTCCAAATGGCATAACCTTCCACTAGTAATGATGATCTGAGACACAAAATGCTGTTTTGTATCTGTCTTTCGGATGAATTCCTAGCTGCCAAAATCCCACTTTAAGATCAAACTTCAAGAACACTTTTGCATTTGAAAGATGCTGGAAAAGAGCACTTTTGTTTGGCAAAGGAAAATTATCATCTGCTAGAAAATGATTGAGATCTTGGTAGTTGATTACCAATTTGAGTTTTCCTCGGATTTGCTCAACATGCTTGTTAACATAAAAGGCTTCACAAGCCTATGGGGAAGACGTGGGTTCAATGAGTCCTTTAGTGAAGAGTGTGGAAATCTCTTGTTTGGCTAGAGCTAAGTGTTATGGATTCATTCCTCTGTGGCTAGCTTTTGTAGGATTGACATTTTCATTCTTTTTAAAGGAAAGGTGTATGAAAAAGTCTGGATTCATCTGTTAGGACATATATCATTTGATGTTAGGAATATATTTCAATTTAGAATTGGCTAATCCTTTGACAAAACGCACTTTACTTGTAATTGGGTAGATCTAGGATGTGTTTAATACTTCAAGAAATAAGGTTTCAAGTTCAAGTGTTAAAGCCATGCAAGTCTATCCAAGAAACAAGTAAAGATGTGCTGGATTTTAAATCTCGACAACTAGCTTGACAACTAGTATCTATTGAGGTTCAAAAGCTGCTAAAGCCTGATGCTCGATAGCTAGCTTGATAGATAAGCTATCTATCGAGGTTTATGGAATTCAGTTTTTCAGAGTTGATTTTCATCCAATCCGTGTGTATATGTTTGAACTTTCTTTTCTCACAACC